>CAVLJG010000004.1:37686988-38886988 GCA_963669975.1 Acanthoscelides obtectus | reverse complement strand
AATTATCTATCTTGGAGTGGAGGAATCCATCCCTCACACAGTAAAAGTGCCTAAACCAGGGTCCAACGGATGGTTTAACAAATCGTGTGACACTGCTCGCCAGCAGAAGATCAAGCCACACAGAACTTTCTTACAAAACCCCACTGTAGAGAACAGACAAGCCGACGTCGAGTCCAGAAACAAATATAACGAAGCGGTTCGCAATTCCAAAAACCAACACGATATAAAAGTTAGGCACAGGGTAATGTAGCAGCGCAATGACAGAAGGTCTTTCTGGACGCTGGCCAAGCAAATCGGAAAGAATTTCTCACACAGTAGCTTTCCACCACTTACCTGTCACGATGGAACGAGTGTATTCGACTCAAAGGCCAATGCGAAAGTGCTAGTCAAGATCTTTGCTGCCATCTCTACCATGGACGTCCCCCCCCAACGCCCAAGTGCCGTGAATTCAAAGGGTTCTCTACACTATGCGGGAGGTAACATTCAGGCATAAGACCGTAAGACGAGTGCTCTTGTCGATCGACATCAACAAAGCTTCTGGTCCGGACTTGATTTCTGGCATTGTACTGAAGAGGTGTGCAGCGGAGCTTGCTTCAGTTCTTTCGTGTCTTTTCAAATATCTTATGAATCTGTCACCCTCCCCGAAAACTGGAAATTTGCACATGTCCAACCCATCCCATAAAAAGGATCTAAGACCCGATCCTGACAACTACAGGCCTATAGCTCTGCTTTCTGTTATAAGTAAGGTGATGGAGAGGTGCATAAATCGCGAGCTTCTGGACTACCTCGAACGTCACAGCTTGATTAGCGACAGGCAGTACGGTTTCCGGCACCATCGATCCACAGCCCTATTAAATAAACTTCCATCCTATTGCCTCCCAGAAAAGCTTTGCGGATGTGTGGCTGACTTTGTCTCTGGCCGCAAGATATCCGTCGTAATTGACGGGTTCTCCCCTTCATCCCACAACGTCAACGCGGATGTTCCCCAGAGATCGGTCTTGGCTCCGACACTGTTTCTCTTACATATCAACGACCTCCTTTCCGGCACGATCAATTCAATCCGCAGCTTCGCTGATGACAGCACTCTACGTGCAGGACTTCAGAGTGACAAGCCGATCTCTGCCGCTGAGCTGGAAAAAAGAAGACTAGCGACGACTTCCTCTCTGACAAGGGACCTGGAGGCTATTACTGCTTGGGGACGCGACAATCTTGTCCAGTTTAATGCTTCCAAAACACAGAACTGTACTTTGACGAACAAAAAGCGTCCTAGCGCTCATCCAGTTTTGATGGATGGCCGAGTTCTGTCAGGTCGGAGTCCAGATCACCGAGGACCTGATATGACACGAACACAGCTCGTCCATAGCTGTAGCTGCTGGGAAAAAGCTAGGCTATTTGTTTATGGCTAAGAAGTACTTGTCTCCGCACGACCTTCTCACTATATACAAGGCCCAGATAAGGTCTAGCCTCGAGTATCGCTCACACGTTTGGGGTGCTGCCGCCCCGACTACATTATCTATGCCCGCTGCGGTCCAGAGGAGGGCGGTCCGACTGATCGATGACTCTTCTCTAACAGACTGTCTCGGGACTCTTTCGCACCGGCGAGCCGTCGGCGATCTAGCTCTTTTCTACCACTACACCAACGGGCCTGACTTTGGCGTCCCATCCTAACCGTATCGAACTTCGTACATCCAGAACTGCCCGATATGATCGCTCCTTTATCCGGAGGGTATCGAGATCCTGGAACAATCTACAAGAGGAAGCTTTTCCCAGTTCTACTAACCTTAGGCAGATCAAAAATCATATTAACAAAATGTCTTTGGGATCATTATAGCAGTCACGGTGTTCCGGCATTTAGGCTGCTTCGATATAAAAAAAAAAACGGAATAGGTACAAGCCTACTGGCCTACATTATTTCGCCCGGTCCAGTTGTAACTTTATATAACTGACGGGGATGGTAAGAGAAACAGAAATAAAGAATATGGAGCTTATTCTAATTGATTTAACAACAAAGTCATCCCTCTAAGATATACAGGGTGTTTCAGAAAGACATGCCAATATTTTCAGCGTAGAAAGTACATTCAAAAGTAAAAAAAAATTCCTATAAATATAGGTCCAAAGATGCTCCCCTGCAGAGATACAGGGTGGTGAAGTTTTGTTTTCAAAATTGAAAAAAAAATGTCTATGGAGCGGGTAAAGATTCTGAGCTAAGATTTTGGACTTTCAGGGAGCACATCATAAAAAATAAATGCAGAGCCTCACGGACCAAACTAAACGAGGCACGTAGATAGCCACTGGCCTTTTCGGAAAAAAGAAGTGCAATTAATAAAATACCATTCAATTTTCCATACATTTTGTCTCTGAAGAAATGTTTTCCAGATTACTCATTTTGGAGATATTTGGGTTGGAATTTATGAGGTGAAATCTTAAGATATTTTTATGAAAAGGTTCAGCCTTTTCTGAAAACACTGTGATGCTAGATATTCGAAACTCTATATGGCATGTGAAGAAAGCTATAACACCTCACTACAACATTAATTGAATAATATGCGTGTCTTATGCTCAATAGTAGCGTAGAAGCTTATTATTCATTAAACCTTTCCCGTTCACGCCAGAGGTTTTGCCAGCATATTCATTTTTCAGAATTAAATACAGCAGCAATAAACATTACATTTTATACAATTCACGTGGTTATTTCTAAATTCATGAGGACATAACATTATGAACAAAAAATAATGCTGAATAACATAAAGGAGGTGTTGAAAGTGACCACCTCTGGATTCAGCATGCTCTACAACACAAAGATGCTTTGACTCTTTGGAAAATACCTGGCGTAGTACGAACAGTGTTGAAAGCCTTATGAATACTTCGTCCTCATGCTTCCTGTCCGTGGTTGCTATCGATTTGTGATGTTTTCTTTGCTCACATAAATCGAAATGCTAAAGAATTTTGATAGAAAAAGCATCATCATTTCAGAACTAAAATAATAAGAATTCTACTTATATTGATTGGTTCCACAATTGCTACTTCTAATGTTAGACAAACAGAAGAATCTAACATAGGTAATATCAGGAGAAGTATTTCATGAAAACCAGGCGCGTGCATAGACAAGGTTTAATGAACGGTAAGCTTCTACGCTACTGATTGAGGATGAGACACGCATATTATTCAATTAACATTGTAATAAAGTGTCAAATCTTTCTTAACATGCCATATAGTGTTTTCAATATAAAGCTTTCTCAGAATACGAGAGACTAAACCTTTCCATAAGGGTATTTAAGGATTTTACCTCAAATGTTCCAGCCTAAATATCTACAAAACGAGGGACTTGACAAAAATTCCTAAGACAACAAAATGTGTGGAAATTGAATGTGCTTCGTTTCTTCGAAAAGGCCAGTGGCGTAGAAAATATTTCCGATTAGGCGTCCAGGCATCCTGGTTTAGCTTGGACCGGGAAACTCTGTGTCTATTGCTAATGATATGCTTACTGAACAACCAAAATCCTAACTCAATAACCTTATCCGCTCCGTAGATATATATTTTTTGAATATCGTATATAAAACTTCATCACCGTGTGTCGCGGTAGGGGAGCATCTTTGGACCCATATTTATAGGAACTTTTTTTGTCATTTTTGGGTGTACTTTCTGCCCTAGAAATATTGGTACCTCTTATTGAAATAGCCTGTATAAAGTTATATGTAAACCAATTAAAAAAAAAACGAGAATTGTTGGTGAGGCTGCATTAATACCGTAAATTTTACACTGCCATGATGATTTCGATATAAGAAATTGAACCAAGTGCTACGGTAATTCAGCTAGAGTCAGATCTCTGGCGTTTCGCTACGTTACCTTTCGTTAGATCACTATTTGTCTGAATTTTTCATACGTTCTAAGATACTGGATTGACACCTGTTAATGTGTTTGAACATATATTACCGTTTAGATCCCGATATAATCCATGCAACAGTTACACGATGCTTAAATAGGCGATCTAAGCTAACACTTAAAATGCTACACCAAAATTTGAAGATTAACAAACTATCCCGTTAGCTGCACAGCTTTCTCCCATTGCCGTATTATTACATTTTGCAAAGAAAAACAATGTTGCGTTAATGAGTTATTAACATTTTTGGAATATTTAGCAAGAAAGTTCATGGACCTATCGCTTTTGTCGTATTAATTGTCCACGTAACCTATGTTCTAAAAGATATGGCACAAAATTCATTGGCGTAAATTTTAACAAACACAAAATAATATTAAGTTGCATTTGGAAACAAAAGTTTGCTCACTTACTTTACTATCAGATGACATTTATTTATTTTGAAGTTTTCGCTTCAAGATGTAAGTTATGTACCAGTCTACAGAGAAGAATATGCTGAACAAGGACTTTTGCCTCCACGTTCCTTTCTTATCAGTTACAGTATTGTATTTCATTTGTTCTTTACTTTGGTTTGTATAATGAACTTTGCAGCCAGTCTCGATTCAGAACTCATTCAATTAACATCTTTGTATTTGGTCTTTCTCAAAAATAAATCTTTTTAAAAACGTTTTCGTTGAAGAAAGATATTTGAGTGGCGCAGTCAATCCAGTAGGATAGCCAGACGAAAAAAGGACATTTTCGGTTCGTTTCAACGGTTTACTGGCTATAACGAAACCAACCGCGATTGGTCGCGAACGATCCGACGGAATATCGATATCGTTACCGTGATCACCGGAACCAGATTTGGGATAGAACCCTACCCAAATCGAGAAACCAAGACGACAGCAGCCCAGAGGACAGAAGGAACATCTGCTCCAGGACAGGCAACCCAGCAGTGGCCCAGGCATACGGACACATGGGACGGATTGGATTACTACTGTAAGTACGAATGTCTTACAGGGGTGAAAACAATCAAGAGCTGTTTGATGATATATTGAGTGACACTGATTCGGACTCACAGTCGGATACGGAACATATCCAACATAGCTTAAGTAAATTGCAATTAAGACCTAGTATACTAAATAGTACAGTCAATATGAACAACAGTCAAGTAAATCAATCAAGCATGTCATTACGCCCAGAGTATCTTAACATGATACCCGAATTTTATGGTCAACAAGAATTATTACCAAGATTCATAGATATTTGCGAAAAGTTAGTGAATAAGTTTTATAGATTAGAGGATGAAAATGACTTCCAGAACGAATATCTTATGAGTAGTATTTTAGCGAAAATCAAAGGTAATGCAGCTTTAAATATTAGTAGCAATATTATAAAAAATTGGACAGACTTGAAAACTGCACTTTTAAATACATATCAAGACAAGCGTGACGTATTTACTCTAAATATAGAAATGTGTGAATTGAAACAGAACAATGAAACCCCCTTTGAATTTTATAACAAAGTTCAGAGTTTATTGAATTTACAAATATCATTTTTAACTTCACATTGTGTGAGTGAAGAAGCTCAGATAATACGTAATTTTTGCAAAAGCGTAGCATTAAGAGTATTTCTAAAAGGTTTAAAGGAACCTCTAGGATCGCTCATGAGGACGAAAAATCCTACAGACTTGAATGAAGCTCTGAATATATTAACTAACGACTTTCAGCTTGATCATAAGGTAGATAAACATAAAAATGTTAATCGAAATAATATGCAATTAGTTCGCCATATGAACAACAACTTTGGTAATTATAGGAATCAATACCAAGCGGTACAGCGCCCAGTATTACAAAGACAATTTAGTCCTAATAATGTACGACCAAATAATCCTAATCAGAATAGAACGAATTTTCACAATAATAACGTTTTTAGACCTAATCAGATCAATAATCTGCCAAGGCCTACTCCGATGAGTACATCCACTAGACAGACGTACCAGCAACCAAATTTTCAAGGTAGAAATTTTAACAGACCTGGTGTCAACGCAGAACAGGCTATGTTTAACTTGTGTGTACAAGACCAACCTGTTGTAGAATTTCCAAATGATGACAATTATGAATGCGCTTATTCTCAGAATAATTCTGACAATTTTTTAGGGCAAGAAGCCTCGGAACAGAGACAACCACAAGTCTCAACGGACCACCAAAGTCAATAGAAATTATGAGTTTAACCGACAAATGTAGCAAACTACCATATATTGTATTTCCGGAGTATAATCTCAAAGTATTGATTGACACTGGAAGTACAAAATCTTTCATACACCCTGAAATTGCGAAAAAATTATTTTCAAGACATATTCAAAAAGACCCATTTCAAATCACTTCAGCACATGGTTCATCTATCGAACAATATAGTATGACAATACCTTGTCCAAAGATTTTTAAGAATCCAAATATTCTCATGAAATTTCATTTATTCAAGTTTCACGAACATTTCCAATGCCTTTTAGGACTCGATAACCTGAAAGAGATATTGAATGCCAACATTGATTTGAGCAATGATCTTTTAGTCACACCCACAACAAGGATACCCATGCAATATCACGAGATTACAAAAAATTCTTCTAATGTTATCACTGTTCCACCTAGAACAGAACAGATAATTAAAGTTAACATAAAAAATTTAAAAAATGGTAATGCTATTATTCCATACAGAAAATTATCATGTTTAGAAATCCCTGAATGTCTTACTACAGTGAAAAATCACGAAGCAATTTGCACAGTATTAAATTTATCTGAAGAACAGATTTCTCTTGACATATCTCGACCAATAGATGTAGAAAATTTTGAAAATTACGAAGTTTCAGAAAATTCTGATCCACCGAATATTAATTCTTTGAACTTTCAAAAATATTAATTTGATATTTCCAAAATTAGGACAGAGCATATGAACTCTGAAGAAAGAGATGCAATCACCAAGTTAGTAAGAGAGTATTCAGACATATTTCACATTGATGGTAATTACTTAACTTTTACGAGCAAAATTAAGCATCATATACGTACAAGCGATGAAATACCCATTTACACTAAATCATACAGATATCCTGAAATCCACCGAAAAGAGGTACAAAGACAAATACAATCAATGCTTGATCAAAAAATTATTAGAGAGAGCCATTCAGCGTGGTGCTCACCTATAGATATGGATTGTTCCAAAAAAATTAGACGCATCGGGAAAGCAAAAATGGAGAATAGTCATTGATTATAGAAAACTGAATGAAAAAACATTGGGAGATCGTTATCCTCTTCCAAACATAACAGATTTGTTAGATAAATTAGGGCGATGCCAATATTTTTCAACATTAGACTTAGCTTCAGGTTTTCACCAAATAGAAATGGCAGAAGAAGATATTCAAAAAACTGCATTCAATACAGAAAATGGACACTACGAGTTCACAAGAATGCCATTTGGACTAAAAAACGCGCCAGCGACTTTCCAGCGAGTAATGGATAACATACTGAGAGGTATTCAAAATGAAAAATGCTTAGTATATTTAGATGACATTATAATATTCAGTACTAGTTTACAGGAACATATTTCTCGACTTAGAGAAGTTTTTGAAAGGTTACGTCAGTCAAATTTTAAAATACAGTTAGACAAATCGGAATTTCTTAGAAAAGAAGTATCGTATTTAGGTCATGTTGTAACGGCGGATGGTGTGAAACCAAACCCCGATAAGATAAAGGCAATTACAGAATTTAAAATACCAAAAACTAAGAAGCAAATTAAAGGCTTCCTTGGACTTTTAGGTTATTACCGTAAGTTTATAAAAGATTTTGCGAAAATCACTAAGCCATTGACAATCAGATTGAAAAAAGATGCAATTATTAATCCCAATGACGCAGATTATATTAAATGTTTCGAATTATGCAAGACTTTATTGACAAACGATCCGATACTCCAATATCCGGATTTTTCCAAACCATTCTTGATAACTACGGATGCAAGTAATTATGCAATCGGCGCAATATTATCCCAAGGTAAATTAGGCTCAGATTTACCAATAGCGTACGCCTCACGAACATTAAGTGATTCAGAAACAAAGTATAGCACGACAGAAAAAGAACTTCTAAGTATCGTATATGCAGTAAAATATTTCAGACCTTATATTTTCGGACGTAAGTTTACTATTGTAACAGATCACAAAAGCCTCCAATGGTTATTTTCAGTTAGAGATGCTAGTTCAAAATTACTAAGATGGCGCTTAAGATTAGAAGAACATTATTTTGACATTGTTTACAGGAAAGGCAAATCAAACACAAATGCGGACTTTTTATCTAGAATAGAAGTAAATGTTAATGAAACAGGAGCACCGACTCCACTGGCACAATATATGAAAGAATTTAATAGAAATCTTGAAAATCAAGCAGGTCCATCGAATATTTCCAATATTCCCAATCAGACCGATAACTATTCGATCGCACCTCAACCCAATGATTTAGATAAAATTGATGAAAATGAAAATGATTCATCAGGACACACCGTTCATTCTAATATAGAAAAGCCTACGAAACCATTCCAAATTTTATACGTAGACACTATTTCTTTAGAAAATGCAAAATTTTTGACTATGACCGAGTCATTTTCAAAGTGGCTTACATGTTGAACTCTGCCAATGGAGTAGAGGTAACAAATAATTTTATAAGATATTTTACACATCACTGTATACCAGATCAAATGATTTTCGACAATGGCACAGAATTAAAAAATTCAGTAGTCAAAGAACTTTTAGAATTGCATAAAGTCAAAATACATTTTATTAGTTCACAGCACCCAGAATCTAACGGAACCGTAGAACGTTTCCACTCAACGCTCATAGAACATTTAAGATTATTGAATAATCAGGTAGAGTACAAGAACGAACCTATAGAAACTAAGGTAAATTACGCTATTTTAGCTTATAATAACACAATACATTCTGTAACCAATCTTAAACCCTATGAAGTGATTACTGGTCATTTCAATACAGAATCACCCTTTAATATAGACATAGATAAGCAATTATTAAATAATTATTTACAGAATCATAAGGAAAAAATGAAATTAGTATATAGGAATTTAAATGAAAAGATATTACAGAATAAAGAAAAAGTTATAAATAAAGCAAATGAGAAACGTGAAGTTTTGCCTGATATTCCTAACAAGGTATATGTTAAGAATAAGCAGAAGCAACAGAAAACTAAAAATAAGTATAAGCAAGAAAAATTAATTAGTATAGATAAGAAATTAAAAAGAGCGGAGATAGATCCCACACATGCCAATACTTCCAAAAATATCCATTTATCCAATATTAAAAGGCCCAGGAAGAAAACTTATCAATTTAAATTTACTAATATTTCAGATACCTCATCTATTTCAGATGCGGAGCAGAAATAAGAAACATAACGAACAATTTAGGAATTTTGCCAGTAAATTTAGGCACAGCTAGGCTACAAAAGACAAAACATACTTTTGTGCACTATTATGATCTATCACCTTTATATAAGGAATACGAAGATTTGAATATTCAATACAGTAATCTTAACTATAGTTACAGAAACCATTCTAAGATTAATAACGAGCTAGACAATTATAGTAAGATAGTATCTTATAAGGAGCTTTTTTTTTTTTTTTTTTTATTTATTTAACCGCATCGACCTACTGGCCATTAGCGGCGATGGTTATAGTGTCACAGTTTGTACAATAAGTTATTTTGTTTCAAGAAGCGAAGTAAGTTGTATACGTTACAATTTGGTCCTAAGATGTTTTCTAGAGTTAAGGATAAAATGTTACAGTCAACTCTATAAAAGTCTAGTAAAGGGCACTGCACCAGTATATGTTTAACACTCAGTGTCACTTCACATATTTCACACATAGGTTCTGCTCCTTGGGTGATGAGGTATTCATGTGTAGCTCTGGTATGTCCTAGACGGAGTCGGGTGATCAGGGTTTGATGTCTTCTGTTTGTTGTCACTGTAGTCCATGGTCCTAATTTAGGTTTCAGTTCGAGTAGCTTCGATGGATGGTTTTGCCAGTTGATATTCCAGTTTTCAATGAATTTATTTCTCAGAAAGACCTTGATGTCTGAAGCTGGAATGGTTACGTGTGATGGATCATTAAGGTTTCCTGCAATTTTTGCGTATTTGTCGGCTTTTTCGTTGCCTTTGATTCCTACGTGGGAAGGCGCCCATATGAAGACTATATTGCTATTCTCCAACTGCAATGCATATAGAATTTCTTTAATTTGATGTGTCAGATGATTGTTTGTGTATATCTTTTCGATAAGCAAAAGGGAGTTGAGCGAATCCGTTATAATCAACGATTTTTGAATGTGCTTATCTCTTATAAGTTTTATTGCTTCTAGTAGTCCGTGCAATTCTCCTGTTAGAATTGTAGCTGCGTCTGGTAGTTTCATTGTTAGGGTGTTGCTAGTTGTCACAACAGCTGAACCTACTTTGTTGTCAATTTTAGATGCATCGGTATATATTTCTTCATATGTTTCATACCTATGAAGTATTTCCTGGAAATGTTGAATGATTACTGGTCCAGGAGTTTCTGTCTTATTTATTTTCAGCAGTTCTTTATTGATATTTGGCTTATCTATAATCCACGGTGGAATGTTTGTGTTAGTTTCCGGTGCTATACCAGCAAGCTGGGAGATTCTAATATCCCTTAAATATCTAATGGTTCTCGTGAAGAATGACTTTCCGTGTACTGTATTGGTGTTGCTTGTACTTATATGTGTATTAGCCTGCATCATGTTCCTGTGGGCCGGTATATTTTTGTTAGATGAAAGTTTGGTGGCGTATGCTAAACTCAATATCTTTCTTCTGTCATTCAATGATAGTTCCCCAGATTCGCAATATAAACTTTGGATAGGTGTTGTCCTGAATGCTCCCAGTATCAAGCGAATTGCTCGGTGGTGTATACTATCCAGCGATTTGAGGGCAGTAGGACTAGCTGAAGCGTAAACTATGCTACCATAATCTAGTTTTGATCGTATTACTGATCGGTATATGCTCAAGAGTGTTTCACCCTCAGCTCCCCAGTGTCTGTTTGATAAGTATTTTAGAACGGTCATCCTTTTCTCGCACGATTTGACTAAGTATGCAATGTGCTTCTTCCATGTCAGCCGCTGGTCAAATAAGAGTCCTAGAAATTTTATGTCGCATGTTTGTTCTAGTATTATATTATTTAGTTTTAATGGTGTTCCACCTTCAATTGTTTTTTTCGAGAATATGATGTACTTTGTCTTTTCTGGTGAAAATGTTAATCCGGAGCGTTCTGACCACTGTTCTAGATTTTGTATTGTTTTTTGCATCAGGTGAATATTGGTTGTTAGGTTTCTACCTCTTACAAATATTAACATGTCGTCCGCATATATTCGTACGTGAATTGGTTTTTCTATGTGATTCGATATATCGTTGACAGCAATTAGAAATAACGTTGGACTGATGATCGATCCTTGAGGAATACCGTTATCCTGTGATCTGGGCTTAGACAAAACTCCATTCGACCGGACTTGAAAACTTCGATCTTTCAGAAAATTGGAAATGAAGGCAATCATGTTCCCATCGTATCCCCATGATTGTAGTTTTGAGATTATATCTCTCCTCCATGTAGTATCAAATGCTTTTTTCATGTCGAAATATACTGCGAGGCAATGTTGCTTGTTGCTAAAAGCTTCGTGTATATGTGTATCAAGGTCGATGATATTATCTATAGTGGATCTATTTTGTCTGAATCCGGACTGCTCGTTTATTAGACGATTTCCTTTCTCTAAACTCCACAGCAGCCTTTTGTTTATTATTTTTTCTTGTAATTTACACATAGCACATGTTAAGGATATCGGTCGATATGATTCTGGTACGAGAGGTGATTTATTAGGCTTAAGTATAGGTATAGTGAATGCTTGACGCCATATATTTGGGAATAGGTGTTCAGTCCATATTTTATTATATATATTTAGTAGGTGTTGTTTTGCTGTTGCTGGGAGTTTTTTCAGAAATATGGAGGGTATATCATCAGGTCCTGCAGAAGTTTCTTTTAAGTCGTTAAGTGCTTCCTCCATTTCGTGCTCAGAAATTAATTTGTTCATTGGGTCTTGGTTGTTCTGGATTAATATTTGTGTTGCTTCTACGTTGGTCTTATGTATTAGAAATTCTTGATTGTAATTCTGGTTGCTAGAATTTTTATGGTAAGTTTTACTGAGTGCTTCAACTATTCTTCTGCTATCTGTATGTGTTATATTGTTTTCTTTTAAACATCTGATTGGAGAGTATGATGGGGCTCCAGCTACACTTTTTATTTTTTTCCAAACTGTCGCTAGAGGTGTTGAGCTATTTATACTGCCAACAAAATTCCTCCAGGAGTCTTTTTGATTCTTTTTTGTTGTTAGCTTAGCTTGTGCTCGTTTTTCTTTAAGTTCTATCAAATTTTCGATAGTTCTGTTTCTTTTAAACTTGTTTACTGCTTGCTTAGTTGCCTTGATTGCTGTATTACATTCTTCGTTCCACCATGGAACAGGAATTTTATTCATAACTGGTTTAGTTTTACCAATGCTGGTGTGTGCTGCATTTATAATAATATTATTGAACTCGTGTATTGTTTCATCAATGTTCTCTTTTATTTGAGTTTTGTGTAAATTGTGTTCTATATATTTCGAAAAGTGTATCCAGTCTGCTTTTTTCAGGTTCCACTTTTCAGGTAGTGTATCACTGTTCAATTCTCCTGGGTTAGATATGACTATAGGAAAATGGTCGCTTCCATACAGGTCATCTAATACGCTCCAGTTCAGACGGGTTACAAGATTTGTCGAGCTTAAGCTCAAATCTATTGCTGATGTTGTTCCAGTTCCTAGATCAAGTCTTGTTTCAGTACCATCGTTTAGCAAATTAAGATCTGTTGTATCCAAAATATCTTTTATTATTTTTCCTCGAGTATTGTTTCTTCTTGATCCCCAAGTGTGATGATGGGCGTTAAAGTCACCTTGGATAATTCGAGGTGATGGTACTTGTCGGAGAAGTGCCTCCAGTTCATTTGTATCTAAGTGATAATTGGGTGGTATGTATATATTGCAAATGCTAATATTCTGAGAGCCTTCTATTGTGACTGCGACTGCCTCTAGCTGAGTGTTAAGGTTTATGGGCTTGGCTACTATGCTACTTTTGACATAAATGGCAACACCTCCACTAGCTATATAATTAGAGCTATCGTTGCGGTTCTTAAAGAATCCCCTGTAATGTTTTGGCGTGTGTGTTTTTGTTTCGTGGAATCGAGTTTCTTGTAAACAAATTATGTCAGGGTTTTGATCTGAGATGAGTTTATGTAACATGTTTAAATGGCTGTGGTATCCATTTAGATTCCATTGTAAAAGCGACCTAAGACCAATGAACATAGTATATAATTTAATATGTTGTGGAGTCCATTGAAGAGGTGTCGCTGAGACATTCGTTAATGTTATTGTCAGTATATCGTTCTAGTTTTTTCCGTAGTCTAGTACATCTGTTTTTCACTGCTCTATCTGCTATGTGAGGGTACACCAGTAGTATCATTTCAATGAGCCCTTTAGTGTCATCTGTGTAGTCTTGGATTATGCTCATTATATCATGGGTTCCGTGAGTGTTTTCTAGGAGGCTTTTGAATTGGTCACTATTCAAGGTAAAAGCAGGGGTTTGGGCGTCTATGAATGTTTTAACGTCTTCATATGCCTCTTGAGAGATATATGACGGCTGACTATTTGTCTTTTGTTTCTTTATTCTTGTGTTTTTGGGTTTTGGAAATATAGGGGAATTTGTGAGGTCTGATGAGGGATCATGTATTGGTGTGGTCGGCGAAATTGCTTCTGAGAAATTTCGTTTGGAGGATGTGCTGGTTTGTGTATCCGTTTGGTTATTACAGGTTAAATCATGTAATGCAACTGTGTTTTGTTGTTCTGTTTGAATGGGTTTGATATGGCTTTGAACCTCTGCTTCTTGTGTGTTGGTTGTATATTGAGATGTTGCTGGTTCATGACTTGATGCTGTGGTTATTTGTTGCTCGTTTACTTGTTGAGTGTTTGCCGTTTCCAGTTGATTGGTAGACTGTGGTGGTGTTTCTATTATGTTTGTTTGCAGTTGGGTAGAAAATGGGCACTGGGAAGCTATATGTCCTTGTCTATTGCATTTGAAACACTTTTGGCTGTCTAATGATAGAAAAATGCGGTAGGTTATGTTATCATGCGTTATTTCTAGTGACTCTGGGAGATTTGCCGAATTTTGGTTGGGTTCAATATATACTTGTCTTCTAAAACTGAGTATATGGCTATACTCAGGCAATGGAGCTCCAATTCTCAAAAAAGTAAGTGGTGAGACTAGTTTCAGGCCAATTTGTAATAATTTTTCATTTATAACTGTGTGTGGGACTGTAGGACTCACATTCGAAATTACTAGTCGATCGGATGGTGTTATTAGTCTGCGTGCTTTTATGATCTCACCATTGAGTTCTATTTGTCCAGGATTTTCTAGAAATTTATCGACTATATGTTTACTTGCTAAGTATATACAAATTCTGTTATTCGAAATTCTAGAACAAAAAAGTATATTTTTAGGGCTGATTATTGGACCAAGTTTGAGTAAGTAGTCCTGCAGTCTAGTTCCATTACTAGAATTAAATATTATTGCTTGATCTTTATTTGGATATCTGAATGTATTTTGAGTCAGTACGTTGGAGTATGATTGAGCTGTTGTGACATTTTGGGATGCATTTTGGTGTTCAACGGATGCCATTATTGAATTTCTATAATCGCTCCAGGTGGCCGTCGTATCATTTCTCGATACGGACCTGACTCCTCGAGACTATTTGTTTTGGAGAGTTTTTACTATGCTGTGCTGTACGAGTCTGCTGTACGGTTTATTATTTATTTCGATTCCTGATATAATTAATCAGATAAAGGTTGAGTATGTACTCACAGTGTGTCCGTATAGGCTTAAACTGTTGCACTGGTGCTGTTGCAGAAAATTTTCGTTTGAGATTCACTACTAAATTGTTAAAATTTGTAGAGGTTCGCTGTATAGCTAACAAGGCAATTTCGGTCAGGGCCGAACTCCTTATAAGGAGCTTGATTCAAGAGAAAACCGAATAGATTAAATCTCATTCTCAAAAGACTCGCGATAAGAGAGTACTTTTTAATGGCATAGGCTATGTAGTAAAAACAATAACAGGAAATTTAGACTCCGACGATGGAGAACGTATTGATAAAATTTTATCTCATTTACAAGAAAATCAGCATCATATTCAAAATCAGCTGAGAATGCAATATTCAGTAAACAATGAACTTGTCGCAAAATTTAACGGGACTATTCAAGATATACAGCACAATGAGATGACATTAAGAAATAACATTTTACAATTGCAACATATTTTATTGAACCAGACAACAAACCAGGATATTCTTTCAGCGAAGGACATTATCAATCAATTAATTATCTTTTATAATGCCATATTGAATATTTTACAAGATATCGAAAATTCGATAACTTTTTGCAAATTGAAAACCATGCATCCCAGTATAATAAGGACTAGAGAATTATTTCAAGAACTCCGTAAGATATCCACATTTTATAAAAATGAATTACCATTTGAAGTAAAGTATGAAAATATGCTAGATTATGAATCTATTATTTCTATCAGTTGTAAAATCGATGAGAATCAAATAAGTTATTTTCTATCTATTCCTATAGATTATCCTGAACATTTCGATCTTTATTATATGTTACCTATACCGACTCTGATGCACAAATCAGAATTCGTCACTATTATCCCAAATTATAAGTATTTGCTAAAATCTGATCGAAATGAGATCAAACCCCTGCACGAGATTTGTACCCAAGGTAGAATCTATCAATGCCCTAATCGTATATTAGCCAATCACAAAGCCCAATGTGAGAAGTCAATAATTACTGAAGATCATACAGAACCATGTAGATACACGAAGCTTCAGATTGAAGAAAATCACATCGAATTTATTCCTGAAATTAACCAGTATTTAGCTGTATTTCTCACCGAAGAAAAATTGAAAATTAAATGCAAGGAGCAAATCGATACAAAGTCATTACTTGGCATTTTCTTAGTCAAAGCCAGTGAATGCCAAATATCATTCCAAGACAATGAACTTATCTTTCAAGACAAAACCTATGGAAAGCCCCTCGTAGCTGACAAAATGGATTTCCATTTTATGAAACAAAATATCCCAGAGACACAAATTACTCTGAAAACTTTAAATTTACCAGAATTACAAGTTAATCGAATGTTACCAATTTTAGAAGAAAATTCCATAGAAAATTTTGGAAAACCCAGTATTTGGACCATATTACTATATCTCGTATTTTCAAGCATCTGCTGCATAATTTTATATAGAAGATGGAGAAACAAGAAAGCATCCAAGGTATAAATCGACATTGAATTAGCCGAGATGAAAGAAGAAGGTCCAAGTCCCACAAAACGCACTAGAAGAGAAGATTCCAGTTCAAGATATAAGAAGAAAGAAATTCACCTTCCAGGGGAAGCTTCATTCTAGGGGTGGAGGAGTTATGTACCAGTCTACAGAGAAGAATATGCTGAACAAGGACTTTTGCCTCCACGTTCCTTTCTTATCAGTTACAGTATTGTATTTCATTTGTTCTTTACTTTGGTTTGTATAATGAACTTTGCAGCCAGTCTCGATTCAGAACTCATTCAATTAACATCATTGTATTTGGTCTTTCTCAAAAATAAATCTTTTTAAAAACGTTTTCGTTGAAGAAAGATATTTGAGTTGTATAAATTAGAAAGAAGAAAAAGTTGGGCGGGTACCCAAAGCTGAAATCTGTAGAATATTCCAGAATGAAAACACTTCACGCCGACCCATTTATTGAACAATAGCCGAATGCGAGCAGGGAATACCATGTCTGAATTTCTCAAATAGTGGAAGACCACGTGCATTTATTGCACAGAGGTCAAAGAGATTTGTGAGAAGAGCAAAAAATCAGGTTGGAATGCCAACAATATCATGCCATTATTCAAGAGATACCCAAAACTGGCCTCGACAATACATCATACCTTTTGTTCCCAAAAACAATAATCCTCCAAACTTGCCGCAGGCTCGCCCTATAGGATATTTTTGGGCTTTACTAGGAAGGTGTATCATGGAGGCTGAGAAGCCCAATCCAAAGATCAAGATCAATTAAGACCGCAAATTTACGAAAAACTGAGAAAAATTGATCTGGATTCTATCCAGGACCTCATGAGAGACATTCAAAGAAAGTTGCATCTGGTAGAGCAGAACGGGCCACTCCACATAATTCGATACTATAGATTAGTTAAGTATTGAGTTTTAATTAATGATAACTAGTTAGTGTTTAAATAAATACCTTCATTAGAAAACAATCCAATTAACATTTTGTGTCAAAACCTTTAGGACATGCATTATAACGACTAGATTTCTTTGCTACTATGGTTTGATACCAAAATGGAAGATAGTAGCATAATATACCATACACCACGCTAACAACAGTCGATCGTTGGCTGCCTTTGGTCGGACGGACGTAAACAGAGCATGTGCAGTTTATTTTGTTCAATGGCAAGTAGACCACATCTAATACACACCTCCAATCGTCGCCATCTAGCGGTCACGTGCCCTACAATTCGCAGACGTAGATCGATACAACTCCAACCGGTTGGATGTGATTCACTGTTCACTGCTAGTGATAGATGATGCCTTGCACTGTCTTGTCACATAAATTTTGCCCTGGTACTATCTTATTGTAATATGCATAGAACAATTTACAAGACTAATGGCTAAAGATGAATTGAATGCTAGACATGTGGAAACATTGACTTTGATAGTAGCAAATAATATCCAATGAAACGCTTAGATGTAGGTACTTGTCAGTTCATTTGTAAGCCTAAAGTTCTTCAGTTCTTATAATCTGCCTTTGCATCCGTAGACATATGATGGATATTTTGTCGTGCATATGATACTGATCTACTTTCGATGTTATTGCAAAGTCTGTAGAGAAAGATACGAACAACGCTTATACGGCACAAGTATTAAGAACCGATTTTTCATCCCGCCATATGTCTCACGGGAAAGTGAGAAGAAAACTGGAAAGAATGATTATCGTCACATCTTTACAGTATAAAAAATGTCCCCAGATCTATCGCAATAACGTTAGCGCTATAATCAATAGAAGAACGATGGAGGCTCTTAATCTCCGACGTATATATGTCATTAAGTTCGATTAACCTATTTTTCAACCGGATTCAGGAGGATATTTTTTCCCTATCGGCATCTGAGAACAGTATTTTATTTTGATTTACGCTGAAGGTTATTGTCAGCTCCTCCTTCCAAGCTTCTTCGTAAAACGGTGCTTTATATACAGCCGTATATATGTTACGGTTAAAGTATTTACTTCGCTAGTTTATAGATTAGCTGGATAGTATATAAACTATGCAAAGGTATGGTTATTTTGATTCACTAAAATAGCTACTAATATTGGTTGGTTTGTAATATACTATCCAGTTAATCTATCAAATATACAAGATTTATCGCCAAAGTACAAACCACAAGAAAGTTATATAAATTAGTTCAAAAAGTATCCACAGTAGTTGGATAAAGTGTGAACTTAATATCACTGGTAATACAAAATAACCAACTCGTTGGTTAGTATGTAAACTATCCAATCCTCTTTGGCTAATTTAGTTTAGGATAGTAAAATAATACTGTATCAAAAATATATCTCATTTTTAGGTACAACGTAACATTTCTATTACTACTCAAAAATAAGAAAAAAGAAGTAACAGAAATAGTATTTGTGCGGCAAAATATTAATAATAAACCCGAAAACATTGAAGTTCTGAAACAATGAACATTATTATTTGTTGGAGCAAGTTGCACTGTTGTGGTACTTGATGTTACAAGTACATATATCCGGTAGCAAAACATTAATTTACACTTTTTGTATATGTAAATCACAAGTATTTACCACATAATAATCATTCTTCTTTTTAGGGTTAGGTCCAGATTCATGTATTCTGTTTATACGTTGCAAAAGTTTATTATAATCACTATCATTCATTAATTTTGAATTCTGCGACTTTTGGTCACGAAGTTTCAAAAGTATTTTTTCAAATTCTTGATGTTGATTTATTTTCAATAGCAGGATGCTTATTTAGGAACGAATTTCACAAGATACGATACTAAGCAATAACAAATGCTTGCTACAAACCACCTTGCAACCTCACTTTTCCAGTAAGTTAACCAGAGGAAGTTAGTTTAAAATACTAACCAACCAATTGGTTATTATAAGGGTGACTTCGAAGTTGAGTCATTTATTTTAACAGTGAGTAGATCTGATCAAAAGAAATGTTTTTTTCCTTTACCATTTTTCTGGTAAAATTAAAGTAACAAAGTGATAGCCCTTTGGAAGTTTGAGTACCACCCTGGCTCAATAATAATATTATGTGCTCGTATTTGGCAACAACGGATATAATCCGCCTTATCGGTTCATCGCATCGGAAACAAAAAAGCGAAAGAATTTGGAACGATGTTTTTACAATTATTTTATTCAGTTGTATTCAGTCAGTGTCAGTCAGTAACGCGTGAGTGAATAGTGGTGTCTGTTGCGTGGCCCAAACGAAATCAAAAATGGCACATGTTTACGAAAATGCTGAACTTGTGGACATGATTCTTATTTACGCGGCATCACGGATTTATGCGGATCGGTATCCCAATCGAGTGCAACCAACCCCTCGTGCCTTTGTTAATGCAGTACAAAGGGCTCGTGAATCAGGTGACTTAAGACCTCACAGGGGAGAGCATGCCGGTGCTCCAAGACCGCACGATCAAATACAGGTCCGCACTGAAATACTTGTCGGGAGGATACTTTATAAAACAAGGTAACATTTTTTTTTATTTTTTTTATTTTTACACACATATTTTGGTTTATCTTCCTTCTACAATCATTAGGTATCTGAAAATTAATGACTCAACTTCAAAGTCACCCTGTATATTACTAGGAATGCTGAGCTCACACTTTATCTACCTACTGTGGATAGTTTGTGAACTAGCCAAAAATTCTTGTTAATTTATGTAATATTGTTGAAGTTTGTACTTTGGCGGTTAAATCTTGTACAGTTTATACACTAACTGGATAGTATACAAACCAACCAATATTCGTAGCTATTTTAGTGAAAAGTTGATTTTCCATCCAAGTAACCAGACATATGGATAGTTTGTATACTATCCAGCTAGTCTATAATCAAGGATGAATATTTCTATATGACATATGACGACTTTTTTCAGCCTTCGTTATCTGTATTGGGCAAGATTGACAAACTCCAAAAAGCAGCAATAAAATATAATCTTACAGGATTTTACGATATTGGCGCAAATGTTAATAATACGAGGGGGTACCCAAAAAAGCCGGAATTATTTCTTAAAAGCTACTTATAAGTAACCTTATCTGCTTCAAAATACTGTCCACTGCAACTAATACGCTTGTCCTACCGGTGCTTCCACTGCTCGAAATATTTTTGAAGTCTTCCTTAGAAATGTCAGACAGCTTCTCCTTCATTTTTTTTCCTTGACCTCTTCAATGTCGTCAAGGCGGCGCCCCTTTCGTCCGTGGAAATAAGAAAAAGCCGCACGGGGCCTGGTCAGACGATTAAGGTGCGTGAGGCAGCGGAACCATGCCATTTTTAGCCAGAAACTGTCGAACAGAGATGGCTGTGTGCGCAGGTGCATTATCGTGGTAGAAGAACCAGTCTCCTGACTGCCAAAAATCGGATCTTCTTTGCCGAACACTGTTTCGCAATCGTCTTAAAACCACCAAATAAAAGGTCTGATTGACAGTGTGACCTGGGTAACAAACTCGGAATGAACTACGCCTTTGACATCAAAAAAAAAAAAAAACAAATCAGCATTGTTTTGATGTTTAACTTGACGACGGGGTGACGATGGCGTCTTCCATTGACTTGACTGTTGCTTCGTTTCTGGGTTATAACCATAGCACCAAGTTTCATCACCAGTGATGATCTGTGACAGAAAATTTGTATCAGATTCAAGCTGTTGTTTCAAAACACGACATGTTTCAACTCATTGTTCTTTTTGATTGTCAGTCCGAGCTCAAGGAACAACTTGGCAGCAACCCTTTCCATTTCCCAATCTTCTGTTAAAATGCGCTGAACCGAAGTCCAGGACAACCCACTATTTACGGATAGTTAATCGATTGTCCGTCAACGGTCTGTAATCACAAGCTCTGGAATTTGTTCAACATTTTCGTCGATTCGGGCAGTCCAGAGCGAGGTTTGTCATCAATCGACATGTCGCCATTTTTGAATCGAGAAAACTACTCGTTCACTTGAGTTTTTCCCACAGTATCATCTTTGTTAGCTATTTTCAACGTTAAAACAATTTCAGCAGAATTTTTATCAATTAGAAAGCCAAATTTTACAGCTGCATGTTGCTCACATCGTAAAAAACGAAACAAGCACGAAAGAGCTCTAGCAAAAATAATGACTACAGAGGAACGAAAGAAGCCAGATCGACAACTCAGGTGGCACTGAGCTGATAATCAGTTGCGCTGTACGCCTCTAGAGGCAGAAATGTGCACTACATAAGCTCCGCCCACTGCAATGCTATTTCGGTTATTTTTGGGTACCTGCTCGTCTTTTTTACCGCTCTAAATTTCTATTCGCATGAAATTAATGAATGTTAAAAGGGTAGAGAAGTAGTGATTATACGATGTGTGTACCTGTATAGGTAGCCTACCTTACTTTGCATTTGTAAAGGTACAAACCGCGATTACACTAATTAAAAACCAACTAAAAATCGACGAGGACAAAATAGCATGCACAAAACATGGAATTTTACCGTCGCTCAATTTAAATGAAGATTCGCGACACACGATTTTTACTTTATCTTTAAATCTACAATACAGGCGAGTTACTTGGCGCAGGCAGGCGTACCCACAGGAGTCAATGTAACATATTTTAACACCCTGTATCTCCAATAAAAACATTTCTGGGCTTAGTCTTCATTGGAACATTTGGTTAAAACATGAACCATCACTATACGAATTTTCTATACAATTGATCGGTGGACACATTCCATACCATGTCTTGTGTCTGGTCTTTGCTGACTGAAATCTGACACTACTTCAAACACCGTAGTTTGATTTGATGATACTGTTTATAATATTCCCATTAGACGTAAAAACATGTAAACCTCAAAATCCAGGAGCAAGGGTTTTTTATTATTTTTAGTTGACATTAAAAAGTTCGCCTAATAATTTTGTGCGCATTCTGATTTTAAGAGGGACTATTGTATTCGCAAAAAACTTCTAAATGAGATACTATACTTTTTTGGATGTTATATGACACGAAAAAGCATGTCACTCATTTGCGTCGGTCCTTGATCGATCTATAGCTTGGAAAGTACCGGGCGGATTTGGATGAAATTTCTACACAAGGGCGAAAAAGCTTTATAGTTTTTATTGGGGTGGGGGAGAGCTATCTAGTAAATTTATACGCTCCTAACCTCGGTACGCATATTTGACAAATCTCATATTCCTCCGTACATTTCTCCTTAAAACTTGAAATGACAGAGATATGCCTTCTATACGCAAGTCTGCTTCTGCTTCCTGAGATCACCAGTGAGCGTACCGATGTTGGTAATTATTCTCTAGCCTTACTGTCATGCTGCCGCGACTGAAGCGTTGTGCCCTCAGGTATCGGGGGAATCCGACATTGCCAGATCAACTACCGGTAGGGAAGGAAAAAAAGTCTATGGATTGGGCCTGTTCGACTGACTTGATCTGTTTAATTTCTTTCTTATAAACGATGTTCCATCTCTTGCTTCTTTTTTCAACTACCATTTTTTGACATTTTAAATGTGTCAACTGCCATGATGTGTTTAGCACATATGAACTGTCAGTGGTCTGCCGTTTGTTATTATGGATTCTGTAACAAAGCAAGAACGCATTTTGGTCGTCCAAAAATATCACGAAAACGGACGATCTTTAAAAAGTACTTTTCGCAAACCTGGTCGACATAATCGCGTGGAATTCGGTGGATTATCAATCGTTTTGAGGAAACTGGCTCAGTTGAAGGTCGTAGAACATATCAACATGCCCGTCCGGTTCGTACACGTGAATCAGTGGCCGCTGTGAGTGAAAGTGTTCAACACAGCCATCGGCATCGATAAAACACCGTTCGTAAAAATTGGACATCAGGCCAACACCCATAGAAGATCCAACTAACTCAACAATTGAAGCCAGCAGGCTATCAGCAACGGCGTATTTTTTTTAATTGGATGCTTGAAAAAGGAGAGGGATTTTCGGCTAAAATCATCTTTTCAGACGAGGCACATTTTTACCTCAGTGGAGACGTAAATAAGCAAAACTGTAGGATTTGGGGTTCGCAAAATTCACACGAGATCCATGAACAGGCTCTCCATGATCAAAAAGTAACTGTTTGGTACCGATTATGGGCTGGTTGCATTATGGACCGTTCTTTTTCGAGGATGAAGAAAAAAAAGGCGTTACGGTCACCGCCGAACGTTATCGTCTTATGATAACAGATTTTTTTTGCCGAAATTGGAAGGTATTGATGCCAACGACCCTTGGTTCCAGCAAAACGGTGCAACTTTGCACAACAGCTCGCCAAACAATCCAGTTATTGGCCGAGAAACTTCCAGATCGCATTATTTTGAGAAATTCCGACGTGAATTGGGCTCCAAGATCGTGCGGGTTAACACCATTGGGCTATTTTCTCTGGTGGTTTTTAAAACGTAAAGTGTACGCGACTGCCTCACGCATGATTCAAGACCTTAAGCGCAAAATTTGCACCGAAACTGCGGCCGTGGATCCGCTAAAACTGCAAAAAGTCGTCGAAAATTTTGATGTTCGGATGATGGCATGTCAACGAAGCCTAGGTAGATATATGTGCGATGTTATATTCCATACATAAATGGCAAAGACCGACCTACAATTTTCACGGCGTGCTTAAGTTCCTCTCTTTTAAATTGAATATTTCTGGTTAGTCTTAAATGTGACTCAGGTGAAACTGAAAAAGCACGCCACTCGTTTACTTGCGAGCATGGTCAAGGAATTCTTGAAACAAAATATATTTCATCCTACGTGTCAACAAGTGGTTCAAGAGTGTGAAAATAAAAATTTTGTCAAACAATAAAGCCCCTGGAATTAAACAGAAATGTGACAATACCCCTGATTTTCTGTTACTCGAACTGCTCGTTTCCTCACATAGATGTCTTTATCCAAATTATCAATAGCTATCATTGACAGGTGACGATTGGCGTTGGATTGCTTCTCTCCCTTTTAGTCGTTCAAGACAGCAACTCGTTACTCGTAACATATGCAGACTTTCTGACCCATTTTCATCCCTTTTATCGACCCAGCAACGTTTCCATAAAAGAATCATACACCGTTATGAAATCGACTGCTGCAGTTCTCTGGGGCTGACACCCATTCATCATCGGTAGCAAATCGATTGACCGAAATGTAATGGAATTGTGATGAGGCACAACAAAAATGATAATACTTTTCTGATATTTCGCCCAGAAGCCCCCATTGTATTAATTCCGTGATGTATGCTGCCACACAGGGCGAGCTATCGCTCGATTTTGTTCATGTGCCTTCCACGTGTGAATGATTCATTTAACCACCAATTTTTTTGCCGGTCACGCTCCGATGAGCAAGTAATATGATCATCTAAAGCCCTGAATTGAATGGATTAGGGGTATCAGGATCAGCTAAACGGCCTTTGTGTTTACAGAGTGATCCAAACGGTTGTTGAAGTAATTCTGACATGCCAAAAGGATTTTTTAGAGGATTCGAAAAACCATTTTTCCTAAATGCCTTCTTTGCTGAACATCAAATGGTAAAAGGGTATTTATGCATACTCCACGTAAGTTCGTACATTCCTTACCCTTCAAATAATACCGCGTAATTTACGTTTTTTTGCAAAAACAAGGCATTTGGTTGTGCCAGTGGACTCGCGGGTACTTGGATGGACCATTTCAAAAACGCTACCAGGATGCTTGATTCGTCCGCTTCTCATGCTAAATGCACCAATTTTGAATTCACTACAAAAAATAGGTTTCGGACGAATACGAGGGATGTCTTTTAAGTTTGCATATAGAAAGAAAACAACACGGTAGGTAGTTTTAAATGAATTTATTGTTTTTCGAAGTATTCTCCACGAAGATCAATACACATCTGCATGCTCTCGAACCAATTTTCAAAGCACGTATTCCACTCGTTTGCTGTCAGAATGTGTCAACTGCTTCTTCTGGTGACTGGAACCTTTGACCATGCAGTCTGTTTTTAATTTTCTGGAAAGTAAAGAAATCGTTAGGACTTAGATCGGGACTATATGGAGGATGGTCCAATAATTCCAATTTTCCTTCCGTTAAATACTGCCTTGTTTTTTGGGCTGTGTGCGAGCTTGCATTGTCTTGGTGGAGGATGATTCTTCTTTCGGGGTTGATTTTTCGAAGCTCGGTGATGACTTTTGGCAGACAAATGGTGGTATACCAATCGGCAGTAACAGTTCTTCGCTCATTAAGAGGAATTTTTGCAATATGACCCGCTTTTGACGCAAATGTCGCGACCATCTTTTTCGAAACACTTCGAGAACGGATGACTTTTGTTGGCTTTGCTTTATCTTCGAACACCCAAACAGCCGACTGTCGTTTATTTTCTGGTTCATAATAGTAAATCCACGATTGATCACCAATAACAATGCTGTACACATTCTTTGAGTTCCTGGAATTGAAACGGTCAAGCGTTTTTTTGACACCAATTAACCCTGGCTGCTTTCTGCTCTTCAGTCAACAGGTGGGGTATCCAACGAACTAGTTTTCTTACTCCTAATTCTTCACGTAACATTTTTTGAATTGAGGTCTTTGGAAATCTTCAAGGACGCCGCAATCTCGCGATATGTCACATGTCTATCTTCAATGATGAGTTTGCGCACAGCATCGACGTCTTCCTGGGTGACTGCCGTTTTTGGTGCAACCACCCTGGGATCGTCGCTAACACTCACCCGTCCAGGTTTGAATTCTCCATACCAACGGGAAATTGTCGACTGATGTGGCGCTTCGTTGCCGAAAACAGACAGTAACTCAGCAAGACATTCTTGTTGCGATAATTGTCTGTGAAAGTTGTAATAAATTATGGCGCGAAAATGTTCTCGGTTGAGTTCCATTTTTCTAGTGACTTGGTGACACTTAAAAATTCACTGTAGTGAGAATACTGCACGTATTGTTGTGAAACTTTGAATTTAAGTTTAGTTAAGAGTGAGGTTAAGATTCAGTACTGACGTTCGATCCGCGCGGCCTACTATGTTTCTATATGCAAAACTTAAAAGACATCCCTCGTACAATATCCACTTTGCCCAAGACAAATGTCATACAATCAGTATTTAATGTGATCCGTAGGGTTATTTCGTAAAAAACCTATATAATGTCAAAAAAAAGACAAAATGTCAACTTTATGGGTAGATAAAAAAAGTCACCACAAAGCTTGCGTTTTGTGTAATCAAGTCACATCACAGAAGAATTGGAATGGCGTATCACACACAAAACATTTGCGCAGAGCCTCACATCTAGGCGCTGATTTGCATTTTCTACTTGACATCGCAAAATGAAGATATTGAATTTAACTGACTGGAAGCAGAAAATAATGTAAAATGTTAATAACCTTTTTACGTTTCATAAATATTCCTGCCTTGTAGCCTATTTTCTTATCAGTTGGTTGTAATATACTTCACCAACCAGTGATTTCCTTTTTCTATCTCTCTCGCTTTTGAAATTCAGCAAATTTGCATATGCGATTTCCAGGATGAAGCATAAATTTCAAGTAAGTATATTTGAGACAAAAAACTGAGTATCATCAACGCAGATTTTTAGCACACAAATCCTGATTATGCACCTATGCCCTGCCGTTTCCTTCCAGCTATGGTATACAACTTACAGCTTGGACCTCCAATAATGCCATGTCTGGAGCAGATGTTACATCGTATCAGAACCAAACACTGATAGCTGAAGCGTACAGCTACAGAACGTATGCACACCATCTGAAATAATGTCACCTTTCAAGATATACGTAGTACCCCTGCCGTTAATGTGGAACGTGAGATCTATTAACTGTGTAGCCTGAGCGTCAGTAATTATTGATGTTCAAGGTTACGTAGAAATCCACTGACACTGACGAAATGATTGGTGAATCCTGATGGTCCGGACATCGTTGGTTGTCAGAATACTACTGTTGTGTCACAGTGTCAGTTCGTAGGTCAGTTAAGTCTCGTGACCGAGGTACCAGACAATGTTAACATAAAAGGAAAGAGGAAATGGAAGAAAGAGGAGAGAGCAAATATGAAGAAGACAATCTTTTAGGGATAGGAATCGATTAGGCATTGATGACAGAGTCAATCGACAGATTTTGATATGGTTCAAAAAGATTTGATTTGTACCAAATGCTCTGATTTCCACTGTTCTAAATTCAAGAATTGATTTTGATTCAGTGCGAGCCACGGCCTTTTGTGTTTACGACCTTGTTCGACTATGTACTTCACTATTCCTGCAACAGAGAGTAGCTACGAGTCTCCCCTCGGCTGTAGTCGCTGCGGTTGTTGTTTGATGTAGTCCCTAAGGCAAGGGATATCGAAGTCTATGAGACAAACCATAGGGCGTCGGTAACTGTGCGTATCGTCCTGCTTTGCAGAGCCTGCAGAATTAGCGTGTACGTTTTGGAAATTTAACACCAAGACGTAAAGGCGTCATTTATATACTAAGTGACATATAAATCCGAACACCCAGTTTAAATGGTTTTATTTTAATAAAAGTTGGTGAATGTATTTATCTTACAGTAAATAACAAGTGAAAAAATTTTCAGCCCTATCAGTTGGACATTCCGGTTTTTATACTGATTTTTTTTAATTCGCTAACGCTCTAAAAATGAATATTTCAGCCCCAGTAAAGAATCAACGTTGGCGGATTTTGGTTCTTGACATCCTTTACGATCGGTTACGATGCCTAGAGTACGGAGACCTGTACGATTTCGTCAACTTAGTGAGTTTGATAGGGGCCGTATATTGGGACTTCGGGAAGCTGGACTTTCTTTTCGGACAATTGCAGTTAGAGAGCAAAGAAGTGTAGACACTGTGGTTAGGTGTTGTCAGGCATGGCTTCTTAAAGGCCGTACGCAAACAGCAAGGGGCACTGGACGCCGCCGTAGAACAACAGACCGTGAAGATCGCCGCCTAAGATTATTGGCCTTAAGGGACCGTTTCTCCACTACCAGGTCCATTGCAAAAGAATGGTTTGCAGAACACAGAAGACCTATTGCCATGCGAAGTGTTTACCGACGAATGAGAAGTTTTGGCTTGTTTTCATACCGACCACACTGGGTCCTCCCTTTAACTCGAGAACACCGACGTAATCGCCTTGAGTGGTGCAGACAACGGTCACTCTGGGATCAGGAATGGAACTGTATTGTCTTTAGTGACGAGTCTCGATTTTGTTTAGGCATGCACGATGGTCGTGCTAAGGTTAGAAGGCGACTTGGTGAAAGGAGGAATCCACAGTTTTTTGTTGGAAGACATATTCATCACACTGTTGGAGTTATGGTTTGGGGTGCTATAGCTTATGGTTCCAGGTCACCTTTAATCTTCATCAGAGGTAACATGAACGCGCAGCGTTATATCCACGAAGTTCTAAAACCCCATCTTTTACCCTATCTTGACACCCTGGCAGATCCAACTTTCCAACAAGATAATGCCCGACCACAAGAGTCACAATAGACTTCTTTCAACATAATGATGTCACATTGTTACCATGGCCACCAAGATCTCCCGACTTATCCCCAACTGAGCACGTGTGGGATATGATGGGTAGGAGATTGCTCAATTTGCAACGTCCTCCTCAGACTGTAGAAGCACTTCGAGAGGAGTTGGTGGTTGCCTGGAATGAGATACCACAGGAGGACATTGACCACCTGATCAGAAGCATGCCTAGGCGGGTTGGAGAATGCGTAGCACATCAGGGTGCATCCACACATTATTAAAAGTCAAAGGGCTTTAAAGCAGTGCAATTATTTTGAAGTTTTTGTCATTTACTTATTATGCTTCATTAAGTACTTATACAAAATTTTATTAGCCCTTAACTGGTGACGTGCCATTCGGGTAACGTTAGAGGTGACGCTGGGTCTCTGAGACCCACATATTATTTTTTTGTATTCTAGTATATATTTTAGATATTGTTTAATTTTATATATTTTCTAATTCTCTAATATATTTTGAGGCAAATAACAATGTTTTATAAATAATTTTGAAGGTTATCTGTATTTATCAAACATAAATTAGGAAAACTAAATAAAAGTCCACATATTTGTCGAACAGCATAGTTTATTAAATTTTTTAAACAATTTTTTTTAAGACACTATAATATATGGAATTGATGAAATAACATTGATAGAGTATGAAATAAAAAAAATGAACATTTTGGAAAAATATATACTAGAAACCTACAGCACCTGAACTTGAGGTAAATAAAAAAGTAAAATGTTACTCCTTGGCACATTCATCACATATTTTTCCACACATGGTAAGCAAACTGATTTTTTACATCTCACACATCTTTTGCATAACACGCCCTAACATTTATTTTATCCATCTCAGGTTCAAGTTCCTCTCCCGAATCAGAATCGTTGTTACCTTCTTTATTTTCTATTTCTGAAGTTGAATCGTGGTCATTGTAATAATCGGGATCTTGTATATCATCATCCTAATGACTTAAGTCACTTTTTACTTCTTCGTACCATCGCTGCGCATTAGTTTCGAAATCTTTATCAGTTGCATGTATTTTTTGTCTTGAAGATGCCATTATTCAAAAATCACGTAAATGGTGACGCTGGGTCTCACAGACCCTGCGAAATATTTGACAACGTACGAAAACTCTCTCGTAAAAGTCCGCGATGCACACACAACGACGTCTTACTTGCAAATAGTTATTAGACGGGTACCTAGGCGGACAAGCTAAAATCTAGTTAAATCCGGGAGTGGGAGAAATTTGAATTTCGCGCAGGGTCTGTCAGACCCATGGGGGTTAAAAGTTAAGGGTTAAAATAAAACAATTTAAACTGGGTGTTCGGATTTATATGTCACTTGGTATATCTGATCCTTATAGAACCGTATGTAGTTGATTAAACTAAATTTAAAATTACACGATAATGGATAGAGCTTCCGAAACGTAATTTGGCATTTAGTTTTTAAGAATTCACTATGATCATTTTGTCCAAAATAACACCAATATACTGAAACCTCACGCGGGGCGATCATAACTGGGCCACCAATACAGTATCGCTAGAACCGAGATAGACTCCTACTATTCGTCATTTGTTTGTCCGGGCGGTCCATAAGACCTTCGCCCATTTGTAACTGTCTAATGTAGGTTGCTCACAAACCAGAAGCCAAGGAAAAAGAGAGTGGGAGAGAAAGGAAAAAAGGAGCAGAGCAAAGAAAACAGAAGTGTATTAGTTCAAGAAGACCTATGCTTTTTGACTTAATACACGGATTAATTTTGAGGTGAAATAAAATTTACTATAAGTCCGCGCTCAATTTCTGACCACAGTATGAGCCGTGGCCTTGAATGTTTATGAACTAGCCCCACTGTGTAGTCCAACGATAACGTAGCCTACGCCTGAAGTTTGACATACTCCTCATACACCACGGAGTGTTGCAAATTGTTCGTAAAGTCCTGCTTTGCAGTAATTTGCATATGTGTCTTGGCCAGAAAACACCAGGCCGCACATGCATAAGTAATGGTTGGTCTAATAATCATTTTATAGAGTCGAACTTTGTTTATTAAACTCAATTTGGAGAATCTACGTAACAAAGGATATAGTTGCAGAAACGTAATTTGGAATTCTGTTTTCGATTATGCTGTACGTTTCCGCCAGGTCGTGTCTTTATCGTGGGCGACCCCGAGGTACTTGCCAGAATTTTCCTATGGAATAAGCTTTCTGTCTACTGAAACCTCGACTGGGAGGCTGCGACGTTTTTGGGCACCATAAATAGCCCGCGTTTTCGAACGGTTAATTTTAATCAGCCACCGTTCCACCCACTCAAGTACTTTCTCCGCCGCACTCTGCAACCCTTCGTGAACCGGATGACCAGTACACGACTGGGCGACAAGCGCAGTGTCGTCAGCGTAGAGCTAGACTTCACAGTAGCTAGGATACTGGAGGATACTCTTGAGCAAATATCGACCCCACCTTCCTTAGAATCAAGATGACATCATTAGTCTTCCACCCCGCAAGGAACTACTGGGTTCTGAGTGTCGCGTTGATTATTGTCACCAAATATACCAGAGCTTTTGGCGAGAGCAGCATAAATGCCTCACTTGTGATGTGATCCTCCTCCTTTAATATGACCTAGGAGCTCTGCTGGTTTACAATGCGGAACCTCGGAAGGTTCCGCTAATGTGTTATGTGAAGCCTCAAACGATTCGTCCAAAGAAGTATCACCTGAAGAGGATTTAGTCCTTTCGCTAACGCCGTTGGCTCTGAAATATCTCCCGACGGATCTTACTATGTATTGTTCCTCGTCGACGTTACTATCAAGATCATAGTTAGGAGAGAACTGCTTTTCCATGACGTCAGCGAAAAAATTTCGACCTTAAACTCCATTCTGAAGACTATGCTTGCAGGACAGTGGATGTGCGGGAGTTTCTCTCGCTTTCAAGTTATGGAAAAATGTGACTTGGACAGTTTTTGAAGCGGCAGATTCATTTGTTCTATAATCTTTTCTCTTTGTTACAGGTGTCATGGATTCGACACCGCGACCTCCACCTGCTGACAGTAGGCAGGTTTACCTACACGTCCGACCAGAGATTTGTCAGCATTCATAACCCGATGACGGAAGACTGGACGCTGCAGATTCGGTACCCGCAGCGTCGAGATAGCGGCGTATACGAATGCCAAGTCGGCATTACGCCACCTATCGGCAATACCATGACATTATCGGTTGTTGGTAAGTACCTTATTAGCGATAACCAATTACGTAGGGAAGCTGGAAAGGTAGTCGAAAGTTAGTTCTTCTCAATGTTTCTATAGTGACCATTGATCTGTTACCAGACGCTGTGTATTCTAAAGGTACATTTTCTATATGTGTTGTAACAGTTTTTATCTCTTTTTCTTATGATGCATCAAAATACTATAGATCATTAAAGTCATGATGGTGTGTCCGACTTCTATAATCATGGTGTTTTTAACGTCGTGAATGGTCAGCATAACGTAAAATATATTTAGGGTGGATTTCACAATTTAACAAACCATTATTCTGCACCAATAGGGTACGAGTACCAAACAGTCCGTTAAATATACCCAATCAGCCTCATGATCTCTCCGTCAAATTTTTGGCAGCAAATAGCATCAAAGTATTCAAAACAAAACACTGTAAAGTATGAAGTAACAGCTTGCTATTGAAACCTTTTCAGTCTATTAAATATTATGAAATTATGTAAAACTGAGCCAAAATTTTTAAAAATGCTTGATGTCTGAGTAAAATCTATTTTTTCAGATTAGCTGAAGGTTTTCCATGTTTACTGCAACTTTTGTAATCCACATGTGATTATATCACCTACTGTGTGCTTATAGTTTATCCTATATTTTTGCAAACTTGCACTTCCAAACCCTTACAAGAAAAAGCCTTTTCACTCAAATTTTTGTTAGGTGTTGCATTTCAACACATTCATACACTTATTTCCAGTTCCTCAACGATATTTTAACCCCACTGGTCCGAAACTGTTCAACAGTTTCAACATTCATACATACAATTGCAGTTGCGGTTTTTTGTTTTAATTTCAGTGTATAATCAGTCGCACCATCGGCGATGGTACATTCAACATAACCACGTTTTTAGGGGTTCGTGCAGATTTAACGTGTACAGTGTACACCACGTCATCATTAGGCGCTCGTCTGGCGATGTCCGATTGCGTTCAGGTGCCTTCTGCAGGTACCTTTTCACCACGGTCAGGGGTTGATACCAGCGCAGCTCTCGTTTTTTTTGCTCTAGGCATGGCCATCCTCAATTAATCGCACAAAAAACAAGTCCAAGGCAGAAAAACACACTCGAAGACGAACACCAAAACAAATCTCTACCGCAAATTCGTCAACAACTGAAACAAAAACAACAGATGATTCACCGCCTGGCTTTGACCGTAAATCGTCGTGGACGAGACACCACAGAATTTTTATAATTACGTCAATACGAGCATAGAACAGTATAGAAAGGGCTATCCAAGGGTAAGACGAGTTCCGAAACCACCCAAATCATGTCAAAAAATGGCTGTGACGTCACCAAAACGTTTGACCACCACTGGAAGTCACTAGCTAGTTACCATCTGGCGGCGTAACATGTGGAGGACACTGGTGTAGAAACAGCTGATCCTTAAATTCGGTTACGTTAAGTCGTGCGTGAGCCCGACATTATTTTTCAGTAATTACTAATAATTTTAGGTCTATGTCTACGGTAATTGCATTATGCACCTCGGAGATGTAGGGATTAACATATTTTACACATATCGGTGTTTTAGGATCGGGACGACATACTGTTTTGATTGCTTTGGAGATATTCATTAACCCATAAATTTATAACAAATGATTACTATTATGATGTAAAGAGAGATGAGGAATTGGTTGGAATAGATTTTATATTCTATTTTTTTGCAAATCCGCACAATTCGACAGGTATGTGTAGCTATAATGATCGCATATACACACAGTATATTGAACTTAACATATTTCGAGATTGCCATGAATTAACAAATGACCAAACCTTCTGCCAAATTTAACAGCTAGAAAATCGACCTATTATTTCTCCCATTCCCATTCGCTGAGGGGATAACGGATGGTCAAATGTACACCTATAACATAAATCAAAATACATGAAAGTTGTCCTGTTTCCTCTGTACAAAAGCATCATGTTTGAATCAAAAAGTGGTCTTGTTTATAATACAGTCGAATTTTCACGATTTTATTCAACATTTTAATAGAAATCACTGATATTCTGAGACCTTTGACAGCTTCCGTCAAATTGCATTTCGATAAGGTATTTTCCTATTGGTCCATAATAATAATGTTGGTGAAATCGGCCCCTAAAACTTCAATCGCAGATTTGACAACGTTTCGAGGATGAATGAAGCATGTTAGGCTTACTTTTAAAAGTTTTTGTGTGGCGAGACTCAAAAAATATTGAAAGGAATGTCATTAGGCCCTTAAAAACAGGCAAGAAGCCTTTATGAGTCTTTTTGAGGGAATTTAGCCTGATATTTCCAATCTGTACAAACGCTTCTATACAATACAGCTTTTATGGAGATTTTAGGCCTGTTGGTGACTTTTAAAGATTAGTGAAAAAAATCGCGTCAAGTAGGTTGTCACACTAAAAGGATATGTTCAGCACAAACTAGACAACTAGAAAAGTCAGTCAAATAGTGGATGTGCGTCCAGAGTATAGAAAACACTATGCTGTTGCTTGGCAGAAATTCGTGTGGTCCCATATCAGAACAGTGAACACAGAGAGATCTATGATGCGTGAAATATACAGGGTGTTCCATAATTATTGCGACAAAATGATAGGGGTTGTAGAGGGCATAAAAATATGCAATTTTGCCTTATAAACCCCTGTTCGTAAATATGCCGTTTGAGCACTACAGTTAATTTTACCTTAAGAGCTCATAGGAGAAACAAAAAATTCACCAGCTGCAAAATGTTCGTCTAGCACATTTCATGGTCTCGCCGGTTTGTAAAAAAAGCCTGCTGTGTTTACATTTTTGTTATCGTACACCCGTACCACCTTTTAAAAGTCCAAGCCATGGGTCCAGCAGACTATCTGCCGCGTCGACGTTTTTGTCGTTGGTGGCTGCAGCAGGAGTTGAGGCAACCAAACTTACGCTACGTTTTGTTCACTGACGAGTCCTGTTTTACAAAGGACGGTTATTTTAATAGCCGTAACAGTCACATTTGGGATGAAGAAAACCCTCATGCCATAGCCATCCATAGAGACCAACATCAGTTTTCAATTAACATCTGGTGCGGCATTGTGGACGAGCATATCATCGGGCCATATCTGCTTCCACCACGTTTGGATGGGCATGCTTATGGTCGATACTTACAGCATGTGCTACCGGAACTATTAGAAAATGTGCCACTGAATATAAGAGCCAACATGTGGTTTCAACACCATGGCGGTCCAGCCCACTTTTCTTTACAAGTGCGGCAGTATTTGGACGACAAATTTCCAAATAGGTGGATAGGGCGAGGTGGCCCTGTGCCTTGGCCTGCGCGGTCACTTGACCTGACCCCACTGGATTATTTTATCTGGAGCTATCTGAAAGCTTTAGTGTACGAAACTCCTGTTCCCAACCAACAAGAGCTACTGGGAAGAGTAATGGCCGCGTCCGCACATGTTCAGGACATACCGGGGGTATGCCACAGAGTTCGCCGATCATTGAACAATCGTGCACAGCTGTGTATTGAGCAAGGTGGAGGACACTTTGAGCAATTACTGTAGGTAAGCTGTTTCAAGAAACTGATCTTTTTTTTTTGCTGCAGCCCAAACGGCATATTTCCGAACAGGGGTTTATAAGGAAAAATTGTTCATTTTGATGCCCTCTACAACCCCTATCATTTTGTCGCAATAATTATGGAACACCCTGTATATAATCGATGCATAGAATTACCAATGTTGGGATCGTATAGTACCAGCATAAAAGATTTAGATAGTTCTCACCCCATTACAACGATTAGCCCCAAGTTTTTTACCTCTAAAGCATCTTTAAGAAATAATCGGGATCCTGTGAAACGTCAAGCTATGTTTGAGCAATTTTTATTTTTTTCGTTTTTGTCCATTTTCTCTGCCGATACCAGACTGATTTTTAAAAACTACACTGCGTTTGTATCCTTGGCATTGTGTAAATACTTCATCAAAATCCGTGCGACACTTCTCAAGTTATAGGCGGTTATAGGATTAGCAGACAGACCGACTGACAGACAGACCGACAGATAGACCTGCGAAAATGAATGACATGGATTTTTTCTGATGTACACGTCCTATAACATCAATAAAACAGAACATCTCTTTTTCGAAGATGCTCGCGATTACAATACTTGTCCGCCAGTAGGCGTTGTAAGTAAAAGCGTTCTTTAATTGACTAAGCGTGCTTCTCTGGGGAAAGATATTGAAGGAAAGTGAAATTATACATGTAGAGTGTACTAGGAACAAAGACAAAGAATTATTTTAATGCGATACGAAATGACTATGAAGGCTCTAAAAATGGGTTTGAAATACACATATGTGTGTCCAACATCTACAAGTTTGGAAAGATCATATATAATTTGTCGCACATATCGATATTCAGTCGCAAATCGACACAACTAAAATAAAAATGATAGTGTTTCTGTGTCCGTAGTTGGAAATTAATGTTTTGGATCTAGATCGTCTCGAATCACAAACCTGAGACATGCGAGTTACGTAATGTTGTTGCAAGCTTTAGGACAAAAAAAATACCTACAGATCAGTCAGTTTCATAATATTTTCGGATTCTTCTTTCACGAAAGCTATAGCTGCCTCCGCCATGACCAAGTAACAGATCACCTGGAAATTGTCAAATAACTTAAACAGTATGTTTTACCGTATTATAAGCAGTTCTTTAGGATACAACTTCTGTGTAACTGTGCTATAATATTTTAGTGCAAAGTGTAAGTCATATAGACACTTCAAACTGTGCAATAAAAATGGAGAGTGTCTGTTAATCCCGTTTAGCAGAGATTAAATGTATATGGTTATGTGAAACGTTTTAAGTGTACATCAGCTTATATAATCACCTAATGGGCAAAGATATGAGCCCTAAAGGCTCTACGCTATCTACAAATTGCCACGCCACGGTGCGCTGGCTGTGGTTTTTCATCGTCTGCCGCACTGTACACGCTCCAGCGCGCTCTATCGATTGCCTGAAAGCGGGACTAAGGCGTGATGCACACAGAATTCTCGACAACGCAGTACCAGGGGATGAAACGTCTTTCCGGTAAACTAACATTTGAAATGTCTTCATAACTCAGTATCCTTCTAACTCTTGACACTATCCGAATCTATGACTACGCATTGTCCGCAGGGTTATATATTATAACGGCAAAAAAGAAAACGACAAATTGTCAACTTGCTGATTAGATATCTTCTGGTGTGCAAATAAATCATTCCACTATTGTCTGCAATGAGCGCTGTAAGCGTCACCCTAGCGTCATCTATGGAGAAACAGACTCAACGACATGCCAGTGTGCTTTGATGGTTGCAGAATTTCGAGATGTAAAGCATATATAAGTACATATCTCTGAGAAGATGTGAAAGAAACAAAAATTAGTTGGATAGAAAGATCGTGTCTGGATGATTGTGTGCGTCTCCAAAAGCGTTATATGTGGAGAAATGACTCAACGACGTGCTCAATGATCAGCTGATGGTCAGTTTCCCAGCATTCTTTGTCGGTTTCAGAATATCGAGAGAGTCTGTAGAGTATATCTCTGAGAAGATGTGATAAAAAAAATTGGTCTGCATGTGTATTGCTCTATAGGAAAATGCTGCCCATGAAGCATATATCTATTTAGCAGTACCAGACAAGTTACTAGCCTTGTCCTTTCTGAAAAAATTTTATGGTACAGGGTTGCGAATTACGATTTTCCTCGGTTTTTTGCGTTTTCAAAAAACATTGAAAAGCACTACGGGATGTCATCATCACTACGTTGGCGATGTGGTTATTAAGCTAGATCACAGAAGAATTAGGAATGACGCATCACACTCAAAACATTTTCGCAGTGCATCTCCAAGCACTGACTTTCTTTTTTTATCTCTCTCATCTTTTAAGTTTAGCAAATTTGCATCTGTAATTTCCAGCATGACACATACATCTCAAGCAAGTGTATAATTGTATTTTAGACAAGAAACCAATGGAATCATCATCAACACAGTTTATTAGCACATAAATCGTCACTAGGCACCTATGCTCTGCTGTTTTCTTCCAGCTATAGTATATAACTTACAGCTTAGACCTCTGAAGCAGATGTTAAACCGCATCAGCGCCAAATATTGATAGCTGAAGCGTCATGATGGTTCGGAAACACATACAGCTACAAAACAAGGGCACATCAAGTGAACAACAGGAAGTATTAAGTTGACATGTAGTAGAAAAACCTCCATAATATCACAACAAACCTATATAATGTCAAAAACACCAACACAATGTCACTTTTCCTGATACGTAATATTCCTACCGTACAGTAATAATATCCAATCTACCTAGGGTAACTTGCACTACAGAATTCTAGGATTCAAGTTTCAACCATAATTGTCCGTGATATAAGAAACTTGTTGCCATGGGAGCCTATATAGCAAAATTCAGAGCAGGCAGGTTGTTATCGCAAGCCCAGTCAACAAGTTTGAAGCAGGCTTGCTAGCTGTTTAAAGCGGTGGGAAAAACAATGATTTCTATCTAGGGCTGTTCTAAGAAAAATAAATAAACACATTACTGGTTGTCTATGAAAGAGCACCTTAAAAGGTGACATTACGTATATATAGATTTCTTATGACATTATGTAGGTTGTTTTTTGTCGTTTTGTAGGTTTTCCTACAAAATGTCACCCTTGAACTAGTTGACGTTTACTTTACGCTCCTTTTAGCGGATACCTAGGGCACAAGGAGACATTTTTTGTCATTATATAGGTTTTTACGTAATATCCACTTCTCAAGCGGCAGCCACGGGGGAATATGTCCTCCCTTAGCCCCCTAATGGGCGCCGATGCTTGCTGATGTGGGATTTGGCATTAATGATCGTGCTGATTGGGAAGGGCTCAGAGCAATTTTCTCCAGTTTTCCTTGGGAAGGTGTCCGCCTTCCCGAGTGAAGTATGTCGTCTGCCTCTTCGGCAGTTATCCATGATGGAACAGATGATTACATACCCTGGAATCGCGGTTAACTAGGCAGCAATGGCTGGTTTATGAAATCGTGTGGAAATCTCTCTCCTTAGAACAGACGAGTAAGTTGTTTGTCATGGTACTAGCATGATGCGAATGCCAAGTACAGGGCATGTCGCAGCCCAGTGAAGCGAATATTATTTCCCAAAAATTGAATTTCTATCGCTAGGATGGAACGACTATAAGGTCAAGGCAGATGTACTCAACGATTTTTGCAGTGAATTCTGCCAAGTGTGACCATTCACAAGCGCGTCGTCGATATTATTGGTCCTCCACACGATAAGAAATGTGATGCTTAAATATAAACCTGTGACATATGTGAACTTTCAGTGGCTGATATCCTTCCATCTTTTGACCGTCTTACGACTTCGAAATTCTACTAAGGGACTGGAACTTTCCCTCCTCCCACCAAAAAAAAAAAAAATAAGAAATAAAAAAGAATAAATAATGGGTGATTTTTTTTCTAGTATCTTTTTGGCAACACTGTCTTTGACAGATGACGCGTGAATCGTGTCTTGTGTCATTGTCAAACTTGTTCAGTTTGGTCTATAATTTAACCATGAATCGACTTACGAACGAACAACGCTTTGCAAATTATTGAATTTTACTATCAAAATTCATGCTCTGTTAAGAGAGTGCATCGAGCACTGCTTCCAATTTATGGGCAATTTGGTTGGCCTACTGAGGGAGCTATTCGGAATCTTGTGACTGAATTTCGAACCCAGTTTACATTATTGGACATGAAACCACCAACACGCAGACGTAGAGTGAGGACTGAAGAAAATATTGCGGCTGTATCCGTCAGTGTTAGTGATGACCGTGAAATGTCGATTCGCCGCCGTTCGCAGCAATTGGGTCTCTGTTACTCCACTACGTGGAAAATTTTGCGACAGGATTTGGGTGTAGGACCTTATGAGATACAGCTGGTGCAAGAATTGAAGTCACACGACCTCCCACAACGTTTCCAATTTGGTGAATGGGCGCTGGCAAAGTTGGAGGAAGATCCACATTTTTATCGAAAAATTGTGTTCAGCGACGAAGCTCATTTCTGGTTGAATGGGTACGTTAACAAGCAAAATTGCCGCATCTGGAGTGAAGACCAGCCAGAAGCATTGCAAGAGCTACCAATGCATCTTGAAAAAATCACTGTTTGGTGTGGATTATGGGCCGGTGGCATCATCGGGCCGTACTTCTTCAAAGACGGCCATGGCCGGAAAGTAACTATGAATGGCGAGCGCTACCGTGCGATGATAACAAACTTTTTTTTACCCAAAATGGAAGAGTTGGACTTGGCTAACATGTGGTTTCAACAAGACGGTGCCACATGCCACACCGCACACGAAACAATGGCCGTATTGGCGAGTTCGGTGAACAGTTTATCTCACGTTTGGGGCCCGTCAACTGGCCGCCTAGATCGTGTGATTTAACGCCGTTCGACTATTTCTTGTTAGGCCATGTTAAGGCTAATGTCTACAGGGATAAACCTGCAACGATTGACGCACTGGAAGCCAATATTGAAGCATTTATTCGTGAGATACCGGCCAATATGTTGGAGAGAGTGTGCCAAAATTGGACCTTGCGCATGGGCCATCTAAAGCGGAGCCGCGGCCAACATTTACATGAAATAATCTTTAAACATTAAATTATATCGTTTAATCGTTTTTTCAAATTTTTTCTGTTTTTTTTTTAAAGTATATCCTATACCTCTTAAAAAATCACCCGCTATAAATAAACGAACATTCATCTTAACAAATACAAGCCTTTAGCCCTACTGCCTATGCTCAGTAAAGTGATGCAGAAGTGAATTCTACAATATGTTTAACATGATCACTTGATTGATGATAGGCACTATATATAATTTCAAGTCCTTCTAGCCTACTCCGTGCACACTCAACCATTTGGTGAGGATTACATCGCTGCCTTCATATTACAAAGGCTTTCGATCAGCTGTGAAAAGCTGCATACCTATGTCGTCCCAGAGAGGCCTTGCTCTGTGTCAGAGTGCCAAATTCCGTCGGAATGCCTCCGAAAGCTTATTATCAGGAAGGAGTTTTTTGGGCTGGACTGTGTCGGAATTATCATTCCTAAAGATCTTCCTGAGAAATGTCTCAGAAATTACATCAAAAATCGGTAGTCAATTCAACCTGGTCCACAAAAGTTTATATGGGCTTAATATTTGCCATGTACTTCTCATAAATTACAAACTACACCGATTTGACGTATATTTCTTCTAAAGCCGACCGTTCAGTATCCAACATGTGAAGTATTTTTTTTTCAAACGACAGCTGTGCACATCTAGAGCAACAAAGAAACAAAAACACTTGCTACTGGTTGTGGCAGAGCCGACAATGGAACGCTTCCAAGTTAACAGAAAGTTGAACGCCATCCTATGATGATATCGTATGTCCTAAAAATTTTAGCACAAAATTCATTGGCTTTAATTTTATCAAATACAAAATAATATCAAGTCGCCTTTAAGAACAAAAGTTTATTTACATACTTCACTGTCAGTTGACTTATTTTTATTTTTTAGAATTCGCTTAAAGATGTCGTATAAATTAGAAATAGGAAAAAGTGTCCACAAAATGGTTGGGATATCCAAAGCTAAGAAGCTGTCGAATATACCAGAATGAAAACATTTCACGCAGAACCATATATAACCATAGCGGAGTGCGAGCAGGCAGTTCCATGTCTGAATCTACCAAAAAGTAGTAGACCACGTGCATTTATTGCACAGAGGTCAGATAGATTGGTGAGAAGAGCAAAAATCAGGTTGGAATGTCAACAAGGAGACTGGCTCGGAATACAGATCTTCTGAGAGTACGATATCGTTGGGATTGAGGAGGAATGGTCTTAAATATCGAAAAAGACTAAAGTGCCTCAAATAAGCTCAAGCGCAACTCCTTTGTAGACCAAGATGCTGTCGTCAATTGAGGAGAGTACACTTTTCCAATGGAAAAATCATTATTTAGACAACGAAAAGTATTTCGCTTTGAGTAATTCTGAAATGAAGGAAAACGACGGATTTTGTACGGACAACATAGAGGAGTGCCCCGATAATGTTAGATACAAACATAACGCAAAAGTTACAGATAAAATCCTTGTTTGGTGCGTAGCTTCCAACAAATGGTGTATCCCAACCTTTTGTGCGAAGAGTTAGGGGTGAAGCTTTCAATAGTCAGAGCTATGTTGATAACTGCCTTCCCGACTTGCTTCAGTTTGTCCACGAACATCATGCTAATGACCATATCATGTTTAGGTCAGACCTAGCATCATGCCATTACTCAACAGATACTCAAAACTGGCTCCGACAACACAACATACCTTTTGTTCCCAAAAACGATAATCCTCCAAAATTTGCCGCAAGCTTGCCTAATAGAGGATTTTTGGACTTTGCTATCTAGGAACGTTTATCATCGAGGCTGGAAAGCCCAAGATGAAGAACAATTAAGTCATGAGGGGCATTCGAAAAAAGTTGCGTCTGGTAGAGCAGAATGAGCCGCACGACATAATTCGATAGTATAGTTTGGTTAGGTATTGAGTTAAAATTTATGATAACTAGTGCTTTAATAAATTTCTTCGTTAAAATAAATCGGATAAATATTTTGTGCTAAAACTTTTAAGACATACGCTACAAGAGGTTGAGGTGAAAAGAAGCAGAGTTGGTATCGGATTGCTCCCTGACAAAAGACCTGGAGGTTGGCACTATCTGGGGACGTAGTACTATAGTAAAGGAATACAAACGAATCCTTTTTTTGATATAGCTTGAACTCGGTAATTGCAGCAGTTGCTGGGTAGAAGTTGGACTATCTATTTGGAGCTAGATAGTGCTTTTCGCCTCACTCTCTACAAGGTTCAGGTATGATCCGTCCTGGAAAACTGTTCGAACATGCCAAGTCCCTACTGCTATTACTTTCACTTTTTAGTGTCTGGAAATTGAAGTTTGTCGGCACACGTCCGATACATGTTTCGCATAGCGCCGCGGTCACACTCAGTATGTCTTTTAGGTCTGACACCAGATTTTATATGGTTTCGACTCTTTGGTTGGCTTTCGATTCCGACTAGAGAATGACACATACCAATTGCTCTTGTACACGTTTCTACGAGAGCATGCGCTTTCCTACATGAGTTTGGGTTAGCAAAGTCGGTAGCTTTACGGAGCTTCTCGATTAGGGTGGGTTTCATGCAACACGTTATCAATTTGCATCATTCATTGAGGCTGACATTCACATTATGTAGTGTAACCTGGTGGTTGTACAATAGTTCTTAGGACAACCGGCCTAGCTTCGCATTTGCTGTTGGCGAGCTTTCTGAGGATATTGTTTCTAGCAACGACTTTCTAGTAATTTTTTTCCGCAATGGCATCTGCAAGAGAATGATCCATCTTGTCACGTGTCAAAACCAAGTAACTTTCTTTTTACTGTTTTGATCACTTATCAGTAATTTTAATTTCTCTTTATTGATTATAGAGTGCCCATTCCTAGACCAGACCCTTTTTAATGAATGTTTTTTTTGGTAAATTTCATAGCTTATTGATTGTAGAATTTCACACGTATTATATCTGTCATTCTCAGCGACTCAGTGTTGTGCTGAAATCTTTTGGACACTAATTTTATAGTATTAATAACGATCTTAGAAATTTCCTCACGAAATATTGTCGGTCCCTCGTAGACAGATTTGTTTCTGCCTACAGTCTGCCCATTGGCAACCAGCGCGCCACCTTGCGATTTCTAGATGTACTAGCCGTAGATGAATGTTTACCTTTCTATCAAGATACCTTCTTTATCAGCTTTTATATGTCCCTTTTGATGTTCTGTCGAACGTGCCTTCTTAAGGGCCCCACTTATTTAACCTTCTTTTAGGGGGTTGCGTGCGCAGACGGTCCAGCGCCATATTTTTTCAGCAGTAGTTTTGGTTTTGTGTGGGCGTTTTTTTTCGTTAACTTCCAGATTTTGGGATATTAACGCCACAAACACTAGTTTATGGAGTAGTACCCTTTTATTTTGTACCTTACGTTTAGTTGTGTTGGTTAGGGTACTACCCGTCCATTTTGTAATGGGATCTTAACCTCCAGCGGTAAGTTCCCTTTTGTATACTATCGGACTATGTCCATTAATGCTTGTCCTGAAGAAGTTTGTTCAATATCTGCTTCCTGTTAGTGGAAAGCTATTGTGGAGGACCACCATTCACACTCCTCCAGCTTTGTTTTGTAGCTGCCTTGTAGCTGTTTCACAGCCGATTTTGTTGGAAGCCATCCCTTCTCTTTGACAAAAAACCCTTATGTGAACGGAATAAGCATATCACTTTAATTGGGTATTTTATAGATTGATATACTGATTGTTGCTGATTGAAATTCTTAGTGTTCTTGATTTTGTTTGTCATTTTACGTATTCAAATATAGGGTAGTGCCTATATGTCAGTATCTTTTGGACTTATTAGATTACATTGGTCATGTTTTTGAATTTTTAGCTGCTATAACTTATTTTAGAACAAGGGATAACTTTCTGAGGGTATATCACTTTGGTATATTTTGATCTTTTCTTGACCTTGTAGAAAGAAAAGTAAATTTCTAGTAACGGAGAATGTCCATGGATTTTTTTTCAAGTTTTGAGTATTTTAAATGAGTACTTCTGTCTCAGACATAGAGTAGAGTGTAGACTTTTAAAAGTCTTTCTCTCTCTAGGGTTTTTTATATCATACATTTTGGATACGAGGCAAGCAGCCCCTACCTTGTGACGTTCCTTAAGTCACTGCTCACTACTGGCCACTGGTTTTGGACCTGAGCGATTGTAAGCTGTGGACATTTCAGCTGTACCTAAAGCTGTAACTGGAAGAAGACCGTTATCCGTTTAGGTTCAGGCGTTAAACTGTTTGTAAGCCCTATAGTTGTAAAGCCTTCGTGCGTGTACCATGGTAAACGTTTTGCAGGGTTAGTTATCATGGTGTAATAATTTTATTGTCAGGTAGTTTTGAATAATACCTTTTCTTTGAGCTTACACTCCAGTGGCGGAGCATCTGCGCTGCTTGTTTTGACAATATATTTTGATTATTTTTTAGATATATTGTTTTATTTGGCTCTTTGTGTACAATTAACTAGTTTCCATCATTACTATTAGATTCTTTTCTCTGTGTGGTGGTCAGGCAAAACAAGTTCCTAGTAATAACTCGGGGATTTGTGGATTAATCCGTCTTGAGTCACTTGCGCTCTTAACCTCCACTACTCTCCGCTTTATTGAGCTAGGGCCTAAATTTATACGCCACTTTACAGCTGTTTTGCATTGACTGATCCTTAGATTTCATTTATAGTATTTTATTAATTCATTAATTTAATTAAAAAAAAAGGAAAGAGGAACGACCCCAACATTTCCTCTTATTTATAAAAAAGGCTTGGCAATCTAGTAGGCTGCCTAGATAGGTTGGTTTCTTGATATATTCTAGTGTTACACCAGTACAGCGAACCTTAAATATCATATTATTTACCTGACAGGTTTAAAGATGGGAGGCACTAACTTGCGCCTTGGTGTGGTTTGTTTTGAGGGTATTCTATTGGCAGTACTCCCACAGTATGAACACCAAGCTTTAATTAACATTCAACTTCTTCCAGACATTTTTCGTGAGCCTTCATCGTTGGATCATCAGCGTGTAGTAGTAGTAGTAAATGTTGGTATATTTTGATGTTGATAGGTCATTCGTATATAGGTTGCGGAAAGTGAAAGCCAAGACGCTGGGCCATTATTTTGTCTCCTCCATCGACTGTTTTGTTCTTCTAGCATAAATTGTCATGAGAGACTTAAGCTAAGGTGTTCCTACCAGAACGTTCGTGGTCTCAATTCTAAGACGGTGTCATTCTTCAATGCAGTCAGTGACTACGAATTTGATTTAATTTGCTTGACTGAGACGTGGCTGTCTGTGAATGTGAGTGATAGTGAATTATTTCCGGCTGAATACTGTGTGTTCAGGTGTGATCGTGACTTTATTCGATCTGGCCTAGTTTCCGGCGGAGGAGTCCTGATAGCCATAAAACGCGATTTCCATGCAATTAGAATTGACGCTAGTGCTTTGAGTCTAAACTTTCCGTCGATTGATACTGTATGTATTAGGCTTATGATTAACCATGAGCATTTTGTTATCTTTTCTATTTATATTCCGCCTTCAATTAATTTGGACATGTTTAGTCAGTACCTTGAAGCTTTGGAAGTATTTAACAATGCATTCAGTAATTGTAAAATAATTGTTGCTGGTGACTTTAATGTCGCATCATTCAACAGTGACGTTAATGATCAGAAGTCTCAATTAATGAGCAACTTTATTCCGTTTTTAGATTTAACTAACTTTAATAATATTCCAAATATAAATGGTCGAATTCTGGATTTAATTTTAGGAAATATCGAAATAGAAGTCCTCAGAGATAATACACCTTCTGTTAAAGAGGACGTTCATCATCCTGCACTGATCATGGAATTCATTACATCCGGATCTCCAACGAAATTCCCATTTGCTAATTCTCCACGGTTTAACTTTCGCAAAGCTAACTTTCCTGAAATGTACACAGCCTTGCAAGATGTTAATTGGACGGAGGTGATCAGTGCAGTTAATGTTGATGTCGCTTGTACCGCCTTGTATTCAGTTATCAATAACATCTTTGAGGTCCATGTCCCTAAATGTAAAAATAAAATGTTTTCGTATCCCCCATGGTTCACACGTGAAATTATACTTAATATCAAGAAGAAGGACATAGCAAGAAGGAACTGGAGACGTGACGGTACTAAGTTTTCTTATGATCAGTTCAGTAATTTTAGGAAGCTCATTAAGAACCAGATCAGTGTTGCCTACTCCGCTTACGTCAAATCGGCTGAGGATGCCATTGTCAATGATCCTAGCAAATTCTGGTCATTTGCCTAGATCAAAAAACAGCAATCTAGAATCCCCCCAGGATGACGCTTAACGGCAATGTCTGCGATACGCCTCAGGATATAGTGGACAGTTTTGCTACCTTCTTTTCAACAGTTTTTATCCCGTCTGGTGTACTAGGGTCATCTCCTCCAACAAATAATTCTACCGATATCATTTCTTTAAAAAATATAAGTGAAGAAAACGTAATTAGGGCTTCGAAAAGATTAAAGAACAAAATGACGTCTGGATGTGATGGTATTCCAATTTTTTTCGTTAAAGATTGCATTCATATACTAGCGAAACCGCTGGCTTCCATATTCAACCTAATTCTAAAATCAGAGACATATCCAAATATCTGGAAGACCTCTAAAATATGTCCTATTCACAAAAGTGGAGATATCTCTGATATTTCCAACTATCGCCAAATAGCAATCCTGTGCAATTTCAGCAAGTTGTTTGAGATCATCGCTTATGAAACGGTTTACTGCTCGGTCAGGGGTGCAGTCTCTATTAATCAGCATTGGTTTATGAGAGGCAGATCTACGGTCACCAACTTGGCTCTAATTACTCAATACATTTCTGAAGTACTGGACGGTCAGGGACAAGTTGATGTCATCTACACAGATATTCAGAAGGCTTTTGATCAAGTTGATCATTATGCACTTCTGGATAAGCTTAAAACAGTGGGTATGTCTGATGCAATGCTGTCGCTCATGAATTCATATTTGAGGGATAGAAGGTTATTTGTCGAATATGGTGGTCATAGGTCGAGTTACTATCGGGCCACGTCTGGGGTACCTCAAGGGTCAAATCTAGGTCCATTATTGTTTTTAATATTTATTGATGACTTGTCTTTTGAACTGAAGTGTTTCCATTTGTTTTTCGCTGATGACCTCAAAATCTGCACGTCAGTCAAGACAGTCGAGGATTGCGTCATGTTGCAAGATGGCTTAGCTCTAATTTCGTCATGGTGTTCACGAAACTGTCTCAGTCTGAATGTTTCGAAATGTAAAGTAATGACTTATACAAGAAAAGTGAACTATTTAATTTATGATAATTATAACATCAATGGTCAGGTTATAGACAGATGCACCTCTTATAGAGACCTTGGAGTCATATTTGATACCAAGCTAACGTTTACTGAGCACATACTCAATATCTCGTCGGCTGCCACTCGACTACTTGGTTTCTGTATCAGAAACTGGAAGGGTTTCTCCAATGTTGATACATTAATAACTTTATTTTTTACTTTTGTCAGGAGCAAGTTGGAGTATGCAACTCTGATCTGGTCTCCTATATACCAAAATTCTGTCGTGATCCTTGAGGCCATTCAACGTAAAGCTTTAAAGTATTTTCACCTTAAATGCACAGGTTCTTATCCAGAAAGAGGTTGTGACCATAGTGTCCTATTAGAGTCTTTCAATTTGGATTCACTGTCAACAAGACGAAACATATTTGCTTTGTCGTTTTTGTATGGCCTCATTCACAACAAAATTGACTGTCAAAATTTACTTGAAAAAATATGTTTCCGCGTTCCAAGGCTAGGGAGTCGACAACAAATGGCATTCTATTGTCAAGCTGGCCGTACAAATGTTATGACAAAATCGCCAATTAATTTCATGTGCTGCATCATGAACAGTGTTACTGAATCGTGTGATATTTACAGTGACAGTTGTGCAACGATTATTAACTGTTATAGATCATCCAATCTTATTTAGAATGTGTGATACTATAGATTTAAGTCCAAGAACCATGTCTCTTTAATTGCTATTTTTTCAGCGTTTCCTGTAATTGGGTTTCACCTGTTGGAAATAAATAAATAAATAAATAAATAAAATTTAATTTTTTGTAGTATGAATCCAACAGTTTTTACTGACTTATATTGTTTAAGAACCCTACTTACCTTTACTATACTGTCTGTCCATAACTTTCATGACTGATGCGGTAACAACAAAGGTTTTCTAGCTCATCTTTAACATTAATAGATGATGTGAGACCTCTCTAGTATCGTGGTCTTTTACTCAAATGCAAGTTGGAAATTTTTCTCGAAGCATTTTCCATTTCCCGTGCACCGTACCTTAGAGTACTTTGCCACTAACAATTTCTTACTTACTGCCTCCACTAAACGCTCCGAGACGACATTTTGCCAATAAATCTATTAGAAGGCGGAAGTCGATACGGGCGCCCCTGCCAGCAATATAGGGTGAACTGAACGTTAATTGTTCGCTGGTCCAGCTAGAATTTAATATAAACACGCAGCACATACCTTGCTGCCCGCAATTTTAATTAAATCGGCTTCCCTTCCTCTACACCTCTCATAAATTATCTAGTACTAGACAATCGCCTTATACTCCACCCACGGTTCTAAGCTTTTCCATAAACTTTGAGCCAGGAGTACGGATTTGAACCTTCTTTTACTACGCGAGGGAAGGTAAATATGGAAAGTATGAGTGCCGCATCCTGATGACGGATATTTTATAGGAGTATTTCAAAAATCGAACGAAGCTGTGCATAATACCAAACAGCAGCTTGATGCCAATGTTAGGCACAGCGTAACAGCCTAAGGTGCCCTTCCCCTGCTGACATGTCAGCGGAAGCCAGTCTTAGGCCACTTACGAGGTCTGTGAATGAAGTGATGAGACTGCTAACGTAGCGTTCGATATGGCGACACTGTGACACTGAGTAGAAGCTTGTATTCGCTCGAGTCCTTCGGTTGTCCGTAGCGATGTTTTATGTGTATTGTGTTTTAGAAACGAATGACATCAGTTTCAGGCAACGGTGTGCTACCAGGTCTTGCTTTATACTTGGGCACAATGCGAGGAAAAATGTTGCTAAACAGACCCACGGAGATAGTGTTTTGTAAAGAGCTCAGGTTTTTCGGTGGTTTAAGGCATTTTCAGAAAGGAGAGAGTCGATTTAAGATGAACCACGAAGCGGAATCCCTTCATCTTCAAAAACAGATGAAAATATCGACATAATACGGAATACTGTGCATTCAGATCGTCGATTGACAGTCAGAATAAGCGGGAAAGTGCTAAATTTGACTCACACAGTAAAAACATTACCATGGCTTCTCAACCTCCTTCTTTGCCTGACTTGAGTCCTTGTGACTTTTTTCTGTTTCCGCAGCTGAAAAATCACCTCAAGGGAATTAATTTTGGGACGCTGAAAACATTCAAATGGATGTAAAAGACCAGCTGAAGGCTATTGCAGTATCGGAGTTCCAGCACTGCTATGAGGAGTGAGAGAACCGTTTCCAGCGTTGTGTGGCTTCAGAAGTTATATGGGGGTGACAATATAAAATTGTAAAATTGTAATTGGACGTCTGACAAAACTATATACACTGAAACTAACTGGGAGCTTAAAAGTATTTCGTAATACCTAATCTGTTAATATGTTTTGACATGTAATAGTGAACTACGAGCCTTAGACTAAGGTTATCTGCAATTTTATTCTCTTAATACGCAATATTTTCGCAAATCTCGTGAGTAGAGAGTTTTCGAAACCTTCTGCCTTTTTGGAAGGACGCCATTGCTCCCGTGTATTATTTGACCGAATGTGGTCAAAGCCAAAGCCGATGCTTTAGTTGAAGCCTAGTTCATACTGTGGCACAAAGAACAAAACTCGGGAATATCACCTCCGGAGGCTATCTTTACACCTTAATACTGGCCTGATTGATTTTTGCATTTCTGACACATGTTTTTGTATGCTGCTATCCCTGAACTAATAATTGTAACATAATTACGAATAATTTCGAAGCCAAAGCATAATGGAAATTGGTAAATGCACTTAAAAGTAAATACCTCCAGACGGAGAACAAATCGGGCGGCAGAACTGCGAGTATTTCGTTGAGAGTTCCAAATGATTTAAGTGAATATTGCAAGCAGGAAATTATATTACAGCTTTCCAGGCTCTACGTTGTTAGTTGGAAAGGTACCTGGAGGAACGATTTCTGGAAAATCAGATTTCAACGCATTCGAACCACTAGCTTAACCACCCATCCTTATAGAAATAATTGAAGTGATGAGGATAATTTTATGTATTACAATGTACGAAGTCATTTGAAATTATCTATTATGCAAGCTGATTCAAAAAACAACGACACTATTTTTAGAACATGAAGTGCCTCCAAAGATAACAGAAATGTATAAACATATGTCCTAAGATGTTCCATTAGCATGATACAAACTGATGTACTCGTACATTTCTAAGCCACTGGTAAGACTGAATAAGAGTAAAATATGAATATTGACCAGATATTGCTACGCTGAGATTACATAACACAAAATTTTCAAAATCAAACTTCACTAACGCGTCACGTCAAGAGGCGGTGTATGTATTTGATACCTTTTTCATCAAATGCAATCGTAATAGTTTCTAGGATTGATCATTTTCATTTTTGGTATAAGTATGCTTAGAAATTTGTATTACGAGGGGTACTAGAAAAAATCTACATAGCCATGAAATAAAAGGCATACGATTTTTTTGATAATTTTTATTTTTCAATATAATCCCCAACAATGAACTTGCACCAGTTTTCCTCCAGTGGCATACTCTTATAGAAAAATGTTTCCAATTGACTTTCGAAAAAGTCGACTGCTTTTATGCTATCATCTGTGTTAAAGCGGCGCCTCGAAAATTTATATATATATATATATATATATATATATATATATATATATATATATATATATGTACATATATACAATCAATTGTTAATTGGGAAATTCTAACATTTTTTTTAGGCTTTATTAAACTCTTTTAATGGTAATCTCGAGCTTTCGGCTTCTCTATAGAGCCATCTTCAGGAGCTGAAAACACAAATATGAAGCTAACAACCAATACGGGAAGGGTTTAAATTATCAGACAAGTTACTCGTCACTGAGGTTGCAGTCAAATGGTGATTCAAAACGAAAGCGTGGATCAGAGCACTTGTAACAAATATAAAACCAAAAGGACGGACACATTGGGTTTATTGATAACGACGGACAGTATATGTAATGGATGACCTGCTTGATGTTGTTATTCAAGTATTGCCATACAATCTAATTTTCATAAAAAAGTATGTGGACGATATTATCGTTTGTCTTCCTTATGATACGGTGGATGATATTGTTGAAGTTTTTAGCAGTTATGATCCCTACATCCAATTCACCATCGAAAAAGAAGATGACAATCAATCTGTTCCCTTTTTGGATTCAAGATTGGTTCGCACCAATGACAATATATTACTGGTAGACTGGTACAGGAAACCAATTTCTTCCGAAAGGTTCCTGAACTTCAGGTCTTACCACGAACTTGAAAGAAAAATAAAGCTGGTGAAACAAATGAAGAACAGGGTTATAAAAATCTCTGACGGTACTTTCCATCTTTCCAATTTAAGGAAGCTTTCAGTCTTATTTATCAACAATGGCTATCCGAAGTATCTGGTTAACAGAATCTTGTTCAGCTCTCCTCCGAATATTTTGCCAATGACGAGTAACAATAGTGAAAATGACAACACTGTTCAGTGTATTTCCAGAGTTAATTATGTTGTCTTGCCATACATCAAAAAACTAACACCGAAATTGATCAGGCTGTATAATTCCTTCAATTGTCGTTTTGCTCGTAAATCAGTGCTCACAGTCAACAGTTTGTTGTCCAAAATGAAGGATAAGATTCAGTTACTTGATTCAACCACGACTGTCTATCGCATTAATTGCAACAACTGTAATTTAGTTTATATAGGCCAAACTTCTAGGTCACTGAAAGGCAGGATAACTTCACACAAAAGTAACGCCAGATTACATCCAGAGAGATGTGCTTTGATATCTCATATTAACAACACAGGTCACTCTACGAATTATGGCAGTATTGAGGTCATAGATAAATAAAAAAGACTCTCAAAACGTTTATTTTTAGAAATGTCCTACATTTTCATGACAGATCATTGCATGAATAAAAAGGCTGATGTTAAGCAGCTCAGTGTGATTTATTCCTACCTGTTGAATTGCGAAAAGCTAGAAAGGCTACATATCCAAATCGAACCAACGTCGTCACAAAATTAGAATGCATTTTCTCACTCACAATATTTAATATAAACTCACATAATCCATCTTTTCAAGGTTGTATCACTATCTCGCATTCGTACAGTCATATGAACTACACATTTTTCCAAAACAAATTAATTCAGCATTTTAGTAATTTGGGTGGAGGTTTACCGAGCGTCCCTCGTATACTTCATACCCAAATTGGACAATGAGGTTTACAGTTCCACGGTCCGTCGCGTCAATCACTTGTCATCTGTCGACGCATTATCTTTCCGTGCCGCCCCCCTCTCCACGTGTAGCGGAAGTAGGAGGTTAGAGACTGCATTCCGATTGATTCACTAAAATGTCTTCTCACGTTTAATAATTTTTAATATGTTCGGGTGTATTGATATTCTTAACATGTATCGAAGGTATCTGTCGTTATCAACAAGCCCAATGTCTCCGTCCTTTTGTTGTTATACTTATTACAAGTTCTATCTTCTCTACGTTCGTTTTGAAACACCTTGTGGCTGCTACCTCAACGACGAGTAAGTTGTTTGACAATTTAAATCTGTCGTGTTTTCTTTGCTAGCATCACAATTGTGTTTTCGGAATCCTGATGAAGGCTCCATAGAGAATGCCGAAAGCTTGATTTTATCGTCAAAAGAGTCAACTTAAGCCTAAAAATTTGCCAATTTCCCAATTAACAATTAATTATATATAACTTGAGACGTGGTCTAGACCAGTTAGGTGAAAAATTAAAGCTTCCGCCTTTTGTTGGGTACTTCGACAAAATTTAAGCAAAGAGGACTCTTTATACTTTTTTAAATCTCTCTAGCTTTCAATGGACTTTGCCATCATCATCAGGAGCTGCAATTACAATGATAACAGTAGCAACAATAGTGTAAAATGAATTTAAATTGACTTAACTTACAGCAGTATGTGAGGATGTTGCTAATTGTTGTTTACGTATAGGATGAGGGAAACGTCCAGTAACATGGTGAAAGCTGGATAGATGGTACAATGGTCAAAATTATATAAAATATGACAAGATCAAGTTAAAAACAGATTAAATTTTTTTTAAAAAACATGAAATCATTACATCGTGAAGCCACTTGATGATTGCACAAAATGGTGGTCATGGAATAATGAGTGAGATGAACCCTTCGACAGAAGGCCGAAGGTTGTCAATGTCTGTGTAGAAAGATGGAACGAATTGTGGGCGTGTGACCAACGTTGCCAAATCACTTCAGATGAAGTGATTTTCAGAATGTTATGTAAGAAATTGTTAAACCGACCAGAGGGAGTTGAATTAACTATATTTTAATTAATGGGAAATTAAATTGACAATTATTATTAAATCGTGAGAAGAAAATTATTAGAAATTGAGTGGAATGAAGTTTATTGGTGGAATCGACCAAGAAACAGATTCCATTTATGGTTGTGAAGAGTCAAAATTTGGGGAGATATGTAAGTTCTCCAATTTTTCGCAGTTTAGCAAATATGAGTAAGTGACACTCAGTTGCTTAACATCTGTCTTTTTGTTGATACAGTTGTTATTCATGAAAATGTGGGACATTTCCAGGAATAAACGTTTGGAAAGGTGTTTTTCTTTATCATGAACTTTGATACTTGTGTAATTCATAGAATGCCCTGTTGTGTTAACATGAGATGCTAGAGCGCATCCTTCCTTTAAGAGATCTGGAGGTCTGACCTATGTATATTTGGTTGCAGTTGTTGCAATTGATGGAGTAGACTGTGTTGGTTAAGCCAAGCAGCGAGACTCTGTCTTTCATTTTTGAAAAAATGTAGTTTATAGTGAGGACAGATTTGCAAGCAATTCGAAAGTTCAAAGCACTGCACAATCTGATCAGCTTAGGGGTCAGTTCCTTGATATAGGGCAGGGCAGCAAAACCAGGTCTGGAGTCCGGGTTGGTGCTTGTACTGTTTGAATTGATGCTATTGTTTTGAATTACATCAGTTCCGTTATTAGGGGTTGTGCGACTATTACCTGCATCATCAGAGTTCGGCAAAATATTGGAAGGTGAACTAAATAAGATCTTGTTAATCAGACACTTCGGATAACCATTATTGATGAACAGTTTTGATAGTTTACGTAAATTTGAGGTGTGGAAAGTATTATCTGAGATGCTGATTACCCTTATTTTCATCTGTTTTACCAAGTTGATTTTAATCCCTAGCTTATGGTATGACCTAAAATTGAGAAACCGACCTGAGGCCATAGGTTTCTGATACCAGTCTACCAATAAACTATTGTTAATGGTGCGGATGAGTCTTGTGTCTAGAAAGGGGACAGACAGGTTCTCATCTTCTTTTTCAATGGTAAATTGGATGTAGGGGTCGTAGCTGTTGAATTCTCTGACAATACCATCCAGACCTATGGAGGGGAGGCATAAAATAATGTCATCTACGTATTTTTTTATGAAGAAGAGGTTGTAGGGTGGTGTTGGAATAACAGTATCAAGCAGATCATCCATGACATATTCTGCCAAAATTGGTGATAGAACAGATCCCATAGGACAACCATGTGTTTGAGAATATATTTTGTTGTTGAAAGAGAAATAATTGTTATGAAAGAGGAATGTAATAATGTTGGTGAACGATTCTAGAGATATGTTGCAGTGTTGACTTATCTCATTCCAATGTTTATTAATAGTTCTTCTACCTGCATCCAAATAGATATTGCTGAATAGCGACACCACATCAAGACTGGCGATAATGTGATCGGCTGGTATTGGCAATCTGTTGAACTGACGAGAGACCTCAAATGAGTCTTTGATGTAGTAATCATTATCTGCATGTGCTGATTTTAGTGTTGCCGATATTAATGAAGACAAAGCCTGGGTGGCTGAACCTATTGATGCAACTATAGGTCTTACTGAGAGTACAGGTTTGTGAATTTTCGGAAGTGCATAGAATTTGGGAGAGACAGAGTTATAAGTAGTCAAAGTTCTTTTTTGTTCTTGGGTTATTTGTCCAGTGCTGAGAAGTTCCTTAACAATGTCATTACTTTTCTTTTCCACTTTAAGTGTGGGATCTCTATTAATTTCATGGTATGATGGGTCATCATTGATGAGATTGTTGCAAAGATCTAAATAGTGTTGTTTAAGCATTATCACTGTAACATTGCCTTTGTCAGATCTTGTAACCATAAGTTCAGAATCTTGTTTTAGAAATGTTCTAGTTTTGTTTAAAAGGTTGTGATAAAAGGAATGCTTTTTATTAAGATTGTTACTATGATAATAGATAGTGATGAGGTTAGTGAAACGAGTTGTGAAAATGTTTCTTTCAGTGTCATCACTTATGGAGGATGCTATTGTGTCTACATCAGCTAGGATTGATCTAATTCGAATGTCATTGTTAACAATCGGCTCTACACTGAACTTAGGCCCTAGGGAAAGAAATTTTAAAATGTCATGAGGGATGTCAACATTACTGAGATTTCTTATCCAATTTTGTTGAGTGTTGGGCAAGGTTTTTCTGGCGCCATTCAACAATCTGTCAAACTTACGAATATTAGAGTTTTTTATGTTATGAAAGATTTTATTGTAATGTCTGAGTTGTCTATATTTGAAATTATCAAAAATTAGGGGAGAAGTGGAAGAAATTATGTCACTTTGGAGTGAATTGAGTATGGAATGAAGTTGTTTCAACTGTCTGTGGCAGGAAGATATCTCAAGTGTGAGTATTTTGTCACCTAACCTGTGCAGACGATTTTTCATCCCATCTTCTATTGAATGGCTTTCCAGTATGTGTGTAATTGATGTTAAGCGGTGGGTGATGTGATGTGGTGTAATGCCATGTTTTCTACATTTTAATAAGAAAATCCGTCGATTGATCTCCTGTGCCAGTCGTTTTCTGCCCTTGATCCAGTCCTTCATCATTCTTACTGCCTTGTTCCCATGACGTTCCGTGATGGTATTGAAAAACCCCAAATCTGTGGATGTAACTTGAGACGTGGTCATTGTCGTCTAGACTAGTTAGGTGAAAAATTAAAGCTTCCGCCTTTTGTTGGGTACTTCGACAAAATTTAAGCAAAGAGGACTCTTTATACTTTTCTAATTCTCTCTAGCTTTCAATGGACTTTGCCATCATCATCAGGAGCTGCAATTACAATAATAACAGTAGCAACAATAGTGTAAAATGAATTTAAATTGACTTAACTTACAGTAGTATGTGAGGATGTTGCTAATTGTTGCTTACGTATAGGATGAGGGAAACGTCCAGTAACATAGTGAAAGCTGGATAGATGGTACAATGGTCAAAATTATATAAAATATGACAAGAACAAGTTAAAAACAGATTAAAATTTTTTTTAAAAACATGAAAGCATTACATCGTGAAGCCACTTGATGATTGCACAAAATGGTGGTCATGGAATAATGAGTGAGATGAACCCTTCGACAGAAGGCCGAAGGTTGTCAATGTCTGTGTAGAAAGATGGAACGAATTGTGGGCGTGTGACCAACGTTGCCAAATCACTTCAGATGAAGTGATTTTCAGAATGTTATGTAAGAAATTGTTAAACCGACCAGAGGGAGTTGAATTAACTATATTTTAATTAATGGGAAATTAAATTAACAATTATTATTAAATCGTGAGAAGAAAATTATTAGAATTTGAGTGGAATGAAGTTTATCGGTGGAATCGACCAAGAAACAGATTCCATTTATGGTTGTGAAGAGTCAAAATTTGGGGAGATATGTAAGTTCTCCAATTTTTCGCAGTTTAGCAAATATGAGTAAATGACACTCAGTTGCTTAACATCTGTCTTTTTGTTGATACAGTTGTTATTCATGAAAATGTGGGACATTTCCAGGAATAAACGTTTGGAAAGGTGTTTTTCTTTATCAAGAACTTTGATACTTGTGTAATTCATAGAATGCCCTGTTGTGTTTTGCTGTCCTGCCCTATATCAAGGAACTGACCCCTAAGCTGATCAGATTGTGCAGTCCTTTGAACTTTCGAATTGCTTGCAAATCTGTCCTCACTATAAACTGCATTTTTTCAACAATGAAAGACAGAGTCCCGCTGCTTGGCTTAACCAACACTACTCCATCAATTGCAACAACTGCAACCAAATATACATAGGTCAGACCTCCAGATCTCTTAAAGGAAGGATTACATCACACAAAAGTGATTCTAGGCTTCATTCTGAAAGATGCGCTCTAGCATCTCATGTTAACACAACATGGCATTCTATTCTATTCTATTCTCTAACACCTTTCCACACGTTTATTCCTGGAAATGTCCCACATTTCCATGAATAACAACTGTATCAACAAAAAGACAGATGTTAAGCAACTGAGTGTCATTTACTCATATTTGCTAAACTGCGAAAAATTGGAGAACTTACATATCTCCCCAAATTTTGACTCTTCACAACCATAAATGGAATCTGTTTCTTGGTCGATTCCACCAATAAACTTCATTCCACTCAAAATCTAATAATTTTCTTCTCACGATTTAATAATAATTGTTAATTTAATTTCCCATTAATTAAAATATAGTTAATTCAACTGCCTCTGGTCGGTTTAACAATTTCTTACATAACATTCTGAAAATCACATCATCTGAAGTGATTTGGCAACGTTGGTCACACGCCCACAATTCGTTCCATCTTTCTACACAGACATTGACAACCTTCGGCCTTCTGTCAAAGGGTTCATGTCACTCATTATTCCATGACCACCATTTTGTGCAATCATCAAGTGGCTTCACGATGTAATGCTTTCATGTTTTTTAAAAAAAATTTTAATCTGTTTTTAACTTGTTCTTGTCATATTTTATATAATTTTGACCATTGGACCATCTATCCAGCTTTCACCATGTTACTGGACGTTTCCCTCATCCTATACGTAAACAACAATTAGCAACATCCTCACATACTACTGTAAGTTAAGTCAATTTAAATTCATTTTACACTATTGTTGGTACTGTTATCATTGTAATTGCAGCTCCTGATGATGATGGCAAAGTCCATTGAAAGCTAGAGAGAATTAAAAAAGTATAAAGGGTCCTCTTTGCTTAAATTTTGTCGAAGTACCCAACAAAAGGCGGAAGCTTTAATTTTTCATCTATATATATATATATATATATATATACAGCGTGTCCCAGATTCGCTTCTCTAGACAGGTATCTCGGGCCCTGTTATAACTCCAGCAAACGTTAAATTTTGACTCTTCACAACCATAAATGGAATCTGTTTCTTGGTCGATTCCACCAATAAACTTCATTCCACTCAAAATCTAATAATTTTCTTCTCACGATTTAATAATAATTGTTAATTTAATTTCCCATTAATTAAAATATATTTAATTCAAAAATAAATTTATGACGATTTTTTTGACTCAGTTGGACTCTTATTACATTTTTTTTTAGATGCAAATTTGCCTCAGAATTCCAATGATGCATCCAAATCTCTTCACTCGACAGAATTTGTACAAATTCGTTGGTCGAAGTTTCCAAATGACTTTCTGAAATTTCCAAGTTTTGTTCCGGTGTCAACAGGCATCGAGCCCACCTTGCTGACATCTTTCTCATGTTCAAATTGTCGTACAAGATCCCGACGATCTTTGAGAACCATGGCTTTAGCTTTTTGAGTCAATTCATCATTTGTTGTTGTTTTGGGTCTTCCACTTCTGGAATCGTGCCCCATCGAAACGGTTTCTAGCAAAGTATTATTGTGTTATATTATGGTGGATCATCCCCATAGGCAGCAACAGTTCTCCCAAGAATTGTTTTTGGCTGTTGTCACAAATTTTATGCGAGCGCGATACTCTAATTTTAAGTTACACATTTTTCCTCTCAATTTGCTTTATCAATCGGAAACTACTTGACTCAAATTTTGCAAGTGAGATTAAATTACATGCCACTATTTGATAATATATTATGCTTGTGCGTTTCAATTGTTTCTTCATGGATAGGTAGACTTCTCTTCTAGTGTACCTTGTATTAATTCTCAGTTATTGTAACGGTGTTTATTTGCAGTGTTTGGATCAGTTGACAAAAAATAGGCTTCAATCATCCAAGACTTTTATTTTTGGTTTGCGTAAATACGATCACGTTACTGAAAAATATAGAGAACTGAACTGGCCTAAGTTAGGTCAAGGATGATGCGATATTTTAGGAAATTGAGCCGTTCTATAAAAGGCGTGCTAATAACCGGAAAAATAGCCGTAAAAACCCTTATCTGTCTAGTATAAAAAAAAGCTTATAGAGGATTAAATCCAAACTTGCATTTGAAGTTTCTGAGAAAAACTACAATTTGCGTTTTTGACCACCCTGTATAAGCAAAAATCAAAATCCAAAAAAGTAACAAATAAGATAAAAGCTGAGGTGTGTATTTTTTTATACAAAATTCAGCACTCCAAATCTCAAAATAACGGACTGAGGGGATGCTGAAGTAGACAAAACACATTATATCTCAGTAGCTAATTACCAAAACCCCATAGTAAGTGATATCTATTTTCTTCTTTTGAATTTGTTTATCCAAATATGTAAAAAAATTTGAGGCATTCTATTTGAAAAATCACAACTTTGATATGCAGGTCGAAATAATTGGGACACCCTCTATAATAGCCAATGTTTTATAAGTGGGCCCTCAAATGTGCCACCCTGTATATTTCAATGTCTTATAAAGGCAAACAAATTTTGTAGCTATAAAAAGATAAACAAGCTTTAAGATAAAATTAAATAATGTTCGAATTATTTTGTGTTGGGGCTCATCATTATAAATGAGGCCATTTGTTATTATTGGCGTTCAAAATAGTTTTTATTTTTCTTCTTTAGGGGTCAAAATTATTTATTTCTAAGCCACTGAGGCGTAAAATCAGACACGAAACATTTTGTACGCCTGGGCTAGGTTGTATGTAAAAGTAGGCATCCATTTATGTAATTTATGAAGGGTGCCCCAAATACTGAAATTACATGTTTTGTATGCCAGGCAGACAAACTGGCCGATTTAAATTGAACTTTACCAGTTAGTAGTTACAAACCTTTACAAGTACTTATTACGGAACACTAACCACCTTTTTGATTGCCTTAAAATCAATGATATCAACGGCACATGCTTTTTTTTGTATTTGTCCTGAATATCAAAGTAATGCAACAATAATCCATACCACAATGAGCCGCATTTTATCCCAACATATCTTGCTTACTCTTATGTGCTTCTGAAATTCCATTTACAGCGCACCGAATCAAATATGGATGCTCGTTGGCAAAATTCTGGAATTCCCATTAGCATATTGCTGCACACCACATGGCTTATTTGCCTGGGAGAGCTCGATTAGTTAGCGAATGTATTTTGATATCAGGCAAACGATATTTAAGTAGAATACAGATGACTTCCGTCTCCTATTGATGATGACAACACATTTTTCCAGGAACTGATACTATGATCTATAAAGCTGGCGATTGACTTGCAACCATTTATTTCAGTATAGATTATTCAATTTCTGATATTAAGTTGAGCTATTCGTGCAAGGTAAAATCCATATTTTCTCAAACCAATCTGTGGTGAGAATGAAAGAAATAAACAACAGGTAGCAATATAGGCCGTCGACCTTACTCTGAGCACGCGGTTGTATTTTAGGAATGCACCACTTTAAAACTGTACAAATGCCTACATCTTACTTACTTTTAATCTATATATTGTGTTGTGGAACATAAGCGTTGTTAAAAAAAATATCTTATAAAACATTCTGGTGGGTCCTTATGCAGAGAGAATAACGTCCAAATTTGAATGTATTGTATTGAGTCGAGAGAATACCATGATACACATACACTGAAGATAGGATATTGCGCATCTGGGCGGAGCTTCGGGACGTCACCCGGAGAGTTATCGGCTCGTGGTTACCAGCGGCAGGATTGTCGTAACGTTACTGCAGTTCACGCCTATCGTGGTTAATACTGTATAGTGCGACTTGCTGGTATGTTTTGGTGGTTTTGTGAGTTGTTGTATTAGTTATACATACCTTATATACCCTGTGTGGTTGATAATTCGATAAAAATGCGGTGTGCTGTTGTGGGATGTAATTCCGACAATCAATCTAAACGGAATCTTTGCAATGACATGAAGTTCCACAGTTTTCCTCAAGACCCAAACTTCAGCAAAAAAATGGCTACATCTCACAAAAAGATAAGACGAAGTCAGTGTAAAAGGCGCTAGGGTTTGCTAGAAAATGCTCTATCGGATCTGAAACGACGCTTCAGCGTCCAATACCTGTTAACAAGACGTCTTAATCAAGATGTGATAGAAAACTTTTTCGGAGTAATTAGGGCAAAAGATGGTCTTCATGACCATTCAAGTCCTCTAGATTTTAAGTATAGAATAAGGTGATATATGTTGGGGCGAAACGAAGGCGTATACTCAGAGTACCTATTGCAGCGTAGAAGATACTCCAGACATTCCACCAACCACTAACCGCATCATTAACGAGAATAATCTGAATGCACCTGAAGTATCAGCTGACCATACCGAGCAAGATTTAGTGAAAAAAATAGATGAGCTCGAGATTGAAGGTGCTGGAAAATTTGGCCGGCTTTGTTTGCAATAAATTGCAGGATGAGGGGTTGAAAAGTTCCTCAAACGAAACTTATTCATGGATAGACCATCTTAGTGAGCGTGGATTATTAAAACCTTCCGCAACTTCCATGAATCAAATTGACAAGCTGAACAAGGTATTCACTACATTCAATGGGGACGGAATAGTGACAAAAAACCTGTTTTTTAGGTCAAGGATGTTTTTCCGGATCAAGGAACTGAATAAAAGTTTGAAAGACCAGAAAAATCGTAGAAGGAAATGGAAAAAAATGTTGCTTAGACTAAGTCATTTCCATTTATTGTTATACCACCACCTTGCTGCAAAAAGAAGATAACTCCATTTTTCCTCTTTCCGAGTTGCGTACATTTTCGCCATTTTGTTTTTTTATAAGATTTCAATGTAGCTAGTGTCACTCGCAGCGCTAAGACGAATCCAACGACACCTCATATGCGAAAATCTATCAAGCCGTTTGATCTGTAGCCTATGAAGTAGGAATTACAAACTTGAAATCTCTTGTTAAAATCCACCATTTTATTTTTTACAAAATTTCAATGTAGCTAGTGTCACTCGCACCGCTAAGACGAATCGAACGACACCTCATATGTGAAAATCCGTCCAGCCGTTTGGCCTGTAGGTGAAAATATGCACGTTTTCCATATCAACCCAAATGATAATCACCTTCCTTGTGACGTCATGCTCGCCGGCGGAAGAAAATCGAACAGCGGAGCATACGGCCCTGAGCGAATACCTACCTTATTTTTGTACATATTTCTAAACATGTGTATTATAAATTCCAAAATATTCGAAACTGAGATACTATGTTTGTTGGATGTTACATGACACGTACATTACGAACAGCCATGTTACTAATTTCCTTCGATCAGTCTGACTGATTCTTGGCTCCTGTATAACTGCCGCACCAATATTCATGAAATTCTGACACAAGGTTATGCCAATGACTAAAAAGTTGCTTAGGCTTTGAAAATCGAATCTGCGGTGTCGTAGCTACGGGTAACAAACAAATAAATGAAACTGGACTAAAATTCATTTTTAGGCGTTTCATGGGCCCTAGCCCATTTTTAAAAACATTGGTAATGCGGCAGTGTATGTCTCATTCTCTTGTCGTTAGTGTATTTATACGCTTCTAGCTCTAGCCTTGGTAATTCTTGATGTATCCTCCCCGAAAACGTGACAAGAAGGGACATATTTAGGCGGAAGAAATTGTGCTTAACGTTTATAAGAGCGAAATTTTAAAGCATCCTGAAATGAAAATTCATGATATTGAAAGACGAGTGGTGAACAAAACAGACTCATGTCCTAAGACAATTGTCAACATTGTTAAAGAATATAAAAAACAAAATATTGTCTCCACCACACAAGAGGCTGCATTACACGGAGCTGTTGGATACAGCTAATAACTTTGATCATCCATCAATTGTTTTAAAAGACAAGAGCTTCCCACCATAGACAAAGTATAAGGTTAATAGTGATGAAGACTTACCTACTTTCAAAAGGACCACATTCTATAGTTCACTCAAAGAACTTCATTTTCAGTATAGAAAACGGGGCAGAAATAGTATTTTGATGGACAGCCAAGAGATTATTTTATGGAGAAGAAATTATTTAAGATCAATAAAGAAATACCGGGACCAGGGCAGGGAGATTTATTACTTGGATGAAACCTGGATAAATGCAGGACATACAAAACCTTAAGTATGGGCTGGCTCTACAATTAAGTCAGCAAGACAAGCCATCTTAGGTGGACTAACCACTGGCCTAAAGAATCCGTCAGGTACGTGTATCTAACCAATTTGTCATTTGTGTTGTAAAAATGGTGTCGCATAGACTAAATCTAAAAGCCCACGCTGAAGACTTAGCTACACTAAGCTTAGCATTATCTGGTAGATTTGGAACCAACATCTATTTATTTATTGAATACAATCTGAAATAATTATTTCCAGGAAAAGGAAAACGATTTGTTACCTGTCACATTGGCATTGAAGGTGGCTTTTGTGCCCACTGCACTATGGACATTTGAGTCAAAGAAAACGAGCGACTACCATGCGAGTTCATTTGAATGACGGTTTGAAGAAGCGCTCCCAAGGCTGGACGACAATGCCGTCATTGTACTTGATAATGCTGCATACCACATTAGAAAACTAGAAAAAATCCCACAATGTCCACAGGAAAGGCTGAAATTCAACAATGACTCATATCAAAAGACATCAGTTTTAATGAAACTATGGTCAAAGCAGAGCTTATCCATCTGGTCAGGCAGCACAAATATAAATATCTTAATGTTATTGACGAAATGGCTAAAAACCAAAATAAGACCCTTTAACACTGCGAATTAAATCCCATTGAAATGATTTGGGCAAATATGAAAAACTATGTGGCTTCAAACAATAAAAAATTTAAATTGTTTGACGTCAAAAATTTGTTTTATGAAGCTGTCAACAGAGTGACGTCAAATCATTGGGAAGATTGCATCCGTCACGTTCAAGAGACAATCGAAACACAGAGGTGGGATCTGGACAATATGATCGATATTCAAATTGAACCTGTAATAATTAGTATTAACCACTCGTATGATGATTCAAGTACTTCCAGCAAATAAAGTATTGTGAAAAGTATGTGCACTTCTTTCTATAAAAATAATCATTAATTTTGTTAGATTATCCTAATACCATTGAGGAACATATGGACCTGTACAATCTCGCGTAAATGGACGACGAATGGGGTATAATGTTTTGTCGTTTGCGAGTGAGCCTAACCTCGCTTATGTTGTTCTATAGCATACATTGCCTACCCAATTATAAACGTTGTACATGTATTGTTTAAATTATATTCGCTTTGTGTACATTGTATGTGCATTGTATGCCTTGTCTACGCATTGTCTACTTCAGAAAGTACACAATTAAACACGTTAACGCCCATCACTGGCTAGCCCCTGCTGCTCGCGAAGCTTGTTGGGAAAAGGTTTAGTTGAGTTTTTATATCGCAACCTAAGGGAGCCTTCATAGCTTGGTGCTCAACGCGTCGAGCCAGCAACCCGGGGCTTGCGGGTTCGAATCTCCGCCTCGGAAGTTAATTCGTTGTCATGGATGGAGCTGGTTATTTATACCATTCATCAGTAGATGAATAGAATACCAAACCTTTATGCTTACATGCTAAAAGCTTTTCCTGTGTAAATGGAAACAATCACTTTGTTTTTCAAAAGTTCGTATTTAAGTTTCAGTAAAAAGTATAAAGTTAAAAAAATGGAACCCACCTGTTTTCTCGGAATATACTTAAACAATCTACAACCGATGTTGGAAATAGGAATCCATACTTTTTAGGTATACCCTGAAACGCTTTAAAAATATAAAACTCAAGATACTTTTTGCCATTCCTCATTGACGAATAATGGAAAACTAAATAACAAATTTGTGTCGTATTGTCTTCTTTTTGGTACTGACAAATAATGAATCATACAAAAATGTTGAATGGATATTCTCTGATAATATCACACCAAGACCACAGCTGTTCAATAAAAAGAACATATCGTCGCTTGAGTTCTGATTCCACGTAACTGAAAACTAACAACTTGTTACGTGGTGTTATAACTTAAGCGATGATATCTCAAATTCCAAATATGTCGGATTAACAATACTCGCCTTTACGTCATCAGCGGAACATCAAAATATCAGCACTCCACTTCCTGCCTGTTTTGCGACACGTGAACCACTAAATGACCTTCAGTACCTAAACGCTTACCTTCCTCCTCGCTATCTGCTATATCACAGACACCACAGTTAAACTGTGACGCTTCTCTTCTATAGTCCATATTATTTAGACATCATCTAGATGCTTTTTGAACCACCTTAGGTGCTAATGCAACGTTGCAATTTGGTAGCTTTTGGAGGCCAGAAAATATAAGAGGTTTGTGCAAGTTGGATTGTATGTATTATATAAATAGTTCACTATACTGTGTGCAACGGACATTTGTGTTTGCCAAGGACAGAAGGTTTGTCAGCAGGTAGGCGACAGCTTGTATTTTGGTTTTTGATAAAGGTAGGATTAAACTAGAAGCATTTTTATTGAGCTTGAAGAAGGAGAAAGCGGGGATCTCTTCAATACTACTTGACACCATTTTTTTATCCAATCTAAAATAAACTATTGATTCCAAGTTTTCCCTATTAACGCGTTCTGTCAGATTGCGGATCTCACGCAGTCGCGAGCTGATTGACGCGTATTGTAAACATTTCTTTCAAGGCTTAAGTAAGGGCAACGATTTTAATTTGGACCACGATTGTGAAGTAGACGATAAACGAGGAGCGTTGTCGCGTCTCGGTAGGAAAATTCTCATCTTTTCGGTATTTTAACACTACGGCAGCGCTTCTTGTCACACGGAATGGAATTCATTATTATCCAGATTGCTTTCCGAGCTTTCAGCAGGATTAGATTGAAAAGGTAATTGAGATTTTATTAAAATTCGTTCATCGGTCCGACCATGCCCGAAGATTTTCTTTCAACTGCGAGTTGTCTACATAACGCAGAATATATATGCAAATTGACATGATTAAATAATACAGTCGGTAGGAATACTGATCGCTCGACAGTCTTTCTATGTTAGGAAAAACTGAAGCAACCTTATCAAAAGAATGTATGAGTCATACTGCGGGGTAGTCATTTGTTTCAATTTCGAAGAGATCATCCCCTAATTATAGGTAGGACATACTCTTGACGATCTGGCGGTAAAAAGTGTATTATGAATAGCAAATCCGAGCGTTGATAACTATTTTTTCCAGATTGCCTCTATGATTGTGGACAACAATGATTCTATTTCACAGGCCACAGTCCAAACGGCTTCATGGATTTTGACATGTGAAGTGCTTCTAGATTTATCTTGACAGTGATAATCGCACTGGGTATATAAACATTTTTAAAAATCAAAATGATGGATACCAATCGGAAATTTCAGCGGCGCAATTTGTAGTAATATAGCTGTTGTTCATCCAACCACAGACGGGCAATCATGGACAGCCGTTTCGTGCTATTCTTAGCATTGTCTAGGCTTTGTCTCAGGTAGGACAACAAAAGCTTTCCAGTATAGCAAGGTCTATTGGAATAAGACAGCACAAGGTGTCCCATCTATTACCAGAATCGACCATTACGAGGCAAAAGACAGCAAGCTGTCTGTTGTAGCTCTATCCCTGTGCCCATTTAATAGCTGCCAACTATGCACAGTTCTTTCGTGCTGTTTGACATCTCCTCAGCATGGTCTGGTCTAGGTGTCCTACAGTATATTCAGATAAGAGATAGACCGGATGTAAACAAAAGGTTCGGGTGATTTTCACGCTAACGCCGCCGTCTCGACGTAAAACAGGAGCCCTCATTGGTCAATTCGCAATTAAATGCCTATGCCGAGCGGCAGAGCAGTCGTATCAAGGCAGAGTCACATTCAGGTTCAGACGTGTTATGTATGTCGTGTGCATCATTGCAATTTGATATTTCTTTGGACGTTTTCGTTTGTTATCTTATTAAGTTGTTGAGTTTGTCGTTGTTATTGTTATACCTTGTTATTGATTGTTATTGTTATCAACTGCTTGCGCAAAATGCCCAGTAGTACAGATACTGCCGATGAAGTTGTAAACTCCTGTAGTCCACCTAGGAAACGCTCTAAAAAAAGACACCTGAGTGCAGAAATGAAAGAGGTCATTTTGAATATATATAAGATCGAGCGCGAGGAGAACGAGGCATCAACCATCAAAGAAATTGTTGTGAAGGTTTCTCACAAAGTTGGGGTGTGTCGCGCATCAGTGTTTAATGTGTTAAGACAATACAAAAAAAATCACACCTTTTCTGAGCCAATGACCAGTAAACATCGCAAAAGCATTGTTAAATCATTGGATGAAGCTGATAAGCATGCGATTAGGAGGAAAGTGCATGAATTCTTCTTTAGGAATGAAATACCTACTATAGATAAAGTACTGCAGGAGGTAAATGGAGATACAACGTTGCCAAATTTCAAACGATCAACTTTCCATGCGTTACTGAAGCATTTAAATTTCAAATGGAAAAAACGGGGTCGTAATAGTTTACTACTGGATAGAGAAGAAATTGTGCTATGGAGGAGGAATTATTTAACAAAAATTGGGAAATATAGAAATCAAAACAGGAAGATTTATTACCTTGATGAAACGTGGGTAAACGCAGGACACACTACAAGTAAAGTATGGGTTGATGTAACTTCATCCAGGAGGGCCTTTCTAGATGGACTGTCCACCGGATTAAAAAATCCAGCAGGTAAATACGAGTAATAGACAACAATCGGATGTTTTTCAAACCTTGGGAACAAGGTTCTAAACATTAATTCCAGGGGGCAGATAAAACATATTACAAGTAACAAAACTTTTATAACTTTCGATAAAATGCGTGAATGTTTTATTGTCATTTTCATTTGTTAGAACTTTTTTAAGCCATGTTTTTATGTGTTTTCGATATTTCAATAATTTTTTAATATAATCTTAAAATATGTCGAATATTATAAACTTAAAAAAAGTTACTAAGTTTTATATTGTGTACCGTTCCTAATATTTCTAATCATTTTAATTCATACTTTAAGCTTTATAAAGTTATAATTTGTTAATATTAATATTTGCGCGTATTTCAGGTTCCTGATCATTCATTTTTTAAAGGTTTATAACTTTAAATTGAATTGTGAAGCGCTGAGTAATCATACGACGTTCAATATTCTTTCGTTCAATATGACTAAATAATCCCAATTTTAGCAATCTGATACTCATGTCTCAATGTTTTTTCGCTGAATGTGATGAAAACATTTGAAAAAGGTTCGCTTATTGAAATAAATCTACACCAGTTAGTACTTCGATTTCCAGGTAAAGGGAAAAGGCTCATTGTCTGCCATATTGGCAGTGAGGATGGATTTGTTGTTGACGGTCTGTGGTGCTTTGAGTCTAAGAAAACTGGAGATTACCACGAGGAAATGAATGGCGAATCGTTTGAACAGTGGTTTTCAAAAATTTTACCGAACTTAGAGGAAAACGCAGTAATTGTGTTGGATAATGCGCCTTATCATTCTCGAAGAATGGAGAAGGTCCCAACAACGGCTTCAAGGGAAGTTGATGTTCAAAATTGGCTCCGCTCGAAAAATATCAACTTTGAAAAAGCAATGCTGAAAGTACAATTATTAAGAATTGTCAAGGATCACAAGGCGGAATATCAAAAATACGCCATTGACGAAATGGCAGCAAGTCAAAATAAAACTGTGCTCCGTTTACCTCCATACCATTGCGAGCTCAATCCCGTTGAGCTCATATGGGCAGAGGTTAAAAATTATATAGCTAAGCACAATACAACTTTTAAATTTTGTGACCTCAAAGGACTTTTCAAAGAAGCACTAGAATTAATAACAGCGCAAAAATGGGAAAACTGTATTAAGCACGTGAAAGACAAAGTTGAAAAGAGAATGTGGGAACTGGACAATATTTTAGAGGAACAAGTCGAGCCATTCATTATTGACGTTGGTGCTTCAGGCAGCAGCGATGATGAAAGCTCATCAAGCTCATCTTTCCAATAAAAGATGTCGTTCATCAAATTCGGTAAGTTATAAGTAATTATAAAGCTACTGTATTTTTTAATTAATTATTGACATTTTTGAACCCATTTTGGCAAAACCTATTCAAGAATCTACTTTCTGACAATGTTCAACCATGCACATTTTTTTACGTTTTGAACGTTTTAATTTGGTTACATATTTACCTAGAAATCAAAAAATATACTAATCAATATTCTAAAAGCAGTTTTAAGAGATATACGATTATTTTTAATTTAGGCTAATTTAAACGCCATTTTGAGATTATATTCGACTGTATTATCAGGCGGCATCCGAAGCTGGAAATCGAAGCGAAAATTTTGAAACCCTTATGTATATTTACATCATTATATATTTCTTACCCCACCCCCACATGATCCTATATCCATCACCAATCGTATACACATCGAATTGTGCTAATTTACTACAAAGTTACGCAAAGCAGCATCTACTATCTAAAATATGCACTGCGTGACTCTTAATACGTCCCTGCCGAATGTTACAGCGTTCTATGATCACGTGGTCTTGTTTATGTCCGGTCTATCTCTTATCTGAATATACTGTACCTGGCAGCAAGCAATTCAATGTAATATCATGCTCAACACTAACAACTCGCCAGTCTGCCATTTTAAAAGATAATAGTTGTATACTATATTGTTAGAAAATACTCATACGAAGCTTTGAAATGAAGGAAAAAAGTTGTCCAAGAATGCGTCTACCGCCTTCTTGGAATATTTACCTGTGACTTTCACGCTAATGGATAGTATTCAACCAATAGTTTCATGGTCCCGATTGCTCAACCAATTCAAAATATAAGGGTGGAGGGGCTTTTAGAAAGGCATTTTTACCAACTTTTGTCACGTGGTGTGGAAAATCGGCCATCTATCCAACTAAGCAAGAACGTAGGCGCTCAGAGTACAAACAGACGATATTCGATGCCCCACGTTTTGTCTTCGAGACAATAAGTTATGTCTGTTAGCCCTAGGATCATACCCTACAAATTTTGCTGATAGAGTTCAGACGACTGGTGATGAAACTTCACTAGATGGTTTCACACTGGGCTGTTGGGGATCTGGCTGCCTTTTAAGATTCGAAAAATTTTTGCTAGTCTGCGCTTTTCTTTCCGATTCCACTGTGTTTTAGGCCTCCCAAATCGATTCCTAGAAGATTATTTCTCATTCTATGTCGGTCGAGTTCTATATGTCGAGAACAGACATGTACCACCACTCCTTTGCTTCTAGGGCATCGAGACTTTGAAACAATCTGCCAGAATAGACTTTCTTGGCGTTTACTATCTTCAGACAAGTCAGATATCAGGTCAACAAAATTAATTTCACTTGTAACTATATAGCAGGTCATGAAACCTTCGTATTCCCTCGCTGCTCCATCATTTAATTTTATCACTTTGACGTTGTATTCCTCTGTCTGCAGTTTGAGAACTGTAACATTTGTAAACTATTTCTTCATTGTACGCATACGTTAATATCAGAGTATCTGACTGAACCTTACGAGGGTTGGCCCATATGCTCCGCCCTTAATCCACTTGCAATCAAGCCACGTTCAATTTATAGTTTTTATTTTTCTACAAAATGCCTACTAATATCGACACATGTTGAATCCGTGTTCCAACATTTCAAAAGATATCACCTATAACGATCGCTTCAAGTTATTCTTGAGATTCGGTCAACTTCATTTGTTATCAACAGATACGTCTCAGCGACTTAAAATGCCATCTACAGGTACATGTAGTTCCTAGTTGGTTGAAATGATTACGCTTCTGCCAGATAGATGAGGCCAGATTGAGTGAATACGATAGATAGTTTGCCTAATATGTCCCTTATTTGCTACACGTCCTTGATGCAACTCATCATATCAAGCACTCTTTTAATGTTTTGGTCAGTCGATTCCGTTACAGGCAGCCCACCGCTGTGTCGGTATTCACCAAAAATGTCCTGCTAAAGTTGGAATCTCAACATCAGCATTTGACTTCTTCGTCAAAAACTGCACACACTCGAAGAGTCATCGCAATACTCGGATGAATTTTAGTGGGCACCATACCCTTACTTGCAGCCGTTTTCTACGGTTCTGCTCAGCAGGATCCATTCCTACTCGAATTCTGGTCACTCGTGAACAAAAAAAAAAAAAACGTCAGAAAAGCTTGACGTATAAACTTAATATTTTGTAAATATAGCCCACTAAGATCACTTGTATTGCTATCATCCCCTTGCTCATAGTCAAAGATTGTATCCATGCCTTCGTTAAATCATTATTAAAAATATTTATCTTGACTATACATTTTATGATATTTGGAAACTTTCTAGAGCAATATATACCAAATATATACTGATGTTAAAAACTATAGAGCGGTGACAATCTTGTCAAATTTTACCAAATTGCTGGAGATGATATTGCATAATAGAATTTATTCCGCAGTTCGTAGATCTCTGTCCCTTTTTCAGCATGGTTTTCTTACTAGGAGACACACAGCAACTAATTTAACAATCTTTACTCAGTTCGCTATTGAATTTGTCGATCGACAAGGTCAACTAGATGTAGTATACACTGATTTTGCTAAAGCGTTCAATAGGGTGGACCATGGCGTACTTTTAAATAAACCTTCTTTATGAAAGAGAATAATATGTTACTTTCAATGGTTGTACCAGTATGTAACTAAATCAGGAGTGCCTCAGTGTTCAAATTTTGGTCCTTTATTGTTTACCGTATTTATTGATTGTGTTGTGCAATATGTAAGTTGCAATAAACTACTCTTTGTGGATGAGAATAATGTATTTCTTAATGCGTCTAAGTGTAGTGTAGTCAGCTTTTAAAAGAAAACTTATTATAAGATTGGGGATGTTCACATAAATCTTTGTAACTCAATTAAGGATTTAGGTGTAGTTTTTGACCACGAACTTAAATTTTCCACTCCACATAGCTCAAAAGGCGCGTGATGCTTCGCGGGCTACAGTTTTACGCTTCAACCGCCCAGAGTCACTGTTGCTTTTGTATTGTGCATACATTAGATCGAAATTGGAATATGCATCGTTAATTTGGAACCCAATTTACGACTGCTACATTGATTTTCTCTTGAGCATGTCAGAGATAGCTTCTAAAATTTTTATCTTTCAAAGATGACGGTGCTTATCCTGAGCAGGGTATATCTGAAAGTTTGTTATTGTCTAGGTTTGAAATGCATTCTTTAGAGCTGAGAAGGAAGTTGCATAGCTAATGAGATTGTGGCTCAACTAAACTTTAATGCCCCATCTATTCAAACTCGTACCGCTAAAACCTTTTATTGTGACAGGACTCGCACAAATTTATTTTTGAATGTACCTATACTAAGTGACATATAAATCCGAACACCCAGTTTAAATGGTTTTATTTTAATAAAAGTTGGTGAATATATTTATCTTACTGTAAATAACAAGTGAAAAAATTTTCAGCCTTATCAGTTGGACATTCCGGTTTTTATACTGCTTTTTTTTAATTCACTAACGCTCTAAAAATGAATATTTCAGCCGCAGTAAGGAATCAACGTTGGCGGATTTTGGTTCTTGACATCCTTTACGATCGGTTACGATGCCTAGAGTACGGAGACCTGTACGATTTCGTCAACTTAGTGAGTTTGATAGGGGCCGTATAGTGGGACTTCGGGAAGCTGGACTTTCTTTTCGGGCAGTTGCAGTTACAGTGCAAAGAAGTGTAGACACTGTGGTTAGGTGTTGTCAGGCATGGCTTCGAGAAGGCCGTACGCAAAGAGCAAGGGGCACTGGACGCCGCCGTAGAACAACAGACCGTGAAGATCGCCGCCTAAGATTATTGGCCTTAAGGGACCGTTTCTCCACTACCAGGTCCATTGCAAATGAATAGTTTGCAGAACACGGAAGACCTATTGGCATGCGAAGTGTTTACCGACGAATGAGAAGTTTTGGCTTGTTTTCATACCGACCATACTGGGTCCTCCCTTTAACTCGAGAACACCGACGTAATCGCCTTGAGTGGTGCAGGAAACGGTGCACTCTGGGATCAGGAATGGAACAGTATTGTCTTTAGTGACGAGTCTCGATTTTGTTTAGGCATGCACGATGGTCGTGCCAGGGTTAGAAGGCGACGTGGTGAAAGGAGGAATCCACAGTTTTTTGTTGAAAGACATGTTCATCACACTGTTGGAGTTATGGTTTGGGGTGCTATAGCTTATGGTTCCAGGTCACCTTTAATCTTCATCAGAGGTAACATGAACGCGCAGCGTTATATCCATGAAGTTCTAGAACCCCATCTTTTACCCTATCTTGACACCCTGGCAGATCCAACTTTCCAACAAGATAATGCCCGACCACATGTTGCAAGAGTCACAATAGACTTCTTTCAACATAATGATGTCACATTGTTACCATGGCCACCAAGATCTCCCGACTTAACCCCAATTGAGCACGTGTGGGATATGATGGGTAGCAGATTGCTCAATTTGCAACGTCCTCCTCAGACTCTAGAAGTTGGTGGTTGCCCGGAATGAGATACCACAGGAGGACATTGGCCACCTGATCAGAAGCATGCCTAGGCGCGTTGGAGAATGCGTAGCACATCGGGGTGCATCCACATATTATTAAAGGTCAAAGGGCTTTAAAGCAGTGCAATCATTTTGAAATGTTTATCATTTACTTATTATGCTTCATTAAGTACTTATACAAAATTTTATTAAAATAAAACCATTTAACCTGGGTGCTCGAATTTATATGTCACTTAATATATATATATATATAATGTGTGAAGCTTTCAATGCCATGTCAAATTATTGTGATATACTTGCTGACAGTTTGAACAGCATTTTGGGAGTAGCTAGAAATTACTTAAATATTGATATGTTTCTCACTTGCGCCTTTTTCTTTTTGGTTTTTTTCTTTAGATGTACTTGTAATCACCTGCATTTTGTATGTTTTCCATTTTTGTTTGATTTATCTTAGGATTGTCCTGTAAATCTAACTGAAACATACCATCTTCCAGTCACAGATGCTCCACTCAAGACTAGCGGCTTCTTACTCGGGCGACGTGCAAATAACCTCAAATGATTTAATCTTCTACTTTTAGTTTTCGTAGAAACACTGACTATTTCTTTTGTCTCGATTTCAGCTTTCATTTGTCTTGGGGTTTTAAGCGTATCTTTGAACGAAATTACTTTTATTAATCTGATCTAGCATTTAGTTTTTTAGACCGACCACTTCTCTTAGAGGCTTCCAAGATACCTATTTGTTTCTATTTGTTCAAATTGCCCAAACGGCTTTACGCTTCAGCTTGAAATTTTTGGCAATGCCGACTTGACGTTGACCATCTTTGTATAACTCAATAATCAGGACCACGCGGCATGGTCTTAAAATCACTCAACTTATTCCACAATACTTGATGCACACAAACTAATCCTCTTCTGACACGAAACTGTACTAAAGTAATGTTGAAAAGAATTTGTTTACATATTTTTGTCCCTCATAAAAAATGCTTATATTCAGACTTGTATTGTGTTCATTGCAGATAATGTAAGAACAAGTAATTCAGTTTTTCTACTAATAACGCATTTGTTTATGGAGCAATGAAGTATGAATTCGTTTTCTAAAGGTATTTAGATAAATATTCATATTTGTCTATATACTTTTGTCCACTAATGTATCTTTGACTTGCAGCATTGCGAGTTCTGCGACCTAGGTTGGTACAGCTAATTGGTGGCATATTGAAGAATCACAATTTTAATATAACGCGTGATAGCGGTGAACTGACTTCCAACCTTGGTAATTACTTTTGAATAAATACTTCTCAAAAATTCACTTAACAAACTGAAAACTGGATAAAAGTTTTTAACGAATGGACTGTGCACTACTAATTAAATAAAAATAGTTTTATTTTCTGATCGATAAACACTGTTAAACGATAATATAAATTTGCGTCGTAAGAGCTGTCAAGTTCAAAATGATATAGTGAAAGTCAGTTATGCAAAGTAAACGTATTTTCATCCGCCATTTTTATTCGTGGACTTAACTGACAAAGATGACAATTAGGCAACACTGCAGTTTCTTTTGGAGATACCATAACAAAGTGCACATGATAAAGAAATGTATGTCCAAAAACGAAAGCTGTTGGAATAAAGATGGCGGAGAGTACCTGTCTCTTTTGGTACTTGAGATATTTCTTCTGCAGTCCATGCTCCATGCTCAAGCAAACTATCAAATGCGAGTAGCTTAAATGATCATTAGGTTTTTAATGATTTCCAAATTTTCTCCACATTTTGTTTGATTTTTCTTTCCGTAGGTACCTTCTACCGCACTAGGAAATTTAATAAAAAAAGATGAATGAAATCAGTGAATTCGTTCTCACGTTATGGCATGACCACGCGAAATAGGGATTCTTTTTTATATACATATATAGCATTTATATATCAACATTCACCAAATAAGCATCTGAAAAGAGGTCCCGGGAGGAGCATAGGGATCAACCCTCGTAGCACCAATTCGGTTCATAGTTGCCAGTAGAGTTGCGCTATTCCAACAAAACGTGCTTCCCTCCTCTTCTGGTGAAAACCGTCAAATGAGCTTCTCCGCTAAGTTATATTTCTATTGAGGAAATTTCCACTGTAGGTCTGCTTAGTGGCGCTGCCGTCGTCATATCATGCGGGCTGAATAGAAGCAATTTGTGGGATGACAAGAAGAAAACTTGTCGTTTGTGTCGTTTGTTCGACGGAAAACGGTAATAGCCCGTTACCGAGCGATTAGAAGCTGAGCAATTCGGGTTGGTTGCTACTCAGCTTTATTGCTTGCCTTTTGCGCTCGCTACAGGTAACGTACAGTTAGTGTCTTCCAAGAACATTGGAAGTAAGTGTTAGGTAAGGCTAAGAACGCGGACTTGTTAAAAAATATGTAAAGTTTCCTTCCAATATGAGATTATTTTGAGGCTTTAGAATAAGGATCAATACATCGTCAACGTAAACTGTTTCGCTCCAATCTTCTAGACTCCTGCGCTAATTTGAACAAGAAATGTCGTGAAAAATACGTCAGTACTAGTTAATGATGATGTTCTGGAGTTTCCTCACAGTATTTTTCAAAGGAACAACTGGCTTCACATTCATTCTTGTAAGTAAAAGTTTATTAATAATGCTTTTGAGCTAGTTCATTCCTGGTAATCTGGGTTGTTCGATCAAGTAATGGATCTAAGGAGTACCTATAGTCGATTTCTTGTAAAATATCTCTCGAACTACAGAAAAATTACACAGTTTGTGTAATTTTCACCTGCTCCTGCTACAGCAACCTATTTTCTGGTTAGATCCTGGGCGCAAACTTTTTGACTAGGTTGCAATCAAAATGATGGATTTGCACCCTGCTTGAAGCGTAGATCAAATCTGATACACTCTCTAAATTGATAAGACAGCAATTACTGAGCATTTTGTTGAAAATAGCAGTGCCACTCCTTACGTGAGAATAGATAATTTAAGAAAAAATGGATATGGATATTTGGGTAACACCATGTGCGTGTCTGGATAGCATCTGTGCAATCATTCTATTTACGTGTATAATAAAGGTATTTTTGTATGCATGTAACGTATGTATGTTTCATTGAAAAAAGTCTTTATTCTAGTTAAGATCAGAAAAGGTATATTGTGGATGCCATAGCTGCTGAAGAAAGAGTCGAGATGCAGTAGATTGAAAAGTAAACATTAGATTGGCACTTCTAATTGAATCGAAAAAAATGTTAGGATAAACTACCATGGGTTGGAATAACAGATACTTGTTAGTTAATATATATATATATATATATATATATAGAGAGAAAATAATCATGCGGAGAAGTGTATATAACCAAAAATAGGAATTGATTTTGCCCATTATTTTCCTATTTTGTGTTATATATATATATATATATATATATATATATATATATATATATATATATATATTGTGAGCGGTAGTTATTGCCAAAGCCAACGATAAGGTGGGTAAAAAATACAATTAATTGTTGATTGGGAAATTGGCAAAACTCTTAGGCTTAAGTTGACTCTTTTGACGATAAAATCAAGCTTTCGGCATTCTCTATGGAGCCTTCATCAGGTGTGGTTGCAGCCACAAGGTGTTTCAGAACGAACGTAGAGAAAATCGAACTTATAATCAGTATAAAAACAAAAGGACGGGGACATTGGGTTTGTTGTAAAACGACAGATACCTTCGTTAAATGTTAAGAATATCAACCCACCCGAACAAGTTGAAAATATTACACGTGAGACGACATTTTGAGTCAACTTAGGCCTAAGAGTTTAGCCAATTTCCCAATTAACAATTAATTGTATTTTTTTTATATATATATATATATATATAAAGGGAATATGATCATGCGGAGAAAGGTATATAACAACAAGTGGGAAAATAATGGGCAAAATCCGCAAAAAGGAGGAAAGTGGATTCGAGCAGAAAATAGGATAGGTAACCCGAGCGATACGTATTTCTGCTGGTTGGCTTCATCAGGCCCGAAATGAATGCACATATGAAACTACAAAAGTAGATACACATGCCCACACATCCGGATACGGGTGTAACCTGAGGAAACGAAGTTGGAGGAAAAAAAAAACGACACACGAAGTCCACAACAAGAGCCAACCTACACATTGTAGTATAAAATGGCTATACGACCTCGAATTTTCAAGGAGACGTCTAACCACCACCACGCCACTTGCTGTGGTACTTCAAGCCCAAAGGATCTACAAAGAGAATATGATCATGCGGAGAAAGGTATATAACAACAAGTGGGAAAATAATGGGCAAAATCCACAAAAAGGAGGAAAGTGGATTCGAGCAAGAAATACGTATCGCTCGGGTTACCTATCCTATTTTCTGCTCGAATCCACTTTCCTCCTTTTTGCGGATTTTGCCCATTATTTTCCCACTTGTTGTTATATACCTTTCTCCGCATGATCATATTCTCTTTGTAGATCCTTTGGGCTTGAAGTACCACAGCAAGTGGCTATAACCGGCCGCGTGGTGGTGGTTAGACGTCTCCTTGAAAATTCGAGGTCGTATAGCCATTTTATACTACAGTGTGTAGGCTGGCTCTTGTTGTGGACTTCGTGTGTCGTTTTTTTTTTCCTCCAACTTCGTTTTCTCAGGTTACACCCGTATCCGGATGTGTGGGCATGTGTATCTACTTTTGTAGTTTCATATGTGCATTCATTTCGGGCCTGATGAAGCCAACCAGCAGAAATACGTATCCTATCCTATTTTCTGCTCGAATCCACTTTCCTCCTTTTTGCGGATTTTGCCCATCATTTTCCCACTTGTTGTTATATATATAAAGGGTGTCCGCAAAGTTGCGGTTTTCCTTTTCAGAAACAACTACCCTTGAAATAACAAAGGTAATTTGTAGTGAAACGAGGGAGACCAAGTAAAAAAATAAAGGAAAAAGTACTCACTCTCCAGTTGACGAGAAGGGCTAAGTAAGTCTCTGCCCGAAATCATACCGCTCCAACGGAAAATGAAATCAGCTGATGTGCTACCGAGGAGACGCAGGCGGTGGTGCAGACCACGAACAGAGGTAACAAATATGACGGCGTTGCCGCGTTTTCAGTTGTTAGGTAAACGTACTTTATAGGTATTGTTCGAAGTTATCGCCGTTTGATTCAAAAACACAGGTGCGTGCACGACGTAGCCAAGCATCGGTGCAGGCTTTGAGAATGGAGTCCCTCCCCCGAATGAAAGCACCAGCTTGTTCAATTCTGAGACGAAGTTCGTCAACCGTATGCACTTCAGTTTTGTACACTAAGCGTTTCATTTCTCCCCAAAGAAAAAAATCACATGGTGTTAAGTCTGGAGATCGCGGAGTCCACGCTACGGGTCCATTACGTCCGATCCACCTATTCGGAAATAATTCATTCAAAAGCTCACGCACTTCGCGTCTAAAATGGGGTGGTGCGCCATCGTGCAGAAACCACATTGATTGTCTTACACTTAATGGCACATCTTCTAACAAGGAAGGCAAAATGTTGCGTAAAAAGTCTAGGTATTGCATCCCGTCCAATCGATTTGGGAGAATAAATGGTCCAATGAGCATACCGTTCACCATGCCAGCCCAAACATTCACCGAAAATGTTTGTTGAAAATGTGCCCGACGGACAGCGTGCGGATTTTCTACTGACCAAACATGAGTGTTGCGAAAGTTATTCATCCCATTACGCGTGAACGTAGATTCGTCTGTCACCAATATGCACTTAAAAAAGTTCGGATTATTGTCATGTTGATGCAACAACCACTCACAAAACCGCACTCTTGCTGGAAAATCGTCAGGTTGAAGGCTGCGTGAAACGGATACAGCCCCTCTTCACGCAGCGTTAGCCACACTTTAGTTTTTGATACTTGCACTTCTCTAGCTACGTCTCTAGTGCTTGTTGAGGGATTCCCGTCTACGCGATTCAGTAGTTCTTCCTCAACTTGCACAATTCGTGGTTGTCTAGGCCTCCCACTGTGCCCACCTCGAAATTCCTCCAAATGGCCCGTATCCCTGACTCTCTGGACCAGGTGCACAAGTCTGCGGGGCCTTGGATGAGTGTGCCATTATTATTTTTTTTTGAAGCGCAATCGATTATACAGGTTCGTTTACCTCTACACGTGTGACCGTAACCGTCGGTGGAAGGTTGCATACTGACCTGACACACTGACCCCGACCCAGTTCTGTCGTCGGGTTGAGCCAGTGACCTTGTACCACTCGGTGATGTCGCGGGTCGCGGCTACAGGACGGTATTCAGATATTTTTGATGTTGCATTGCCCTTTATCTCGGTTCCCTTAAGACATTAGTGTATATGGTACTAAGAAAAATTGCTTATGTTTTCAAGATCTACACGTCGTGTAAAGGAAAACCCCAACTTTGCGGACACCCTGTATATATATATATATATATATCTCAGATTACGTCCAAATAAGTAGTTTTATGATAATTGTATTTGATATATTTTGCTTGCATTGTATTGTATGCGACTTGACATGAGTTAAAAGTCGTCAATTCCTTATTATTACAGATAGATGGATGCTGCATGTAGCAAATGAGAATTAACAATATTATCATAAGCTTAACATATTGAACTCATTTTTGACAGAAATGGACTTAACCTAGTCTGGCTCTGGGGTACAGATTATATATATATATATATATATATATATTGTAGAGCACTCATACATGGAGGAATGCTGATGCAACAATATACAAGTAAAATCGCGGTGTCTCCTGCTCAGGCTCGTCGTCCAGTTGGCTAGGTAGGTTGCAGGGTGGCGTAGTCCCACCGTCCAGTAGAGGGCGCGAGACGTATCCTTGCCTGTTGAGCAACGAAAATTAGCTCTAAACATGCGTTGAGCATAAAGGCAGTTAAAAAGAAACATGTTTTTTGCTCGGTGGTTGAGTCAATTGAATATAAATTTTCTGGCTGTAATTAGGTTCATGTCTTCAAAGAATCCTTTCTGTGGGATTTTATAATGCAAGGATTAAATAGGTACTCGTATAAGAGACATCCCAACATTTTACCGTTGCTTACTCAACTTGATAAGAGCTGTCGCTACCAGGATCATTTTCCTATTTTGTCATTAATCTCATTCCTTACAGGAATTTGTGGCAAGATTTTGTTGTATTTAATATGTATGCCAGAGATTATCTTGAGACACCCTGTATATATGTCTCTATTTGTTTATGTGACATCTTGAAATTCAAAAATTGTAGCAATAATATTAAATGCTTGCTGTAGCTGGAGTATGCAACTATTTTAATTTGCGTATGTCTAGGAACAATTTGAACCATGTTCGTGAAAGCTCCCTACATCCTGATCACTATATTAAAACGAACACGCCCCTGAACGGGGCGTGAAATTCCCATAAGGTTGTTAATATACTCTAGATCCTGTAGTTGGTTGACCTGATACATTGTGCGGTATATGTCGACACAACGTTCTACTCCGAATGTCTATTAAATGCAAACTCCTGGAACGCATTACGTAACGTACGCTTAGAGCTTCCTTGCTTTAGGATTTATACTACTTACAAGTGAAACTGAAACACTTGGTATCGGGTATGGTCCAACTAGTACAGGATGTTTTCTAAGTATGAAGCAAACATTGACCTTTGGTCTATTCCACCATTGATTAACTTGGTAGAACACGTTAATCAATGATTCTACTCTTTTATGATTTTTGAAAACCTGCTTCCACTTGAATTTGTAAGGCGATTAACAAGAATTAACAGAAAATGTGAAGATCGCTGAAGGTCGAAGAGGACCTAACTCATGGACGGCTCAATGCCCGGACTCCTCAAGTAAATTTCTATAGTCATCTAGGATAATTGAATTTTTGATTTCAAAAATCATATATGCTACGTTTTCACAAAATGTCTTTTTTCCTGGAAAGTCTCTCTTGACAGTAGATGCGTATTTTGGGCATAATTGCGTTCAAATAATAACGCGTAATACATGTTTATTGCAAAAACAACTACTTGATGGCATATACTTGCATCGACGATTTCAAAAATACTACCAGGAATCTTGTTTTGTTTTCTTAGGTATGTACTATAAATGCCAAAATAAAAATTTTAATTCCACTAACTACAAAAATAGGGCTACGGATTAATGCAGAATCTACTGCCTCATTCGATTTGCTCGAAATTTGAGCATTTTCTTGTTTCCTTGTTTCCTTGTTTCCTTCTCACTTGCATGACTGAAAAAGTCCTTTAAATATTCGCTTAATATTTTAAAGTGCTGTTTGTATAGATGGATTTACATGTACAGTACCTATCTTGGATAACCATTATCTCTTTTTTTGTAGGAAAAATGCCTTTTGCTGTCTATTACTTAAATAAGTGCGTGGTTCGTCTACTACGGATTGGCCATTATTAAAGGAAGTCGCGCGAATAAGTTTATGATCTTTTTCACGAAGGCCGATTCATGGTAGGGATCTGAATCTGAAATTCCATTTTTCTTGTTCGGGCTTCCCCTATATACCTTAAATATACGGAAGCATGCTAAAATTGAAACACTTGATATAATACTGGGTCAATATCTAAATGTGATTTTCAATAATAAGCACTTTAGAATATGATTCGTTTGCGATAACTATACCTATTTGATACTGAGCAACATAATTCAGGAACAGTTCATCGAGCTGCTTCCATTATTATTACTTTTAAACTGTAAAACTTATTCGACCTCTCAATGTTTTTGAGCCTCAAGCATTACATATATTAAGCCCAAAATGCTCATAAAAGCTGGTTTATTTGTCAATGGCACAATTCAATTGTCTCCTGAAAAATTCAAATTGTGTAACATATCAGGTTTTTGAAATGATTGTTTCTATTGTATTTTACACAGATGAAAAGGAAAATCAGTAGCGTAGGTCAATAAGAGACGAGCTCAGTGATCTAGGAGTGGTAGAAGTCCAGATTCACAATATACTGGGTGGTAGTCTACTACTATTGCGGCTTGAGAAACTTCACATGTAATTTTTAATAATACCAACTGTTATTTCAGAACCATAGGTTTTCCATTCTGTGTCAAAATTTCTACTGTATATTTTGCCCTAAAAAGTATATCCTGGATATTTTCACTATTTTCTATTAACGGGAATGGGCAAAACCTTTCACCTCACTCCACAGCTTAAACGTAAAAATATACCCCAAAGATTGGACGCACCTAAAAGTTCTAGAGTAACGTAATTAGTTTGTCAATGCTCTATCATTTAAATGTACTTCAAAGATTGGCCTAACCATATTAGTAAATTTTCCCGAAATAATTGTTTAATTCGATTCAATCAAAAGTGTTGACAGGGACGAAAAAACTGCTCGTATAAGATTTTTAGGTATATATGAGACCTACAAAATGAGACTACACGTAAAAAGAACCAACTGATGTCAAAAAGCGAAAAAGCCGAAAAACGATGCAAAATGGTAATGCGACGATAATTTCACGTAACTACTTGAAATTCTTCAAATCCGTAGGATTCATACTTCTTAATAACAACAACAAAATTAGAGTATATTGGTCACATATTTTTTTGAGAATTTCTAATTTTTATCCTAAAACACCTGTTTTCCGGCCATACCTTCTAGTTTATTGCGCAATATACAGGGTTCGTTCAAAGAGCATTTAATTGCAAAATACACGTGGTTACCTTGCTGATATGAATCATAAACCAATCCGAAAGATAAACGTTATTTTTTGCGAACAACAAAGGTTACGGTTTTTCATCAAAGCAAGCATTAGGTATTTGTGAGTAATTGAACAAATGCGCCACGATATTCGAAAAACATACATTACTATACTCATTTTAAACCAAAGCGGATGTGTCTATCATCTTCTGTTGCGAATTACTCACAAATACGAAATGTTTAAATTTGTTAAGTAGAAAAAACATAACCCATACTTTTTTGCATAAAAATAACATTTATTTTCCGAAATGGTTTGCGATGCATATCGGCAAGGTAAACTAGTGTATTTTGCTATAAAATGCCCTTTGAACTAACCCTGTATATTGCTCAGTAAACTAGTAGTGATGGCAGGACGACAGGTGTTTTGGGATAAACAATTGAAAATTCTCAAAGACTACTTGACCAATCTACTCCAATGTTGTTGTCGTTATTTAGAAGTAAGAATCCTTCAAATTTGAAAAATTTCAAATATCTGTCGCATTACCACCAAGTGCCAAAACCTGCAATTTGCCTCGGTTTTCGGCCATAACTTTTTTGCTATTAGTCGGATCTTTTTTGGTCGTAGTTTTGTAGGTCTCATAAATACCTAAAAATCTTATATGAAGTTTTTTCGTTTGCCAGCACTTTTGATTGAATCCCTAAAAACACGTTTTCTCATTCTTTGTTGTCGAATAAAAAGTTGTCCCACAAATGATTGGTATGCCCATTTTGTGCGTCCATGTTTTGAATCCCGACTTGAATAACTTGCAGCGATAAAGCCAGACTTTACAATTATTTCGCAAACCAGGGGTATTTTCGTCTAATATGATTAGACTACATGGCTTTTATATCTGGTCATGTTTATACCGTAAGCTCACGTCAAACAAATAGCTGATGTATATGATGTGTCAATGCCAGAAGTATTTTGAAGCGGCTTTTATGAGCTACTTATTCATGCTTTCTAACAACTCTCTTATTTACATTTAGATTTACAAAAACAAAGCGGTGAAAGCTATATGACTAGTAATGGTCATGACTATTCCAAGTCAGGAAGGTATGAAAAAAAAGCTCCATCAGTTTGTGCTGTAGATAGATCTGCATAAAGTCTTGGGCTTCACCACATTCATTATAGACGACAGTACAGACTTTAATACAAGTATATGTCACTTGCTGATGATCTCAATCGGTGATGAAGAATCGTGAAAATAGATTAGATAGCGAAGTGCTTAGATAGCTATCGAGCACCTTAGTTATGAACGTACATGCCGTTCTGCGCCTGTTTACTCGGTGTGTTATGCAGGGCTAAGGCCCGTATCGTCAGTCGTCCCTACAATTGTAGGGCGCCTTTATGGCCTCCTTGATTGTCATAGTTTTCTACTTCTCCGTGTCAGCGCTCTATTTTGAGGTTATGTCACGAACATCTATTTGCATCAAATTGTACTTGCTTTTGAGTCATATCATGTTTCATCAGCCTGAAATTGCCTACAATTTAAAAACAAAACATATAGGAGAGCGCTGACGCTAGAAATTTTTGAAGGAGAGAAAGGAATATGACAATCAAGGAGGCCATAAACGCGCCCTACAATTGTAGGGACGACTGACGATACGGGCCTAAGCCCCTATGGTGTAACCATAGCCACTGTTTCAACAAATCAAGTTATATCGACTGATTCTGGGAATATAAAATACCTTAATCAGTCTGTTTCGGTGCGCGAATTTCAAACACGTTATTTAAACTGACGTACGAAAAAACTAGGAAGGATTGCATCATCCTTCATAAACAACTTGCTTCTGTTATCAAAAATGTCATTTTGTCTATGTGGCACTGGTTGCCAGTAAGCATTAATTTGCTTCCACTTAGGTTTTTGGTCTTCGTTTGCTTTAAAATACAGTATATATTCGCCGGAGTGTATACATGAATTTTGTAGCTGGAAATGTAAATAGCTTTGAAACTATTTACTCGAGTATATTAAACGTCATTCCATGGCGGTAAATCTAAATCACCAGCGAACGTTCTCCAGACGTGTAACAAAATAGCATGCGGGTCGTGCATATATTGAACACTTTACTCCATACATTTATATAACTGCATCCATTTCTGTGTTCTACATAGTGAACTACACAATGGCCCTATTGCTACGGTTGGCGAGGAAATTGTCTGAAATAAACACTCCAGAGTCCTGGAAATTATAGTGGGAGAATATAGTCGCCAGATTTAGGTGCTTTAGAATCGCAGCATCTAACATGATTCACTGAGATTGGTTCCTCGATTACTGTACGTAAACTCTCATGTTAGCATGCAAAATGTGGACTTGGCTATCGCATTAGGGCCACTATGCAGGCTTTGCACATCTTTTTCTTACTTAGGAGACTACGTTAAGCAGGCGCGGCATGGCTACAACAAAGCGGGATCGCAAGGCAGCCCTCGAGAAAGTACAAGAGGGACTCCCATTCGTGAATTTAGAACAACCAAAATTTGATCATTTTGATAAATCCTTTCCAAAAATCAAATTCTTCGGGCCATATCAAACAAAGTTTAATCGCTACCTGTTCTAAAATATTCTCTTGTTCCTCCTCTTTTGCTCTCTTCCTTATTTCTGCCCTTTTCTCTTTTTTCCCTTACTATTGCCAATTTTTTTGTTACCAGTCTCACGAACTGATTCTAACGGTGACTTGACGTATATTCCGTGCATGGTAACCACAGCAGCGGAGGGCACATTTTAATCAACTTCTTGCGTTCTATCGATGCCTTTGTTCAAATTTTGAATCGGCAGTTGGCTAGAGGGGAAGCAAGAGATGGATTACAGAGACAATCACTGAATAAGCTTCTAAAGTTCCATGAATAATTTTCTTAATCGCTGATAGCTCTACAGTATTTAAAGGATGAAAGAGGATTTTTCAAAGGGATGCTCGAAATCCTCAGTCAAAGATATTTTTCCAATATTTCAGCTGCTGGAAGAGCATTGAAGTTCTGTAGTTGGTGAATCGGTTAGGAAGCGACGAGTTTTATTCAGTTAACCTTTGTTTGACTCTCAGGATATCAGCTGAGGCGTCGCATAATGGAGAGCAAGTGACTCGTTTAGATTATCACGGATGAACTAGAATAACACGTTTGATGGAAACATTATTTTGTTCGAATTATGAGAAGCCAGATTAGTCTCAGATTGATCCAACGCATCACCCCTAGAAAAACCCTATATATCATCTTTCGTGATATCTATCGAATTAACTCAAATATAAAAAATGAAAGTGCAACGCTTATTGTACGCTAGTTTTACTTATTTGTCTATTCTCCATTGCAGAGAGTATCAAAATGGTCAGTACATACCAGCGGTGGCAGTATTTATAACTTGCAATTATATACTGTGTACAAAACACAAATAGAAAGTCGGACAAAATATCAGCACACCGTTGGACGTAATAACACGGGCACAGCAGTCGTTTAAATGCTCCTTTTTATTATTTTAGCCTGCTGAATACTGGCAAAACTTCTATAGAAGAGTCGGAGTTCATAGAGAGTTGAACAGCGTCAACGTGACTGCTGCAGAAACTCCAGCGGCGACGTTTTGTTTAATTACAACTCGGTTATGTAAGGGTTGAAAAAAGTACACATGGAAAGTTGTTCAATAAGCTTGTTCGAGTATGGAGGAAGTTTTATGAATGGGGGCTTGGAATATGTAGGCACATGTTGCATTGTATTTGAAAGCGCTAGCAGCATTATTGAACGTTTTGAAAATGTTGCGTTGGAGGTGGAGCCAGAAACCTCTGAAGTTTTTTTCTCTTAAAAAATATTAAGACTGGCCAATTCGATCAGCTAATAATTCTCCTGTTTCCTTACAAACAAAGAGGCAGAGGCAATCCATTATTGTCCGTTAGATAACCTTAATGTATGTATAATATAGTCACTAAGAACTTGTTAACGTGCTCTGATTTGAAAGAGGAAGCTTCTATGTGTTGATTCAGCCTTTTTCATACCTAGCCGCAACTTTCTTGATCTGATCGAAGACCAGAGGGATATTCAATCTCGATGATTATCCCTATTGCGAACGTATTAGGGAGCATTGACCTGTTCCGTAGAACTTTATATTGGAACCTTGAAGGGTTTCGATTTTTTTTTAAATTTGCTCCACTACGAAGGCCTGAGACCTAAACACCCGTGGGGCTATAGGAAGATAACGGGGAAAGGGGCTGCCGCCACACGGACTCTAGCGAGGGAACACGTGTGCATGCAACATGCACACATTCTGGCCTCGCCTGGGAGATCTGCCGGGTGGTACCTTCGCGTTCGACACTCAGGGACTGTCTAACACCTAAGGACAAACACAAAATTAATAACCAGGAGAAAAATTCTCCTGGGACGGGATTCCAACACGCGGCGACCAAAAACAGGTTTGTTCACTTCGTCCTCAGCTTGTAGCATAGCACATTAGTGGAATCTCCCGAGATCCCTATTGTAAGAGCTTTAAGTTTACTATAAATACCTCGAGGTGCGTAAATCGCCTTAGGAGGATCAAATCACTAATAAGGCGCTAAAGCTGATTTTCAGATGTCCTTAACTTATCTAGTGGCAATAGTCAATGCCATGCTAAGGACTCAGTACTTCCCATCCGCGCGGAAGACCTCTGAATTTATAATGATTCCAAAGAACGTGGGTTCGATATTTCTACAGGATTATCTATGCTCCCTGAAAACGTGATTCTACGTCACCTTGAGAATTTCTTCACAGAATCACCATCTGATTCCTGACGTGCAATTAGGTTTTGGGTGTGAGCATAGTATGGAGCTACAAGCGGTTAGGCTGGTGAGACGAGTAACCAGAGGATTCACTCTTAATGAAAGTACTGGCATCTTGCTTTTGGACGTCTCAAAAGCATTTGACAAGGTGTGGCACGCGGGACTTATGTATAAACCGATCCAAAAGGCTTCCCTTTTTGACTTCTAATACTATTCAAATCCTTGTTTGAAGGTTGGAGATTTTGGATCAGAATTGACTATGTTCTGTCGACAACACGGCCCATTACAGCCGATGTCCCTCAGGGTTCAGTTCTTGGACAAATCCTTTACTTACTGTACATCCATGATGTCCTGAGCCCAGCAACTGTGAAGTCTATCTGCATTGATAGTCCAATCGTGGTCTGGTAACCTAGTCCACGACAGGCTGCAATATGCGGTGAAGGAAGAATTAGAGTGGGCAGATCGGTGACTGATTAAAATTAACCACTGGAAAACGCAGGCAATCTATTGTACGAAAAGACGTCGCCTCACCCCGTCTGAGATTTCAATGAATGGAGCCATGAGAAAGCTGCGCTAAGTATCTCGGTGTCATTCTGACGAAAGGGATAACTCGGCGAAAGATTCGGGTTTATAATGTAGTCATAGGACCAGCAATGAGTTACGCTTGTAACAGCTTGGTATTCTATTGCCAAAACTTACACGCAAAAAAAAACTGCAAAGCAGGATGTTGCGCACTATTACTGACGCCCCCTGGTATGTCTCTACCGAAACCCTTGACGAGACCTCGATGTTCCTTACATAAGGAAATGATTTAAGCGACGGGCTCAGCGGCGCTGTAGCCAAACGGAATCACACAGAAAACCCTGTTGCGCGAGTCAGTCGATCAAATTCGCAAGCACAAAATGCCGCGGCTGTAATGAAAATTAATTCGTGAATTTAAAACAACCCAAATTGAAGTATTTTGACAAAATCCCTACAAATATTAAATTAAATCCACATCAAAATCCATCAAGTGATTTTGACAATGCCTAACCGCTCCCTGCCTTAAAATAATCTATTGTTCCTCTTTTCTCTCGTTCTTGCTTCTCTGCTTCACCCCAACTTTTTCGTTAAAATTGTCTGGTTTCTAAGTTACCAGAACTGACAGACTTACAAACTAACACTATGACACAAGAACTAAAGTCCCACGGACCGCTCTGACAACCAACGATGACTTGACCCCTCGATGCAGGGGCGGATTGGGAATCTGTCCAAGGAGGGAGCTACTCAATCTCGATGATTTGCGAACGTATCAAGGAGCATTAACCTTGTTCCTCAGAACTAAAGAACGGTGGGCGAGATATGTTCAGGGGAAGGCGAGGAGCGAATGACACACAATTCAGGTCTAGTAAGATTCATCGACATATACCTTAGTTTTAAAAAAGGCAGAATTGGAAGGCTAGAGGGTGCGCAGCCTCCTCGGCCCCTCTAAATTGTCTCGAAATTAATCTGACTACACGGGAAAAACATTAAAGACATTAGTAGCATCTTGAAGTCAATGTAAACTAGTGTCAGGAATGTATCATATACAGGGTGTTCCATAATTATTGACAAAATGATAGGGGTTGTAGAGGGCATCAAAATGAACAATTTTTCCTTATAAACCCCTGTTCGGAAATATGCCGTTTGAGCTGCAGCAAAAAAAAAAGATCAGTTTCTTGAAACAGCTTACCTACAGTAATTGCTCAAAGTGTCCTCCACCTTGCTCAATACACAGCTGTGCACGATTGTTCAATGATCGGCGAACTCTGTGGCATACCCCCGGTATGTCCTGAACATGTGCGGACGCGGCCATCACTCTTCCCAGTAGCTCTTGTTGGTTGGGAACAGGAGTTTCGTACACTAAAGCTTTCAGATAGCTCCAGATAAAATAATCCAGTGGGGTCAGGTCAAGTGACCGCGCAGGCCAAGGCACAGGGCCACCTCGGCCTATCCACCTACATATTTGGAAATTTGTCGTCCAAATACTGCCGCACTTGTAAAGAAAAGTGGGCTGGACCGCCATGGAGTTGAAACCACATGTTGGCTCTTATATTCAGTGGCACATTTTCTAATAGTTCCGGTAGCACATGCTGTAAGGATCGACCATAAGCATGCCCATCCAAACGTGGTGGAAGCATATATGGCCCGATGATATGCTCGTCCACAATGCCGCACCAGATGTTAATTGAAAACTGATGTTGGTCTCTATGGATGGCTATGGCATGAGGGTTTTCTTCATCTCAAATGTGACTGTTACGGCTATTAAAATAACCGTCCTTTGTAAAACAGGACTCGTCAGTGAACAAAACGTAGCGACCAAAGTTTGGTTGCCTCAACTCCTGCTGCAGCCACCAACGACAAAAACGTCGACGCGGCAGATAGTCTGCTGGACCCATGGCTTGGACTTTTAAAATGTGGTACGGGTGTACGATAACAAAAATGTAAACACAGCAGACTTTTTTTACAAACCGGCGAGACCATGAAATGTGCTAGACGAACATTTTGCAGCTGGTGAATTTTTTGTTTCTCCTATGAGCTCTTAAGGTAAAATTAACTGTAGTGCTCAAACGGCATATTTACGAACAGGGGTTTATAAGGCAAAATTGCATATTTTTATGCCCTCTACAACCCCTATCATTTTGTCACAATAATTATGGAACACCCTGTATATATATATATATAGGGAAAACGAACATGCGGAAAAAGGTATGTAACAAATAGAAAAATGATGGGCAAAATCCGCAAAAAGAAGGATAGTGGAATCAAGCAGATAAAATAGGATAGGTAACCCGAGCAATGCGTATTTCTGCTTGTTGACTTCATCAGGCCTGAAATGAATGCACATATGCACCTACAAAACGCGAGGTCTTCTAACCATTTTGTACAAGAATGTGTAGGTTGGCTCTTGTTGGTGACTTCGTGTATCATTTTTTCCCTCTCCATCGTCGTTTTCTCAGGATACAGCCGAATCTGGATGTATGGGCATGTGTATCTACTTTTGTAGTTGCATATGTGTATTTATTTCAAGCCTGATGAAGCCAACAAGCAGAAATACGTATCGCTCGGGTTACCTATCCTATTTTCTGCTCGAATCCACTTTCGTTCTTTTTGCGGATTTTAGCCATTATTTTTCTATTTGTTATATAACTTCTTTTCCCGCATGATCCTTTTTTCATTATAGATCCTTTGTGCTTGAAGTACCACAGCGAAGAACACCCTGTATAAGTTAAAAAATAAAGTCGAGTTCTACATCTGAAACATGATCTGACACTTTGCTGTTTGAAAATTCTTCCATTCCTGCATACATTACAAACATAAATATTAAAATTCTCATTAAAGCGGACACCGCGTACTACGCTCTAGTCCCATAAATATAGCATTACATGAGAGACGTTATAGAGGTTTTAGAGTATAATATATATCGTGATGGAAATTTTCTGTGTGTAGTACAAGGTTGTACTCGTCACACTGCACCTTGTCTCGGTAATGCACTTTTTCACAGCACTTCATCGCTGCATCAATAAATAGCTGCTGATTAGGTGTACGAGGAGGTACCCAAAATAATCAAAATAACATTTCAGTGGGCGGAGCTTGTGTAGGATACATTTCTGCTCCTAGAGGTGTAACTCATTACCAGTTCAGTGCCACCTGAGTTGTCGATTTGGCTTGTTTCGTTCCTCTGTAGCGATTATTTTTGCTAGAGCTGTTTCGTGCTTGTTTCATTTCTTACGATGGCAAGCTTCAGTGAGCAACGTGCATCTGTGAAATTTTGTTTTCTAATTGGTAAAAATGCTGCTGAAACGGTTTTAATGCTGAAAATAATTTACAAAGGTGATGCTATGGGAAAAACTCAGGTGTATGAGCGGTTTGCTCGATTTAAAAATGACGACATGTTGATTGATGACAAACCTCGCTCTGGACGTCCTCAAACTGCCCGAATCGACGAAAATGTTGAAAAAACCCGACAGCTTGTGCTTGCACACCATCGACTGACAATCGATCAACTATACGTAAGTAGTGGGTTGTCCTGTTCGGTTCACCGAATTTTAACAGAAGATTTGGGAATGAAAAAGGTTGCTGCCAAGTTTGTCCCTCGGGCTCTGACTGACAGTTACAAAGAATACCGAGTTGAAACATGTCGTGCTTTGAAACTGACCCAAATTTTCTGTCAAAGATCATCACTGGGGATGAGGCTTGGTCCACGGTTACGACCCAGAAACGAAGTAACAGTCAAGTCAATGGAAGACGCCAACGTCACCCCATCCAAAAAAATGTTAAGTCAAATCAAACATTAAAACAATGCTGATTTGTTTTTTTGATGTCAAAGGCGTAGTCCATTTCGAGTTTGTTCCTCCATGTCACACTGACAATCAGACCTTTTATTTGCTGGTTTTAAGACGATTGCGAAACAGTGTTCGGCAAAAAGACCCGATTTTTGACAGTCAGAAGACTGGTTCTTCCACCACGATAATGCACCTGCGCACACAGCCATCTCTCTTCGACAGTTTCTGGCTAAAAATGGCATGGTAGCGCTGTCTCACACACCTTATTCGTCTGACTTAGCTGCGTACGACTTTTTTTTATTTCCACGGATGAAAAGGGGCATGACAGGACGCCGCTTTGACGACACTGAAGAGGTCAAGAAAAAAACGAAGGAGGAGCTGTCAGACTTTTCTAAGGAAGACTTCAAAAAATATTTCGAGCAGTGGTAGCACCGGCGGGACAAGCGTATCAATTGTAGTGGACAGTACTTTGAAGAAGATATGGTTACTTTCTGAAAAAGTTGAAAATAAATAGCTTTTAAAGAATAATTTTTTGGATATCCCCTCGTTTAGTACGGACTGAAACATGCGCAAATATTGGAAATACCAATAATAAATAGACGCAAGCTTGACATACCAGTCTTAGGGCGCGTTCCAAAACGTGTTCCACACTTCCCACTAAATCTTTCACCCTTCTAGCCACTTGAGGTAATATAGTGGCACTCAAAGCACCCCTTGTTATGTGACAGCTCTGGCTGGTCTGTAGAAAGAGTCGTAATAGGAGGAGAAGGTGTTCTTTGACCATATTTGTACCTCATATTGACAGAACTTCGTCTGTCAACGTATGTATTAGAAAAAAAAGTCGTATTTAGTGTAAATAGTTCTAAATATGGTCCTGAATTTCATCGCATTGATTATTGCAGACTTGACATCAAGGCGTCACTTGGTGGTCAGCTCGTTAGCTCAATCGACGTCAAGGCGTGATGAAATATTGTGCACATTAGATTAAGTGATAACATTGCGAAGCCAATCTGAAATCAATTTGTCTACACATAAATGGCACTAAAGTTTTCCGCATAAACGATCCCGTGGGTTGAAAACCGGGAAACTTGTTTATAAGGTAAATACTTTAGTATCTTGGTAGGCATTTAAAATGTACGTTTCAACCTGATATATTTGATTGCCATCTTGCTTAATGTATATTGCTCCATGTATTCGAAACTATTTATTCAGTAGAAAAGTTGTACATATCGCTGAAGTCTTCCTCTTTCACTTGAAGTGTACAGGGTTGCCCACCCATACGTGGACGGAATATTACTCATAAACAAGTACATTTTGGGGAAACATATTTATTTGATTTCTAAAACATTTTCAATCATACAGGGTGTCCCAATTTTGACCTACATATCAAAGTTGTGATTTTTTAAATGGAATGCCCCAAATTTTATTGCATGTTTGGATAGACCGATTCAAAAGAAGAAGATTGACATAACATACTATGGGGTTTTGGTAATTAGCTACTGAGATGTAAGGTGTTTTGTCCAGAAAAAATGTCCACTTCGGCAACCCCTCAATCCGCCATTTTGAAATTAGGAGTGCTGAATTGAGTATCAGAAAAACTTACATACCTCAGCTTTTATCCTATTTATTAGTTTTTCGGATTTTCATTTTTGCTCGTACAGGGCGGATAAATACGCGAATTGTACTTTTTCTCAAAGATTTCAAATGCATTACCCTGCATATTTGTCCAAGTTTGGATTCAATTTTTAATAAGCTTTTTTTGGTAAAAGGTAATTTAGTTCATAAGATTTTGAGTTATTAAGCTTTTAATAGAACAACACACCAAAATTAAGGAAAAAAATCACATCATCCATGAAAACAACACACAAACAGTGGGCTAGTTCCATATTGCCACTAAGAGTACAGATTTGACGTAAAAATAACAATCAGAACAGTATAAATCAGCTTCAAGCGTAATAGAGAAAAACAACTATAACAACAACATAAACAACTATCACTACTCAAGACCCAATTTACAAAAACTGCTCGAATATATCTGCACCATGTTGAATACTCAGCTGTAGTCTTTGGATAAATGACCGTTGCACATCCCTCAGCATGTGTTCCCTTATATTAAGAAAAGCATCCTTAACCCTTTCCTTCATATTTTCCGGGGTAGATGATGGATATCTATAAACCTCTTGCTTAACGTAGCCCCATAGAAAGAGGTCCGTCGGTGTCATATCTGGTGATCTAGGAGGCCAAGCTATAGGCCCATCACGACCGATCCAACGATTGTTACTCCAGCTGTCCAAATAGTTACGCACACGATTATGATAATGCGCAGGTGCGCCGTCATGTTGGAAGTATATATGCATACGAGTTTGCAGGTTGACATCCTCCAAAAGCAAAGGGAAATGCTCGATCAAAAAATTCAAGTATTCTGTACCTGTTATTCTGTTGTCGAAAAAGGAAGGTCCGGTAACTTGTATGCCAATAACTTCTCCCCAAACCGTACTCTACTCTACTAAACTCCATTCGAACTGCGAAATCCTGAGGACGAAGGCCTTGAAGCAAGCATTTTATTTTATTCCGACTACCATGAAGGCCTAAGGCCCAAACACCCATGGGGTACCGTGTAGCTATAGGGGGATACAGGGGAAAGTAGGAACGCCACACGGACTCTGGCGAGGGAATACGTGTGCAATGCAACATGCACACATTCTGGCCCCGCCTACGAGATCCGCCGGGTGGTACCTCTGCGTTCGGCAGTCAGAGACCGTCTACCACCTATGGACAATTACAGCATCCATAGCCAAGAGAAAAAATTCTCTTGGGACGGGATTCGAACCCGCACAGCGCACGGCGACTGATCAGGAGACCGAAGAGTCCACTACTGCGGCCACCGCTGCTGCCTGCAAAGGTGATATGGATGGTACCTATGGTTGTGAGTAATACTTTGGACAGAAGTTCTGCATATATCAGTTTCTGCTCCAATTTGCCGTACACTTAAATGGGGATTTTCCTGCAACTTTAATAGAACCTCCAACTCATTCGCCTCATTGGTGACGCTTGGATTATTTATACATTTTTTACTATATTCCACTGCTCCTTTTGATTCAAAACCTTCTCGTAGTGTGGAAAATGTTTTCGACCTTGTCGCATATTAGGGTACCGTTGCTTATAAATGCGAGATGCTACGAAACTATTTCTTCAAAACGAACACCTTATACACCATTTCTCCTTCAGAAAAAATCATTTTCAAACACGTTTTTATTACAATGCTCACAAAGCTAATTTTTACAGTTTGTAACTAATCAACAATTTATTTGTTTCCAAGGATGATGCGATATCTTAGGGAATTAAGCTGTTCCATACAAGACGTGCTAATAACCGAAAAAATAGTCCTAAAAACCCTTATGTGTCTAGTGTCAAAAAAGCATATAAAAAATGAAATTCAAACCTGCACAAATAAACAGGGTGATGGATTTGAAATTTTTGAGAAAAATTACAATTTGCGTTTTTGACCACCCTGTATGAGCAAAAATTAAAATTCGGAAAAGTATCAAATAAGAAGCTCAGGTGTATAAGTTTTTTCTGATAAAGAATTCAGCACTCCAAATTTCATAATAGTGGACTGAGGGGTTGACGAAGTGGGGAGTTTTTCTAGACAAATCACCTTATATCTCAGGAGCTAATTACCAAAACCCCATAGTATGTTATATCAATTTTCTTCTTTTGAATTGGTTTATCCAGATATGTAATAAAATTTGAAAAATCACAAATTAGATATGTAGGTCGGAATTGGTACACCCTGAATAATGGCCAATATCATAGAAACGTGCCCTCAAACGTCATGTATAACATCCCATGAATAGATTTTCTCAAATTGTATTTGTTTACGAGTAATATTCCGTCCACACATGGATGACCTACCCTGTATTTTTGTCTCAACTACGTTCTGACGTTTTGAGGTCATTATTCATTTTTTTTCTCTTTTGGAAAAAGTTATGTGCCGCTTCTGATAGGCTACATGTTCTACTGTTTGTCATACAAGTACACTGCAAATTATCTTAGACGTTCTGCTTTTCAAATTAGTGGAACAATAACATAGTTTTGAGCGCACCTTGTATTTTGCAGCTATCTTTCCTCCTGCTTTTAAAGACGGTGCTGATATTCAGGAACACTGGCTTCAAGCCAAATATTTGCTACATTGAACAAACCGATTCAACTAATGTACTATCAGGAGATTAACTCGCACAAAAAGCCAGAAAATGTCTTTTCATCGAATAAACAAACACAATGGTGCCTCGAGCGTTGATTTGTGTTAGTTTCTGATTCAAGTGAAACCACCATGCTTTTATGCATGAAACAATGTGGTGCTATCGGTTTCCATTCAATCATGTTCAATCAATCCGTAGGAAAATGTCACAATGTCAATATTTACTGTGATCCGTCAGTGTTTATCATGTAATATGATATTTATTAACCGTGCAGCCTGACGGATTCATCAGTAAATACTAAGGATAGGGACCACGTAAAATGCTTCGTTACATTCACCTTATGTGCTGATACCTTCATTGATTATTGTCAATTTGTAGCTGTTGAAAATGCTTAGGCAAAATGTTATTTTTTGGTTTAAAGACTGTTACAAAAAGGTGGTATATTTCGATTCTCAAAAAGTTGATGAAACATCCTTTCTCTCAGAATATTGTATTAACACTCTAGGAATTTGAAAATGAAAAACGAAGTGTAACTTGGAAGATATAAATAAAAAACATTATCAAAAAAGTGTCAGTTGTACTGAAGAAGGTCACCGTTGGTACCGAAACATATTCAATAAGAAGAATTTCAACACATGTGGTTTGATTGGTCATTTTCGCCCTTCAACTCCATAAACTTGGTATCTTGACGTTTCATTCAGTTATTCATCATTATAGTCAACCTGTATCAGTTGATGAGGTTTGAAAACTTATTTTTCAGACATGAATCTGAAATCTTTGAAATTTGATGGGAGCTGTATTTTTTCATAAACTGTTATTTGCTATACACTTTGGAACTCAATATCCACTAAGTAGACCACTTTGTGGACCATCTTTCAGCTAATCATTCTTAAGATTGACATAACGACAGCAAGAAGCATTTTCCCTTTGTATCTATATGCAGTGAATTGTAATATTAGGATCAACTACATTAGACATAAAATATGTGTCACTTGGCTGTATGATCCATAGATACACACAGGATCACACATACTAGCAATTCCACAAATGTTCCGCCGAAATCAGCAATGCAGAGGGTGTTTCGGAAAGAAAAAAAACTCTGCCTTTGCGTTTGAAGTAGTCATCAGTGGATACATACCCGACTTTGTCTTGTCAAGATTCATGTGAGTGCTGTGCAGTTGGAATTAATGAAGCTTTGGTAAAAATAATGATGCCGAGCTGCTGATTTATATTGTTTGGAATTGGGGGGATGAATATGTAATTCAAACTTTCAACCCTCATTAATTGTTGTCCTTATTATATTACATTTATTGAAGACGTCATGCAGTATGTTAAAAAGGGGTTTTACCTAAATACACTGCCACGAAAAATTAAACAGACAAAAAAATTTTGTTCAAATCAAATTTTTAATAACTTTTTAACCTTCTCGTCAATTTCGTTATTTTTTCCATCAGGTTGTAGGCTCATTGTCATCATTGCCGACTGCCGATCTTGCAAAAAAATTTTAAATGTTTGTTGTTATACAGGGTGTAACTAAAAGCCGCATTTTGCCCTAAATTTCTGATCACCCTCTGGAAACATTGTATTACTGAATAAAGTGTCTTCGTAAGAGAATTTTAAGCCTCAACTTTTCTCAACAGTTTTCTTACTCATGTCAGTATCTCAATTATTGAAGAACATTATGCTGTTGTTAAGAAAATCATGCGAATCATAGCCATAAATAAGAAATTCTTTCAAGCAGGCCTTGCCGGGTAAGAAATTGTTTCAAGTAGGGTGTGCTTGTTAGCATTTTTATGGCATGTCTAAAAGATTTTTGTCAAGCAATACTCAACAAAAATGACACAAAACAAGTAACGCAAGCTGTAGCTTTACAAGATGATGGTTGTTCTATTTGGTATATCGCATAAAGGCTTCCGGTTCCACGCAGTACGGTATTCGATGCGTTGCAAAGATTCAGAAAAACTGGTTCTTACTCAAGAAGACCTGGGCGGGGAAGACGGAAAGCAACAGACGCAGTCGAAGATCGGTTTCTGAGACTTCAAGCTCTTCGAGAAAGGACAGTTCCTGCTACAGCTTTGACTCGAAGATTGGATGCTGTTCATGGTACAATAGTTTCACCTGATACCGTACGCCGAAGGTTAAGAAAAGGATACCTATCATCTTGTGTACTTGCTACAGCTCCTCTATTGGATTTAGGTCAGGCAGCGCTTGGTATTTTCTCGAACTCATGCAGATTGGGATATGGACGACTGGAAAAATGTTCTTTTACAGACGAGTCTCGTTTTATGAGATATTCACCTGATGGTCGCCGAAGTGTGTGGAGAAGGCATGGAGAACGCTATGATGAAAGCTGTTTCGCTCCTAGAGTGCAATTTGGTGGTGAAGCAGTGACCAAATGGGTTGGTATTTCTTTGGAATCACGCACACATCTTGTTTTGATACGAGGAGGACACCTTACTGCCAACACGTACATTAGAGAGTGTTTGGAAGAACATGTTGTTCCTCATATGCCCTTTATAGGAGAAAATTTGCTCCTAATGCAAGATGATGCTCGGCCGCATATAGCAAGAATGACTAGGCAATGCATCAACGATGTTGGAATTCAAGTACTAGACTGGACTAGACTTTGATAAGAATTTCTTATTACCAATGATGTCACTGTAATTTCTTAAGATAAATTGTTTATGGTTATGATTCGCAAAGCCTTCTTAGCAATGTTGACACTGTAATTTTTTTAAGTAAATTGTTTATGTCTATGATTCGTATGATTTTCTTCAAAACAGCACATATTGTTCAATAATTGAGATATTGACATGAACAAAAAAAGAACTATTCAGAAAACTTAAGGCTTAAAATTCTTAAACGAAGACATATTATTTAGTAATCCAATGTTGCCACAGGGCGTTCAGAAGTTTGGGGGAAAATGCTCCTTTTAGTTACACCCTGTATAACAACAAACATTTTCAATTTTTTCTGCAAGATCGGCAGTCGGTAATGACGACAATGAAATTCCTTACAACTAGTCGCAAAAATTAATGAAATTGATGCTAAGGTTAAAAAGTTATTTCAAATTTAATTTGAAAAAAAATTTGTTTGTTCGGTTAATTTTGCGTGGCAGTGTATATACAGTATATTTCTCGTACCGCTACACAGCCTCCAACTGAGAAGTCGAATTTCTTTCTAGGTGGGTAGCAAAGAGTCACTGTCCTTACTCATACCATTCCAAAACGGAAAATGCACATATTTACTCAACGCATTATTTATGTAAGTACTTGTCAGCAGATGACAGTCAAGCCACTCCTATTGATCAAGATGGATGGGCCTTATGTTTAAATTAACCCTGAAGGAAACCCAGGACGTCCACGGTCTCAGATTTTTTATCCTGCCATCCATAATAAAAAAATAATTTCGTTTCATAAATAAGGTACTAAATGATGCTATCTTAAAGTTTAAATCAACTAAAAGACACAAAACTTGTTTTTTGTATGGTTTTGTTGATCCTATTTATACGAGTATTGCTCTAAGGAGATTTGTTTTTTTAACAAAATGAGTAATATTGAATTGAACATGTTAACTTTCCATCTCTGTATTGACGACCAACTGCAGGCAGCGCTGTTTCGTGATGAACGGAGAGCAGGGATGTGGGTATGGTCGTTTGAACAACTCAAAATACTGTTCTGAGGTATACGAATAATCTGACGACAATACTCGCTTGATTGCTTTCTGTTCATCTGTCTCCAGGACTACTAGACCTATACGGCACTGATGAGTTGCTAATGAGCACAAAACAGCGCTTTCGGTTGACTGCGGTTAAAGAGATGAAAAGCAAGCATGTCCTCGTCACAGAAAGCTATTGTTGTTTTGGTGTTATGGGATTTATCTGTGTATTGCACAGAACGTCGAGCAGTTATGTAGGGGTTTTCCGTCATGTTTCATCGTATAGATGAGGGATGATGATGAAAATCAACTAGGCAAACCACTGCTAGCGGGAGATCGTCAGATTTCTCTCCTACACCCACCCAAAACGGGTACTCACTGAATTGGCCTGTTTCTTGGCCAGTAAGTGACATTATACAGGGTGTTCCTTAATAATATGCGAATATTCAAGGCTACATGAAAAATTGCTTTATAAATATGGTCCAAAAATGTTTCCTTACAAAAACCAGGGGTGTTGAAGATTTAGGAAAAAATTGAAAATTAATTAATATTCTCAGAACCGCTTCAGATATATCACTGATATTTAGTACGTAGTGGTAGTTCCATATTTTTCAATGCAAAAATAATGTTTAGCTTTAACAGTGGCGTGCGTACGGGTATTGACTTCGATATTTTTTAAGAAAAGAATGGTAAGCCAATGGTGCTTTTTAAAACAAAAATCATTTTTGAATTCCCCGTTCAATTTAAAACAAATGATCTCTCTCGAATTGTTTTTCTACGATGCGCCATTTTTGAGTAAAAAAAATAAAAACCGTTCTATTGTCTAACATGCAGTTATCATTAATTTAATTGGAAAAATTAAACACATTACGGGTAATGAACAACAACAATCGACAACATAAACATAACATTAAAAACAACGAAATGATTACAAAAATTGTTGAAAATGGCCCCCTTCACTTAGTATGCATGCTTCCGAACTCCTTCTCATGGAATTGCGCACTCCTCGAAGTAGTTTTTTATTATTTATCACAAGCTGCAACTATTCTTTCTCTTAATTCCTCTACAGTGTTAATGGCACTTTTGTACACTAGTGTCTTGAGATAGCCCAAAAAAAGAAATCTAAACTGTTGAGGTCTGGGGACCTTGGTGGCCATTCCTGGGGCCCACCGCGGCCAATCCAACGATTTGGATAAACAGTTTGTAAATAATTACAAACCGCTACACTGAAATCCGCTGGTGCACGACCATGCATGTACCACATATTGTTTCTTATTACTAACAGAATATCATCAAGCAGCAAAGTCAACTGTTGTTGAGGTGAGTGTACGTCAAGTCGTCCCGGCAAGAAGAATGGGCCAATAAAGTGGTTGCAAATAATTCTTGCCCATACGTTAACCAAAAATTGGTGTTGGAAATGGGTTTTGGTTACGGCATAGGGATTTTCTTCTACCCACAAATGATTATTGTGGAAATTCTGAATGGCATTTCGAGAAAAATTAGCTTTGTCCGTGAACTGAATCATTGATTTAAATTGGGGATTTGTGTAATTTTTTGAAGATACCACTGACAAAAGGTCACACGCCTTGGAAAATCAATGGGAAGTAATGCCTGTACTCTTGAAATCCACTAAAATTCTCCAAACAATTTGATGGCAAATATCCAAGTGTCTAGCGATCTTCCTCGTACTCGTTTCAGGATGTTCTTCGACTTCGTGCAGCACTGCTTCCTCAATTTCAGGTGTTCTCACACTCAGAGGTCTACCTTCAGATATTGCTTTTCGGGCAGAACCAGTTTCAACAAGACGACGATGAATATTAGAAGAGGTTTGACTATCTGGCAAAGCACGATCGGGATATCTCTGGTGATAAATCCGTCTGGCTTGCACACCATTACCGTCGGCAAGGCCATATACGTAATACATCTCTGCCATTTCTGCATTTGAATAATTCACCATTATTAACAAGTTTGTAAAAACTAAATAATAAAAAAGGTGTCACAGCGAACAGATATGAATAACAGAGACTTATCAGATGTCAAAAGCCAGTGACATATTTCAGAGCAACTAGATATTTAGTGCTAAATGGCATTTTTCAATTATTACATTCATTTTCTCGGACAATAGAACGGTTTTTATTTTTTTTTACTCAAAAATGTCTCATTGAAGGAAAATAATTCAAGAGGGATCATTTCTTTTAAATTGAACGGGAAATTCGACAATATACCTTGAAAAATATGTAACTTTATTAACTTTCACTACGTACTAAATATCAGTGGAATATCTGATGCGGTTCTGAAACTATTAATTAATTTCCATTTTTTTCTAAAACTTCAACACCCCGAGTTTTTGTAAGGAAACATTTTTGGACCATAGGTTATAAAGCAAACTAACATTAATAATTGATGTAGATTCACGCCCTTAAATATTCGCATATCATATCACCCTGTATAATAGCTTCGGAAAACACATTTTATTAGACTCACGCTTCTCCCCTTCTCTTTTCATTGATATATCCTGAATTCTTGAAAACCATAAGCTGTACATGTGATTGTGTAAATAAGGTTATAGAGTATTTTGGCCTAATTAGACTATTACGCAGTGCTGTGTCGACAGTATTTGCTCCTCATTAGTAGCTGACTAATAAAAAACATGGTCGCAGAGGAATTGAAAGAAAGCAAATGAGGCACGTAATGAATGGACACCGATTCGAAGAGTCAAAAAACTTTTCAAGTCATTTTGCAGACCGTTCCATCTGCTCGGAATCACTCTCTCAGAGAGTCTCTCTATCGCCGTCTAACATACCAATTGCACGCTTCTCGCGCTTCTCTCTCGCACACATCAGTGATATATGGATTTGTCTGTACACTAATAGAAATTTCGGGTGTTAAGTCTTAGTTTTCAGCCTAGTGACATCTTCAAGTCTTGGGGCGGTAAAGAAACTCTAGCTACAGGAAAGACCAAAAAGACCAACTTTTATAGTAAACTCTGAAAGCGGTCGTAGATAACATATATTATGTACCTCGATCGTAGTAAACGTTGTTCCTTGACATCAATACCACGCGGTATCTTTATTATTTTTATTAATTTATTTATTTCTTACAATATTATTAGACATACCACAAAGAGTGTAGAAACATTAACATGAAATTAAGTACAATTACTTAAGTATATTTGGAAGGATCACAAATCAGATTGAACACGTTATTATCACAAAAAAATGACAAACGTGTAAACATTTAAGATATCACACAATCATTAAAGTATTCACCGACACTATAGAATATGATTCCAGTAAAAACGAACATCTTAGTCTATCCTGACATTGAAACATACCTGTCTAGCAACGAAAACGTCTGATAGTTCTGACGGATAACGTTTGTGGTGGGATATCGGTGAGCAACCTCATTGTCGCCCTATATACATAAATAGCTATTATGAAATTGCCCGTAATTCCAAACGAATGAATTTTCGGACAACAATATTCACCCAATTCCAATCTGACCGATTTCCTAATGGTCACGGCACTCCAAATTTCAATTACATGTATTCGTCGATAATAAATTGAGAGACGAATCCCCTATATCAGCGTTTACGACTGTTTTATTACGTGTCAGAGCCATAAATGTCCGCAATATGAAAATTCCATATGTCGTAGCAAACCGATATAGAAAGTCCGAAATACGAATTGGAGGAGAGGAGCAATATGGATCAACTCCATCGAAGTAGAGCTGAAGATGGCATGGAAATATGCTGAGTCTGATTGCTGGAGGTACAAATCCTATTTCGTACCTCTTGTCGTCGTCTTGCCATAGAGAGAGAGAGTGGAAAAATTCGGAGGTGGCTTTGTAATATTAATGCTTGTATGCACCGTTCTCCGCTTAACTTTAACTTTGCTAAGTTTGGCTTTATCCCTATGTACCAACTTTGTTGCGAATTTTCCTAGCTAGGAACGTTTCCAATTTAGCAACGCTGTATCTTCACACGATATTTGACTGTGTCGAGTTTCGGTTGTTTATTTTGACCACTGATCGACATTTTCATCAAAATCACTCAAGACAAAAAACGAGCTTACCTAGAAGATCGTGGTGCAGACTGCAAATGAAGATATCTTCTATTGTGTTACGTGTCGAAACCGGGCAATCAACAACAATCATTAGACATAATAATAATCGAAGAAGATACTCCCATTTTGATAAAAAAAACTGTACAAATACTTAACTTAACTTAAAAATCATACTCTAAACTGGCCGAACAGCAATTCCTACATGCTGTAGTGCTTCGTTTTTCCTTAGTCTGGTCTCATGGAAAACTCCTACGAAAATTTCTATAGACTTCTACAAAATGCAGCAATTCTATCACATTTGTTGTTAGTACTCCAACATTATTGGCAAAGAAATACTTTGATGGACTTCAAGCTTTGTATCCAATACTTTCAGGATAGTTGTCTCCCTTTCTGAATCTCGTCACAAAATATACATCCTTTCAAAATAATTCTATCGTCTGTAGATTTTTTGCGGAAGGCCAGTGACATATTTCAGAGCAACTAGATATGTACTGCTAAATTGCGTTCTTCAATTATTACGTTAATTTTCTCGGACAATAGAACGGTTTTTATTTTTTTACTCAAAAATGGCGCATCCACGGAAAAGAATTTAAGAGAGATTATTTGTTTTAAATTGAACGGGGAATTCAAAAATAATTTTCATTTGACAAAAAATCATTGGCGTACCATTTTTTTATTAAAAATACCCGTACGCACGCCACTGTTGAAGCTAAAATTATTTTTGCATTGAAAAATATGCAACTTTATTAACTTTCACTACGTACTGAATATCAGTGAAATATCTGAAGCGGTTCTGAAAATATTAATTTATTTCCATTTTTTTCCTAAAACTTCAACACCCCGAGTTTTTGTAGCAATTCTATCAAATTTGTTGTTAGTACTGCAACATTATTGGCAAAGAAATACTTTGATGGACTTCAAGTTTTGTATCCAATACTTTCAGGATGGTTGTCTCCCTTTCTGAATCTCGTCACAAAATATACATCCTTTCAAAATAATCTTTCCCATATAAATCTTTAAAGGACTCCATTGTCTGGCCGAGTAGTATGGAGATGAAAACCGCAGGAGTTTCAGGAATTACGTAAATGTTTAAATCTCGTTGTGTGATTTCTTGGTTTTGACATTCGACGACCTCAACAAAAAACGTCTTAGCATTTTAAGTCGACGCTTTGGATTGCTTAACTTTGAGAGCAGCTTAGGCACCTTTTCAAGTCGGTGCATGGAAAATATCCTCTTTTCCTGTCGACAGCTATCTGATAACAATGTGACAAACAGTTTGTACGTGCATAGGCCAAAGGTGTGGCAGATCCTTCTGTCTAGAATGCGGCGGCATTATGGAGCTGCGTAGCAGAGTTCGTTGGCATAAGAGTCAGATCGCCTACTGTCCGTGGATATGAGAAAGGCTTGAAGCTGTTCTCTAAACGTCTTAAAGCATGGATACCATGGATGGAACGTCAGCACCCCAAACATGTAACCAAGAAACCTACATAATGTCAAAAAAACCGATAAAATGTCAACTTCACTATTATCCAAGGGCTGACCCAGCTGGTGACGAGCCCTACTTCTTTCCCCCGCATTTCATTACATATCAGTAGCCTGCTTGATCTCTTTCTGACCACGCATCCTATCCCGTACATCACTACTGTCCTGTTTCCCCTGGGTTACTCAGACCTCGGTGTTGTGGAGGTTAGGTTTCTATCAGAACCCGATGTGCAGGAGAAACTCGCCCAAGTCGCAAAATTTGGCATTTCGGACATGCCGACTGGGGGGACCTAGGAGAATTCTTCTCCACCTTTCCTTGGAGAGAAATTTGTTTCGCTGATGTGGATGCATCGGCTGTCTGTTGATCGAAAACCGACCTTATTCATGTTGGAATGGGTCTGTGCTCCGACACTGTTCCTCTTACATATCAACGACCACCTTGATATCCCGCTTAACCGTGTTATCCAGTCTATATTTCTACTTATAATTTGGAAAAAATACAGGGTGCGGCAGAGAGGACGGACGTTTTTGAGATGGGTAGTACTCTCCGCCTCCGTCTACGAGAGATGTGGGGAGGGTGCCGTTTGACTCGTGAGATCCTAGCATTATTTTACCAGTTGTCGTTATGGAGTCTTGGACGGTGGAGCACCGCGTTTTCGCCTATGATTGTTTCGTCCGAAATAATGAGTCAGTCATCGTCGTACAGCGTGAGTTTCGTCGCCACTTCAACATTCATCGGAATAGAGCTGTTCCATCTCGAAACACCATCCTTCGTTGGGTCCGCAGGCGTGGTGAACTGATCAACAGAAGACCAAGAGGAGCGCCGCGAACAGTTCGAACTCCTGAAAATGTTGAACGCGTTCGACAGGTCTTTCTTCGCAGTCCGACTCGATCTGCCCGGAAACATGCTGCTGCACTTCGCCTTAGTGATCGTTCAGTAGGGCAAATTTTGCATATGGATCTCCACTTTCACCCCTACAAATTGGCCGTTGTGCAACAGTTACAGCCCGGAGATTATGCACGTGAGATGGAAGCACTGAACGATCAAAATGAGAACCTCATTTTGTTTTTGAGTGATGAAGCCCACTTCCACCTAAATAGCATGGTTAACCAGCAGAACTGTCGTTATTGGACTAATGAAAATCGCAACAGATACATGAAAGACCGCTGCACAGCCCAAAAATAACGGTTTGATGCGCTGTATCGTATGGACGTTATTTGCCCTCTCATTTCCTGGTCGCCTTATTTCCAGGTTTGGCGATGTTCATTGGCCTCCTCGGTCCCCAGATGTAACCATATGCGTTTTTTTCTTATGGGGACACCTCAAGGCTAGAGTATACGCGAACAAGCCCCGAACTCTGGACGAATTGAAGGGCGAAATTCGCGTGGAAGTCGCCCAAGTTGAGAGAGCGATGTTGGAGAGAGTCTGCGTGAACTTCCAAGAACGCCTCCAGCACTGCATCAACGATTTCGGCCACCACATGCCTGATGTGATTTTCCACACTTGACTGTCTCAAATGCTATTTCCTGGTGAACCTGATTCCATCAATAAATTTGTTTTCCATTAAAAATGAACTTGTTTATGATTTTTTTAAAACCGTCCATCCTCTCTGCCGCACCCTGTATAACTAACCCTGTGCTCAGTTGGTAGATAATGTGACCTCAGAGCGTGGTTCTTTATACTTTGAGGTTTGGGCGCCACCTAGTCCCAAGAGTTAGCTAAAAGAAGTAGTGCCTTTCCGCCTATCAAAACTTAAACTGACTGCCAAGTGATGGGTCTCTGAAACTAAAGGAAACACAAATTCACAAGGCACACAAACATTTATTAAACATGAAACTTTTTAAAGAAAGTCCCGGAAGACAAGCAAAAGGAAGTTAGTTTCCATCAAAAAATAAAACTAAAAAAAAATCATCTTGGTAGGTGCCTGGCTATTAGGGAATGGTGCGATTTATTTCCACACAAGAGAAGGAATAGCTGCTATGGAGCCTTTCGAAGGAAATGCACTTGACTGGAAGCTCCGAAGCGAATGCAAGGGTAGTAAGTCCCAGATATAAATCAGAACCCGAAGGTAGAATCCTCGAACAATGAGGGTTCACGGTAATGGGGGACTGCTCCTCGTAGACGTGGGTCCTACTTATAGATCGTTTTGAAGTGTTAGTGCAGAGAGTTCCCGTCATTTCGATACTTAAGGAGTAGCCGCAACCACGACTAAATGCCCAAGAAGGTGATAAAAGGGTCCCGACAACAAAATTCACCAATGGAGGCTGATTTCTACCAAAATTTCCACAACCCGGCAAATCCCACCACTGGTTGTGAAATTGCTTCACTAACGCAGGTTGTGGCCGGTGCTCTGCTACAAGAGAGCACCAGGAATAGCACCAAGTCACGTTCAGTTTTCGTTCTCGACGGAAATTATAAAGGCAGGTTTAACCTCACATCAACAACTCTATAACGAAAAAATTCCATACCGCACGCCCTCTATTGTCGAACAGAAACATCAACCACATCCCGACAATGACCTTTAAGGAGATGGAAAGTCAGGTATGATCCTCCACCACAGAACCATTAGAACAAGAGAGTGTTTTGAGATAAAAATAACATTCAATACGTTTAAGAGCCTATAAAATTATTATTTTGAATATGGAAAAGGTTTTAATAATTTACATTATCAATATATAGCTAATTCTTTGTCGACCAAAAACATGTTGTAATATCAGAAAAGGAGACTAGCGGCGACTTCCTCTGTGATGAGAGACCTGGAGGTTATCACTGCTTGGGGACGGAACAATCTGGTACAATGTAATACTTCCAAAACAAGGTACTGTACCTTGATGAACAAAAGGCGTCCTAGCGCTCATCCGGTTTCGATGGATGTCCTAGTTGTCCCAAAGAGCTGTGAGAAAGCTAGGCTATTTGTTTTGGGCTAAGAGATATTTTTCTCAGCATGATGTCGTCACTCTAAACAAGACCCAGATAAGATCAAGCCCCGAGAACTGTTCACCCGTTTGGGGTGCTACCGCCCCAAATACATTATTTATGCCTGATGCTGTCCAGAAAAGGACTGTCAGATTGATCGATAACTCTTCTCCAGCAGACAGTCCCAGGACACTGTCACACCGGGGGGCCATCGGCGATCTAGCTCTTTTCTACCGCTACACCCACGGGGTTTGCTCCTCAGAGCCCTGCTCCATGATGTCGCCCCACGTTCTGCCTGCCAGACGGACCCGCCTGACTTTGGCCTTCCATCCTAACCGAGTCAAACTTGCTACATCCAGATCTGGCCGATACGACCGCTCCTTGGTCTCAAGGGTGTCGAGACTGTTGAAGAACCTACAGGAGGAAGCTTTTCCAAGTTCTACCAACCTTAGGCAGTCAAAAAGTCGGATTAAAAAACTTATTTGGGATCCTCATAGCAGCCGCGGTATAAAAAAATTTGTTGACTAAGTCGTCTAGTGTGCAAATAGCTCATTCCGCGCTTGCTACAAGTGCGCATGAAGTGAACGGCAGCTAGTTCCAAGTTGGCATCTTGTAGGAAAACCTATAATGTTAAAAGAATCGACATGAAGTAACTTTTTAAGTTAGATAATCCCCTACTGGTGTTAAGTGATAGGAGGTTAGACGACGAAAAACACTTCCCAGCCCTAAAAGTTGCCATATACACTCAAGCTACCTGCAAGGAAGTAGTCATGCAAGATGTGTGTAGTATCTGACATCTTGCTGCCGTCAAGCAAACAGGCGCACAGTCTCTCCCTCAAGCAAGTTCGTATACAAGCAAAAATCAATTAACTATACTCAGACAACTGATGGAATGTTACAACGAAAATGGACGATTTGAGACCACACACATGAACCGTACGTCTTGCATGACGATACAAGACTGCACAAGCAAAACGTGTACACAGGGTGTTAATAAAGTATGGATGAAAATAAGATCCTGTATTTTTTTGGAAAAAACTTATCTATGATGTCAATAGTTTTGAACAGTAACATTAGAATAGAACCGAAACAATAGAAAATATCAAATAGTTTTTTTACAATAAATGTTCAAAGTGGCCACTTTCGACTTCAATACAGGCGTCTATACTGTTACACATTGACTGACGAACTGTCCTGAAAATACCCGGACTATTTTGTATAATCAGACATGACTTCACCATTCTGACTCTTAAGTCCTCCACGCTTTGATCAGAAGTCTTGTATACTAAATATTTCAAATGTCTCCATAAAAAGAGATCGATAGGATTCATGTCAGGCGATCTAAGCGGCCTTGGCTGTGGTCAGCCTCTTCCAATCCATCGATTTGGATAATTATTATCTACGTATTCCCGCGCAGTGACACTGAAGTGTGGCGGAGCACCGCCATCGTCGTTCTCTAAGAGGGATATCCTCCATTAATCCAGGTAGGCTAAATTTCAAAAATCTTCGGTACTCTTAGGCGCTAAATCTGATGGGAAGGAAATGAGAGCCAATCAAGTGGTCACTAACGATTCCAATACAAATATTGAAGGAAAAGTCGTGTTGCGTATTATGTTCCATTATGGCATGGGGATTTTCTTCACACCATAAATGGACATTAATTATTGCCGTTCTCGAAAAACATACTTCATCCGTGAATATTATTCGATTTAAAAAGAATTGATTTAATGTTACTTTTTCACTTATTCAGTTGCAAAAATCAAACCTTATAGGCAAATCTCCAGGCAAAAAAATCGATCACCATACAAACGTTGTGCTGGGCGTTACCCAGAGCCATTCCGTAAACGAAATGCATATATGTCATTTCTTGATTACTTAACTGGACCATTATGACAATTAATAATCACCAAAACTTAGAAATATTTGGAGCTCTAGAATGACTGGACAAGAAAACAAATATTAGACAGCTGTCGAATTATTTGAGAAAATAAATTAATTCAATTGTTTTCGGGCACGTCATAGGTGTCTAGATAAGCACAGTGCTTAAATATTAAAAGTCTTACGATCAAAACAAATCAATGTCATTTTCAAAAAAGACTGGTTAACATTATCCATATCTACGTACATGGAGGGTCTGAAAACAACTGTAAATCATGTGATATTCACCACAGGGCATCAACTAAAGTACAATACGTTCCACACTTTTATAATTTTTCAGAACAATATCAACATTTATTTTAGTGCTAATATGCTCTAGCTAGAAAACAAAGGCGTTGCGGACCCATATTCATATGGAAATTTTGTTCTCAAATTGACCAAGGATTCGATGGTTAATGTTTGTCTACATACTTTATTAACACCCTGTATAAACATGTTAGCCTTATACACAGTGTGTTCTGATCTGCGACAGTCTGATATCGTAGGAATATATGACATCTGACGTACACGTGTTTAATACATATGAAATTTGGGTTTTGGCTCGAAAATTTGTTATCACAGGTGAAAGTCTACAATAGTGATTACAACAACGCCCGGAAGTAGAATAAAAGGGAATTTTTGACAGTTTGACCGGGATGATTTCAAGTATTACAACGAGACAAAAAACAACGAGGAACAGCGAACTCTAATTAACGTTTTATTTAGAAGATCTTAGAAACTCGAGAGGCGAATATTATTTAGAGTAATCAAAGAAGACTGTTGTTTTAGGGTGAAATTTGACCTGAGACTCCTTGTTGGCAATTAGCTCGCTGCCTTGGCGATCAATCTGGTGAAGCGTGAGCTAGCATTATTGGTGCACAATTAGCAATTGATAAAATAAATCGAAGCCTAATCGCATGCTTAAGTAATACCCGTATCTAAGTACCTTATCGTCAGTCGTTCCTACAATTGTAGGTCGCCTTTATGGCCTCCATGACTTTCATAGTTTTCTGCCCTTCCGTGTCAGTGCTCTATTTTGAGGTTATGTTACACATATCTATACATAGCCTGACAATAGGAGAGCGCTGATGCTGACACGGAACAGTATAAGTCTAGAAGTATTCTACCCTTTCTGAAGGAGAGCAAATACTACGAAAATATCAAGGAGGTCATAAAGGCATCCTACAATTGTTGGGCAATAATTGAACGACTGGCGATATGGTCCTTAACAACCGTCTTGGCCTAGGTAGATATTTCATAATAAATTATGAAGATCTTTAAAATTTACCATGATGTATTGATGTACCTAAATAATAAGAGAAGCAAAGAAGACATCACGCAACTGCTCAGCATATTACCAATGAAGCATTATTTATTAACAAGCAATGCCTTATAGTCCGGGACCCCATAGCGCCACGAAATGTTGATCTAATGGAAGTAACGGAATCGCTCAGTATAATTCCAGGTATTTTTGAGAGAAGGTCAAGGCCAGATCTATATTAACTTTGAAAAAGGAGTTCGTGAGTGAAGTGAAGACTATTTCAAAGTAAACTTTTACTGGAATGGAATGGAAAGTCACCTTCTTGACACCGATAGTCGAGGAAATGGAAAATTCTGCGTCCGAATATGTACCGAAAACTAAGATGAAGGGACAAATGAATTTCGACTATGTGAGGATGAATAAAACTTATAGAAGCTTAGCAATGCTATTGATGGGAAAAATCAAGTATTCCAATATTGACCTTGAATTTGACCTTGAGTATAACCGGGAAAATTCCTAGAACCCAAAGAATGGCGTCAAGTCGATTGACTCTGCACTCTCTCACGAAACGCTGGCAGTTCACAACGGATTTTATTCAGCACAATGTAGCTCCTCTAATACAAAATTTAGCTTAAGAAAACAATTAAATCGACCAAATTAATCTAACAGGCCCATACAATTAGACCATAGTCTTCACCAATTTGATCACGTTAGATCTGGAAATTTATTCCCTTGTCTATGGACAGTACCGAACATCTGGCAACGTTGTGTTACTATGACACCTCGCTACTCGCCAGGCATGGAACCACATCAGTTACCACCGGATACGCAACATAGACAAACAATCGTCAGACGGCGATGCAGGTTTATCCAGAGATGTGGTGTGTTGAAAATATACATCAGTTTTGAAGGAAAATTTACGGGGAAACCTACATATGATCTGTGAAATATGTTAAACATGTAATTATACAAACGCAGAAAATTGAGATACCGTCTTACACTCCCTAAAACCAGCAACCCTAAATTTTTTATCCCTGCAAAAAATTCAATGAATACGATCAGGAACCCCTGAAACATCGAAAAACGAAGTTTGAGCGCTTTCTGCTTTCTGGCTGGTACTCGTTGATGGGTCGGCCGTTTTTGGTGGTGTGAAGTCTATCTGTGTAATTCGCACAACGTCGAGCAGTTACGAGCCGGTAGCGTAAGGGTCATCCTTCATCGTATGGCATAAGGATGAAAAGCAACTTGATAAACCTAAGTAGAGATCGTCAGATCGTGCGCATACCCACTTGATTGCTTTCTGTTCATCTGCCTCCAGGCCTACTAGACCTATACCGAACTGATGATTTGCTATTGATATCGAAACAGCGCTGTCTGCGGTTGGTCGTGGTTACAGAGACAAAAAGCATCCATTACAATCAATATTGGTATACTTGTTGCTAAGCTTTTGGTAGTTATTCTTATCCTCACTCATTTGGCTTTTATTTGACCTTTGATGATAACCTTAGATTTCAATACATATTCTAGTATATCAATTTCCAAGCTCAAACAAACCCATGGTCAGTACTATATATATATATATATATATAACTTTTCGCCTTTTGTTGGGTACTTCGACAAAATTTAAGCAAAGAGGACTCTTTATACTTTTTTTAATTCTCTCTAGCTTTCAATGGACTTTGCCATCATCATCAGGAGAGTAGTATGTGAGGATGTTGCTAATTGTTGTTTACGTATAGGATGAGGGAAACGTCCAGTAACATGGTGAGAGCTGGATAGATTGCACAACTAATTTGTGCAATCATCAAGTGGCTTCACGATGTAATGCTCTAATGTTTTTTAAATAATTTTTAATCTGTTTTTAACTTGTTCTTGTCATATTTTATATAATTTTGACCATTGTACAATCTATCCAGCTCTCACCATGTTACTGGACGTTTCCCTCATCCTATACGTAAACAACAATTAGCAACATCCTCACATACTACTCTCCTGATGATGATGGCAAAGTCCATTGAAAGCTAGAGAGAATTAAAAAAAGTATAAAGAGTCCTCTTTGCTTAAATTTTATCGAAGTACCCAACAAAAGGCGGAAGCTTTAATTTTTCACCTAACTGGTCTAGACGACAATGACCACGTCTCAAGTTATATATATATATATGTTATAGGTTTACAATTAACAATCCGTTTTCCCCGACAGCGAATGGGAATGCGGCAAATAATAGGTCGATTTTCTAGCTGTTAAATTTGGCAGCAGATTTGGACGTTTGTTAATGGATGGCACTCTCGAATTTACCAACTTCAATATACTGAAAGTTATCATTACATACTTGTTGAATAGTATGGATTTGTCTGTATTTTGCAAGAAAATACAGCATATAAAATACATTCCATCCAATTAGTCATCTTCCTTTACATCATAATAGTAATCATTTATTAATTTATGGGTTAATGAATGTCTTCAAAGCAATAAAAACATTATATGTGTAAGACGTGTCAATCTCTGCATCTCCCTGATGCATAATGCAATTGCTATGGACGGACAAAAAATTATGAAAAATGTTTCACAAATAATGTCTTTTAAGTCCAAAAATCATAAAAACTAGTAATGTTTACTGTTTGTCTTTTTGACTGGCGGGGATATCTATCTGTCACTCGCAGGGTTGCCAAGTCTAACGACGATAACGTCCCGTGGTGGAGGGTGCGAAATGAATCTTTTACATTTGCTGGTTTTGATTTTTTTTCGTGAAAATTTACTGGGTATCATTATTATAAGCATCTTTGGTAGATTGTTCGATCCGGAATGGGAAAGATCTCCTATTTATGAAAATATTTTCGGTATCATCTAACCGTTGCAATCAGTGCACAAACACTGTGACATATGATTTACAGCATAACCCGCTGCCCTATTAATACCAATTTAACATACAGGTCGCCTAGCCTTGGGGATGCAGTGGTCGGGATGAAAATCACGGCAGCAACTGATGATTTGGGTATGTCTGGTAACAACGTATGAAGTGAAACTCGCTAACTTCACCAATTTGAAGATTTTGTACAATTTCTTTGAAAATGATGAAAGATATGTCTGAGTTGGCAGGGTAATGTCGCAGCCAAATGGCAGTCACTCTTTCTGATACAGTCCGGATCGAAAGATGATGATACTCGAAAAATGTGTTGACACTTCTAAATATAGGATCGTATCGAACATCCCTACTGTCAAGATGTATAACCCAAGGTATCGACGGAGCTATTTTGCGGCGTCATGGAAATAATTTTAAATCTTCATTTGCATTTTTTCAAGTGTTGTGCAATGATTTTGGGAAAAATGTCAGGAACAGTCTTATAAAGCATAGTAGAGTATATTTCAACAGTTGGCGGAACTTACTCCACTGGGACCAGGAGGGTGAAACGGGATATTAATGCACAATCTGGCAACCCTGTCTCACTCTCACAAGATGGCCGCTGACAACCACACAAGTCACCGTGTTGTCATTGAATAGCATGGAATTAAACCTTCAGAGTATGTTTTGTGACTGGTACCAAGAGTTGACAGATCCCACACATGTGTCGCTCCTTGATATGCAATAATCAGCTGTATTCAAATAATGTCTAATATAAATATAACCTAGAATGTGTACTCGTGAAAAAAGAAAAATATGACAAATTTGTAGTTTTTTTGCAGGTTTTAGGTTTGCTGGCAGCTTTTTTTTTATATCGAAACAGCCGCGCAGGCAGAAGCCTAAATGCCGGAACACCGCGGCTGCTATGATGATCCCAAAGAAATTTTGTTAATACGATTTTTGAACTGCCTAAGGTTAGTAGAACTGGGAAAAGCTTCTTCCCGTAGTTTGTTCCACAATCTAGACACCCTCGGGATAAAGGAGCGGTCGTATCGGCCAGTTCTGGATGTACGAAGTTTGACACGGTTAGGATGGGACGCCGAAGTCAGGCGGGTCTGTCTGGCAGGCACATCGCGCGGCGGCATCATGGAAGAGAGCTCTGAGGAGCAAAGCCCGTTGGTGTAGCGATAGAAAAGAGCTAGATCGCCGACGGCCCGCCGGTGCGAAAGAGTCCCGAGACTGTCTGTTAGAGAAGAGTCATCGATCAGTCGGACCGCCCTCCTCTGGACAGCATCGAGCATGGACAATGTAGTCGGGGCGGCAGCACCCCAAATGTGTGAGCAATACTCGAGGCTAGGCCTTATCTGGGCCTTGTATAGAGTGAGAAGGTCATGCGGAGAAAAGTACTTCTTAGCCCTAAACAAATAGCCTAACTTTTTCCCAGCAGCTGCAGCTATTGAAGAGATGTGTTCGTGCCAAATCAGGTCCTCGGTGATCTGGACTCCGACCAACCGAAATGAATGGCTCTTTGGTAGAACTCGACCGTCCATCGAAACTGTATGGGCGCTAGGACGCTTTTTGTTCGTCAAAGTACAGTACTGTGTTTTGGAAGCATTGAACTGTACAAGATTGTTGCGTCCCCAAGCAGTGATAGCCTCCAGGTCTCTTGTCAGAGAAGAAGTCGTCGCTAGTCTTCTTTTTTCCAGCTCAGCGGCAGAGATCGGCTTGTCACTCTGAATTCCTGCGTGTAGAGTGCTGTCATCAGCGAAGCTGTGGATTGGGTTGATCGTGCAGGAAAGGAGGTCGTTGATATGTAAGAGAAACAGTGTTGAAGCCAAGACCGATCCCTGGGGAACACCCGCGTTGACGTTGTGGGATGAAGAGGAGAATCCGTCAATTACGACGGATATCTTGCGGCCAGAGATAAAGTCAGCCACCCATCTGCAAAGCTTTTCTGGGAGGCCGTAGGATGGAAGTTTGCTCAAGAGGGCAGCGTGCCACAGCTGATCGAACGCTTTCGTGATGTCAAGAGCAACGACATGAGCCTCACCATGAGACTGGATGAGTTTACTCCACAGTTGCGTGACGTAAGCTAGGAGGTCCCCTGTGGATCGTTGGTGCCGGAAACCGTACTGCCTGTCGCTAATCAAGCTGTGACGTTCGAGGTAGTCCAGAAGCTCGCTATTTATGCACCTCTCCATCACTTTACTTATAACAGAAAGCAGAGCTATAGGCCTGTAGTTGTAAGGGTCGGTTTTAGATCCTTTTTTTGGGATGGGCTGTACATGAGCAAATTTCCAGTTTTCTGGGAAGGTGCCGGATTCATAAGATATCTGGAAGAGACGCGAAAGAACTGGAGCAAGCTCAGCTGCACATCTCTTCAGTACAATGGCAGGAATCAAGTCCGGACCAGAAGCTTTGTTGATGTCGAGCGACAAGAGCACTCGTCTTACGGTCTTATGCCTGAATGTTACCTCCCGCATAGTGTGGGGAACCCTTTGAATTGACGGCACTTGGGCGTTGGTGGGGACGTCCATGGTGGAGTTGGCAGCAAAGATCTTGGCTAGCACTTCCGCCTTGGCCTTTGAGTCGAATACAATAGTTCCATCCTGACACGTAAGTGGTGGAAGGCTACTGTGTGAGAAGTTCTTTTCAGTCTGCTTGGCCAGCGTCCAGAAAGACCGACTGTCATTGCGCTGCGACATTACCCTGTGCCTAACTTTTATATCATGCTGGGTTTTGGCATTGCGAACCGCTTCGTTATATTTGTTTCTGGACTCGACGTCGGCTTGTCTGTTCTCTACAGTGGGATTTTGTAAGTAGGTTCTGTGGGCCTTGATCTTCTGCTGGCGAGCAGTGTCACACGATTTGTTGAACCAGCCGTTGGACCCTGGTTTATGAGCTTTCACTGTGTGAGGGATGTACTCCTCCATTCCGACGTGGATAATTTCGGTTATTGAAGAACAGACAGTCGACGCATCCGCGTCAGTGAAACAGACATCTCTCCAAGGAAAGCTAGAAAAGAAGTCTCTGAGCCCCTCCCAGTCAGCATGTCCGTAATGCCAAGTTTTGCGGCCTGTGCGAGTTTCTGCGGCCACAGCGGCTTCTGACCGAAACCTAACCTCCACAACACCGTGATCTGAGTTACCCAGGGGGGACAGGACGGCAGTGCTGTAAGGGGCAGGATGCATGGTCAGAAAGAGATCCAGCAGGCTACTGGCGTCTGACGAGACGCGGGGGAAAAAAGTAGGGCTCGTCACCAGCTGGGTCAGCCCTTGAGTAAGAGCGAACGCTTCGACTGCACGACCTGCTGCATCGGTCATATTTGAGCCCAACGAAAGCTCATTATGGGCATTGAAATCACCGAGAAGAACTACCTCTGAAGCGGGGTGATTGATGTTCAGGAAGTCGATCTGGACGGCAAGGTATTCGAGTAGGTCATCCCAGTTATGGTTCGAGGGAGAGCGATAAAGGCAGCAAATAAATTTGGGTGATGTTTTGGAGTTGAGGCGAAGCCACAGAATGTCCTTCCGGTCTGATTCCAAAGAAAGAACCCTGGAGCAGGAAAGACTGCTGCGGACAAAAGCCACAACTCCCCCGTTCTTTCTCAGATTGGAGTGCACCTCGTAGTTTGGGAAGTTGAGATGGTTAATCGGTGCAGCCTCTGAGATTTTTGTCTCCGCCAAGAAAAGCACGGCGGGACGATTGGATTGCAGGTAGTGATGAACAGCATCAATGTTGCTGTTGATCCCGCAGATGTTGGAAAAACAAATTTTATCTTCGATGTTGTTCCCTCGAGCCCACCCTCCACCCGGACATTCCGAGAGTGGAGTGAGTTTACGTCCGGAGTTTTTAGTGCTCGAGGGATCCATCATCATTAATTTCTTTGTTTTGGTAGATAACCGACTGCATAGCTTAGGTGTGGAAACATGCGGACATTTATAAGACACCCTGGGAAAAGCTAGCGGGTGGTACTGCCTCGGTCGACTGGTCCTTGTCTACCACCTTCTTTTTATGTATTAGTGATGTTAAATAGACCTAAAGTGGCCCGTTGGCGGACTTGTACCGCCACCCGGCAATCGGTACTGAGGTATTCCTTAACGCGTGCGCAATCACTTGGACGGGAAGAAGTTGTATACTGGATACAACGACTTCCGGAACTAGCATTTGCCACGGACCTCGCTCAGTAGGGTAGTAGCTTTAAGGCATATATTTGGGAATTTCTTAATCGCTGTGAATATATTGTGGATGTTTGTTCAGTTCCTGAACAACGAAAAATATTCAACTTTATGGATGTATGGATATCAAAAAAACTGAATGGTTTTGTGGGAATATCAATCTAAGGTCCCATAATGGTTCTGATGAACGGCAAGTAAATGAATAAATGTTTGGAATCGAGCAATATCTTGTGGTAGAGCCTGTCATCAAGCAGGTGCTTAATGGCTATCTGCAAGATGTTTATAGGAAAAAACACCCAGTGTCGCATATAAATTGAAGAAAATAATATAAACATGAATAAAAAATCAACAATAGTAATTAAAACATGAATTTTACTCAAAAATCCAACATTTCTTTAAATTTTGACTGAATTATATGTAATTTCTTATATTCAATAAGCTGGTGATGTTTCAATGACAAGCTGTCATCTCATGACAGTTTTTTGTTTTCAACATTTCATAGCTATTGGTTGCTAAAATTTGTTGTTTGGAACACCCTACATGTGGAGAATGACGGACTGTTGTTGGTGAAATTGGCCCTTGTTTATTAAAATTTGGTCCATTAAAACTTGAGTCCTAATACATGGTGCATGTGTACGCCTTATATTAAAACATCTAAAGTGGTTATTACAGGTATTAATGATAAATTATTTATTTTTGAAAAATTTTCCAGCATGTATGTCAAACGTAAAGGCGTTCAGGAGACACGTTCATAAGAAATGTTCTTCTTAAAATGGACCCTAAAAACACCATCTTGAATAAAGGCATTTAGTTGGGAAGCATCCTGTATGCCTTTAGCCATCAACGTCAAAAATATTATGAATCAACCATACGAATTGGATGCAAATCCCATAGAGTGATGCATTTACTGAAGAACAGATACTTTAAGGGCAACCTCAATAATTTTTCCTTAGTGTTAATGGTCGACCAATGTTTATTGCGGGTGGCAATGTTTTTAATATCCTCAAGTTAACATCTTTTCCTTGTTATTGACGATAATGACCAAGAAGAGAATAAGTATATCATGACAGTTGCAGTAACGGAAGGAACTTTAAAAAACAACTGGGACGTAATAAAATCTATTAAAACCTAGAACCTGGATCGAGTCTTTGCTTCTTTAATCTTCGTAATACGGTTGTGATATTCATGAACTCTGATTTGAATTGTACAATACACATTCCACTTACCATCATCAGGCTGACTAACTAAAGTCATGTTCCGGCCAATCATGTTAAAGCGCGCTTGTACTATGTCTTTTCCAAAATTGCCCAAAGGTAATGACGTTATTGGCTCTAGTTATTATGGAAAGCGTCCCCCTTGGCTGAGCGTTATCGTCATTGATCGGCTAATAAGGATATTATTTATTGACCGGATGCGCGACTTAGCTCAAAACGGATGAATAAAATTATATGGCTACATATTTCCGGACAGCGTTACCAGAAGGTAAATTATTACATATTTTAATACCAAAAAATGATAGCTACCCCATATTGGGCTTAAATTAGTGATTTCTGATTATTTATATGCGTTCTAGGCATTCAATCTGTAATAAGCCGAAAAATACGCGAATAATTGTAGAATTAGTAGAAGTATTAATTAATAATGGACGTGGACCATGTATGCTGCATACTTCTTTGGGCTCGTACCTCTCACAATATTGTCTCTCGTTAGACACTTGACAAGGTATACAGGGTGACAAAAAAAGGTAAACACCTTTAATAATTGTTGGCATATATATTCAGTGTTCCTTACTAGCAAAATGATTAGAAATTTAGCTTGATTCAGAAGCTGGTTCAATAATGTGTTGAGGATCCGCCTTTCTTATACACCCATTGACACGCCTGTGCATCGTGCTGATCAGGTGGTTGATATCCTAATGAGGTATGTCATTCCAGGCTACTGCAACTTCGTGAGTAAGAGCTGCTAAAGTCTGTGGAGGGTGTTACAAATTCAAGAGCCTGCGATCTATCATGTCCCAGACATGTTCAATTGGAGATAGGTCAGGCGATCGTGGTGACCAAGGTAAACGGTTGATGCGATGTTGATCCATGAGGGCTAACGGTGCTCTGGCAACATGCGGGGTTTTGGATGATGTTTAGGTATGGAATAAGATGAGGCTCCAGTACATCCTGAATATAGCGTCGGGCTGTAATATTGCCTCTGATAAAAATCAGTGGTGATCTGCTACCATAATCAATAGTGACGCTCTTTGTCAAATTGTGGGTCACGCCTTCCACCACGTCGCCTTCTCACTCTTGCTCGACGATAGTACATCCCCAGGCAGAAGCGGGACTCGTCACTAAAGACCACCTGATTCCATGTCCGGTCCCATAGAATTCTTTCTCTATAATAGAGAAAACGGTTACGCTGATGTTCAGATGTGAGAGGTAGCACCCAATGTGGGCGATAAGAAAAAGGCCAAACTCGCGTCCCTCTGGGACGTCCAGAACCTCTCGGTCGCTTTCCTTGGCCTTCCGGAATCCACGCTCGTTCACACTGCAGTATACAGTGTAAGGATCTGTTGGACCTAGAAACTTCTCTTATCGATAGACCGGCTTCACGCAACCCGACCATTCGACCCGTCTCAAAGTCACTTAGTTGAGACACCTGACGGCGGATTCTACGCACTCTAGGCATTTGGGCAATCACAAAAAGGCTTCTCAATAAGCTACTCGTACACGATATTCAACATTTAACTGACATCGTAAATCTGCGAAAACTGAATCCTTCTTTATCACCAATCAATACACGCAGCCACAACAAAAACTTGACCTGACCATTTTATCACTAGCTGGTCAAGGCAAGATACATCAATATAAGGAATTTAATGTGTAGCAGGGGTGCAGCAAGGTCTAAGTGTAGATAAAATCCGAACGATTCAAATTGGAATGCATATAAAAAACTAAAAAACAAAACCAATCATGCTATTCTACATGAAAAAAGAAAGTATTTTGATAAAATTGCTCAGAGTAAGGATAAGAAATCTTTGTGGCGAGAACTTAATTCGCTTAGTATTAAGTCACAGAAGTCAAATATTCCTATTGATTTGCAAGATGCGGAACATATAAATAACTTTTTTATTAACAGCATACCTCGTGTGGCGTCTGGTAATCATATTGCTATATATTATGATCAAAACAAAATATGTAATTTAGAGCTCAATTTCAAATTGGTATCTGAGCAAGACGTATTTGACGCATTAAGTAGGATAAAAAACACCAGACCCAGAAATGATGGCATTAGCATACATCTCGTCAAATTGTGTGTCTCGTATATTTTACCATATTTGGTACATCTTATTAATACAATTTTTCTTGAGGGAAAATATCCAAAGTGCTGGAAAGTGGCCTTAATAGTGCCAATTCCAAAATGTAAGGAAGCTGAACAGCTATCAGATCTTCGTCCAATAAGTATTCTAGCTGGTCTCTCGAAATTGGTTGAAAAAATTATTGAAATACAATTAAGAACACATATTGAAAGTCAAAGTATCCTTCCTAAAACACAGTCAGGTTTTCGTCCAGGATACAGTTGCACCACTGCACTTGCTAAAATAACTGATGATATCATTCAGTCGAATGATCTGGGTGAGTCTACCGCTTTAATACTATTAGATTTCAGCAAGGCATTTGACACAATTAACCATGATGTCTTGCTGTCTATCTTAAAGTCATGTGGATTGTCTACTGACAGCGTAAAACTTTTTAATTCATACTTAAGTGGCAGATCACAGTATGTACAACTGAAGAATGAAATATCTAGTTCAAAGCCCACTACCACAGGTGTACCGCAAGGATCTATACTTGGATCATTGCTCTTCACTATATATATACCAGTCAGATCCTTAAATGTTTGGAATTCTGTAAGTCACACGTTTATGCGGATGATACCCAGCTGCACTATTCTTTTCCTAGTTCAGATTGGCCATCTGCCGAATTGAAAATAAACAGTGACTTGACTTACCTCTCTAAAAGATTGCAAGAGCATTCATTAATATTAAGTCGAAATAAATCAGCTGCTGTGATCTTTGGTAAAGACCGTTCTTATGTGATTGAGAATTTAAATATAACCATAAATAATATTAGATTAAAATACTGTGATAAAGTTAAAAACTTAGGCTTAACAATGGATTATAATCGTGAGCACATATCAAACTGTATCAAAAAATCTTATCTGGCTCTAAAATTATTGTATCCTCACCAAAATTTTCTCAATTTAGACATCAAAAGAATTCTTTGCGAAACCTTGGTTTTATCACAGTTTTCGTACTGTGTTCCAATTTATTCTGCATGTTTAGATTGTGATACATTCATGCGAATACAGAGAACACAGAACACATGCATACGTTTTATATATGGCATAAGAAAATTTGAAAGAGTTAGTCATAAGCTGAAAGAACGCCGGTGGCTAAATATGAAGGCTCGTTTTGAGATATTCACAATATGCTTTTATCATAAAATTTTAACCCTGAGGCAGCCTCATTACCTCTACGAGAAAATAACATTCAGAAAAGACATCCATTCCGTAAATATTCGTTCGAAACAAAACATTACCGCTCCATTCCACAGAACTAAATTTTATGAAAGATCATTTTCGTATTATATATATATAAGCTATACAATCCTATCCCCCAGTACCTCAAATCATATGAAATTCACAAGTTCAAAGCGGTTTTGCGTGATTCTTACCCTGAATGTATAAAGTAGAATTATTCTTACTGTGGAATTTCAATTTTATTTTGTTTGCATTCCATTATTTTATTTATATTTTTTTTTCATATGATGCATAAATGTACGTATATGTATATCATTCTAGACTTTCACATTTACCACCACGTTTTCTCTTTGCTCTTTTTTCAAACTTATTGTCGCTCATATTGGCGTTTGTTTATGCGGTATGTATGGGTATATACATCTATATATTATTCTAGACTTTCTTTTTTTTAATTTATTACCACATTTCTCACTTTTCTATCTTATTTTTTTTAAAAAACTTACATGCTGTTCATATTGATGTTTGTATATGCTGGATGGATGTATTTACTGGCATAATGTTTCTTACAATTTCAAGGGATGAGTGGAAGAGCACTAGATAGTGAATTCCCGCTTGTGGTTTTCAGACAGTCGACATTTGTTTTATTTATTTTTTTATATTTTCCTTTTTTTGATTAATACTCATGTTTCTCTTTCTGATTTTTTTTTTTTGAGAACTGTTTGGAAATAAAGGCATTTATTATTATTATTATATGTAAAAGATTCTTGAATTCTAATAAACATACGCAGATGTCTATATTTTTTTGTCATTCAGCATATTATGGCGTTTTTTATATACTAGGGAGGAAAAAGTGCTACGAGCATAGTTGTGCTAAATGTTTATTATTTACATTACTGTTGTACTAAATATAAATGGTGATTATCATATACTCATTACTTCCACCATATGAATGGAATTCTGCTGCAGATAGGGTGTCCGTAACGTTGAGACTTTCCTTTACACGACGTATAGATCTTGAAAAAGAGGTTCTTCCTAGTAGCATATAAACCAAGGTCTTTAAATAATCGAGATCTTAGGCTCCGCAAAATTAATTAATCCTAAACCAAACTAAATCCGCTCCTGTATCTTGGTCAGATCAAAAGTGAAAAGGCACGACGTACGTTAGTACCCAACCCAGGCACTGGTAGCGTAGGTAACCAAAGCATTTATTTACCAATCGATTCGAAAAAAGAAATAGCACACTCGTCGACTTGATTTCAATTTATGGTGATGTAGATCGCTTTCCCAGACGTTACCATTCAGGGCCGAGGAGACTTGTTCACCTATATAGGTCGATCTGCAGAAATGTCTAGGTGGGCACAGTGCGAGACCTAGACACCCCCCCGACTAATGCAGACTGATAAAGGTGTATTATTATATACAGGGTGTAAATTTTATGATAGTCATTATTTAAATGGGTGATAGAGGGGGTTAAAGAAGGAAAAATTTTCAGATTACATGGGGGTCAAAACGGCATTTTTTTAGAAAAAACGAATGTAAAGTAAAATAAATCTGACAACGCCGCAAAACTATGCAAAAGGATAAATAACCACTGTTACAGTTTGCGATCGATTGCCGGTGCAATAAGAGTGATGATGACCGACGCGGTGTTGTCAAGTGTGTTTTAAATATACAATTTAATGAAACTTACTTTCTTACTGACTACAAATTTTGGCTTAACTTAGGAAAACTTAATGCCATTTATTTGTTAATTACCCAATTTAAAAACGTTTTAGATAAGATTATAAAAATTAGTAAGATTGTGGTGATTCTGGTCGATATAAAATACTTACAGTTGTAAACTATAAAGCCATTTAGACAAAAATCTATTGACTTTTGGACCATGGGTCATATGAACTTTTTGACGTGTTTTGACGCCCCCTATCAACCATTTCACCCTGTATACCTTGTAGAAGAAGATCCTTTAACAAGCACTAGGAAAGTGGCTAGACCTGTGCACGAACTCTCCAAGCCGACGATTTTCCTGCAAGAGTGCTTTATTGTGATTGTTGCAATCCATATTCGTCATGAACAAATCAATCTTCATGCGTAACGCAGTACATAGCTTGCAAAATACTGATGTGTGGTCATTGGAAAATACTAATGTAGTCAGTCCGTCGGACATATTTTCAACAAAGGTTTTCTTTGAATATCTGTGCTGACCTGGTATATATATGCTCAAATTATTTTTATTTTTCCAAATCGGTTGGACGATTTACAACACCTAGACTTCCTATGAAACGTTTTACCTACGACGACAACTGGGAACAGTTCTTATAAGTGACAGAGTCGTACTTGGAAATTTCCTGCTAACGAACAGTGATTACTTTATTTATTTCTTTTTGCCATTGCTTTGTTATTTCACGGAATAAAACGTCGTTGGTATCGTATCTCTAATAATAATCATTTGTAGTTTTAGAGGGTTTTGTTTTGGACATCGACTGAGGTTAATTGACAGTTAACAGACATGTAGCCGGGTAGGGTACACGAAGCATGCTTCGATTTTTGTACGTGTTCGTGTCATCAGGATGCCAGTTCTAGCAAAATTGATGCAATTCTGCTACACATTCACACTTGGGGCGTCGATTGTACGCCTTCTAGAGTAGCTAGCCCCTGCCGCAGGGGTATTAGGTATGTGACAAACCTGAAAAAACCTCAAAACGATGAAACATAATCTTTCAGACTAGGTAGCTTGTAGTGCGCAAACAGTTCATTCCACGTTTGCTCGCTATGATCGCTATTCGCTGACGTTCAAGCAACACGAAAAGCTACAAAACAAGCTCACAACAAGTGTACAACAGCTTGTGCTATGTTAACATGTTGTAGAAAAATCTACGTTATGTCACAAAAAACCTACGAAATGTAAAAAAAATCGGCAAAATGTCTCTTTTCAAGATACGTAATACCCGTGCTGTTTCCAGCTGTTTCCCAAGGATCACCCAAGTACACGACATCTCAGCATATTTCATTTGAAATAAACATTTAATATTTTTCTTTTTTCTCTCGTGCTACTAAATTTACGGATTTATATTCGGGCACACTAATTTTTGATCTTTGAATATGTTGGAAAATTTTACTTTTTCTTTTAGTGATGCCTGAATAACAGTTGTTATATTTTAATTGGTTTAAAGATATGGCAGATTCCCCTTTTCTGAATCCTGGTATATATGGTTCTTTGCTAAGCAACATACATTTTGTAACTGCCAGCATTTTATATTTGTTTATCATAAGTTTTGTACATTCTATGGGACTGATATCAGGTGGCTTACGGTTTTTTCTCTGGTTATATTTAAATTTCTTGTACTATTATTCTAGTATCAACGTAGTGGTAATTGAACCACGGATTCATCTAAGGTTCATAATTTTGAACTCTGCTTTCGGAGGTATGAACAGATTCCCAAGTGTTAACGCTTAACAACCATGGCAAATAGTAACGTTTATACCATGGCCGGGTCAAATTTGACCCCATTGTTTTTTTCACATAAAAAATCTAATTTTGTACCTTGTTTTTATGTTAAGTAATTTTGTTTTCAACTAGTTTTACAATTTTATAAAATAAAACGAATATGGTTATAACTTTATTAAAAAAAAACCTTGGTATCCAGTGAAATTAACAAAGATATCCACTTTCTAAAATTATAAGGAAAATTATAAAAATTTTCAGTCTTCTTGTGTATGTCTTCAGTGGTGAATTTTAGGTATTATACCTGCTACCTTGAATAAAAAAAATTGATTTAGATTTCGTATCTAGAAAATGACAAGCATGTTTTTGACTTTTCAACACAACTTATGCTTAACGTCTTCGTGCGGGCATGATTTTTGCAAATATACTAAGTGACATATAAATCCGAACACTCAGTTTAAATGGTTTTATTTTAATAAAAGTTGGTGAATGTATTTATCTTACTGTAAATAACAAGTGAAAAAATGTTCATCCTTATCAGTTGGACATTCCGGTTTTTATACTGCTTTTTTTTTAATTCACTAACGCTCTAAAAATGAATATTTCAGCCGCAGTAAAGAATCAACGTTGGCGGATTTTGGTTCTTGACATCCCTTACGATCGGTTGCGATGTCTAGAGTACGGAGACCTGTACGATTTCGTCAACTTAGGGAGTTTGATAGGGGCCGTATAGTGGGAAGCTGGACTTTATTTTCGGGCAATTGCAGTTAGAGTGCAAATTAGTGTAGACACTGTGGTTAGGTGTTGTCAGGCATGGCTTCGAGAAGGCCGTACGCAAAGAGCAAGGGGCACTGGACGCCGCCGTAGAACAACAGACCGTGAAGATCGCCGCCTAAGATTATTGGCCTTAAGGGACCGTTTCTCCACTACCAGGTCCATTGCAAATGAATGGTTTGCAGAACACAGAAGACCTATTGGCATGCGAAGTGTTTACCGACGAATGAGAAGTCTTGGCTTGTTTTCATACCGGCCACACTGGGTCCCTCCTTTAACTCGAGAACACCGTCGTAATCGCCTTGAGTGGTGCAGACAACGGTCACTCTGGGATCAGGAATGGAACAGTCTTTAGTGACGAGTCTCGATTTTGTTTAGGCATGCACGATGGTCGTGCCAGGGTTAGAAGGCGACGTGGTGAAAGGAGGAATCCCCAGTTTTTTGTTGAAAGACATGTTCATCACACTGTTGGAGTTATGGTTTGGGGTGCTATAGCTTATGGTTCCAGGTCACCTTTAATCTTCATCAGAGGTAACATGAACGCGCAGCGTTATATCCACGAAGTTCTAGAACCCCATCTTTTACCCTATCTTGACACCCTGGCAGATCCAACTTTCCAACAAGATAATGCCCGACTACATGTTGCAAGAGTCACAATAGACTTCTTTCAACATAATGATGTCACATTGTCACCATGGCCACCAAGATCTCCCGACTTATCCCCAATTGAGCACGTGTGGGGTATGATGGGCAGGAGATTGCTCAATTTGCAACGTCCTCCTCAGACTCTAGAAGCACTTCGAGAGGAGTTGGTGGTTGCCTGGAATGAGATACCACAGGAGGACATTGACCACCTGATCAGAAGCATGCCTAGACGCGTTGGAGAATGCGTAGCACATCAGGGTGCGTCCACACATTATAAAGGTCAAAGGGCTTTAAAGCAGTGCAATCATTTTGGAATTGGGTGTTCGGATTTATGTGTCACTTAGTATAGTTTATCGACATTTATCGCACGATCAGCTTTTGATTTTTAGAATATGGCCATATTTTACACCTTCCTCTCCACTGGTTTCTGAAGTTCAAAAACTTTAAAAATGACACTACGAAGTTCTCTCGGTAAACATGCTGAGCTCTACGAGTCAAATGGGCCTTAATAAGTTCTTGACCTAAAGTGGTCAGAAATAATTTTTTGCGCCTCCGCTTCAAGTTCTTTTTGTGTCAGAGCGCGTGTATTGCCACTACACCTCGCCATTTCAAATTACTCGCTACATGTGCCTAACTCTGCAGTGGTAACAAATAAATTAATGGAATTTTTGTGGATCGATAAATCACCTATCGGTCGACGATTAGCAGAACGCGCCCAGCGAGCCATAAATATTTTCTCAGTGAAACTTGGCATACAAGACGTGGAGGGTCAAATTTGACCCCGCCATGATACTTAAGGGTTAAAATCTTTTATAATCATCCGTCATCCATGAGTCTATCTAATTGCATTAAAATTTGCCAACGCTTCATACACATTCAACAGTTCATCTTCTCCCACTTTTTTATCTATGTAACTTTTTCTATGCCATTTTTATACGTCTTGGATAACTGCATTTTTAGATATTTATAATTGTGTTTTGAAATATACACGTTACTGTTCTCATTACTCGTATATAGCGTCCAAGTTTTCATATAACCAATATTGGTTTTGCTTTTTATCATAGTATATCGTAAGAGAAAGAGTCCACGTACCTCTACGACGTAAAGCTGTTGTTCGCCTATTGACAAATATCGCCCTTTGGGAAAAATACGTTACAGTATGAATAAAACAGGTGGCATTGACTAGACACTAGACAGACGTTGCCATCAACATCTATTTGTTTGTCACCCTTGGAGTGTCTATAACAAATCAATTGAATTGTTGCATGTCTAATGTTGTCTATATAGCCTGCAGAATTGATACGCTTGACGGACAAACCGTGATATAAAATCAAGAATGCACACGTCGTACGGTCAAAATAAAAGACTCTATTGCAGGAGCGAGGAGTAACTGTTACAAGTATCTAACAAAATCTGCCTGTGCCTCGATATAATTCTAATCCTTATGGGAACGATCACAAAGTTGTATCGTAAAAAAAAGTCAAAAACAAATATTTCTTAATGGTCTTGCCATGCAATTCAATTTGTGAGAATAACTTATATGCGATCCCAGCCCATAAAATCTCCTTTATTAATTGGCTTTGTTCCTTTCTAAAACGGCAGTCAATACGTTTCAGTGACATCCACTCTGCTATTACCGCTATGGCTGTATTTCTTATTCCTCCCCATCTAAGCACGATTGTGGTTAGCCGCTTTAATCTACCAAATTAAAACTCAATGATGGCAACTCCAATTTCCCTTTGTATGCAAAACAGAGACAGATATAGAGCGCCTTTTAAGCGAAACGTGACTGCGGATGAGGTTACGCGGATTTCAACTGTTATACACATAAAGGCCGCCGAGGATTTGAAAACGCGTGTGTACCCAAGCCATCTAGTATAATTTTAGTAAATGTATTACATGTTAAGGGCGAATTTATGACTTTATGACACTACCAGAGAAAGAAAACAATATTATTTTAATTTGAAATAAGTAATTTCATATCTACTAATCTTTAAGTGATAATAAACGAAGGAGCCTTTGTGAAAATCATGTTGTCAAATATAAGCGAGTTTATTTTTAAGAGGAAAAAGTGGGTAATGTGATCAGTAGGTCGCTTCACTGATTGTGATTCGCTCATCAAGTGTTTGCATTTCATACCAATATGGAGGGAGTTAATGTAGAAATGTGTCGCCATCTTGGAGTTGCAATGTTCATTATGTTTCGCTTGATACTCATACTATTGTGGTTACTGTGGAGGTGTTTAGTTACCATTATGAAGCAAACCACACGTGCGTGACAAATTTCAGCAAAATTGGACACCGCGAAGTGCTTGATACACTCAACCCGATGTTCTGTAGATGTGCACTCAATATTTAGTGTCCAGTCAAAATCCAACCAGTATATATTTTCAATATTTTCCAAGTGTCCCCGCTGTTTTAAAATGCCAAGATCTGCTTACCGTTCTCTGGGTTTAACTGTTTCCCACTACTTAGTCCTACCTTTTTTCTAAGTTTGCTGTCTAGGACCAATTTTTCAATCACAGGTTAACTGCAGATTCAGTGCTAACCGGAAGTTAAACTTCAAAAAGAGATTTTCAATGTCCGGTTTACCTAAACAGAAGTTAACTTTAACTGAAGGACCATCATGGGTAATCCGTAACTTGAAAAGTGACATTATCCCGTTTTTTTGACATTATATAGTTTTTTTTTTGACATTATGTAAGTTTTTCTACAAGGTGTTAACACTAGCTGATGGACACGTGGTGCACTCGTTTTTTGGTGAACATGTTGCCTAAACATCATGAAGCTTCACTTATCAATGTTTCCATGAGAGAGTAGTGTAAAATCTGCTTCAGAGATGGCGTTACTGAAGGTAACGGCAATGCATAGGTGCATAGTAAGGATTTATGTGCTAATAATACGTGTTGATGATAATTCCATTGTATTCAAAGCTAGAAATTAGTTTGCATCCACTTTTTTTATCCATTCTGGAAATTACGAGTACATGTGCAAATTTCTCCTCAAAGTTTTTGAAGACACAAAAAAACGTAAAAATCCGTAATTTATAACTTTGAACATAACCCGATAGGATAACATGTAATAACTTGTCGGGCTCAGCTAATAGACACACTTCTTTGGCAGCATATTCAGTAAGGCTTTTCTTTTCTCATACAGAAAAATCACTGATTTTATACACATGCAGACCAATACACACAATCATCCAGATGCGATCTTGCTATTTAACCAAAAAACAACTTTCTTCTCAGAGACTCGGAGATGAAAACTATAGACCACTCGGGATCACAAAACATATGCAACCAACAATGCGTGTATACGTGTAGTTGAGCCATTTCTCCATAGATGGACGATCACAACGATCCTAGTGAGCAAATGTGGAATGACTGTTTGCACCCTAAAAACTATCGAGTCTGCAAGATGACACCTTATAGGTTTTTTTGACGTTTTATAGGTATACATATTGCCCGAGCAGGTATCAGCGGAATTGGAAGTTGTAGTTGAGCCGCAATTTTGCTTGACAGGGAGTTGTCACAGATGACACGAGACACGGATATCGAGTGAAGTTTGATTGATTGGAAACTTCGCACACGTATCAAGGACCGATGACAAAGCAACATCATGACATGTTCACAAAAAAACTAATTGATAAATCGAACGAAAAGGTGACAAATAAATAATAGTTTAAAAAACTAAAAGCAAAAACACGCTTTTATAGCTAACCGAACTAAAAATTGGAAAATAACTTTTAATTACAAAGATCTCATATTACAGTAGTAGATGGTCGAATAATCAATCATAATTAATGACCTCAAAATAAAATTATGATAAATTTTAAGTTATTATCAGAATAATTCAATTCAGAGTAAAAAGCCTGGGTTTTACAATATTTTCATAACTCTCCTTTTATAGATAGCTGCCAATAGAATGATTTTAACATTTAATATATCAAGCACACCACGGTTTTTACTCTGAATTGAATTATTCTGTTAATAACTTAAATTTTATTACAATTTCATTTTGAGGTCATTAATAATGATTGATTGTTAGACCATCCACTACTGTAATATAAACTCTTTGTAATTAAAAATTATTTTCTAATTTTTAGTTAGGTTAGCTGTAAAAGCGTGTCCTTTAGTCATTTTAAACTATACATTTATTATATCTATCGCACTCCACTATCAGATTTTGTCTCCGCGCTCTTTGCTGGTACGGTACACGTTAGATATCCAGTTTAAAAGCTATTAGTCCAGTCAAATAGACCAAACTGCCGCAAACGTGATAACATAGCCTGCGAATATTGTCGTAAGAGTTTGGTTTCCCGGAAACCAGCCGTTGTTTGTAAAACAGCGAAAAAACATCTTTTTCGCTGAAACAGCTAAGGATATTTCTTTATACGTGAGTTTTTCTAAGTTTTGGGCCATCAAAGCAGGTCTCTTTTGCTAAATTTCTTAGCTTTCGCGCTACAGCTTCCTGAGCGCTCGTTGGCGCGGGGCTTGCGATGGCCAGGGCGGGCGTACACACATCAGCATCCGCCGCACCGCTGACGTCCTCATTGTCTCCCTCTCAGTGATAGGCCAGTCGATTTCAAATAATAAGCTCGTTTGTAGTTGTGGCGTTCAACGACTCATGGATATAATTGAATTTTTGAAATTTATGCGTTTAACTAGAGTACAAGATGTAGTAATTTCTCTTCAGCCGCTTACCGATTGACTGGATAAGTGAGGTTATAGTATTTTCGTTTAGAACTGGAACAACGACAAAAAACCTAGAGCTGCAAGAAAGGTGTGAACTTGTATATAAATGAGTGGTAATGATAATAATACATTATAGGATGTATAAACCCAATGAGTCATCCAAAGACTCGTTTTCGAGGCTCCACGTTATTTTCATAATCATCCTCGCAAATCAGTTTGAACACTGGTAGTTGTTGATCTACGATCATGGTAAGAGATTAAGCAGTTCTTGAGCCGCATCTGTACGTTGGGCTAACATACGCCAACACAAATATGTAATGAATAGACAATGACCGATGATGATGAGCATTTGACGATGTCTTCTCTGCACACTCGCTGTGGAAACCAATAATAATGCTCATTGGTCTAGTCCTATTTTCAATGTATCGGTGTACGTTAGCTTGACGTGTAGACACGGCAGTATGCTGCATTTTATTCCTATTGAATACCAGATACAATTTCAGTGAGAATCAGTTTCCAGTATATAGAAAGTGTAATGCAATTTTCGATCCAGTCAGTCAATCCGTCTGATTTTTGTTATTAATATCAGAACATACTGCTAATGGAATTCGAAAACATGCTGAATTTTGGACGACAGATACTAAATTTAGACTGTACTACTTATCACTAAAAAATTCAATACTAGCACTGGAAAATGACAATAAATTTCGTCAAAAAATCAATCGCGGATAAATAAAAAGCAGGCTGGTCGAATCACTTTTATTGCTTTTATTTGTATGTACGGAATGCAAAGTATCAAGTGTAATAACAAATCCTTTAACTGAACAGAAACATAATAATAAAAAATTATCATCCTATCAGAATCGAAAATACACAAAATTGATGCATCGTCCGATAAATGGTTTGCCCATAATTTCTTTTCTCCAATGGAATATACGGAAAAAATATTTAACTTCAATTCTACAATGTATCCACCTACCTCACTTAACCGGTCAATCGACATGCAACTGAAGAGAAATTATTCCACTTACTTAAACGCAAAACGAACATTGGTTCATTTGGAAAAGTCCGTGAACGCCAAATTGACAAGCGTGCTCAGGGTTCGAAATTCAACTGAACTATTACCGAATAACCCCCACTATGTAGTCTGCGTCGTCAACGTGTGGACGGTGCGGCAGCAGGTTGGTGGCATGCAGGTACACGTGCCCTTGCCACCGCAAGCCCCTCACCAACAAGCTGTCAGTAAGCTGAAGCGCGAAAATTATGCATTTTAGCAAAAAATTTGTCAAAACCTTTTTTGATGACCCAAAAGATAAGAAAAATTGACGATTAAAAAAATCCTAGATATCCCCAGTCGTTTCAGCGAAAAAGGGGTTTTTAGGGTTTTTCCTTGTTTTATAAAACACGGCTGGCTTCCGAAAAACCAAATTTATACAACAATATTCGCAAGCCTTTATTCCACTTTTACGCCAGCGGAAATAACCTTGTGGCTATGTTATCACTTTTGCGGCAGTTTCGGCTATTTAACTGGTCTATATATGAATACACGCACGTTGATTCCGTGGCGAATAAAGATCTACCTTTTTTTACTCCTTCATCAACTACTTCCTTGTGCTACATACGTATTAAACAATTACTATACTATCCATGTGGGGATTAGGCTTTCTCATTATATGATCCAAATCTGGAACGTAGTCACAAACAGCACCATCCCTTTGCCATAAATTCTAAGGAGTAAAATAAAGATAAAAAGAGATACAATTTGCCAGTTTGCTAAAACCTGCTTTAATCGCAGTGGCTTTTTCCACATAGTGGTTTCGGAGATCCCCTTAACTCATTCATTGTAGAGGAGCGTCACAAAGAAAATAGCCCAGCCGCAGAGAGAAAACGCTGTGCGCTTCAGTGTTAATTAAATTATCAAAGGGGGCCGCGGCGAGGCACGCAAACGGCGTGTCAGAAATAAAGCCTTGTTTATTAACGAGCCCTGTCCTTTTCAAAACCCGCAGCCAATCCGTTACAGTCGCACCCCACCACTCCATTAAGACACTGCTTCTGTTTCTTATTATTCTCCTTCGTACCGCGATTTCGGTTAACCGCTTTAATCTAGAAAATTAAATTTCAATCTTATTTGTGACATCACACATTTCTAAGCGACAAAGTAGCGTCAAAGTTTCAACGTAATCGATAAGCTAGGCTAGCTCCAATTTGAGCTTGAGTTCTTGCAACGGCAAACATACCGACTTTTTTAATTAATGGTAGTACCTCTCTCTGTTTTCACAGTGCCGAATGGAATGTTCCACAGGGATCAGTATTGACCCCCAACACTTTTTATAGCAAAAGATTATGTGCATTGTTTTTTAATTTAACATGATAGCTAAGCCCGCCTCTTCTAGAGGCCACCCCATCAACTAGGCTTGTTCTGAATGAAGTAAGAGGACATTTAAAATATGTTTCTCAATATCCCAAATAACTAGTTGGGGCCTCACACAATTTGTTTATTTATGAATGTCACAGTTTCCTTGATCCCCGAAAAATTCAGGTCTTGTAACGTATAAGGCTTCTTAAACTACTGATTTTTCCACAGATAAGAATATGGCGGGTTAAATGCTGCCAACCTTTGGGGCTGAAGTCACAGCATATTATAACTTGAATGTTTCATACATCATGTTAAATCTGCTGAAGAGGTAAACAGAGTCTGCTAAATTGGTTTTCTCGTTAGGCTTTAATATGGAACGAGGATGACTTAGGATCCTAATAATGCTCCTAAAACTCCACTTGTGTTGCGAAAGATGGAACATACATCTAAGTAATTACTTCAAGATTGCCTCCCGGCTTCTTTTCGCTCCGTGCTACCTCGTAGCTGCTTTTAATCGAAATCTTACTCGACGATTCGGTTTAGAAATATCATGTATGTGCATTCACCTCATAGACTTGTATAAGTTATTGGTATCAACGTTACGTATTACGAATAAAAATAGGATCTGCAAGCATGCAACATTGACATAAATTATATCACTATGTACTTGATTGTTGGCACTTGTATATATGTAATCACCAGCAACAATAGGTACAACTGTTGCTTATGTGATGGGTCAGTTATAAAACAAAAATGATATCGCAGCTGATTAACAGGCAAAAAAATATCGGAATTCCAAATCTAGAGCACTTATAAACATGTGGAATGACATATTTATCTGCCTATCCTCTAAAAAAATTTCTTAGTCATACTAGTAATGAAGTATTGAAATACCGTGTATACAGGGTGTATCAAATTCGACCCTCACCATTGAGATCTCAGAAACTGTAAGAGTAAGAGATCCGAAGTCGTTCAAATGGAGACCAAGTTACGTATTTAGGTAACTAACAAATTGCCGCTCGGAAAGTCGAAGTACTTCTGGAATCCGGAGAGAGTCGGAAAGAACCGAATTTACCCAAAATCGTTTTAATTTTTTCCTGACTTCATTTGCAATGGGTTTTCAAAACTAACTGCACAGGAACATCGCTACCTTTTCTCCTCTACAAGATGGCGTGGTCAAATTTTCAATTCGATTCCTTCTTCCGACTTCTATCATCAACTTTGTTTTTCCATATGGTCGCTTGTACATATAAATGGAGTTTTCAGTCCTAAATTTAGTGATGTATTTCCTTATTCAGCCATGAATTCGTTGTTGGATGAAAATTATAAGGAAATAAAAAGGTATGGTGAATCCTGAACGCAAAATGGAAATTTGATTGATGTTAATAACAATAATAATCAGAAATAAGCAGAGATAAATCATAGCAGATGTTCAAAATGCTGTCCATTATTTTGTAGGCAAAGCCTGACACTTTGTACATTGTTCACTGCTCGATTTGTTTCTCTTCTCAGTCTTCCAGACACTGTTGCTATGTTCAGCTTAAGGTCTCGTCTGGTATACGAAACAAATGAAATCTGATAATTCCAGGGCCTACCTTAACTTTTGTTTTTCTGGTAGGCAACTGAGTTTTGGATATCTCATAATACACATTTTTGATATCAGAATTAAAAATTCATTTGCGCAAAAATCGATTAAGGCGTACATAAGAAAAAATAAGGTTGATGCTGGAAGACAACAGACGAAACGTCAAGCCTATTGCTATCTTGACCTAAAATTTGGCCGAAAGGAAAATAATTAGTAATAGAAAAAATGTTATCGCCTAGTCGGCCTTAGTAGTACCAGTCCAAAAAGAGTTTATACGGAAGAGAGAACAAAAAAAATAAAAAATTTAAAATGAAAAATAGTTAAGCGTTTGACAAACGGATCTAATAGTTTTTTTTGGAATAGTTACCAATAAAGTTTTGGTCAAACGACTCAATCAACTCTACGGCTTTGTACGTGAAAGATTGTTGAAATATGGCTGAACATGTTAGATATTTTTAACCAATTCATGGAAGCTAGTGAGTGAGAAACGTTTTCGTACATTCTTAAATTATATTTATATATAATTATATAGCGGGAGCATGTATTTTGAATTCTTTACCGCCTGTATTTTGCTATTTCGCCCAGACAGAGACAATGTTGCAGTAAGCTGTTTACTCAATATCAAAGACTCACTTGATATTTTCTATTTTTCTCTTTAATATAGTTTTATTTACATATATAGAAATCTTGTCTGAGATAACTAGACCTACACACATGGCTAACATGCTCCTGTTAACTGACATCTGAAAAAGTGAATAAGGTACTATTGATAGATATGTTTAACTTTGATTTGAGGAAAGCACACTTTTTCTTGGAGCAAAGAAGTAAAGCTGTCGATTTGGATGGGTTAAGTCGTACTTTGTGGCGTATGTCTCATACATATATTGTAAATCTAGATTAATAAGGTTGTTAGCCATATGGTAGTTGTTCGGAGACAAACTATAGAAATATCATCAGCATAATATTGACTTGACCACTGTTGAAGGGTGTTAGTCATATCAAAAGTATATAATATGACGAACAGGAGAGGCCCTAATATGGATTCCTGAGGCTCACCGGAACAAATATTTTGTTTTTCTGAATGTCTCTTTTATATCACGATGTATTGAAGTCGTTCACTTAGGTAACAATCCATCCATTTCAGAGGCAAAACGTCAAATGTAATCAGTCAACAAACAGTTATTACAGGAGAAGCCTAAATCTAAAGTTTCTATCATATTTAGACCGTTTTGTATGTTACAAGAGCATGTTAGTGTGCCGGGTGTGTCGCGAGACATTGTAGGTCCAACTATCAGGCTAATCCTAACTTAAGTAGGTACAGACATAGTTTGCAGCATATATGTATAGCCTTTTGAGCTATGGTCATTAATAATATTATTACCCCTGCGCTTGTTGACTTTTCACGCATCCAAGTGTTTGCTCATTTCACCTGCCTGTGACATTTGTATATAACAAAGTAACAGGTGGTTGATCCTCTTGTACCTACGTCTGAATGTAATTAGAGTTATGGCTCTAATTATGGGTAGGATGGGGTAATAATTTGTCTCTGGTCCCTTCACAATGACGTTAGGCTCATGACAGCAATTCAGTTAACAATGCAGCTAATACAGCTAGTGATATACTAGTCATTACATGTATTTACAGTTGAACGTTTCAGATAACCAGTTAATGGGGTATCTAGATCATAACAAGTTCTGATAAAATCTATTTGTAGTGGAAGTGACCAAGAGGAATTAATAAAAATAATTCATATATTGACCTCAAGTTGATTGTATTCCTCATATGAACAATATAGTTTTCCCCTTAATTAGTACCGCATGGATATTATGTAAAAAAACTATAAAACGTCAAAAAAACCTATAAAACATCATCTTGCAGACTAGGTAGTTTTTAGGCTCGTTGTGAGCATCCATCTATGGAAAAATGACTCAACTACACGCATTGATGGTTGCTTATGTTTTGTGAAGCCGAGTAGTGTGTAGTTTTCATCTCTGAGAAGGAAGTTGGTTGACTAGCAAGACCGTATCTAGATGATTATGTGTTTTGGTCTGGATGTGTATAAAACCAGTGATATTTGCTGTGTGAGAAAATCATTACTGAATATGCTGCCAATGAAGTATATTTATTAGCTGTGCCCGACGGATTATTTAAATGTTGACGACAGGTTATGTTCAAAGTTATACATTTTTATATTTTTTGTGTTTTCAAAAACTTTAACGATAATTACGGGAAATCACCGCCGCACCCGCTTTGTGTGTAATTATTGTCAGCATGTTTATGACTTGTAATTCGACAGTGTACAGTGAATATAATTATTTCTTATCTCTCTCATTTTTGAAATTCAGCAAATTTGTAATTTTCGGAATGGATAAAGAAAAGTGGGTGCGCAACTAATTTCTAGCTATGAATCTCAAGTAAGTGTATTTTAGACAAGAATCCAATGGAATTATCATCAACACATATTATTAGCACACAAATCCTCACTGTGCACCTATGCATTGCCGTTTCCTTCCAACTATAGTATACAGATTAATGCTTAAACCTCCAGTAATGCCATCTCTGAAGCAGATTTCACATCACATCAGAGCCAAATATTGATAGCTGAAGCCCCATGGCATTCAGGCAACCATACAACTACAAAATGAGTTCACAACGTGTCCATCAGATAGTGCTAAGGTGACGTCTTCGACACAGTCACTTTTCAACATACATAATACCCGTGCCGATATCAACGATCAACTGGAAACCATCTAGCTTGCGTAGGGTTCTGTGTCGCTTTGTGGAGACATTACTTTGCGTGCAGGCATTCAGAGTGCCAGAGAAATCTCTGCAATCGAGCTGGAGAGAAAACGAGTACGAAAAACTTTGTCTCTGTCAAAAAACCTGGAGGCTATCACTTCCTGAGGACGCAACTGTCTAATGCTCCGAAAATACGGTACTTTACTGAGAGAGACAGGTGCTTGAAGAAGAATGTCGCTAATCAATGACATTTTTTTAACTAGCGATCTCAAGCCTCTCTTGCTAGAGGTAGATAGGAGTCGTTCCAAAGAAAATGTCACAGAGGGAACTGAACGAATTGATTCCGACAATCTAGATGGAATCGATTTCGATGGTTTCTATTCCGAGTGCGGTGGTTTCGATTCCAATTCCTGAAACCGAAATCTGCCGTTGCGATACTAGCGCTCAAAGCCTTGTCGCATTTGAACGAATCGTACATTGTATTGGTTTTCCGTGACATTGTGCAGGTTTTTCTACACAGATGTTAACTTAGCACTAGCTGATGGTCACTTGTGAACTCGTTTTGTAGTTGTACGTGTTGCGTAAATGTCATGATGCTTCAGTTATCAACGTTTGGCTCTAATGTGATGTAAAATTTGCTTTAGAGATGACATTACTGGATGTCTAAGCTGTAAGTTGCATACTATAACTTGAGATTCAAAGCTAGAAATCAGTTCCACCTTTTCTTATCCATTTTGGAAATTACGTATGCAAATTTGCTGAATTTCAGAAATGAGAGCGATAAGAAATAATTATATTCATTGTACACTGTCGAATTACAAGTCATATACATGCTAACAGTAATTACGCAGAACGCAGACGCGGTGATGATTTCCCGTAATTCTCCTCAAAGTTTTTGAAAACACAAACGTAAAAAATCGTAATTTATAACTTTGAACGTAACGTGTCTTCAGAAAAATATGGTAAATAACCTGTCGGGGACAGCTGATAGATATACTTCATTGGCAGCATATTCAGTAATGATTTCTCACACAGCAAATATCACTGATTTTATACACATGCAGACCAATACACATAATCAGCCAGATGCGATCTTGCTATTGAACCAACTTTCTTCTCAAAGATGATATCTACAGACTACTCGACTTCACAAGACATATGCAACCAACAATGCGTGTAGTTGAGTAATTCCTCCCACAACGATCCTAGTGACTGTTTGCACCCTAAAAACTACCTAGTCTGCAAGATGACATTTTATAGGCTTTTTTGACGTTTTATAGATTTTTACATAATACCAGTGCCGATTCCGATGTCACCATTAGGATAATACATCACAGATCCTCGAACTAATGCTTTTAATTCCAGTGACTTTAAGCGAGTAATGATTCACAAGGTAACTGTGTTGTGAAATTTGAAGAAGAGTAATCAAGAGGTTAAAAATAGTGTTAGACAAAGTTGAAGAATAAGGAAAAAAGGTTTAGTGTTATAGAAGAAATTAAACTGTAAAAAATTTCACGCAGCAAAACTCCTTCTTACGAAACAGTAGTAAGCGAAGTTGTGAAATGAGTACTTCTAAAACTGCACGACAAGTCTCAAAATGAAGCAACATGAAACAGCTTAAGTCCGAATCAACTGACTTCCACAAAAGTCTCATACACAATTTCCAATAGTACGTCGAAAACTACATAAACGTGTCTTCAGGCGCCAATTAATGTAGCACTTGCGGCAGGTATCAGCTAATATCCCTCAACACCCCCTCCAACTTGTTTCATGTTACAGTCGCCGTGACCGTACAAGGGCAAACTGTGCCCAAGGTTGAAAGCAGTATCCGCATCCTAACAGAAAAGTGCCTCTCAAGCAGTTCATTATAAGATTTCGTAAGTCGAAACCATCGATCGATAATAGATTCCAACTGCGGTGACATGCGTTTGTAGCACTTATGAACACCGACGGAATGATGAACGAATCGGAGGAGTGGGTGGAGGAACCGGAGTCTAGTCATTAAAAAAACAATTTGGTCCAGCTCTACACGATTTAAGAATATCGATGAGCCATCTGTGATCTGGATCTCATCTACCAATATTCCTTTAAGCTTTACTCTACGAAGCCGCAGCCTACTAAACGAACCTGCTTCTGATTTTGTCGAATAGTGCACACTCAGGGCTGGCTGGAACTTGTATGAACCAATCTGGGTATTTACGTTCAATAATCGCATTAAGTCGCTGAGCGACTATGTTTATCGCTGAAAACACTAATAATTGGTTTTGAACATAGGAATATAATAATAATAATAATAATAATAATAATAATAATAATAATAATAATATCGTCTTTATTTACAAGGAAACAGAGTGCGATTCGTTATGGCGAAGTTTAGCTAAAGCTACTCTTACACTCAACCATATGAATACGAAAAAAAAGATGGTATAGGAGATACAAAAAAAAATTTAGTTTGGCTATTACAATGTCATAATAGTATTGAAAGCAGTTCAATCAAACAAGCAACTAACTTAAATGCCTATAAGCAATAAATTCGAAAAAGAAGAAACATTCTAATGTAGAGCTTTGTAAATATAACCTAACATGCTTACGGAAAGACAAATTCATGGTTTTGTAATCATCAGGAATATTATTGTAGCGACTAGCAGCATTATAGGAAAATGAGCGTTGGAAAAGCGAGGTGACGTAATGGGGTATTCTAATATTTAATGTATATCTAAGAGTTTTGTTATGTATTTCATTAGAAAAAATAAGTTTTTCTCTTAGGTATTTGGGTTTACCAGATGCGAGCAGCTTATGCAGGAAGACCAAATAATGAAAATTTGTCAAACACTCGAGCTTCATCCATCCAATACTGTTGTAAGCATGGCTAACATGGTCGTATTTTCTTAAACTACACGTGAATCTGAGGCAGTTGTTTTGAATCACTTGTAAACGTCTTTTAGCGAGCTGATCCAAGCAATGCTGGTAAAGAATATTGCAATAATTGATAATTGGAAGAATAAGGGATTCAGCAAGTTTTTTTCGCAAAGCAGAAGGCACAACATGTCTATTTGCATATAAAACACGTTATTTCCAATAGGATTTTTGTAATATGTTAGAAACATGACTTTTGAATCTTAAGTTAATATCTAAAATGACACCAAGTATTTTAGACTGATTACTAAATTCTACTCTATCTGATCCAATTTTGGGATGAAATGTTTGGAGGATGCGCTCACGTTTAGTATTAGAGCAGAATAACATGATTTTGAATTTAGAGGAATTCATCATCAAATTGTGCTTTAAAGAATAGCTATAAACTACATCAATATCCTCTTGTAACTCGACGGCTGCTTGTTGATCATGAGGATCAAAATGATAGAGCAACTGGGTATCGTCTGCGAATGACTGTATTGTAGAGTTAGCTACTACAGAAGGCAAGTCTGAAATATATATTAGAAATAACAAGGGTCCCAAAACAGATGCTTGTGGAATACCAGATATGATATTGGTAGAGTTAGAAAAAGTATTATTAATGACAACACATTGGGACCGATTAGCTAAGTGTTCCGTGAAAAACGATATAGATATATTATCAAAACCTAAATACTCCAATTTAGCAAGAAGCAGCTGATGATTCAGTTTGTCGAAAGCTTTAGAGTAATCGATCGAGACCAAAATGGAGGCAATACTTTTATCTTGAGCCCGTTTTATATTATCTGTTATATTAAGCAGAGCGGTAGTAATAGAGTAAGATTTGCGGGAGCCCGATTGATTTTCTGGCAATATTCTGCATAATTCAACATACTGGATTATTTGTTGCTGAGCTAATTTCTCCAAAACTTTCGATAATAATGGCAGAAGGCTTATAGGCCTCAAATCATAGAGAGCTTCCGGCTTACTATTTTTGGGAACAGGTGTTACTAAAGCATGTTTCCATGCTTGTGGAAAATAACCAATTTCCAAGCATAAATTCAAAATATGTGTAACGTGGAATAAAACTCGAGGGAGACACAAAGTTAACATATCAAGACTCATTCCATCAGAACCCCTTGCGCCAGATTTAATCTGCTGGATGGTTCTGTAAATTGCATAGGGATCAACGACTTTAAACGAAAATTTAAAATTATGGTTATACCTGTTACGTTTGTAGAAATTAAAGGTATCGTCATCTAGCTCACCCGCATCATAAAGAGTTGTGAAATAATCATTGATCAAGTTTGCATCATTGAGAGTATCGGGTATCAGAGGCCTAGAAGAAAAATTAAGATTTATACCCTTCAATGCAGCCCAGGTTTTTTTAGACTGCCTGCTTCTTTGAAGATGTGAGAAATAAGCTGCTTTTTCACGCCGCAAAGAAGCTAGAGCGAAATTCCTCAACTCCTTATAATAGCAGAAGCTTTCCCGAGTTTTTTTTGGCCTTATGGTTAGACAGAGCAGCATCTCTTTCTTTAAATATTTGCTTAAGCCCATAAGTAAGCCATGGAGCGTGAGGTTTATTGACTCGTATAATTTTTAACGGAGAATGTTTATTGAAGAGTTCAGTTATCAAATTATTGAGGAATTCTACTTTTTCGTCTATTGACTGCAGATGGAATATATCATCAAATGGAAGATTATAAAGGTCCCGTAGAAACAATGCCTCATCGAAATTAGTGAAATCACGTAACGATATGTACTTCTGTTTCATTCGATAAGGAGGAATCTGCATTGTGCACGAGAGCATCTTGTGGTCAGATATATGATGAGCATCCAAAGTAAGGCAATTAGTAAATGATCCAGGTTGATTTACATATATTGGATCTAAGAGGCTTCTACTGCTAGGTGCCACCCTAGTTGGCGATGAAACCAATTGTGCGAAGTCTCTAGACATGCAGATAAGGGATTGTGTCAGGTTCTAATAAGTTAACATTAACGTCACCCAATATAATAATGTATTGAAAAATGATTGAGTAGGGTGACACCAGTATAGCAATGCAGTCATTGAGGCTCTGGGATGGAGGTCGATATAATACACATACAACAAAAATTTATTTTTTATATGTAATCTTAATCCATAAGTGCTCCAAGCTCTCAAGATCATTAACTGCCACATCAAGTAGCTCTACATTTAAAAAAGATTTGACATAAATACCAATCCCACCACCACGTGATCCTCTGTCTTTACGGATAAAGTTAGAACCAGCGATGCTGACAGACTCTGACGGAATGAGATCTGTAAGCCAAGTTTCACTGATAGCAAATATATCAAAGTCATCAAATCGAATAATTTCACTGACAGCATCAAAATCGGAGAAAACAGAGATGACCTAATTTAAACTCAGTTATAACCTGTCTAACCATAACTTATCCTGTTTTGTAAGCTAGTTAAAAAGTTATATAATTATATAAGTTATATAATTTTGAAAACGGCACAATTTTTATCAGTTACTTGATGATCAGTACATAGTTTGGCTTTATACCTATTATTATACCTTACACAGTTAGAACACAATTTAATATTAGACTGACATGCCCTTGTAAAATGATTGTCCGAACATTTAAAACAGACAGGGTCGTATTTACATTTACTAGCAAAGTGACCAAAAGCAATATGTATCCAGTTTCTACTGAAACAGAGGGTCGCTCAATAAGTACTTCAGAAAAGATTAAACAAAGAATTATTTTTGGTGCATTTCCTTTTTTAATCGACATAATTTTATTTGATTTTGACGCTACTCCAACTTTTTCAATGTGTCAGAGAAGTACGATTTCGCGAAAGGTCCTCAAAATAGGCATCCGTTTGGGCGATGATCCATTTGATGAGAATCGTCGTCCGTAGTGCTATTTTGAGAACAAAAAAATCACTGGCGGCTAAGCTCGGTGGATACGGTGGATGTTGTAATAGATCGAACTTCAATTCCATGACTTTATGAATGGAAACTGCACTAGTATGGATACCCAGGCATTATCTTTAACAGGATATTTTCTTTCTCAGATGACTGCCTTTTTTCTTGATTTCTTGGCTCAATCGGTGAAATAACAACGCGACGCATAGCACATCTGGTTACCGTTCCCCTTTTTCCAAGTAATCGATTAAGATGATTCTGTGAGCATCCCACAACATTGCCAGCGATTCTCGTTCTTCGGAACCCGTTCGCCTTCAAAAACCTACCGGCTTGATTGCTTTTCAACTCTGAGGTGTAGTAGTATATCCACGTTTCATCCGCAATGATCTATTGACGGAGAAACTCATCAGGATTGCGACGAAATAACGCTAGCACAACTTCAGACGATTGAGTTTTTTTCCACAAATAGCAATCGCGACATCAATATTGCCGAATTTCTTTTCACAGTAAATTTTTCACAAAAAATTTAATAGATTATTCCTTATGGCATGTCTGTGACCTCAGCTATTTTTTGAGGTAGCCGTAAACTTCATCCGACTCAGCTCTTATATCTTTCGATGTAAAGTCTTAATCACCACTCTAAGCGCACTTCTAATAATAATAATAAAAATGATACCATGTGACGTATATACCCATAAAATCAATAAGCAATTACAGGTCGGCGACAGTGCCGCCTTGCTTTTCGAAGCTTTTTGAGTATTGTTCCTTGGATAGACTTACGTTGCTTCTAAACGAGCAGAATATTTTCTCCAAGAGCCAACAACAAGGATTCCCAAGTGGAAAATCAACTATTAGCGATATTCTTCTTTTTTCTGGCCACATTGAGGCAGGCGAATGCTCTGTGGGGATTTTTTGTGATCTCACCAGGGCATTCCATTGTGTCGATCACAATAAAATTCTCGACAAAATTTCACAAATTGGAATAAGTGATGCTCCTTACCTGTGGAAAAAATGATGTGATAGAATTCAGTACGTCTCTATGGCTGAGTAAACTAGATAATAACGTGATTAATGATAATAAATTGTCAATATAGGTGACCACACGGTTCCGTTCTGGGGCCGATTTTGCTTAGTATAATTACATAAATTACCTAGATAAATGTTTTGATGATGCTAGGTTCATCTTATACACGGTGTTGCTGCCTGGTATGTCTGATAAAAGCTCAACAATCAGCTGAAATAATTTATATGTTACCTTGCATGAGTGGTTCTCAAAACATCAACTGGGTATGAGCCCCGAAAAGACTACAGTATTAAGGTTTCGCAACACACAATAAATATAACTCTTCGAAAGTTGAAGAAGCAGTATTGCGTAAAGTTCTTAGGTATCCATATTGAAAAAACTCTAAACTTAAAAATGCATTGTAATTTCGAAACCAAACCCTCAGTCTTATGTCACGACGAACCTAAGAACAATTCTACCAGAGAATCAACTCGTACAAATGTATTATGTCCAGGTTAAATCAAGACTAAGATATGGTTTGTGTTTTTGTAGGCATAGATGCAAACATTTATTAAAAAAATATGAAATTTTCCATCATTATTCATATTCGAGATGGATATTTACACTTTTTTAAATTACAACAATTTACATTAAACAATCAACTTTATAATTTTAACACTAGGCAAAGTCAACAACTACGTGTTTCGTATGTTAAATACAAATTGAGTGCCAGGACACCAAATGTTTTGGTGCACCTCCGAGTGAAATCAGGAACACCGAATCAAGTAACATTATTAAGAAACGACCGAAAGCTTTCCTTAGTGACAAATGTTTTTATTATGTTGCTGAGAATTCAATGGCTTGTAGTGTTTTGTATTTCGTTTTAGTATCTATTGGACAAGCCCATGTCGTCTGGATTGTAATGTTTTATTGTTTAAATACTAGTTCTAGCTATTAATAATTTTATGTTGACTTCGTATAGTGTTTGTCTTTCTGTCACTACTATATGTAATGTTTGTTATATTTGCTTTATTTATTTATATTTATACTTTAACGTATATGTAAGTGATTCCAAATGTAAATACTATTTGACCTGTTCTATGTCATCGCTTGATGATCCTACATAATCAATAAATATTATTATTATATAATTTTCACATCCGTCTAGCGTTTTCTAATAACATATACTATTCAATGTAACCAGCACCATCTTTTTTTCATATAAAGATTTATTGAACCACTTTCGTGGAGCCCTGAAAATACTATTTCTGCCAGGTACTTCGCCGGCATCTAACCTGGAATAGTTCCCTCAAAAGAGCGAAGTTGTCCAACTGTTGAAACGACGACGAATTCCATTGCTGAGCTTCGCCGGAAATTCGACCAGATAGCGACATTCAGCCAGACACAAGGGGATGTAATTCGGCTCTCGAAAGTTTTCACCGACAGCAGGCACTGTTGAGTGTTCATCTATAGGCAGACGAACTGGAGCTGCGAACATAATCCAGCAGGCAATGGAAAAGTTCAGTGCCATAATGCCGCGGATCAATATCTGTGCAGCATATGGCGGGCACATGGCAACTAAAAGCTTCAACAAAACCGCAGAATACATTTTTTGTTCGAGTCAAGTGCTTTTGAATATTTCTGGATACACCGTATTTTATTTGTAGTTTACTAGGTGCTTTATATTTGCCGTTAGCGGTGGAAACTCTTGGGTGTAAAATATTTAATCAATTATAATAATAATAATAATAATAATTAACGTCTTTTATTTGTAATATTCTTACAGGAGGCGAGATTTAGATTATATATCTATATAATAGGCACCTGTATACAATAACGAATAATCCAAGTAAATACATAAAGAAAATATGAGGACACTTGTGGGTTACAACCGATTTCGCTGCTGATCAAGAAGAACTTCTTTCACTTTTTTCTTGAATTTGGATAATGAATTGGTTTCTTTTAAACTGCGGTCTAAAGAATTATATGATTTGATCGCATTGTAAATGTATGAATTCTGAAATAGAGACGTGCTGTGGCGTGGAATTGAAAAAGTCTCTCTATATCTAATATTAATACGATGCATATTCCCTCTACGTATGAATTTGTTTACTAAATATGACGGTGTTTTTGAATAAAGAACCTTATGAGTCAGATTTAGGAGCTGGTACTTATACATTTTATCAATTTTCATCCATTTGAGTTCATTAATGGCATTCGATATATGATCGTATTTTCTGATATCATTTACAAGCCTGCAACATGTATTCATAATACTTTGAATACGATTTCTTGTTATAATATCTAAATAGGGATAGTAAACCACTAAGCAATACGATATCTTTGAAAATACGAAATATTCACACAATTGCTTTCTCGCAGATTTATGTAATATAGCCTTATTTGCAAATAAAACTCTGAGAATAGCGTAGCACTGCTTAATTAGATAGTTCACGTGTGCAACAAATTTTAAGTCATCATCCATTATAATACCTAGGTGTTTCGAATGATCCACAGGAATTAATTTATTACCTTTTAAATGTATGTTTATGTCCTTTTTTAAGGTATTCTTTTTTGTTCTATTTGCGTATACGAACATATTTGTCTTCAAAGGGTTCAAACGAAGATTATGACTACTACTGAACTTTTCAATTTGGGCAAGATCTTGATTAATTTTATTATTTGCGGTTTCTAAGTCATTACTCCTAAATGAATAGAAAATTTGAGTATCATCTGCAAAAAATTGTATGCTGCATGATTTTACCTCTGTTTCTAAATCTGAGATATATAATGAAAATAATAGCGGTCCTAAGACTGATCCCTGTGGTACACCAGAACAAATTTTTTGTTCCGTAGAGTACTGTTGATTTAGACGAACTTTTTGATACCGATTTTCAAGGTAGGTTTGAATAAACGAAAGAGGTTTTTCAGAAAATCCATAGTAACTGCATTTAGATACAAGAAGCGAGTGATTAATGGTTTCAAATGCTTTAGTAAAGTCAAGAAGTATGAGAGCTACTGCTTTTTGGTTATCAAGTGCCATTGTTATATTGTCTGTTAAATCACAGAGTGCCGAAGCTGTATTATGACCTTGTCGAAATCCAGATTGTTTAGATGGAATAATTTTGTTAGAATATAAGTAGGCGCACAGCTGCTCGTAAACAACGCGTTCCAATACTTTAGAGAAAATTGGCAGTAGACTGATCGGCCTCAGTTGACCATAGTTAGTAGGATCAGAACACTTAGGTAGCGGAATAACTATAGCGCGTTTCCACTGATTGGGGAAATATCCCCTCTCTAAACAGCAGTTTATAATATGCGTTAAGTAGACATCAATTTCAGGTATACATAGTAGTATCATATGCAAAGTTATTTCATCTGTACCACTAGAATTTGATTTTATTTTATGTATAATTTTAACAACGGTGTCAATAGTCACTTTATTAAATTGAAATTTGAATTTTGAGTTATTTTTATTAGCTCGGTAATATGCAATTTTATCAGCACAAGCCAAATCACTATTCTCGAAAATTGAAATGAATGCCTCATTTATTTTATACGGATCGGACAAGCTCACGGGAATTGTGGAATCTTTCTGAGATTGTACTTTGAAAGTCTTTAGGGTCTTATAAAACTTTTTTATATCCTGATTTTGAACAGCTTGTAAATAATCTCTTTTTCCTCTTCGCACGAGCGTTAATGCACGATTTCTGAAATATGTATACTGTTGCCAAGAGGCGGCTGTACGATCACGTTTGAACTTTGACAAAGCTTCAGCCTTCTGCCTGAATACAAGTTTAATATTATCATCCAACCAAGGAGCTGGAGCTTTGTTTACACGCACTACCTTTTTTGGACAGTGAACATTAAATAAGCATAAAATATTATCTGTTAAAAAGTTAATTTTATCTTCAATGTCATCTATCGATATAATATGCCACCATGGAAAACTCTTGAGATCTTGTTCAAACGCTATTTCATTTAAACTATGGAAATCCCTGAATGTAACAAATTTCTGTTGATTTTTAGGAAGTGCAATACGTATATCACAGAAGGTTAAATAGTGATCAGTAATCATATCAGCATTAATAGTGCCACTCCTAAGACAACTTTCAGGCTTGCTCAAATAAATAGGATCTAAGAGAGTGAGTGTCGATTCAGTTATTCTAGTCGGTTCAGATATCACCTGTTTCAGATTATAAGAATCAAGGCATTTAGTCAAGTTGTTACAAACTAAAAGCAAATTAACATTGATATCCCCTGCAAGGATGATATCATCATATTCAGCTAATATGGCAGGCAACATGTTATCAAAGGTATTACCGGCTTCTGTAACAGAGCTATGTGGGGGCCGATAGAATATACCAATAGCAATTTTTTGTTTTGGAAGCTGCACCTTCAACCATATATATTCAAGACTTGGGTCTTGCCCAAATGAAATTATGGAAGAGTTGAAGTGGTTGTTTACAAAGACTGCAACCCCACCACCTCGCCCATCTCTATCACAGCGATAGCAGTTGTATCCATTCATTCTTATATGGTCATTAGATATATCTTTTGATAGCCACGTTTCCGATATTCCAACAATATCAAGGTTGTTGTTTTGAACCAGTGTACTAAATTCATGAAATCCTGATAAAACTGATCTGCAGTTTATATGACCAAATTTTAAAACCTTGAATTTATCACTATTCATATTCAATTCTAGATTTCAAGTATGTAACATATGTTTTATAAGTTGGACAATCCAAGTCTTTAGAAGAATGACTAGTATCAAATTGAGTGTTGAATTTAGAATTGTGATTCATACATTTTGAACAATTCTTAAAAGCAGATTTACAATTTTTTTCCAAATGATCTCCAGCACATAAAGGACATGATTCTTTAGAATGTATGCAATTTTTTTCCATGTGGCCAAAACCTGAACATTTATAGCAGCGTATAATTCGTACATAATCCTGCACAGGACATCTTTGCCAACCCATGTATACAGGGTTATCCAAATTAAGTGTCCACCATTAGTAACTTTGTTATTAGTGAAAATACAAAGTTGTTTGAATTAGCAAACTAGTAGCATTTTTAACGCTGGTAAAAATGAGAAATAAAAAAAAAACAATTGAGAGTCGTTATTTTGATTTTTTTCAGTAAAATAACATTTTTTTAAATGGAAACCCCTGTATATTATATTTTTTTCTGTTAAAGCATCAAATTTTAAACAAAAAAGCTTACAATAACTTTTCTCCTAGGTTACAAATTGTTGAAGTTATCGCCTCCAATCTGAAACAATTAAATTGTATCGACAAACTTTATTTTCAACATCAACTTATAATCTTACAAAATACAATAACAATTTTTTTTAAAGAAGATGCTCGAAAACACCACCTTGTTCTTCAATACATTTTTGGGCACGTTTTTCAACTGCTCGAACTGTCTTAAGTATGGTCCTACCATCTATCTGGGTTATCTTTTCCCTAACTGCAGTCTTTAACGCGTCAAGGTTATCGTACCTTCGCTTGTAAATTTGGTTCTTTAAGTAACCCCACAAGAAGTAATCAAGTGGGTTTAGATCTGGTGATCTGGGAGGCCACTGTATTGGGCCATTTGTTCCTATCCACTGATCATTAAAAGTAGTACTTAGAAAATGATAAGTACCTCTGGAGTTGTGGGCAGGTGCGCCATCTTGCTGAAAATGCACATGATGTCTACTTATAAGATCGAATTCGTCTAAGAAATTAGTCAGAATTTCTGACATAAATTCCACATATCTTTCACCAGTTAGGGTTCCCTCATAAAAGAACGGGCCAACAATTTTTGAACCAATTATACCGCACCAAACGTTGAAACTGAAACGGACTTGTGGGCCTCTTGGATGTACTAACAAAAGATTTTCTCTTGACCAATAATGGTGGTTTTTTTCTATTAAACATTCCAGAATTTGAAAAATTTGATTCATCTGTCCATAAAAGGTAACGAAAGTTATTTACATTTTGGCGACAGAAGCTAAGATACCAATGGCAAAAAACAAGTCTTCTCTCTGGATCCCCTGCCAAAAGCGTTTGAACTGGTCGGTACTTATACGGAATAAATTTGTATTTTTTTAAAATCCTTTGAACAGTACCATAACTGAAATTAGAGTCCTTGAGAATATCTGCTATTGAATTCTCACGATAAGCTTCAAAATATCCAATAACTGCAATTTCCGTGGCCTCGCTTATTATGAATTCTTTTTTTGCCCTTGTTTTAGCAAAAACATTTTCGTTGCCCCTAAATTTTCGATAAAGTCTCAGAAAATATCGTTCATACGGTTGAATGCGAGCGGGATATAATTCACTCTTGCTCTCAAGGAGGATTTTCTGCACACTAAATAGCATTCTAACATATCACACTTTTCTTCATGGGAGAACATTTTTCTTTAAATTAATGACACAATAAAGCTTATAAACAAGTATTTACACTAATGTTTGACATTATTTGATTTTATCATTGTTTTCCAAAGCCTTCTAGTTGCGAGTATGTCCAGTTTAACAATTTGTCGCTTATCTTAATGCTGTCAAATCGCGAACGCCATCTGGTTTTCATAGCCGTCTTAATATTATAATACTGCAAATAATTAAAAATATTTATCGTTATTTTGACTTTATTTTTGACTTTAGCGGAAAAGTCATTATGAACTTTTTTGTTTAAAATTTGATGCTTTAACAGAAAAAAATATAATATATAGGGGTTTCTATTTAAAAAAATGTTATTTTACTGAAAAAAATCAAAATAACGACTCTCAATTGTTTTTTTTTATTTCTCATTTTTACCAGCGTTAAAAATGCTACTAGTTTGCTAATTCAAACAACTTTGTATTTTCACTAATAACAAAGTTACTAATGGTGGACACTTAATTTGGATAACCCTGTATATGACCTCTATCTAGCAACGTTTTTCTAAATTTTGGGCTAACCTCAATGACAACATTTAAAGTAGATTCGGAACATCTGAAAGTGGTTACAGTTTTTATATCATCACTACTGAAAATACCAAATTCATTCTGGGACAAGATCTTCTCGATTAATCCCTCAGACTTTGTGTAGGCGCATTCTACATTATTTATCACCATGGGTGGGCGATATTTCTTGATCTCATTGACAGTTAAGTTCGCACCGAGTTCTCCCTGTATACTCGCCATCAGCTTGGACATTGATGCTTCATTTTCGCAGCTAAGAATGATGCCATTATTCACCCTCCTCACAGAGTTCACACAGATATTTGACTTAGCTGGATCAATGCTCTTCTTCAAATCTTCCAACACATTAGAGTTTGATTTGTCCGTACTTTTTATCACGAACTTTTGTGTATTATTAATTTTATCTACAATCTTCTCATGTGGCCGTAATGTATTTTAAATGAAATATTCTCCTTCTCGATCAAAGTTATTGTTGTTATCACCTTGTTTCAGAGAACGGACGGATCTTACTGGTGACTTAACCCAGCTATCCATATAGACAGACAAATAATGTCTACTTCACGAAAACTGAAACTGTGTGAAGCATTAATCATGTCAGAAATAAATTATTGTGACACTATATATGGCCCCGCTCTATCATGTAGTGAATAAAGCAAATTGCAGCGTATTCAGAAGTCGTGCGCAAGATTTTCATGCGGAATACGAAAGCTTAGATAATCATATATCTCATAATTCAAAGGAGCTTGGTATTATGCTGATTAAAGGCATGCAAAAACTCTATTTATTGACGCTCACACGTAAGGTGTTAGCAACCAAAAATCACTATGTTTGCATATGAAGTTAGCACTGTGTAGCGACATAAATCAACTAAATATATGGAATAGAAATATGTTAGCTTTACATTCTAAAGCTGTCTACAAAAAGTCGTTTAGTTGCAACGCTATTAAATTATATAATGGTCTTACTTTTAATTTCCAAAAGTACACACTATGCAATTTTAAAAATATAAACTAAAAGTGCCACTGAAGTCTGATGATGAGCTCAAAATGCTGGTTATATGGACTATTTTCGTATTTGCTTATATTTTTTTGGGGTTGTTAATTGATTAGTTATTATTAAGTAATATGCGTAAATTTCCATAAGCTCTAGTTCAATAGAACTAATAATATTCTATTATATATTTTTGTTTCAAATGCTAAGCTAGAAAACGTTAGTCTTTTTATAGTTTTGTATGAAATAAAGCCCATCTATTATTATAATTAGTTGGGTTTTAGATCTTTTTGTATATCAAAATAAATCTTTGATCATCCCTATGATACTATTTAGACTTTTGAAAACCACACGTGAAGTGCAGTATTACATTTTTGACAGTTCTGACGTTAAATTCGTGTATTTAGTGTTATTTATTAAAAGTGCGGGTGTTTGCATATATTTGTGATATTAGGTGACTTCCAGATTTCTTCCATAGTTTGCAAGGAACGGCACACGCTTAATGAAGTAGAATTAATTACTGTTATTATGTTGATACAGTGCTTTTCACTTTGGTAGGCATTGGTAGACAAATTAGTCAAAAATATGCACTAAAACCACACAATGTGGCCGACAAAAAAAAAATGTAAACGTAGGCTTCTAATCTACTCGAATTCGTTAATGAAATAGTAATATTTGCGTTTTTCCATTTGCACCGGCAACACTTAACTGTTGCCTGTGTAATTCTATACAACCTAAAGTATATAAAAAATGTGCTGTTGATACTAGAACACTGTGTCCAGAGAACAACTGCGTTCTGCCCATCGGAACCATGATTCCTAAGATAAGCTGCTACACCCAAAATGTCATTAAGCTTGTGTGATGATTCATCTTACTGCATAGTCGCTACAGAATCCCTCAGCCATGATAGTAAACTGAAGTGACCGTACATTAACAGTGTCACTACTTACCTGACAGAAAATTTTGAAAAAAGGGTATATTTTCAACAATCCATCCATCAATCGACATTAGCTACACAAATCTATTTTTCCTCTCTATAGGAACAATCCTACCAATCATGACACTCAAACTACTAGATCATTGTTTTTTTGCAGTACTAATTTATTAATAAATTCGTTGAAAGCATAAATAAAATTGCAAAATGCTTATTGTTTAGCAAATATCGATATTCAATTTACTTGACTACCATTCGAAAAACTCTGTTTCTACTTTTATGCTTAACACGTGTTTAGAGCTCATTTTTCTGGTTTATCGCAACTCGCATTCTCTACTGGTCGGAGGCAAAGTAGGGTTAGAGATGGCGAAGTTTTATCGTGCAATAGAGTGCGCCAGAGGTATAATTGGCTTCCTGTTGCGATAAACTAGAAAAACGAGCCCTAAACACGTATTGAGCATAAAATTAAAACAGGTTTTTATCGCAAGATAGTCAGGTGAACTAAATATTTACTCGATATTTGTTAAATAATACGCATTCTATAATTTTATTTATGTCTACAATGTAGTTTGACTGATCTGATACAAACCTGTAAAGAGATGGATTGTTAATAATGTATCCTTTTTTCATTTCTCTCAGGTAAGTAGTGACACCGTTATTGTCAACAAAATACTTAGTAATTGATGTCTTATCATTCTAGATATTACATCAGGTTCGATTCATGTTTCGAGCAGGGCACAAACCTTTCTTTTTGATCAGTCAAATTTGTGACTAGTTTTGCAAATTTTGTGATCAAATGGAAAAAATACACCTAGGAATTCTTCATCGTATGAGTAAAAACGAATATCAAGTTAATGATTAGGTTTTTGTAGTTTGTGTGTTCCTATTCGTATTGGGTCTCCTATATAAAAATGTCCAGTCTTTAATTCCATTAAAGAACATAAAAGGTTCGACTGACGGGGTGGCAAGCAGGTCAACATCAGTTTCAGTCCGCCCTCAATGAAATTCTTTCATGCTGGTAATTTGCGATTCCCACATCGTACACCGATGTCCGATATGCTCCATTGGTCTGAAAAGCCAGTAACAAACTTTTGTTTGTACCCGCTCATGGCTCACTCGCCAGACCGAATTAGTCAGATTGAGCAACGTGGATGTGTTTGTTTGTTACGTTTGTATCACTTTGTTTCTCATCTATAGGGTTACGTACACTTTGAGTTGGTTTGAAATGACCACCTAGATACACAGTATGCTGAAACCTGGAAGCACTGTGTTTAATCGGCGAGAGGCAGGAAAAGCATTTGAGTAGTACGAGTATGTTACTGTATAATTACAGCATTGATGTACATTTGAAAGGTTTGCTTATTATCGATTGTCTGAAGTAGTGCTTATAGTAGCGGTCTGATAACTGTACCGATTTGGTCTCTTTTGCCTGTTAATGAATAAATGATAAGTTGTTAAGTACCAAAAAGTATGATTTACGTGCGTTTCCAATATTAAGAATTATTAGATGTACACTTGTATAAGTTATATATGATGGAACAATTATTTACAAAAAGCTACATATCCCTGATTTGAGAAATAGGTGTCAAAACTGGACCTTCAGTAAAAAATGTCAATCATTAATTCGGATTTTATTCCTAAGCAAGGACCCAGTATATATGTAAAGCAGATACATAGCCTGGAATGAACATGTTTGCCTTCTGTGTAATCATGACCAACTGCAGACAGCGCTATCTCGTGCTCATTAGTAACTCAACACTGCAGTATAGGTTTAGTCTTGGAGACAGACGAACCAGAAGTGGGTGTGGTGTTCTGAAAAATTCGAAATCCTGTGAACAACTATAATAATAACAATAATAATAATAATAGCAATAGTAACAATAATGATAATAATTTATTGAAGTCAATACACGGAAGGTGTTTACACAAGTCAACATACACTAATAGAACGCTTAGAAAAAAGTACATCAGACATGAATAAAACCAGTTAAAAATAATGCAATGCTGTGTAACGCGTAATTACTAAAAGCAAATTGAAAAAAACAATACAAAAAAGTCGTCATGAGATAAAAGAAGATCGCTTAGAAAAATATATGTATAATACAATTAACTATACACATACAGACAAACAAAACAATAACAAATGTACACAAGTTGGACAGAGAAATAAATAACTGAACATTTAAGGTATATCACGAAAGTCATTTGCCAAATATTCGTCCGTGCTAAAGAATGCGTTTTTTATTAAATAATTCCCCCCCCCCCTACTAAGCGAGGGCCGTGGCAAATGCTTGTTCCGGAAGTCGTTGTATCCAGTATACAACTTCTTCCCGTCCAAGTGATTGCGCACGCGTTAAGGAATACCTCAGTACCGATTGCCGGGTGGCGGTACAAGTCCGCCAACGGGCCACTTTAGGTCTATTTAACATCACTAATACGTAAAAAGAAGGTGGTAGACAAGGACCAGTCGACCGAGGCAGTACCACCCGCTAGCTTTTCCAAGGGTGTCTTATAAATGTCCGCATGTTTCCACACCTAAGCTATGCAGTCGGTTATCTACCAAAACAAAGAAATTAATGATGATGGATCCCTCGAGCACTAAAAACTCCGGACGTAAACTCACTCCACTCTCGGAATGTCCGGGTGGAGGGTGGGCTCGAGGGAACAACATCGAAGATAAAATTTGTTTTTCGAACATCTGCGGGATCAACAGCAACATTGATGCTGTTCATCACTACCTGCAATCCAATCGTCCCGCCGTGCTTTTCTTGGCGGAGACAAAAATCTCAGAGGCTGCACCGATTAACCATCTCAACTTCCCAAACTACGAGGTGCACTCCAATCTGAGAAAGAACGGGGGAGTTGTGGCTTTTGTCCGCAGCAGTCTTTCCTGCTCCAGGGATCTTTCTTTGGAATCAGACCGGAAGGACATTCTGTGGCTTCGCCTCAACTCCAAAACATCACCCAAATTTATTTGCTGCCTTTATCGCTCTCCCTCGAACCATAATTGGGATGACCTACTCGAATACCTCGCCGTCCAGATCGACTTCCTGAACATCAATCACCCCGCTTCAGAGGTAGTTCTTCTCGGTGATTTCAATGCTCATAATGAGCTTTGGTTGGGCTCAAATAAGACCGATGCAGCAGGTCGTGCAGTCGAAGCGTTCGCTCTTACTCAAGGGCTGACCCAGCTGGTGACGAGCCCTACTTTTTTCCCCCGCGCCTCCTTACACGCCAGTAGCCTGCTGGATCTCTTTCTGACAACGCATCCTGCCCCTTACAGCACTGCCGTCCTGTCCCCCCTGGGTAACTCAGATCACGGTGTTGTGGAGGTTAGGTTTCGGTCAAAAGCCGCTGTGGCCGCAGAAACTCGCACAGGCCGCAAAACTTGGCATTACGGACATGCCGACTGGGAGGGGCTCAGAGACTTCTTCTCTAGCTTTCCTTGGAGAGATGTCTGTTTCACTGACGCGGATGCGTCGACTGTCTGTTCTTCAATAACCGAAATTATCCACGTCGGAATGGAGGAATACATCCCTCACACAGTGAAAGTTCCTAAACCAGGGTCCAACGGCTGGTTCAACAAATCGTGTGACACTGCTCGCCAGCAGAAGATCAAGGCCCACAGAACCTACTTACAAAACCCCACTGTAGAGAACAGACAAGCCGACGTCGAGTCCAGAAACAAATATAACGAAGCGGTTCGCAATGCCAAAACCCAGCATGATATAAAAGTTAGGCACAGGGTAATGTCGCAGCGAAATGGCAGTCGGTCTTTCTGGACGCTGGCCAAGCAGATTGAAAAGAACTCACACAGTAGCCTTCCACCACTTACGTGTCAGGATGGAACTATTGTATTCGACTCAAAGGCCAAGGCGGAAGTGCTAGCAAAGATCTTTGCTGCCAACTCCACCATGGACGTCCCCACCAACGCCCAAGTGCCGTCAATTCAAAGGGTTCCCCACACTATGCGGGAGGTAACATTCAGGCATAAGACCGTAAGACGAGTGCTCTTGTCGCTCGACATCAACAAAGCTTCTGGTCCGGACTTGATTCCTGCCATTGTACTGAAGAGATGTGCAGCTGAGCTTGCTCCAGTTCTTTCGCATCTCTTCCAGATATCTTATGAATCCGGCACCTTCCCAGAAAACTGGAAATTTGCGCATGTACAGCCCATCCAAAAAAAAGGATCTAAAACCGACCCTTACAACTACAGGCCTATAGCTCTGCTTTCTGTTATAAGTAAAGTGATGGAGAGGTGCATAAATCGCGAGCTTCTGGACTACCTCGAACGTCACAGCTTGATTAGCGACAGGCAGTACGGTTTCCGGCACCAACGATCCACAGGGGACCTCCTAGCTTACGTCACGCAACTGTGGAGTAAACTCATCCAGTCTCATGGTGAGGCTCATGTCGTTGCTCTTGACATCACGAAAGCGTTCGATCAGCTGTGGCACGCTGCCCTCTTGAGCAAACTTCCATCCTACGGCCTCCCAGAAAAGCTTTGCAGATGGGTGGCTGACTTTATCTCTGGCCGCAAGATATCCGTCGTAATTGACGGATTCTCCTCTTCATCCCACAACGTCAACGCGGGTGTTCCCCAGAGATCGGTTTTGGCTCCAACACTGTTTCTCTTACATATCAACGACCTCCTTTCCTGCACGATCAACCCAATCCACAGCTTCGCTGATGACAGCACTCTACATGCAGGAATTCAGAGTGACAAGCCGATCTCTGCCGCTGAGCTGGAAAAAAGAAGACTAGCCACGACTTCTTCTCTGACAAGAGACCTGGAGGCTATCACTGCTTGGGGACGCAACAATCTTGTACAGTTCAATGCTTCCAAAACACAGTACTGTACTTTGACGAACAAAAAGCGTCCTAGCGCTCATACAGTTTCGATGGACGGTCGAGTTCTACCAAAGAGCCATTCGTTTCGGCTGGTCGGAGTCCAGATCACCGAGGACCTGATCTGGCACGAACACATCTCTTCAATAGCTGCAGCTGCTGGGAAAAAGCTAGGCTATTTGTTTAGGGCTAAGAAGTACTTTTCTCCGCATGACCTTCTCACTCTATACAAGGCCCAGATAAGGCCTAGCCTCGAGTATTGCTCACACATTTGGGGCGCTGCCGCCCCGACTACATTGTCCATGCTCGATGCTGTCCAGAGGAGGGCGGTCCGACTGATCGATGACTCTTCTCTAACAGACAGTCTCGGGACTCTTTCGCACCGGCGGGCCGTCGGCGATCTAGCTCTTTTCTATCGCTACACCAACGGGCTTTGCTCCTCAGAGCTCTCTTCCATGATGCCGCCGCGCGATGTGCCTGCCAGACCGACCCGCTTGACATCGGCGTCCCATCCTAACCGTGTCAAACTTCGTACATCCAGAACTGGCCGATACGACCGCTCCTTTGTCCCGAGGGTGTCTAGATTGTGGAACAAACTACGGGAGGAAGCTTTTCCCAGTTCTACTAACCTTAGGCAGTTCAAAAATCGTATTAACAAAATTTCTTTGGGATCATCATAGCAGCCGCGGTGTTCCGGCATTTAGGCTTCTGCCTGCGCGGCTGTTTCGATATAAAAAAAAAAAAAAATACTTGAGTTTCCTATGAAAAACATCAATATCCAATGATTTTGCATTGTGAGACAGCAAATTCAAAAATTTAATGCCATAAAAGTCTGTTCCAACTCTTGATTTTTCTACGGTAGTTATAATGAAAAATGTTCTTTCTATTTCGTGTTTCATAATTGTGGTTATCACTATAAGTGGGGAAGGTACTACTGTTTCTTTTGATATATAGGAGACAACTCAAAATATACGCGCACGGAAGGGTTAGATTCGCCAATTTAATGAACTCAGCCTTGCAGGGGTCTCTGTATTTCAAACCAGAGATATATCGGTTACAACGCCTTTGCATGCCAAACACTTTTTGCATATGTGGAGCGTGTTCCCAGATAAAAATTGCATATGTCATTTTAGAGTGGAGATATGCATGATAAGCAGTTAATAAGATTTTATCAGATACTCTACCTTTAGATTTCGTATGAGATATATAACTCTGGACAAACGATCCACACAGCGAGTATGCACCTGCCATGTCAGAGTACAGTCAATATGTACTCCTAGCAATTTCTCTGATTGAGCAGATTCCAGCTCATGACTGCGGGTCTTATCAGTATTGAGAAATGACATATTGGCAGCAAACCAATCCTCAAGGTCCGACTTACACAATGAGCTGGTTTCGATAAGGGTATTTGCATATTTATCAGAATTTACCAAAGCAATGTATCGTTAACGTATAATAAAAACAGCAATACGGAACCCTGAGGAACTCCACGGATCCCTGACCTTACATCAGAGTTACAGCAGTTGAAACGCTAGTTGTTCTCTGTAGGATAAGTAAGAGTCCAAAATCTTGATGCTAGAAGGATGAACGTGATAATTAGATCATTTTTTTATTAAAATGCTATGTTGCAGACAATCAAAAGCCTTAGATGAATCGAAAAGGTCCGCCTCGTTATGTAGATGGTTCTCAAGTCCTTCGTTAACAAGATCTATAAGACAATTGATTGCTGTAGTAGTAGATCTGTTCCGTCTAAATCCAAACTGCTTGTCATTAAATAATTGACTTGACTCGGCCTGACAATTTTTTCTTTATAAATCCTTTGACCTTGAAGTACCACAACAAGTGGCTATAACTGGCCGCGTGGTTGTGGTTGATAATTCGAGGTCTCCTAGCCATTTTATAAAACAATGTGTAGGTTGGCTCTTGTTGTGGACTTCGTGCGTAATTTTTTCCCTCACCATCTTCGTTTCCTCAGGTTACACCCGTATCCGGATGTATGGGCATGTGTATCTGTAAGTTACATATTATGTGCATTCATTTATTGCCTGATGAAGCCAACCAGCCGAAATACGTATCGCTCGGGTTACCTATCCTATTCTCTGCTCAAATCCACTTTCCTTCTTTTTACGGATTTTGCCCATTATTTTCCTATTTTTTGTTATATACCTTTCTCCGCATAATCATTTTCTCTTTATATATATATATATATATCTTGAGACGTGGTCATTGTCGTCTAGACCAGTTAGGTGAAAAATAAAGCTTGCGCCTTTTATACTTTATTAGTCTCTAGCTTTCAATGGACTTTGCCATCTTCATCAGGAGCAGCAATAACATTGAGAAGAAACAGCAACTGCTGTGCAAAATGATTGTTGCTAAACGTTATTAACGGTTAGGTTGAAGGAAACATTTAGTAACCTGGTCATAGCTGGATACATGGTACATTCGTTAAAATTAGTATAAAATACAAACAGCTGCTTGTCAGGAACACATAAAAACGGACTAAAATATTTAGAGCGAAAGTTAAAATTACATCGTGATCAACCTGTTGCTGCACAAAATGGTGTGGTAAAGGAATGAACTACACAAGTATCAAAGTTCTTGATAAAGAAAAATACCTATCCAAACGTTTATTCCTGCAAATGTCTCACATTTTCATGAATGACAACTGTATGAATAAGAAGACAGATGTTAAGCAACTGAGCGTCATTTACTCATATTTGCTAAACTTCGAAAAGTTGGAACACTTATACATCTTTCCAAATTTTGACTTTTCACAACCATAAATGGAATCTGGTTTTAATTGTTTTCTCATAATAAAATAATAATTGTTTAATTCAATTGTCCATCTTATCAACAATATAGTTTGTTCAACTGTCTCTGGTCTGTTGACAAGTTCTTATTTAACATATCTTGATAAATCACACCACCTGAAGGGATTTGGCAACATAGCACACACACACATTTTACAGAAATTTTCATTCCATCCATCGACACTGACACCACCAACCTTCTATCATCTGTCCAAATGTTTCATCCTACTTATGATCCTGTGCTACGCCATTTTGTGCAGCATCAGGTTGTTCACGACGTAATTTTAACCTTCTTTCTAAATATTTTAATCCGTTTTGATGTGTTCCTGACATACAGCTGTGTGTATTTTATTTTAATTTCAACGAATGTACCATGTATCCAGCTTTCACCAGGCTGATGTTTCCCTCAACTTAACCGTTAATAACATTTAGCAACAATCTCATATACTATTGTCAGTTATTTAAAATCATTTTGCACAATAGTTGCTGTTTCTTCTCAATGTTATTGCAGGTCCTAATGAAGATGGCAAAATCTATTGAAAGCTAGAGACTAATAAAGTATAAAGAGTCCTCATTGCTTGAATTTTGTCGAAGTACCCTACTAAAGGCGGAAGCTTTAATATATATATATATATATATACAGGGTGACTTCGAAGTTGAGTCATTTATTTTAACAGTGTGTAGATCTGATCAAAAGAAATGTTTTTTTCCTTTACCATTTTTCTGGTAAAATTAAAGTAACAAAGTTATAGCCCTTTGGAAGTTTGAGTACCGCCCTGTCTCAATAATATCATGTGTTCGTGTTTGGCAACAACGGTTCATCGCATCGGAAACAAAAAAGCGAAAGAATTTGGAACGATGTTTTTACGATTACAAGTCAGTTCAGTTATACATACAGTCAGTTTCAGTCGCGTGTGAATAGTGTCTGTTGCGTGGCTCAAACGAAATAAAAAATGGCACATGTTTATGCGGATCGGTTTCCCAATCGAGTGCAACCAACCCCTCGTGCCTTTGTTAATGTAGTACAACGGGCTCGTGAATCAGGTGACTTAAGACCTCACAGGGGACCTCACGATCAAATACAGGTCCGCACTGAAATACTTGTCGGGAGGATACTTTATAAAACAAGGTAAAAATTTTTTTTAATTTTTTTTTAATTTTTACACACATATTTTGGTTTATCTTCCTTCTACAATCATTATCTGAAAATTAATGACTCAACTTCAAAGTATATATATAAGTTTTGACAGACTTCACGGACGGAATACTAGTTTATATGGGGAGTAAACGTCTTTATTGTGGTTTATTTGACACAAATGTGAGATTATAAGGGAAGTGAGTATTAGAGGTCACTGTTTGACGCCTGGTCCAACAGGTTATACATAAAGCCCTCACAGATTGAGAAAACGGACCTATTCTACTACGCCTGGTCATATTCTTAAATAATACCATCCCATAAATCAAAAAGTTGGGATTTCAATTTCCCAATTTCATTCCCTATTTGAGACTGTGTTTGTTCCACCGGGGAAGTTGGTTCAAAACTTCCGTGAAAGATTACTCCTAGCGTCGTTTATTTTTCGCTCGCTAGCGACGATACTATATGAAATATGTTTCTGTATGGCGAGAACTAGTTGAATTGATACTGCGGCCTGGGAGCAGGAAGTTTTCAGGATTTCGAGTTGGTGCTCGGCCTTACTTCTACGGATGTACGGTTATCTGATAAAGACAAATGCGAGTATACCGAGGAAACGGACATGGTTGGAACTTCTACTGCATTCAAGTCGGTATTATCTGAGATTTAGTAAATAGAGTATCTTGAAAGACTTTCCCATCGATCCCCAGAGACCTACAATTTCAGGAAGGAGGACCGGGAGCAGCCTAGATTAGATCATACCATATATGGTTTTCGCTCTTTGAGTGTTTTTCCACAAAAGTCTAGAATATCTTAGTCGTTATAATATTTATGATATTTTTTAATATTTATAATATTTATAATAATCCATGCACTGCCTGAACAGAGTGATCCAATTAACAAGCACACACTCTACACAGAACATGATAAAAAAGACATAAATATAAATTATCTAATTGTTAAAAAACACCTCTTGAGTTCGATTTTGGTGGAACTAAAATATCAAGTTCACTTACATTGTCACAGACATGACACATAACATAAAGAGGCAAAAATAACAACAACAAATTTGTCCGTGGAATAGGTAAATAAAATCAATTGTTACCAAGAAAACGAGTACGCAAACCGGGAATGCGTGGAGAGATCCTGTCTAGAAAAAAAGGGCAATCAATTGTTCCATTCAACAAATTACATAAACATTTAGCAGCTAACAGATTCATACGTTTGACTAAATTAGGTAAATTATATCTACTTAAGAGAATGTCATTGCGTATACCCCTTTCAGTTTACGCTCTATCATCTTTAAACCATAAGTATGTCATAAAACGACGTAGGATTCTCTCGATGTCTTTACAGTGTATATCATAGGCCGGGTACCAGATAATCGAACAGTATTCTAATATAGATCTGACAAAAAGCATTAAAAAGTAAAATTAATGTATTTGTATTATTGAAATGTCTTCTGTTTCTTATAACAAAACCAAGATTTTTAAAATCTTTTGCTATTATTGCATTAATGTGATCAAAAAAAGAAAGCTTTAGATGGAATAATACGCCCTAATCCTTGACGATATTAACACGACAAAGAACATTGCTACCGATTTCAAAATTAAAACATGTCGGTTCCACCCTGCGAGTAAACATCATAGTAGTATATTTATTGACATTCAAGTGCATGTTATTTACTTTACACCAGTGATCAATGACATTCAAATCAGCCTGTAACCTTAAACTATCTTCTAAGCAACACGCGCTATTAAAAATGTTGAGGTCATCGGCATATAACAGGTACTCACAACGTAAGTCTGTTGTAACATCATTGATAAAAATTAAAAATAATAGAGGACCCAGAACAGAACCTTGGGGCACCCCTGATGTAGCTAAAACCGCACCAGGTTTATATCGACGCAAGTCCACACATAATTGTCTATCACTGATGTATGAATGAAGGGAAGCTAATAATCTAGATGTTAAACCGTACTTAGACAACTCCTGCAGTGGAACACCATGATCCAAGCGTTCGAAAGCTTTAATAATGAAACTTAAAGCAAGACAAGGATAGGGTAGGGCAAGGTCCAGATGAGGGAAGCGAAAGTTCATGCTCTTAAGCTCTTGGTTAAAGCTTCGTTGGCCAGGCGGTTTGTCAGGTATGGACGCGGAGATATACCAGACAATCGCAAAGACAGGACTGATATTGTAACCTGGGAGAAGGAAGCTTTCAGAATTTCAAGTTGACACTCGCCCTTCTATGGATGTACAGTTAAATAAACATGGCTCTTGGCATTCAGGTTGGAATTATTTGAGGTTGCGTAAGCGAAGTAGCCTGCAAGACGTCACAAACTATCCCAGTTAAAGCCAGGGAGAATAAGTCAAAGAAAGAACAGGCAAGTAGAAGAAGTAAATTTCACACAGATCTGTCATAATAATGATAATGGATATATGGTCAGATGCATTTATCGACGTAAGGACTCCTTAGTTTGAAGATGGTTTCGTTGCCTTGTCAGCCAGAGTGACAGGAGTGTACAAGGGTGTACCCAGCTCAAAAAATGTTTGGTTTACACCAAACCTTAAGTTCCATAAGTCATATCTACATAACTATGCTTAATACTTTGTTTATATTTGCATTTCATTTATACAGGGTTATCCAAATTAAGTGTCCACCATTAGTAACTTTGTTATTAGTGAAAATACAAAGTTGTTTGAATTAGCAAACTAGTAGCATTTTTAACGCTGGTAAAAATGAGAAATAAAAAAAACAATTGAGAGTCGTTATTTTGATTTTTTTCAGTAAAATAACATTTTTTTAAATGGAAACCGCTGTATATTATATTTTTTTCTGTTAAAGCATCAAATTTTAAACAAAAAAGTTTACAATAACTTTTCTCCTAGGTTACAAATTGTTGAAGTTATGGCCTCCAATCTGAAACAATTAAATTGTATCGACAAACTTTATTTTCAACATCAACTTATAATCTTACAAAATACAATAACAATTTTTTTTAAAGAAGATGCTCGAAAACACCACCTTGTTCTTCAATACATTTTTGGGCACGTTTTTCAACTGCTCGAACTGTCTTAAGTATGGTCCTACCATCTATCTGGGTTATCTTTTCCCTAACTGCAGTCTTTAACGCGTCAAGGTTATCGTACCTTCGCTTGTAAATTTGGTTCTTTAAGTAACCCCACAAGAAGTAATCAAGTGGGTTTAGATCTGGTGATCTGGGAGGCCACTGTATTGGGCCATTTGTTCCTATCCACTGATCATTAAAAGTAGTACTTAGAAAATGATAAGTACCTCTGGAGTTGTGGCCAGGTGCGCCATCTTGCTGAAAATGCAGATGATGTCTACTTATAAGATCCAATTCGTCTAAGAAATTAGTCAGAATTTCTGACATAAATTCCACATATCTTTCACCAGTTAGGGTTCCCTCATAAAAGAACGGGCCAACAATTTTTGAACCAATTATACCGCACCAAACGTTGAAACTGAAACGGACTTGTGGGCCTCTTGGATGTACTAACAAAAGATTTTCTCTTCACCAATAATGGTGGTTTTTTCTATTAAACATTCCAGAATTTGAAAAATTTGATTCATCTGTCCATAAAAGGTAACGAAAGTTATTTACATTTTGGCGACAGAAGCTAAGATACCAATGGCAAAAAACAAGTCTGCTCTCTGGATCCCCTGCCAAAAGCGTTTGAACTGGTCGGTACTTATACGGAATAAATTTGTATTTTTTTAAAATCCTTTGAACAGTACCATAACTGAAATTAGAGTCCTTGAGAATATCTGCTATTGAATTCTCACGATAAGCTTCAAAATATCCAATAACTGCAATTTCCGTGGCCTCGCTTATTATGAATTCTTTTTTTGCCCTTGTTTTAGCAAAAACATTTTCGTTGCCCCTAAATTTTCGATAAAGTCTCAGAAAATATCGTTCATACGGTTGAATGCGAGCGGGATATAATTCACTGTAGTATTCTCTTGCTCTCAAGGAGGATTTTCTGCACACTAAATAGCATTCTAACATATCACATTTTTCTTCATGGGAGAACATTTTTCTTTAAATTAATGACACAATAAAGCTTATAAACAAGTATTTACACTAATGTTTGATATTATTTGATTTTATCATTGTTTTCCAAAGCCTTCTGGTTGCGAGTATGTCCAGTTTAACAATTTGTCGCTTATCTTAATGCTGTCAAATCGCGAACGCCATGTTGTTTTCATATCCGTCTTAATATTATAATACTGCAAATAATTAAAAATATTTATCGTTATTTTGACTTTATTTTTGACTTTAGCGGAAAAGTCATTATGAACTTTTTTGTTTAAAATTTGATGCTTTAACAGAAAAAAAATATAATATACAGGGGTTTCCATTTAAAAAAATGTTATTTTACTGAAAAAAAATCAAAATAACGACTCTCAATTGTTTTTTTTTATTTCTCATTTTTACCAGCGTTAAAAATGCTACTAGTTTGCTAATTCAAACAACTTTGTATTTTCACTAATAACAAAGTTACTAATGGTGGACACTTAATTTGGATAACCCTGTATAGAGTCTTCCACAAAGACTTGACAATTCATATGGATATGGAAAACTGCTAGGATTCCTTTTCTGAAACATTCAAGCAAGCCAAATGTGAACCCTGTTGTAAAAGAAATTGTACGGAAGGATTTATATATTATTTAGAGTGAATGCAAAGGCCGCTCATCTCGAAATAAAACATTCTGGGTGACTTTTAATCAAATTTCAAAGTTGTAAGTCCATAGAAGAATTAGAAAACCACACCTTCAAAATGGGCATGTCCAATTCGTTTTTGACAGTTAATTGGTTATTCAAAAAAATCGTTCATTTTTTTTACCGATAATAGTAGATGAGTAAATATGAAATAGTAGCCAAAAGATAAAGCCTTTATAATGATTAACATCGTAAGAAATCTTCTGTTATTCGTTGCTTTTCTACAATTCTCCGAAATTTCGTCATATAGTCAAAAGTAATTTTATAGGATATGTAGAAGGATATGTACCTAAGTTAGGCTAGAAGGGTTTGAAAAACAAATTTGTCATATTTTCACCTTTGTTATCTCCAAAACGGTAAGAGATACGGTTTGGTTAAATGATGGCAAAGTTGCGGACCTATCTGTTATAGAAAATGCATTAGACAAGTTTTGACGTTTCCAGTATCTCCAGACAGATATCTTCACAGATACATGGAAAATGGAACGCATGTTCCCAAAATCGTTTCTAATTTTTTCTGAATTTATTTGAGATAAGATTTCAAAATGAAATGCGCCTTGACGTTTCCACATTTTAATCTCTGCAAGGCGGCATACATAGAACAAACAGGTCGATGAAATTTTTGCAGCCAGTCGGAAGCTAAAAGACAAGCTAACTGCAGGACCTGACCAAATTCCATCATTCTTTGTCAGGGATTGTTTTAGAAAATTGGTAATTTCATTGCAGATTCTGTTTAACTTAATTTTGCACACGTCTCTTTTCCCAGATAAACGGAAAGCTGCAAAGGTGTGCCCAATTCCAAAAACAAAGAATTATAACTTAGTTTCTGATTATAGAGCAGTGTCTATCTTAAACAATTTTGCGAAACTCTTGGAGATCATATTGTATAACCGAATACATCTGTCCGTGAAAGACCATATTTCGATCCATCAACATGATTTTATGAGGCAACGCTCAACTTTAACCAATCTAATGGAGTTCAACGATTGAATAACAGAGGCCAGATTGACGTGGTATACACGGATTTTTCCAATGCCTTTGATAAGGTTAACCATAATATATTGATTAATAAGCTACGATACTTAGGTTTTAATAGTACTTATATTGCGATTTTGACTTACTACCTTTCTGAAAGGAAACACAATGTTTTTTACAATGGATATTATTCGCATGTTAACATTTCTACCAGTGATGTTCCTCAAGACTCTAGCTTAGGACCCCTGCTGTTCATTCTTTTTGCCAATGATTTATGTGTCTCTTTGGAATGTCTGAAGTTGATGTTTGCTAACGATTTAAAGCTTTTCTCTACTATTTCCTCGACAAAGGATTGTGTTGTGTTGCAAGAACAAATCAACATTGTACTAAGATGGTCTGAAAATAACAACCTTTTTCTAAATATTTCTAAATGTAAAGTACTCACTTTTTCTAGACAGACTAATCCTATATTTTACAACTACACAATGGAGGATTCTGTCTTGGAACGTTGTGAGACTGTGAGAGATATAGGTGTCTACTTTGATGGAGAACTCACCTTCAATTATCATATGAACCAAATAAATTCTAGTGCATCGAAAACGTATGGCTTCATAATCAGAAACTGTACGAACTTCGACAATATCTGTACATTGACATCTTTATTTTTCAGCCTGATAAGATCAAAACTTGATCTCTTATATGGAGCCGTATTTATAAACAATATGTTGATGCTGTTGATAAAATTCAGAAAAATATTTTGAAGCTTCTCAGTATCAAAACTGATGGAGTATACCCTGCAAGAGGTTCCGATTACAAAGACCTTTTACAAAAGTTTGAGTTTCAATCTTTAGAGCAGCGACGGAATCAAGTTTCTGTACTGATCTTATATAAATTGTTGCATGGTCAAGTAGACTGTCTCCAAATCCTCTCGCAGTCACAATTTCTGGTGCCGCGGTTAGCTTCACGAACTAGTGTTCCTTTTTTATGTCAAAGAGCACAGACTAACTTACTGTCAAAAGCACCAGTTAATATGATGAGTAACAATGCCAATAACATTGCTAACGTCTGTGACATTTTTGGTTGCAATTATAATGAGATAAAGAATAAGACACGTTTTCTAAGTTAAGACTTACCATTTTGTATATATACTTAATACCTTTAAGCTAACTTTTATTTTTATAAATTGCTCTGTTATTGGCGATAAGCTGTTGGGCTATAAAGGCTTATTATTGTTATTATTATTAATAAACAGGTTGACTGCCATGAAAAATCGTAGTAAATGTATCTGCCAACTTCAAAAAAGTGAAGCTTCTTGCATCAGACGCTATACTAAGCAATTAATTTCCTTTATTTTTCTTAGTCGCATTCATATTGGCCAAAATAAGTCAGCGGTCATATACGCCCGCCGCGGCATAACTGTCATTATCATTCCCTTAGTGCCAAGCGGTCGTCCTAGCGGTCGTCTTTTGCGAGTTTGAACTTTTGAACTTCGGGTCAGAAACATGAAATAAAAATACTTTGCAGTTAGATTAGTTTGTTTTTGTCGGTCGTAGCGTTCAGTGCAATTCGAAAATAACATAGTTCCGGGAGCAACTGGTATTATCACTTCTGAATTACGATAACACCAATCTACCAGAATCCCGACCACGGCAGACCTCAATAGCCTCAACAATACATAATTCTTAAGAAAAGTAAATATGCGCCCTTGATTAAGTGAAAAAATACTGCAGATGTTGCTATGCCAGAAAAGTGCAAGGCGAAATTCCAAAAAGCAGGGTGAAAAGAGTCGTTTCCTACTGTGCATCATGCAAAGGTAAACCACACACTTTTATATAGACTGTCTCAGCCTACACTTATTAGAATAACACGCTGTCGCCTTATGTAAATCGAGATATTCAATAGCCTCGTTTTGTACTAAATGTCCCGGGATTTCACCTTGCATATATTTTTTTATATATGTTACCGGCAATCTGTATAATCCCGTATTCTGTACAATACCTAGGTAATGCATAGAATACCTAAAACGTGTAGGTCATGTATGAAATATTATTTGTTTTTAGCACTAGAAAATAAACATCAGTATTTTTGGATGTAAGCCAGGCGTTTGATAAAGATTGGCATGATGGTCTGCTGTTTAAAATAAAAACTATACTACCCATAAAATATTTCAAAATATCGAAGTCGTTTCTAAGTCAACGTAAATTCCGAACAAGAGTAAATGAACAAACATCGAACTTCCATCCTATCAAATCAGGAGTTCCCCAGGGCATCGTTTTAGGACCAATGTTGTACACCTTGTTCACCGCAGATCTTTCCATTTCCCAAAATACAGTCACAGGAACATTTGCCAATGACACAGTAATCCTTGCCAGCAACAGCGATTGAACGTTAGCTTCGAAATCGCTACAAGATCATCTAGAAATGGTGGAAACATGTATGAAGAACTGGAAGATAAAAATTAATGAAAACAAGTGACAGCAAGTAACCTTCACACTACAGAAAGGGAACTGTTCACCAGTATATATTAATAACACAGCTGTTCCCCAGTCCACTTCAGCGAAATATCTTGGGCTCTATACGGATAGCAAACTGACGTGGAAACAACATATCATTAAAAAAAGAAAACAAATAGACTTGCGGGTGAAAAAATTATCCTAGCTGCTTGGGAAAAGATCCAAATTATCTCTGTCAAATAAGCTTCTGCTACACGAGTATAACACCATCATCAAACCAATATGGGAATATGGAGCAGAACTATGGGGCTGCGCAAGTAAATCTAATATTCAAAGGAGGAGTCAATAGAAAGTACTCCGTATGCTAACTGATGCCCCTTTGTATGTGACCAATGACACAATCCACAGATATCTCAATGTTCCATTGGTGAAAGATGTGATTCAAGAGAGGAGCAAGAAACACCACAGAAAACTGGAAAATCGCAGTAATACATCATTACAACCTCTATTAGAACCCCCTAATCGCAGACGACTTAAGATATATTGGCCAGCAGACCTACTTGATGTTTGAAGAGGTCTCATCACTGGATGGGACTTCATTATACCACAACTAGTGCTGTGAACAGCACTATGGACAGCAGATTAGCTTATAGAATTTTTAATTTCTGATTGCTAATAATGGATTGATTAAAAAAAATGCTTTGCCTGAGTATTCTATACAATACCGAATGCGCAGCCGGTAAAGCGTGTAAAAGACGAGAACAAGGAAGCTTTTGTTCACTTCAAAAAGTCACAATAGTTCCTCATGTAAAAATAAATAGTTTTTCACTTACTTAATCAAAATTTTGAATAGGAAGTAAACCTACATATTATTTTCAGAGGATTGTTTTGTTTCTCAAGTACATGTATGAATATTTTTTTTATTCTATTAAAATTTTGACTAAGCAGTAGACCTACACTGCCTACATACAGGTATTTACAGCATTGTTTTGTTTCTTAAGTTTTTTATACGCATTACTTACGTACTTGTAAGCAAAGACAATTATTATGTTACTTTTAATTAGAATGATCTTTAGTTTCACGTTAATTTTACTGTGATTTTACTGTAGTAACAGAAAGGTGCTTTCTTGTATCCTTTTCATAAAGCTTATTTTTAAGCAGCACTTTAAGTGTTAATTTTAATAAAGTTGATTTCAAATAAACAGCTTGTTTCATTTGCCTGTCATTTTATAGGTATGCCGGATAACATTGTTAAATTTAGACCAAGATCTATTTATTTCACATATTACCGGTGGAACAGCATATACAATCCCTAGGAATTGTATTCATTACCTAGGTAAAAGTTTGTAATGGATAATATTATTCATAATATTTCATACTTTGCCTGAGCAACCCAGGTATTATATACATTGTCTAGGTATTATATAGAATACCTGAATTATACAGATTACCGGTAACATATACAAAGTGACTCCGAAGTTGAGTCATTTATTTTAACAGTGAGTAGATCTGATCAAAAGAAATGTTTTTTTCCTTTAACATTTTTCTGGTAAAATTAAAGTAACAAGGTTATAGCCCTTTAGTAGTTTGAGTACCGCCCTGTCTCAATATTAATATTATGTGCTCGTGTTTGGCAATAACGGATATAATCCGCCTTATCGGTTCATCGCATCGGAAACAAAAATGCGAAAGAATTTGAAACGCTTATCACGATGTTTTTACTACAATTTTATTTATTTATTATATATTTATTATATATTATATATTTATATTTATATATTTTTAATTATGGCACCGTGTAGAAAAGAAAAAGCTGTAATGTTATGGTGTAATATTGTGGAAAAATAAAAATAACTTACAGTAAATTCGGAAATACTTCGAATTTCCAAACTGTCCAAAACCGATTTTTTATTTACCAACGCAACTTGCTCCCATAAAGTACCCCGCGTCGTATATTTATCATTATATTCATTCCCTCGACGTCAGTAATTAGTGATGCATAGTGTTACGCAGAAATGCACTGATGGACGGACCACAGTACCTATCGTGTTACATTCACTTTACCGTTTCCGATTTCCCAAAGGCGGTCTTCGAATTTGAAACACACGTAACATATCTAGTGCCTTTATCCGATTAAGTTTATATCTAACCCAGATTTAAACTAATCCTATTAATTTCTCATCTCTCATCCAATAGATATTGATTCAGCTTGTGGGGAACACTGTACCTGAATAACTTAATTTTTGTGAAAAATATTCTCTTTATTTAATTTTTGTCGAGCCTGGGCAAAGGGGGCAGCTGCCTGTTCCCCTCCCTTGGGTACGCCCTAGGAAGTCTAACAAGTCCTGCCCTTAGCGAATATATGGATATTTTCTAAGGGCACTTTATTACTATGCATAACAGCTCCTTAATTTCTCTATTCTCTATTCTCACATATTTCCACAAAATAACACACTAACACTCATTTTTTTCTGCCCCCAAACGCCAAATTAATTACTTTGACAATAATTAGTTTGACGTCCTTGCGTATCCTAAGAAAGATTGTGGAACAAAGAAGCATGGGGATGCCTCAAACAACATCTGTCACAGCTCCATCGTATGATATTACCATCATTGGAGATATGCTCCATTCAGCACCTTGATATTCGATATCCTGGGTCTACTATACCGGTAAACTTATGAAAAAAAAACAGGCTAGATAAGCTGCATTGAAAGTATATCCAGACATAAGCAAAGTTTCTCTGAAGTAATAAATCAAAGTAGCACCGTAGACTGTTGCCATTAAGAAAGGCGCGTACGTCGATGATTAATGCGTCTGATCACCAGTCTTCTCGCGAGATGTAACCCCAATGAATATTAATAGCGGCAATCTCGTCGACTTTTCCATTAAAGGCGACGTACATGTTGAGCGGCATTAGTTGCAGCCAATCAATTAGCGCTATGAATTGAGTGTGGTTACAATTTTCAGGACAGTTGGTTTTTCATTTTTGGTATTTTGTGGGTCACACGCAAAATTCAGAGAGCAAGGATGCTTTGATAAGGTTATAATGATACTTAGGCGAGATTGAGTCAATCAGCTGGACTAGTTAACATCACAACTACAAATATTGACTAATAGAGCAGAGTAGCTCCGACCTCCTGAGGAAGTCGATCAATTTGTTTGGAGAAATACCCTTCAGGTCTTCTGCTTGGAGTACTACGTCTCTAAGTATGTTGTACCCGATTCTGGCAATTGCAGGGTATCTGCAGAATACATGCCTGACCGTTTCATCTCCCTCCATGCACAATCTGCACTCAGCGTCTTCCGCCATGCCCAGCCTACTCATGTGGTGACGCAATTTGCAATGACCAGTGACAGTCCTACTATAACTTTTAGGCTATCCCTGTTCAGCCATAGCAAAGAGTCAGTTAACTTCTTTGTCAATATTGGTATAGTTGCCTTAGCATCGGTTAACCCTGCTTAGCCCTTCCAGTACTGATAGATCTTTCTGTCCATCTCTGCAGAAATTATTTGTTTAGCCGCATTGTATGCGATCCCAATCGCTGGCTCAGGCACTACGAAGGGTGTGCTAGCCCCACTCTTTGCCAGCGTGTCAGCAGTCTCTCTTTCCTATAGACCTGTGTGTCCTGGTATCCATATGAGACGGACTTCATTTCCCTCCCCTATGCCACCGAGAGCTTTTTTCCAACATTGCACTAATTTCGATGTCAAGTAAATAAATATAATTGTGTGCCTCAGTTGTCATGCTGCGATCATTCTGGCACCCAGTTCTATAGCATATATGTTAGCTCTGCTTGGAAGATCGATGCCCAGGCTCCTAGGCTAACAGATTTTTTATTCTTTAGCTTCGGCACGAAAATACCAGCTCCAACACCTTCATCGGTCTTGGAGCCATCTGTGTATGCACAGATATCTTTCCTTATCAGGTTAGCTTGCTGTTACGACTGATTCCTGTGTGGAATTGTCACTGAGTAGGGTTTAGTATATCCTGTTATATTTGGCATTATATCAGAAGGCATCCCCAGACAGCGGTGGTTTTGTCAGTCTACCAGCATCTCCGTCTCCTCCATAGTGATATTGTCCATTATACCATTTGCCACGTGATGTAGTCTATAAGATGTTCTTCTTGCCTCGCCGTCCAGGTATATGTGCAAGGGGGATGAATTAAGAAGGACCTCTATAGCTGCAGTTGGTGTGGTACGAAAGGCACCAGTGATCAACATACAAGCTTCTCTCTGTATTGCGATTAGTTTGGTGTCGACAGTTCTTTGTGCTGCCTTGCCCCACCAGGCTATAGATCCATAGGTTATCATATGTCTAATAACCATGGTATAAAGCGAGAACATAGACCCTTCTTCTTCCATAGCGAGATCCTTGCCTTCTTAAGGACTGCTTCCAGATGCGAATTTCAGTTTAGTGTTTTATCTAAGAGTATTCCTAGATATTTCCCCTCTTTCGCAAACGGTACATGTTCACCTTAGATTGTTGGAGGTTTAATCCCATCCAGTTTTCTCTTTCGGGTGAAAAGTACTATGACCATTTTTTGCGGGTTGATTGACATTCCTTCTCCTTCGCAACAATTCGCTATTGCGGTTAACGGGGCTCCTACAATCACGAGTATCATCTGCTGGGAAACGGGGGGGTGAAAAGGAAACGAGGGTGGGCAGGTCTTAGACGGTTGTCGGCGCTACTTTAAAAGGGGAAAGGATAACTGCGGGTGCGTACCGAGGTAAATTTTTATAATAACAGAGTCGGATTTCGATTAGCGATGTAGCCTGTAAATCGTTTTCTATTTTTGTACTCATCAAGTGATCATTTAGTATTGTTCTACCCTGGTTACTGTTCGTCGAAATTGTGTTGTTGAATTGTTGTGCGGTACTCTTGTTGGTGTGATTGTTCTTGAGTGCCTTTTTTTATCAAGTTTGTTAATGGACATTAAAAGGTCATATGCGACAATTTTAATTACGAATGCAGTGAGTTTAATTCATGATGAGGACAACAATAATGTGGAGCAGTTCAACTCTATAATCGCAAAATGCATTGGGGTAAGCGAATAAATTATTGCAAGAAGAGGTCATACCATGGAAAATGAGCTGCAGCTGTAGTGAGCCACAATACCGAGCGGTCTGTCTATATGGTCCAAATACATTTGCGTGCTAAGCTTAGTCCAACCTCGCTTATCACTAAGATGGAACAACTCAAACGCAAGAATATTGAAAAGAAACTCAGACAAAAAAAGCTGATATAAAAATAACTAACAATTCGGATAGCAATTCCAAAGAAAATGAATAGTTTTATGGCGAATTCAGTCAAAAACCTGACATTAACTACATTGATTTGTAGGTTGCAAAGCGAAAATTTTTAAGGAAACTTAAAAAAAGTCACGACGAGATTTTGCAGTTCGAACAAGTCACCAAATCACAGGACTGTACTTTGTGGCGTCTTAAACGGAAGATAAGGTTGACAGCGTCTCGATTTGGTGAAGTTTGTATAAGAAAGCAGAAAACAAGCTGTAAAGTTCTAGTAAACTCCATCATATACCCAACTGGGTTTTCTAGTAAGGCGATAAAAATAGGCAATACAAAAATCATTGGACACGGCAGTTCAATCTTGTGGTTTGTTTATTGATCGCACACATCCACTTCTGGCAGCATCGCCTCCATCTACCTATTACAGTAGACAAGACATGTACTGAATCCAGGTATAAGCCTACCTATTTATTTCTTTGCAAAAACTACCTAACTGTTTCCTCTTCTTTTGACTGCATAAGATATTTTTATGAGCCTCGTTCAATTGTTACCATCTACCACATGACCCTTGTAAACATAATTGTGTTTATTGACATGAATAAACGAATTTGAATTTGAGTTCTTAAATTTATTTTAGTAAAGATATAAAATTATTTGAATACATTTTTTCTTAGTCGGAACGCACCGTCACGACGCTTGGACTGGCAGGTTGAAGCAGTAGATGAATTTCGCCCAAAAACCGATTTGCACTTCACAGCTTTCGTTTAATTTTCATTATTTCTAAATGAAACTCTTGCAGCGTGCTAAAGACAAAGTCCACAGGGTGCCAGCGATCCACTTATTCGATTTTATCCACTAGGATCTTTTTAAAATATCAAGAAGTTGGGCAGAAATATTAAGCATTTCAACCCAACATTCTTGCGCAATTAAATAATTTTGTAAAAAGCTCTGATAGGACCCTAAGCCATTATGTCCTGCTTATATCCAGAAAAACATCACAAACTGCAGAACACAAATTGAAGGTAACGGAGAAATGGGTAGATTTCACGGGTCATGAAATTCAAATGAAAATGAATAAAATCTACCAAATTATCATTCTCAAGAACATATTGCCTTGACATATCGATAATTTTAAACTTCCAAATTTCATAAAAATCCGAGCGGTAGTTTCCAAGTTGATGATGAGTGATACAGTTTCTCGTGATGTAGATGTCATATAACTTAAAAAAACATAACATCTCATTTTAGAAATTTTTCGCGATTACAATACTTCTTCGCCAATGGCGTGGGAAGTAAAACGGCTTTAAAATCGAGGAGTATCAGCGATCGCGATTATGAGTAGCTATTTGCAGAACGAGTTATTTACGCGATATTATACAAAGTAGGGCCACCAAATTATCTGAATACGTCCTTTCTTAGTCCGTACATTGCGTCGCAACGCTTGTGTTGGCAGCACGAAACAGTAGACAAAATTCGTCCAAAATATGATTTTTAGAGGTTTGCGCGCTTCGAAATTGACGCTTTATTTTTTGATATTTTCGGATGAAATTTTCACAGTGTGCTGAAAACAAAACCCCACAGGGTGCTATAGAGCCACTTTTTCATTTTTTTCCCTAGGTTCTTTTTAAAAAAAATCGCGAAGTTGAACAGAAAAAGTGCGCACTTCAACCCGTCATAAAACTTGTGCAAAAACCAAATTTCAAAAAGTGCTCCTATAACACCCTGGACAATTATCTTCTAAACTTACTGCATGAATTTCATTGAAAAATATTGAAAAATGCAGTGTCAGTTTTGAAGCAGCTGAACACTTGTGATTTTTTGAAACTCACTGCGTCGGAGCCGCCTTAACACCTCCTGGAGTGTTTCCGAGATATGTTTCCCGGATTTCCCTCTGACTAGAAAGACTGGATCGTCTGCATATGCTTGAATCTCGGCCTCCAACAGGCGAACAATGGCAATCAGATTATACAGGAGCGACCACCAGGAGGGTGAAACGGGATATTAATGCACAATCTGGCAACCATGTCGCACCCTCACAAAATGGCCGCTGATAACCACACTAGTCACCGTGTTGTCATTGAATAGCATGGAATTAAACCTTCAGAGTATAATAGGTTTTGTGACTGGTACCAAGAGTTGACAGATCCCACACATGTGTCACTCCTTGAAATGCAATAATCAGCGGTATTCAAATAATGTCTAATATAAATATAACCAAGAATGTGTACTCGTGAAAAAAGAAAAATATGGAAAATTTGTAGTTTTTTTTGCAGGTTTTAGGTTTGCTGGTAGCTTTAAGGCATATATTTGGGAATTTCTTAATCGCTGTGAATATAGTGTGGATGTTTGTTAAGTTCCTGAACAATGAAAAATATTCAACTTTATGGATGTATGTATATTAAAAAACCAGGATGGTTATGTGGGAATATCAATCTAAGGTGCCATAATGGTTCTGATGAACGGCAAGTAAATGAATGAATGTTTGGAAACGAGCAATATCTTTTGGTAGAGCCTGTCATCAAGTAAGTGTTTAATGGCTATCTGCAAGAGGTTTATAGGAAAAAAACACCCAGTAGCGCATATCAGTTGAAGAAAATAATATAAACATGAATAAAAAATCAACAATAGTAATTAAAACATGAATTTAATTCAAAAATCAAACATTTCTTAAAATTTTGACTGAATTATATGTAATTTCTTAATATTGAATAAGCTGGTGATGTTTCAATGACAAGTTGTCATCTCATACTTTGACAGTATTTTGTTTTCAACATTTCATAGCTATTGGTTGCTAAAATTTGTTGATTGGAACTTGAAGCTCATTCGCTGTATCTGATGGTCTGTTACCCTATAGGTGGAGAATAACGGACTGTTGTTGGTGAAATTGGGCCTAAGTCCTTTTTTTGGCAAGAAGGATGAAACAAACAGATGTCCTTGCTTTGCGACTGCCTAGCACTCCTGCAATGCAAGAATACATTCTGGAGAAGCCTTGACCTGACTGTCTAGAGCCAAATAATCTTTCATGAGGACGTAAAGGGTGCCTCAATAAGAGCGCCGGCGATTTGATTTTCAATAAAAACACAATTTCTTTTCGAATTAAGCGAGTATTTATATTTCAACATGAAGAGGAATGGTTGCGATTAAACATGAAATGGCCACCATGAAACTTCTGGATTTGGGTCAGCCTTTTATTAGAATTCTGGATAACGTTTTCGCACAACTGTGACTCTATGTCGTCGATAACGCGCCGTATCTCTTCTTTTAGGCCTTCAACTGTTTGTGGCTTCTTCGCATACATCTTTTCCATCACATAGCCCCAGAGGAAGAAGTCCATTGACGTCAGATCGCACGATCTTGGTGGCCAATTTTGATCGCCAAACCGAGAGACGACACGGTCTGGAAACTTGGTACGCAGTAACACCATTATTTCGCGTGCTGTGTGGCAGGTCAGACCGTCTTGTTGGAAAAACATATCTTCTACATTAATTCGATCCTACTAGAGCCACGAAAAATCTGTTAACATTTTGCAATACCGCACACCATTAACAGCTACCGCAGCTCCAGCTACATTTTCGAAGAAATTCGGTCTAATCACTCGGCTACTCCACAAAGCGCACCAAACGGGAACTCGCGGTGGATGCATTGGTTGTTCGCTTCTTACACGAGGATTTTCAGAACCCCAAATTCAGCAGTTCTGCTTACTGAAATTATTATATCATTTTCCTCGAGAAATCCGCATCAATTTGGTAGTGCTCCGGCGCCCAGTCAACGAATTCACGGCGCTGCGCATAGTCCGTTAGGTTGAGTTCTTGCGTCAGTTGAACCTTGTACGCATGCAAGCACTGATCTTTTGTCAAAATTCGTTGCGGAGTGGGTCTGGTAAGGTTCAATTCTTGGCCACGATGCCGAATGGAAGTGCTTGGATTCTCGGCCATACTTTCCCGCACTGCGACTATATTTCTGAGGGACCGACCAGGACAGCGACGAACATTCAGCAACATGGATTTGGTCTCAAATTTTGTAATTAAACGTCGAGCTGTGGACTCATTTGGCGCATTATTGCGACTGAAAATTGTTCGTAATTTGCGAACTGTTTCCGCGTAATTTTCTCCATTTTCTACTGAGTTTTCACAATAATTAAATGTTGCTCGTTTGAATATTACTCCATGACGTCTAATTGCGTGGTCTGGACATGACAGCTGCTATTAAGTAAGCACCACACCATTTGTATGAAAAACATGACAGCTAATTCAAATATGGCGCTCTTGTTAAGACACCCTTTATAAGGTCATGCATGAGTGTCACGTGCCAAAATCACGTAACCTTTCTTTTTTTCTATTTATCACTTATCATTAATTTGAATTTCTCCTCATTGATAATAGAGTGCCCATTCCTAGGCCAAACCCCTTTTCAATTATTTTCTTTTTGCAAATTTAATAGTTTATTGATTTTGTAATTTCACTCGTATTATATCTTTCTTTCTCAGCAAAAAACTCTGCAGATTTTCTCCGTTAGATAGCTTCCTATAAAACATATCAAGGCCACTCAAGATTCCTTCCTCTAGAACGTTACGTATTCTGTGATTCGGTTTTCAGCTTCCGTTGAGGTCGTGGTGCAGGGGTCTTTTTGTCGTTTTCCAGACTCTGGGATATTAGGCCCCAAGCACCCATTCATGGAGTAGCACCATTTTCTTTTTATTGCGGAACTTGAGTTTAGTTATTTTGGGTGCTACGTTTTCCATTTTTTCATTTGCATCGTTGAAGTTTTGCAAATTGGAAGCCATCCCCTTGAAAAAAAACCCTGATGTAAACAGGTAAAATATCATTCTAATTAACAATTCCATAGATCTTTATACATTTATTATTGCTTATTGAAATTCGTAGAGACTTCTTGACTTTATTAGATAGTCTACGTATTCAAATATGGGGCAGTGCCTACATGGCACCTTCTATTACATTGATCATGATTTTGATTTTTGAGCCGCCATAACTTTCTAGAACATGGGTAGTGTTGTTTAGGCGTAAAACATACAGGGTGGTGCATCGAAAACGAAACAGACGCATTTACTGGCTGCTCAGTTTTTTTTTTTGAAAAACGCTCAGACCCGTCGATTTTCTTTTCGAGGGGGACACAAGTTTGGCAAAAAATCACGTTAACACTTGCAGCCCACTGGGCGGGGGTGACACCAACCCTAAAATCGTAAATGGAAAGGGAGGTCGAGTGATACCTTATTTTAAAGGTCTTTCAGTTCCCTTTATAATGATGTATTATACATGAGTAGTTTTGAAGATTTATTTTGATTTAAAGCATAAAGTAGACTTTAATAGGTACATCAGATTAGTTTGTACTACTTTCAGAAGAAATTTGACTAAAAGAATTTACTTAATAAGTAAATGCTTTTCTTCACTACGCCCCTGGTTTGTATATCGTTTTGTTGTTGAAAATAGCTATTGGAGCGTTTTTTTGTGGCAATAAGTTATTTCCTAAAGAAAAATAAGGAAATATCTCGTACTTATTTTAAATAGGAATTTAGTACATAGTGTGCGATTGATTTGACCAAACTTTGTTGCTAAAATAACTTGTAATGCTTTATTACATAAATTAACCATGGTATATTCCACAGCAGAAAGAGTTGAAATTATCGAAATATTTTTCGAAAATAATCAGTGCTCCAAACGAACAGCAGAAATATTTAATGAGCGACATGAGAACAGTAACGTGCATCGAAAATATGTTCTAGAACTTGTAGCTAAATTTCGGGAAACTGGGTCAGTCGACAAGAAAAAACGTAACATTGAAAATCCCATAAGGAACGAAGCAATAGAAGTGGGGTTTTAGGGCAAGTTTATGTAGATCCTACATTAAGTATCCGCAAATTTGAGACTGTGTGTGGTGATTGTCGACGTACTGTCCAACGGATACTAAAGGTCCATAGTTTTCATCCATATAAAATTCACCTGGCACAAGAACTTAATGAAGACGATTTTGATCGGCGATTACAATTTTGTGAAGATATGAGTGAACGAACTATAATCGATGAACATTTTCTATTCAACACTTGCTTTTTAGACGAATGTTCCTTTTTCTTAAATGGCGTAGCAAATCGTCATAACTGCCGATATTGGTCCGATTCTAATCTCAGAATTTATCATGAGGTTCATACACAGCAGCCTCAAAAATTAAATGTTTGGGCTGGTATTTTTGGGGATCATTTAGTTGGTCCTTTTTTCTTACCTGAAAATTTGACCGGTGAAATATATTTTGAATTACTGGAAGATGCCATAGATCCTGCATTAACAGCCATAATTGAAAATCAGAATGATCGGCGGTACATTGCGAATAGGTTGATGTTCCAACAGGATGGGGCCCCACCACATTACGCATTACGTGTTCGACAATGTTTAGATCAGACGTTTCCAGATCGCTGGATTGGTAGAAGACGTGCCATTGAATGGCCCCCAAAATCGCCAGATTTATCGCCTTTGGATTTCTTTATGTGGGGTCATTTAAAAAGCAAAATCTATGCTACTCAGCCAACATCATTAAAAGACCTGCGACAAAGAATTGTGAATGAGTGCCCTCAAATTACTCCTCAAATATTGCAAAATGTGCGGCAACGTTTTGACCAAAATCTTTATTATTGCATGGAGAGTCATGGTGGCCATTTTCAACATTTACTTGCCTAACGGGTCAGTTCATTCTTCATTTTTAAATTACTGTGCTGCCAAATGTATTGATCCCACTAATGATGATGTCTTAGTTTTATTTAAGCGTTAAATCAATAAATCTTCAAAACTACTGAACTGAAGTACATTAATTTTATATCATTATAAAGGGAATTGAAAGACCTTTAAAATAAGGTATCACCCGACCCCCTTTCCATTTAAGATTTATGGGTGGTGTCACCACCGCTTAGGGGCTGCTTTTGCCAAACTTGTGTCCCCCTCGAAAACAAAATCGGCGGGTCGGAGCGTTTTTTTTTTCAAAAATGAGCTGCCAGTAAATGCGTCTGTTTCGTTTTCGATGCGCCACCCTGTATATGTAAAGCGGATACCATGTATACGCCAACTAATTTTATTTCGCCAGAGTTTTTTTTTTTGGTAATATTCTCGCACTCCAGTGGTGGAGCACATGTGCGTTGTTTTTTAATCAATGTATTGTGATCCATTTGATCATCTTGTTTATTTGGCTCTATCTGTGTATACTGTTACTTAAATTTCGTCATCTCTGTTAGACTCTCCTTTTGTGTGGTGGTCAAGCAAAACAAGTTCCGACTAACATCTCGGGAAATTGTGGCTTAATCCGTCCTAAGTCACTGGTTCTCTTAACCCGCCCTTACTCTCCGCTTTATTGAGCTAGGGCCTAAATTTGCATGCCACTAGACAAATGTTTTGCTTGGACCAACCGTTAGATAGCATTTATCATTGCGTTTTATTAAGTAATGAGAAAAAGGCGTGGAATGAGTCTTAAATGATGTTGGATGGTTACCTCTCCTCGAACACGCTTAGAAAGTAGAAATTACGATGAACTCCTCAACTTTTTTAAAAATCAACATCTGTGAATCTTTCATGTTACTAAATCAGAGAACTTTTCCAATATGCAGCTAAACAGGTGGAACATTCTTCAAGCTATAATTCAGTCGGCTCCCATTCGGAAGATCTATTATGCGAGACCGACCACAACTTTTAAATTTCCTCGTTGAACTTGACGTGAGAAGTTTTAATGCGAACCTTGAATTTAACTTGTTATGAATTGTTTGGTATGTCATATAAACTTTAGGGAATGTTCTTATTCGTTATCGTCACTAGAGATTGTGCTAAAGTTTCCTAGGCATCCTGATTAAACTTATCGTATACTCTGATGTAATTCCACAGCTAAAACTTTATAGAGAGTTACTATTAAGGCCACGAAATGTTAACAAATTTCTGGAAAAAGACTCGACATAATACCGCCAGTATTCTGAACATTGAAGGGTGTTACATGAATTTTTTGCATGGCGCCTAGGTAAAAATCAAAGTTTTTTGGAACGATTAGTCACATTATATGGGTCTGCGGAATGGAATTTTGAGAGACGTACCGGATATGCTAAGCTACTTCCGTGGGTGAAACTTGATACAGGGTTACCATTGAGACCAAGAAAGGTTCCCAAATTTTTGGAAAAACTCAGTAAAAATTGTCTATTCATGATGCCATCAATACCTTGAACGTTGAAGGGTATTTATTGATCCTTCGCACGTCGTCTGGTTAAAAATCAATGTTTTTTTGGAGCATTTAGTCATACGAGGGGCACGCTGTATATTTTGAGATGCGCAATAACTATACTAGTTAAGACCGGCAATAGTGCACTATTAGAAAGAGTAGTCCTTTACTAGTAACCATCCGCATTCAGTTCATTTTCAAGCTTCTTACAGTGCATCTGGTGTAAACAAATATAAGATGAAACATGGTATTGTCTCCAGAGAGTTATCGCGCTATGATTTACCATGAGGTTAAAGTCGCTTTAACTGAACATCAATGAATCGAACGGTTACAACAGGTATTTGGCAATGAAGCTCCGTCCCGCGCAAGTGTTTTGCAGGTATGCCGGAATTAAAAGAGGGCGTGTTTCATTGGATGATGAAGAACGTAGAGGTAGGCCATGTTCTAGTGTGACAGAAAACATTACTAAACTTCAGCGGCTGATTGAAGAAGATTCTCGCTGCACATATGCGACTATAGAGGCAACTCTTGGAGTAGGATCCACAACAGTCACACCATTTTGTATGATCATCTTTATTCAAAAATAGTTCTTGCTAAGGTACAATCCTGCATCACGACAATGCATCTAGTTACACTGCCCAACTAACTTTTTACGCCAGCGCCACATCAAAATGATAGAACATCCGTCTTATTCGTCAGATTTGGCAATGTGTGACTTCTGGCTCTTAAAGAATTTGGAAAAAATCTACGTGGTCGAAAAATTTCGTCCGTAGAGGAAATCGATCAAGCAATTAATCAGTTTGCTGATGACATTCCAAAAACTGACTGCTTAGAAGCATTTCATTTGTGGAAGGTCGGGCTGCAGAAGTGCATTGATGCTGTAGGGGAATACTTTTAACATAAATAAACTAGTTTTTGAAAAATAATTTTCAGTTTTCGTGTATCTCAAAATATGTAGCGCGGCCATCATATTATATGATTTTTCGGAATGGATTCTGATTAAACTTAGCGTATATTCTAAGCTACTTCCGTAGATAAATCTTTATACGGGGGTGAGGTTAACACCAAATAAGATTTAGAAATTTTTGAAAAAAAAACTCGACAAAAACGATCTTTTGATGATACCATTAATACCTCAAACATTGAAGAGTATTAATTTCATTCACTCATTCTTCGCATTTCGTCTGGTTGAAAATGAATGTTTTTGGAGCGATTAGTCATGTTATGTGATTGTTCGAAATCAATTCTTGTGAATGTCTATCCTCATCTGCTGCTTATCATAGTTACTAACAGTGACAGTTATATTCAGCATGATAACGGATTTTCGTGGCAAATTGCTTCTAATCCTAAATTATAAATTGTCAAAGTCTTAGAAAGAGCAAGCAGTCTTGTTACCAAGACATTTTGACATATATCACTGAGGCAGTGTGACAATAATGCGAAAAAATAGTATCAAAAATGAATACTGTAGCCTAAACTTTCATTGTTGTATTAGTTTTAGTGTGAGAATTGTTAAATTTCACTTCACATTTACTATTATTTCCCATGCTGGGCAGGAAGTATGAAAATTGCAAAAAATTCAGAAAATGCGATATCATGTTTTTTTGATGTTTCATAACATTTACCTCATGAAGAACCATGTCCCTGATTTCCGTCTGTCTGTCTGCCGGTCTGGCCCTTCTAGTACTGGAAAATCACACCTCATATTTTCTTGAAATTTGGACACAAGATTACTATTATGTCAATGACAAAAAGGCTTCGTAGGCTTTGAAGATCTACTCAGTGGCGACGGAGCTACAGGCCAAAAGCAAAAAAAAACGTCGAAAATCACCTAACCTACTTTTTTGATGCTGCATCTGCCCCTACTCATTCTTGAATTTTGTGAGTGGTATAAATTGGGGGTGGGGAAGATATATCTCATGTTTTTGTATTAGTAAGCTTATTCTGGCGTATCTACATTCTATTAGAAATATTTTACACATGCTATATGGTGTATGCTAGTAGACCTTTCTAAAGTAGATGTCTGAATAGTGCAGAGAGGAAAAAACAAATTCTCATAGATGACACTATGGAATCTCATTTCATTTCAGATATTTCTTTGGACGCGAGAATATAGTATTAGATCGGGTATCTTCTGGCAGTATGCGTTATTCAATGCTTGTATAACTAACGTCAATCTGTCCGATTTGTTAACGCTTCGACTAATCTTGATGAAGGTGTTTCCTAGGAGTACCTCCGAAATGTGAGTTTGATTATGCTATGAAAAGTTTAATCTGCCTGTGCATCCATCAAAATATACATCAATAAAAATATGTCAATAAATTCGCAACATTTCCGCCATAAGCACACGCTCGATGCGACTAAAAATTTACCATTGATATATGCAACAGAATATATCGGAGAAACTCCCAACTAGGAAAATGTAATTTCCTGCTGTAACGGACAATTTCAATGCAAATTTTCACGTGCATGCATATAAATTGGTATCGCTTAACCGACTATGGTTTACTTTTGGAAAAGTTTGCTCCAGCTAACGCTAAATGATGTATTTTTGCTACGGAATTTTAATATAAATGAATATACGTTACATATTAAAATATTTTTTGCTCCAATTTTCTCATGAATGCATACAATTATTGCTTTCGCTTGATGTATTATGTTTCAATTTTGAAGTATTAATTCAGTAATTTATATATGTATGATAAAGATGGAACGTATTAAGGTATATTTTACTTGATAGCACTTACATTTATTAGTTGGGAAAATATACTCGGTGACAAAGAAAATAAAATACCCAGTAAAATGATTTTATTTGAATGGAACCTTGTATGCTGTTAGTCATAATCAACGGACTGGTCATTAAATTGTAGAGTGGAACATTTGCATTATCGCTGGATTTCCCTAATAATTTGCTCGGCGACCCCAGTGCCCTATACAGGCATCCAGTCCTCGGAGCCCTAGAAGGTGATTAATTTCTTCTAGAGGTATCTCATCCCAAGCTATTTAATATGTCTCTAGATATTGGAGACAAGAAAAGAGGCAGACTTGACCATTATTGAGATTATTATAGCTATAACAATATGGGTACGGACGTTATCTTGTTAGAAAATAGGTTTTTATGGATTTGGAGCAATGGCAAAAATTCGGGCTCCAGTATTCAGCTAAAAGTAGCTTAGCACCATATTCAACGCCGCACTAAACCCTAAGTGCTACATTTTGGCGGCACTTGTGACGTTCAATTGAAAGCTTTACTTATCGCACGATAGCTTCCGTCTTATGGCCGTTCATGATTCATTCCAAAACAGACCCAAAATTATCACTAAAACAATGTTGTACCATTAGCCCAATTTTCCCGGTCTCAGTTCTGTTTTAGGGATGCATGATGGGCGGAAAGAGTCTGAAACTGTCTCTGACAAAAACCTCCAAACCAATATCTCCGCATAACAGACGGTTTGCGCCACCGAGTACACTCAAACCCCCTCAGCTACACGCTGCCAGAATACTTCGCTCGTCTCTGACTGGCAGCGATTAAACCGCTCAGCCCACGGTAGTCTGATTGGGAGCTGAGCGATTTATTCAAGACTGACAAGAGATGCGCAGATGCATTTTGGCAGCATGTAGCTGATTGAGTGCAGTGAGTGGTGCAGCCTTCTTAGGCGGAGGTAACAAAAATTTAAAAGGCCTGCTGTTCAACAAGATAATACCAGTCCCTATATCGCTGAAAGAAGAGTATTGCACCCTAATAACCATCAAATCAAGCTCCTTCCTTGGACTCCTACATCTCCAGATCATTCGCCAATTGAAATCTTACGAAATATGACAAGAGCAACTTCTTTACCTGACCGTCCATTAACGTTAGCAAGAAGACTAAAATAGCCACATTCGAAGAATGCCCAGACGACTGGAGTGTCTTTACGACCTCAAGGTGTCCCTACAGATTATTACCAAAATCAAGCGATATCGTCAATTTTTTCGCTTCAAAATTTAGCCATGACCTCCTCTTGCTTATCTATGTCTGTATACAAATTTTCAAATGAAATAATTTCTATAGCGTGTTCTATTTTCTTTGCCACTGAGTATACTATTGAATGTGTCAGTGCAAAAATCACTTAAGTCCTTGTTTTACCTACATGCTTTTTCTGCTGAAGACGCTTTATCAAAGGTGGATACGTATTCTGGGTATACGTATTAAAACACATTCCTTCCCCATCAAATAACATCACGTAATACACGTTTAGTTCAAAAACATTCCAAGTCCGGGACTTAAGTAGTTTTTGCACACGCTACTCGACGACGGGTACTAAAACGGGTCATTTCAAAAACGGTGTATCTGTATACCCGAATTTTGGTATTTCCATATTTATATGCACGGAAATATCAAATTTAAACCCATTAACTACAAAAATATTATTACAGCTCTCATCCCCGTTCCCCGAAATCACTTGTTTATGAGTTTCGTTGTTTCCTACCAAACTCACTGATCCAATATTTCTCATTTGTATGACTTAAAAGATTCTTCAAATACACGCTAAATATTTTGAATAGCTGTTCCTGAAAAAGGAATTTTACACGCACAACACCTATCGTACAATGTCAATTTTTTTGTTGAACTTGTGAAATGTGAATAAGTCAATATTTAAGTATAGTTTATAACAATAAGAAATAAAAAATACGGTTAATATGATTTTTTTGATCAAGTGATACAGGGTCTCTCACAACTTATCGGACAAATTTTAACCACATATGCACTGTTATGAAAGTAGTTGATCTCTCAAAAAGAAATGTAATAAAAGTCCTATAGAAATTAAGTTATAAACCTGAGTTTCAATAACAAATTGAAATATTAATATCTGTATTTTGCTTTCATCGTCGTGATGTTAGAACGCGTATTAATCATTTATTGTAGCAAATGTACCAAACAACTGACAAAAACAAAATAACAGGAATTTTTATGTTTTTTCATACTGATAAGAACGTGTAATAATGTTTAATCTGTATCGTGGGTGATCTGAATGAAGAACGGTCGATTTTTGTGAAGTTAAATAAGAAAGTATTTTGCGAGTTTATGTTTGGAGTTATTTATTAATAAAAATGGCACATGTGCACACTAATGAGGAGTTAGTGGACATTGTTTTAGCGTACGGAGAAGTGGACAAAATTCGCGAGCGGCTTCTCGTTTGTATGCACACCGATTTCCGAATAGGCACATACCACATCACGACACATTTAGTTCAATTGCTTTACGTGCACGTGCTAGTGGAGATTTGCGCCCCAGACGTTGAGTGGCTAAGTTGTGAAATACGCTGTATACCAGTAACAATATTTCCTGCGAAAACGATGCAATTCCATATCAGTTCTTCGAGCTGTTTCCTTTATTATTATTTACATGCTGTGAAGGTTGTCCGGAATTTCAATGTTTTAGAACTCAAATACTACATATAGAGCAAAAAAATACCTTTTAAGTGGTTTTTTATTAGTTGTAAGGTTTCTGTACCGATAAGTTTTCTTAGAATTTGTATGATTAGCTCATTAGCCTGTTCAATAATTTAAGTCCTTTGTCCATTGTATCATATCAGAATCACACTAAATTCTATTTATCCAAGAAAGCTATTGGCCCCAAAGTAGTAACTAGCGCATGATCATTGCGTGATTAGCACTTTGATATATTTCAAGAAACGAGAACAACTGTTATTGGTTAAAATCTGTTGAGCCCGTATTTAGAACCAATGCCAAACCAGTGGTGTGAGAGGCGACACAGCGGTACATGCAGCCTCGCCGGCCATGTAACACGCTCGGCGTTCTAGAATCCGATCACGTGGGCTACGCGTGAATATGGTTGGGTTCAGTTTCATCAACTGCATTCTATACTAGCAGGAACCGCACCTTTTCTATACAGCTGTAGATATAAACATCTAAATGACTAAATTTGTATATTGTTTCTTATGATCCAGTCAACTACAAAAGCGACAATTGCTATCGGGTGGGAACAGATAAAAAGAACCCCCTCCGTCTCCTTCTTTTTTTGCTGCAATTAATAATCGTTCATCGGTCATTGTAAACTCAAAGGTCTGTCTATGAGATGCCATGGTACAAGCGCGTTGTGCAACAGCAGAATTAAATTAAGTAGTTGGCGAAGACCCTTATAGTCAACAACTGTCAGGGTAGCCAGAAATCGATATCTACGTGGTGGGCTGGAATATTTGGCAAGGCTTTTAACAAGTTTTGCCTCGTCGCTAACGGATCTGTCTGTTGTTTCAGAACCAGTAACGACACTACTGGGTGGACCAGAAATGTATATTAATAAGGGTAGCACCATGAATCTCACCTGCATCGTAAAACACAGTCCTGAACCACCCCCTTCAATTTACTGGACGCACAATGGCCAGGTAAGATGAAGCTTTACATATATTTTTACAGCAGTAGTATTATCTTTGAGCAATTTTGAATATTTAAGAACTAAACCAAGTTTGAACAGAAATAGAACTGACAGTTGAACTTTACAGTTCTGTAGCTGAAATGTAAACATTCGTTAGCATAAAAATCAGATCTCTATAAGGGCAAGCAATTGGAAATTTTAGCATAGCTTAAATTGATATTCTACATTCTGAAGGCTAAAAATATCGACAACCGACAGTTTGTCGATTCCAACTATTTGATGCGTACGTACAGTTAAAGTGACTGTTTATTGAATATTTTGTCAGTAAATATACTCACGAGGTATCAGTTTTTATTTCAAAGATCAATAAGATGTTCTCTTAAATTGCAAATCAAAGTACAATATGACTTTTGAATTTTTTGTAAACGTTTAGCTGAAGCTGAATCTAAAAGTGGATAATATACTACATCGCATTGTGTAATTTTTTATATTACTAGAGATAACATCTTTTTGTGCCCCGAAATTATGTTTCTCTTTGATTAAGTACAACTCCCGTTAAACTAGTTTTAGTTACATTATTCACATGGGATTCTTACTCTTTACTTTTGAATTAAATACTCTAAGTAGCGAGACCGTTTGAAGTTATGCTAAAATTACTTGTATTTTTGATAGAGGGCCTTAGATTTTCAGGAGATAAAATAATATCTTCGGATTTGGAGGGATTCAACCAGACACTATGTTATGTCGCATAATTTTCACTAGAACCTAGGTCCTCTGTTATTTGAGATTCCACGATTCCTAAATTTATATGAGAAGTGAATACTACAACATTTCACGACTCTGTCCAAGTCTGCTATATACAATATAAAGAGAAGTGTGACAAGCACTGATCCTGGAGAAAGTCCTGAAGAAATCAGACATTGTATAGTAAATCCTGAATCGATGACGACGCTTTCGGATCTGTTCATCAGAAAGCTGCTTATGAAGCTCAGTGAGAAATTATCGGAATCATAATACTTGCATTTATCAATAAAAAGCGATTGTATCTAATATCTTTGGGAAGTCCACAAGAGCTGCTGGTTTAACTGAATGCTGATTCCACGCTTCGATGGTATTATGAGTAAAATCGAAAAGGCACTTGCCGTACTGTGATCTCTCTGAAGTACACATTATTTTTTCAGGTAGAACCTCATGCCCTAAAACATTTCAAGTTATTTGAATTAACATAACCTCTTCAAATAATTCTGAAAGCGTAGGTAAATAACTAGATCGTAAGTTTGTATATGAATTTGGATTATTGATTTTTGATAGGAGTAGAATGAGAGCTTTTGCCATGAATTTGGCAACATACTTTCTAAACGATAATCTATTATATGCAGGATGTATAAGTAAATTGCGGAGAATCAGGACATTAGCATGCTTAGAGATTCACGATCAGTTATAAAGGCATTTAATTTCAATAAATGTTATAATGAAGATAGGTATAAATAATTGAAGAATTTAAGAACTGGTCCTAGAAGCACTCCTGAAGGAATCAGAACTTCTGCAGAAAAATCCCGGATAACCATTTGGGTTCTATTTATTAGAAAACTGTGTAACAAACTTGGGGTGTTTCGGAATCGAAAAAACATACATGTATATTAGCATCGGGGTTACAAAATTTATTTGAAACTTTGTATATGTAGCACTGACGTCATAGCTAATATATACAAAGATGTTCGTATCTTAGACAACATCAGTAACGTAGGAAATGGGACATTTTAATTCCTACCAGAAAAAAAGAATTATTTTCTACGCCACTGACCTATTTGAAATATGTATTGCATTGTTGAATGAAGCATTCCATTTTATACGAACCGCCTCTCCATTTGACAAATTTTTGTTAATTCCTGCTGGAGACGAATTGGTTTGAGTATTCAAAGTAAAGTCCTTAGAAAAAGCTTCAATGCGTTCTACTTTGAAAATACACTGAAGTTAGTTTATTAGGAGAGTAATCATGAAGTATCATGAAGCTATGTGTATAATATCCGTGTTTTATCCTTATTCAGTCTCATCAGTGGCGTAGAAATTTACCACACCCTGTATTTTGGTGCTGGGACATTTAGGACATATAGTATGCCTATAGGAACTTTTTTGTTATTTTTAGATGTACCTGTTTCTGAATCATCCTATTATAAGAGTGAGGTCAAGTCTTGAGGTCTATTGTTTCTGTCTTCCTCAAAATTTGCCATCCTAGGTACTTTCTTAACTTTACATGTCTACACCGTATTTGACGTTAACAGAACAAGTTGATTTTGAAAAGCTATGTTACCCATCAATGGAACAGTCAACAAATTTCGAAACAAGAAAAACAACAATTTCACGAACGCAATGATGGATGGCTCTAGTAAGCCTTGGGCCTGCCGAAACGCATATTTGTTCTGTGTCTAGTGGACAGGGGCCAATCATACTGGGACTATTTGTAAACAAAACAGTATGTATTACAAAATTTAGCGATTCCCGCATAAAGCGATTAATTAAAAAACCCATTCGAATTTTTTGCGGAGCATACACGAAAATAGCGTAGCAGCTCGACCCAAACGGTGTATTCGTTTTTGAAAACATCACAATTATTGCTCTTTGTAGTATTAAATGCTCTACGAAGGCTTTATGAAATATACGTTTAACTGGTACATAATAATAGGGTATGCTTACGGGCGGTTATGTCCTTTGTTTTCCATAAATCGCATTTCAACTGGCAAACACACACACATAAAATTTCTAAACTATAGTCGAGTACTATACGTTCCATCAATTTTATCAAAAAATGTGACATTTACTGAACCTGTTGCTTGGACGTGAGTATTGTACTGTACTGAACTTGTTGCATCCACCAAACCTGGTGTGGTTCTAGAAGCAAAATGCTACGAAATAATGGAGGTATGATTTTTGTCTTGGTACGAATCTGCTTAGTCACATCTGGTTCGCTCCCTGCAGGAGAAACAATCGACTCGACTGTTACAATGGTGTTTATAAATCTACACAGAGGTGAAGTGATGGCAGGTTCTTGAGACCTTACATGTAAAGTTGATAAATACACATATACAGGGTGTAAAGTTAGTAGTGGATCAACGGAAGTCAGGTGATAGGGGGAATTAAAACATATGCTACGATTAGTGTATCATGTCACATTCGTTGTTGTGTTGCGATAAACGTAAGAAACGCAATAGGGTCCTTACCACCTACAAGTACAAAACCTATTGTGTTTAGCCGCTCTTTATGACGACTTACCGACAAATGTGGAAAATATTTTAATTTAACTCACTTTTAAAGGACTCGTTCTAAATGGCCTCCATTTTCTATACTCAAGCGACACCTTCTAATAAAATTGTCCTTTAGTCTTTAAAATGAATTTGCGTTTTCCATAATCTTTATTTTCGCTTCATGAATTTCTACTTACTTTACACCTTGTACATACTAGTATTAAGCTTTGAGTGTAATTTAATGAGGTTACTTAACTTCGTGATGTAATGAATATTATATATTGTTATATATACTTATAATATTTATACTATGTAAGTAATTATCAAGTGCTACTATAATTGGTTATCAAACATTGCTGACGAAGTGTTTTATACTAGAGCTCAACAGAAATGAGGATACCATGTACGGACGCACTCTTTGCTGCAATCTGAGGCAACTTCTTTCCATGAAAGGCCCAAATAGTGGCCTGACAAAACCTTTTTTGATGCCATTGCACTACATCGAAATTTGTACTGGAAGTTGTTTTGAAGTCTTGGAGAAGATAAATCAAGTTACTTGACGCCATTGTTAGCCATTTTGTATAAATACGATACTGATAGCGCGTAAAGTACTAACTTCATACAATATCTGAAGCGAAGCTTATAGACGGGAGCAGTCACTGACAGACGTCCTCCAGACGTTTGGCATCATTTATTAGGGTCTGCAGTTAATGACAATCCTGATTGGCCTTTTCATGGCATCCAGCTGAGGCTTTTTCCCTCTTATCCGTCGTTTTTTCAATTAACCCGGCGTCATTAGACTTCAAGGCATTACCGGGGGTTAAAAGGTCTCTTCCGATAGACGATCGATAAACCGATGAAAATTAACGGTGCACCTATACAATCCAGTCATAACGGGATATCCCTGAAGCAGTCTTTCAACAGAAATATATACCGACATATAAAATGCACCACCTAAACTCTGGGCGCTGAAGAAAGACATTAAACGTAAACAGTGATCAGCACGTGAACAGATCCCTCGAAAGTATCCACGGATATACTCCAGTCACTTTAGGTCTAAACATCCTCGGCAGTGTATTTCTAGTGAATCCACAGACCCTTTTTCGTGTCATCTTGAGACTAGAAAAAGGATGACTGTTAAAATAAGTTACCTTGATCTTTCATGAGCTCCCAGTACAAAACATCATCGATATATTTTTGATGTAGGAACAACAAATTGATTTAGAAAACATCCACTTTGAACCTAAATTGACTGGAGTAACATCGATCTACAGACAAATTCAAGGTCACTAGCAGTCGTCGGCGCTCTACGAATCTGCACAGGTTTGGACTTGTAAACGTGATTGTAGATGACACGACAGGCATCTAACAGTTAATTCACGCACAGGATTGCATTGCATACGCATTACGCATTCAGTAGCGTATACTCGTTTTTCGCGAGTGGAACGTTTTGTTTATATATTGCCTAAGATACGATGTCTGACACAGATACAGCCGACGAAGTGGTTGACATCAGCGCAACCCCACCCAAAAAAAGGGCTAAGAAGCTACATTTAAGTGCAAATGAAAAACAAATAATATTAAATATATACAAAAACCAAATTCAAGAAAAACCCGATTTGGTCGTGGACGAAGTTATATGTAAGGTAGCACATATTTCTGGAGTATGTCGGTCCAGTGTTTATAGGATCATTAAGGAATATAGGAGCACTCACTCACTTTCTGAGCCAAAACCGTATCCTGCAAGAAAAAGGATAACGGACGGAGTAGATGACTTTGACAGAATTGCCATCAGGAGGAAAGTGCATAATTTTTTCTTCCGAAATGAGATACCTACAGTAGATAAGATATTAAGATTAGTTAATGCTGATGAGGATCTTCCATCATTTAAAAGAACCACATTCCGAAAACTTTTGAAGGAACTTAATTTTCGATTCTTGAAACGGGGAAGAAACAATATGTTAATAGAGAAAGAAGAAATTGTTGTGTGGAGAAGGGAATACCTTAGGAAGATTCGGAAGTTTCGCGATGAAAACAGAAAAATTTACTATTTGGACGAAACGTGGGTGAATGCTGGACATACTCAAGCGAAAGTTTGGGTCGACAAATCAGTAACATCATCAAGGCAGGCTTTTCTAGACGGTCTTTCGGCTGGATTGAAAAATCCTGCAGGTAAGCTCCTTCATCTATCCGGCAACTTAATTTTGATAAATTCGGGCAAATAATATGCTGTGATAGCAGATAATGTGTGATATTCTCCAAAAATGGTGCATTCGCAGTGTAGTCATTAGGAAAAAAACTTCGACCCTCTTTTAAGCGTTATTTTGAAATTTATTATCATTTTTGGGTGCAGTCAATTTGCTTTGAATGGGTTTTGAGAAGTTGCAAACTTCAATTTTCTACGTTTTTCAGTTTTTGATCAGCATTCCGTGACTCTTAAATTCAGCTAAATGAACTCAATTGCCTCATTCCTTCAAATTTAATCAATCCATAGTGTAAGGAATAATTTATTTCCAGGAAAAGGCAAATGGCTGATCATTTGTCACGTAGGTAGTGAAGACGGCTTTGTTCCCGAAGCACTGTGGGCCTTTGCATCAAAAAAGACAGGGGACTATCATGAGGAGATGGACGGCAATTCCTTTGAAAATTGGTTCTCCAAAATGTTACTAAAGCTGGAGAATAACGCTGTTATTGTACTGGATAATGCCCCGTACCATTCTAGAAAAATAGAAAAAACTCCCACAATGGCAACTAAAAAAGCAAACATACAACAATGGCTGGCCTCAAAACAGATCGATTTTGATGAAACAATGGTCAAGGGTGAATTGATAAGTATAGTCAATAGACATAAATACAAATACGATTTTAAAATGATCGACGAAATGGCCAAAAAACAAAATAAAACTGTCTTGAGACTGCCACCCTACCATTGTGAGCTGAACCCTATTGAGCTGATTTGGGCCAACATAAAGCAATACGTGGCGTCGAATAATAATACTTATAAATTTTCTGATGTTAAAAATCTCTTTCACATCGCAGTCAATAGAGTTACGGCAGAGGAATGGAAAAACTGTATCCGCCACGTTCGGGAGAAGGTTGAGGTCAAAATGTGGGATTTGGACAATGTCATCGATACCCAAATTAAACCTCTAATAATTCATTTAAACGATTCAGAAGATTCAAGTTCCTCTTCTGAATGAGTGCGCGCAGCTTACTTACTAATAACTAAAAAGTGTAGTTAACTCATTTGTGAATCTCTAACTGAAATTTACTGTAAAAGATAATAATTATCTTGTATGAAATTTTTGATGACTACCCATAATATCTTGATGCGGTCCTGTAATGTCTCCTGCGCCTAAACACTCACTCACGAGCAATATGCGTGTATTTGTTTGGGTTTAGTTTCTTTCTTCAGCGCCTAGAGTATAGAATTATTTATTGAATTGTGATAAAAACTTTTTTGCTATCATGGAAGTATACGCTGATAAAATGTTGAAGGCATTCCGAGCCGTACTTTTTTTAAAAGGTTTTTTTTTTGTCATTTCAGGAACATGTTTACTTAATATTCAGTGATTTTTTTGTATTGACTCCATTTCTTTCTTTGTTGTTTCATTGCATTATCATATCCAGACGCGCCAATTTCACTCAACTTTCCGAGTTTGAGGGGGGTCGGATACACTCATTCTACTAAAAATTTGAAGGCAATAGGCTAACTTTTCAACCGTAGTTGCTTCAATCAATCGGAGGCGTCTTTGAGATACTTTTCACAAGAACTACTCTTCTGGCGTAACTGGCAGTCGCAGCAAGAAACGGTTTTAAGTTTTCGAATAAACGCCGCTGATTACTTTTGCTAATTATTATTTAACATAGCCAAATTCTCAGAAGTTAACAACTGACTAAACATGATTACAGCGCAGAGTTGTAATCAATAAACGAGCGGTTAATTTATTGTCAACATTATATTGTTAAAAAAGTGTCGCTCATACTTGAGGAAAATCACCGTTGTGACAGAAGCATAGTATAAAGAAACATATGTAGTTTGATTCGGTCAGATAAGTTTCAGATGTTACGCTTTCTTAAATTTCAAACATTTCATTTACATACGTTTTTCGTAAATATTTTTGCATCTTCCCTCTTTGCCCCATGTTTCTAACCAAGTACTGAATTTAAAATGACTGTACTAGTTGCGGTGGCAATCAGTGTGGCGTTTTTAACAGTGCCGCCTGTAATTAGATTGTTCCAGTCAGTCCTGCGAGGCGTGTTGCTGTTTTTTAAGTCCTTTTCCTGTTTCTAAGTCACGCTACCGTCACGTTAGTTAAACTTTTAAAAGCACTGGCGCTTGCCCTAATATTTTGATTAATCGGTTAGTCCTCGAGTGCTCGTAAGAAACTTTAATAGATATTTTGTGTACATGGTGAGTGAATCAGAAGAGGAAATACGCCTATAGCAGGAAGTAGATCAAGAAATGTCATAGAAAATGCATACAAACATAGATGCTGAAGAATCAAGTGCAAATATGTTATAATCTTTTTCTCTATACAAGATAAAGATCCTATGCATGGGTAACTCAATACCTGTGGGAGATACAGCTTAGAGAAACTTGTAAATATTTTATGGCTTATTGGGGTATTTGGGAAAAACTGACATTTGAACAAATCGTTTTTATTTTTTCTTTGCTTTATTTTAAGAAATATCAAAAACCAATAAAATTTTTTCATTAGCACTTTTTAGGTACTACGTGATGTTTTTAAATTTTTTTGTGATCGACGTTTTGTTTTTTGAGGGACCATCATCAACTTTATTTGGTTTGAAACAAAGTTACCCTGTATTTAATAGCATATTTTTCCACGAACTCAACGATGAATCACAAGTCACATTTGTTTTCTTGGTTAGGCTTTGCCTTATGCCGCACTACGGCTAAACTGCCGCGGATTTTAACCGCCTGATTTTGTGAGTAAACTAATGGAAGCGGCCGCACTGACGGTTTTTTCCCGGGACTGATTTTAAAACCGTGACTTATTACAGAATGGCTAGCGGGAAAAGCTGAGCTAAAATTTGTAGTTCATAGAACACACTGAAATTGCCCGAAAAGAAAGTCCAGCTTCCCGAAGTCCCACTATACGGCCCCTATCAAACTCACTAAGTTGACGAAATCGTACAGGTCTCCGTACTCTAGGCATCGTAACCGATCGTAAAGGATGTCAAGAACCAAAATCCGCCAACGTTGATTCTTTACTGCGACTGAAATATTTATTTTTAGAGCGTTAGTGAATTAAAAAAAAAGCATTATAAAAACTGATAAGGCTGAAAATTTTTTCACTTGTTATTGACAGTAAGATAAATACATTCACCAACTTTTATTAAAATAAAACCATTTAAACTGGGTGTTCGGATTTATATGTCACTTAGTATACTAGCTGAGCTATTTGCACAACATGTGTAAGAAGGTGTGATTGGGCAAGACATAGATGACAAAAATTTATATGAGAAATAACATGCTACCTCAAACGAACCTAGAGCTCATTAAAATGAAGCGGATACCTCACGTCATGAGTTCGAAAAGCCAGTATTTTTACGTAATTAGATCGAAGTAACGCTCTTCATTGACCAATTTCTCTCGAACGAAAGCACATTGGAGGTCACGTTTGAAAGGCATGATTTGGGAGAGGAGGACCTACTCACAGGAAATGTGTCTTCAAAGCAGAATGAGGATATAAAAAAAACTTCAAAAGGTCAACCAGGACAAAACAAACATTAATAAAACCTGGAACTTGGAGTTGTCGGCAAAGTATGCTTTTTTATCTCAGCAATACTGTTATATTCCTCAACGCTGAGAAACGATTTGATTGTCATCGCGTTTAGCGCCTCTGTGATACAAAAAGCATGACCTCATATTGTATGTAACAACCTAATATCCTACTATGTCATCATTGGCCTCTATTTGAGAGCCACTAACGTTTTTTCCTGGTGACTGGCGTTAACAGTGCTTTAGTATTATGCTTTCATCTACATTTCCCAACTTAGGAGAGGATTCACACTCTATTACACTAAATAAGCTTACCACAATCTTCATTTCATCTGGAACCCAATTCTAGAATCCTTGAAACATTTTTTCACGCAATATATCAACTTAGAATTGGGCATATCCCGTAGTGGATCATCATCTCATAAGATAATTCTACTAGAAAATATTTTTTGTTTTCGGTTAATTCGTATGTGAGGAAACTGTTACTGTATATGCTGTCCGTGAAGTATATGTGAGCTGGAAGGGGTTTGATTGGTGATATCGAAAGCAACGGCGGAAGTTGAGAACACCAGGGAACAAACAAATAAGATGAGACATCTAGATTTTGCCACCAAAATTCTTGTAGAAATGAGAGCATTATCCGCTTGGAATATATATCCTTAATCAAAATCAGTAGAGAGAATTGAAAAGTCTTGATAATCGCCAGGGAAGCTACGACATTAGGTCTGGTTTTGCTGAATATCCTAACCCTAACCAAAAGTATACCGGGCCTTGGGTGCGAGCATATTTACAGTACCTTTTTCTTTATTTGTCACATAATCACCACAAACACTCTCAACTTTTAATGCACCTTCTGCCTGTTCTACATAGTCTTTGTATGCATCTGCCGTAACTTCCTTGGAGTAGCATCCACCTACCTCTTCGATGCCAACACAAAAGCTTTTTATCAGCCTTTTAGAGGTGAATTATTTCGCAACAGTAATGTAAATATGAAAAGTCACATTTTACGTTGATCGTTACATTTTGCGATTATAACGTGTTTATAACCAATTATGGCAATTAACCTATAACTTTTAAATAACGGTTGATACCAATGGCTTTCGAAATATCAAATTCCTTTAGCTTTTACATCATAATGTATCAAAATAATGTTAAAAAAATAATGGAAGAAGAGGATAAGAACGACAACAAAAATGAATTAGCGATTTTGGTGTAGCCTAAAAGCTGTAGATTTTGAGTAAGTTTTATTAGAATGTTTTGATTTTTATCTATCAACTAACTCACGTAGCGAGTGTGCTTGACCTTCGCACCGCTGCGCCTTTTGTTTAATGTAGTCTTTTACGTAAAAGACATCGAAGTCTTAACAATACAATATTCTGCTTTGCAGGACCCAAACACTTTACATATGCTTATTTATGCCGAGGAAACTTGAAGCCATCCATGAATGATGGTTTTTTACCTGTCTTATACAGCCGGTTCTTCCTCAAACCATAAACATAACAGTGAACCCGACCGATTTAGAGATTTCTGATTAAGAGCAAAAAACTTGAGTTCAAAATTCAGAATTAATTGGAAGCAATAAGTACATAAAATGTGGTATATAATACTGATGATAGAGGTCGCAAGTTTGGTCGACTAGTGTCGCTTTCTGATGAACGCTTATGATCGCTTTGTTGTCGTTACTTTGTTTAGATGGCGTTGTCACAGGTGATGCTAAAAAGTAGTTAATTTACTATTATTTGTGGTGTACCGGTGATCTGTGGACTAGATGAACATTTTTTTTAGGCATTTTCATGCAGTCTTTCTCATTATAAGTGCATTCTTGTGTCTAAAACTGGCAAGGGTAGTTGCGGAACAGAGTAAGTTTACCAGAGTCGTTGTTTCGTGTAATCGTATCATAACGCAAATGAAAAATACACCCACGCAGTTTTGGGTTTACGTGGTTCAGAGTTGAATAGCGTCCCAGATGATCCTTGGATAATCCGTATCCGCATGGTTGATTATTCGAGGCTAGGATTTATGATTATGGCAAATGGGGGATCGATCCCCGGGTCACCGACGGATGTAATTGAGTGCATCAAGCTCCCATTTGTTACTACTTCCGATGTTGAATTGAATTTTGGAATTTAATTGCTGCCCCTGGTGTGTCCTCGTTAAGTAGGGCCATCGATTGCTCATGCAGTGAGGCGATTGATATTTCGGACGCCGAATGTAGCAGTTATTATGTTTAGTTCAATAATTACATATATTTCTAGAAAGTGTCTAGTTGCACTTCAACGTTATTTGAGAAAGGTAGTAAACGTACCCGGTCCTGAAGTGACACTACAAAGTACTACCACAGACGAAAGCCTGTCAAAAATTAAAGAAAGTATGTTGACTTTAGAATGTGCGTCACTGTTACATTCTAACAATTATTTGAAAAGGTAGATGAATTAATAAAAAACATACGTGTTGTGGTCTGCAGAGCTACCTTCCTCAGAGAGTTCTCAGTAAAGGGTTAGTATTATTTAACATAACACGTAACTAGTCTGAGAAAGCAGATGTATTGTAATCGCTAAACGTTTCGAGAAATAGATATAATATCTGACACTTATCAAACCACATGCGATTCCAATTTTTCTTTACTCTACGTAGTATACATTCTGGTCACAGCCGTGACCTTCTTCAGCACATGGCAGTTATATCGTACTCAAAAATGCTCGGCTTCAAGAACGTTAAGCCTTCCGTTAGCTTATGCTTAACAGCGACTGAAAATAACGAATGTCAACATAAAAAGGGTTTTTATGACCACCACATGATCACTAAAGTGAACCGTGGTAATTTGACAGTATGATTACCACCAGGTTACTTATTTTTACCGATTTTGACGCGAAGCTTACTCCAGAATTTCAAAACCTTGTTGAATTTTTCATAAAAAAGTTTCAGTATTATTTGACCCAAACCCCATAAGAAATGAATGGGTTTAGAATCAAAGGAGCACAGAAGGTCAAGTGACCACAAAACATTGCAAGCATAACAAAAATCGGGACATATTGATTTCTTTAAAACACTGCCTATTTTTGGCAATTATCTTTATCTGTGATCTAAAACTCATATTTCTATTATATTTCAACCAATATGACTTTATAACTTGAAATTATTTTAATTAAGTTTTAGGAGTTCCCGCAACGATGCTGAATGAGACAAAATCATTCTCACGTAATACCTTGGGCGGCACCCGGTGCGGAAGTTGGTGGTGTCAACCCATCGAAAGTCAAAAGCAATAAATTTTATGTGATTTATAAACGTCATGGATCATTTAATATTCATATTTAAAATATTGAACAAATAACAAAACTCAATAAAAACTAAGAAATATTTTTATCTTACAATTAAAATATCTTCTTTTTAGCTTGGACGGCAGCAAACTGAAAAATAACTTCATCAAAATTTATATGTATTGCCTCGTGTTCGATAGCAAATATACCAATATTGCTAGGCCGCGATTGGGTCATTGTTTCCCGCAAATAGCTTTTTATTAATTTTTGTTACTGAATCTCCTTTCACATGAAGATACGGACACGCAAACGGTCTTGAGCAATTTTAGTGCAACCGTAAGATTTGAAAGAGATTCTGTAAAATCCCATTCTACAATAAACTTTATAAAATCCAGAGATACCCAAACAGAAAATGTTACATTAGCGGTTTTTATGTGTCTTCGCAGTCATGGTATCTCCAGAAGCAGTTCTGTTTCTGAGACCTCATCATAAAAATCAGTAAATTTGGATGTAACTAATTTCGGTTCTTCAGGATTTGCCAGAAGCAAAGTATTTGTTTGTATGATCTCAAACAATGAAGCTAAGTCTTGAAGATACTTCGATCTTATCTGGAGTTCAACCCTGAAAAAGTTGAGTCACCGGCTGGGTGTCACCCCTTGCTGCGCCACTGGCCATCCCTTTCCTCAGTTGCTAACGGATCTTCCATATTTCGATAGCGGAGAACGAAGGTTTGTCCTGCTACTGCGCAAAATCGAAATAAACAAGATCATAGCGAAGCAACAAAAAAAGAACACTAAAAACTTTATTTTGTAGTGGATTTATAATATTTCGCTTACACATCTATCAGTTTAAGCTTATTGCAGGGAAAAGTGATACTTTCTCGTAGATTGTAGCTGCCATTACTTGGTGAAACTCTTCCGTCATGCGATCGAATGTACAATTTGTTATACAATCTTCACAATAAAGCTCTGGATAGTTCGTAGTACGTTTCAGTTTCATTTGGAAATCATCATTGGCATTGGTTATCCAAATTACATCTGCGAGCTAGACTAGCCTAGCCAGAACCGAATGCCCTATTTGACCTGTCTTGCAATTACTTTTTGCTCGTGCATTTTTCTTTCACTGTCTATTACTTTGACATTCTTATTATTAGAGGAATATGTTTTTGCTGACTGCATTCGCACTTGGAAAAATGGGGTTAACATTAGATGTATAAAAATAATTCCTAGACGTGGCAAGAAGGTCATTTGGTTCAAGAACTGATATTCGATACCGATACCGTAACAAACTTCGCTTTGCCACCGGCCTTCATACAATCACCTCTAGCCAGCTGAGATTAAGCCGTTCAGCAGCTCACAGGCAAGGTACAGTTATGAAACTTTAGCTTTGCGAAACAATTAAAGCATCCCACAAACCGGCGCGAAATAATCGCGGCGAAGTATTCGCAACGAAATTCAGAGCGAAATTCGCAATCTGTTTCGCCTGTTTATTCATACCAAAGCGTCTTATTCGCTCCGCGAACGTGAAGGTTTCGACAGGTTGCGTACATTTTATTTTTGCCTTTTGCAATGAGCTCGTCTTCAGAAGAAGAGGAGGCACTTCTATTTCTTGCTTTAGAAGAGGAACAGAATGCACGGTAAGTTATGTTTATTTAACGCCATTTAATAGTTGGGTATGTATTAAGTTCAGCGAAGTACATAAAACAAATATTTTCAATTTTGTTTAGGAAACGAAGGAAGTGGGTACATGATATTAACTTGGAACGAAATAAATTTGGGAAATACCATACCTTGATGTCACAACTTCGGCTGGATGAACAGCGCTTTTACGTATATTTTAGAATGACTCCAGAGTGTTTCGATGAAATATTGAACTTGGTGAAAGATGAAATACGAAAATCTGACACAAATTATCGTGAAGCTATTTCGCCAGAAGAACGACTTGCTATTACACTCAGGTAAAAAAATTATATGTATTAAAATTAGTAGCCTTATCGAATACGAAAACTTCAGGGATCGTGAAATAAATATTTTATTGTAATAATTGGACTACATGTTGCCACTAGGATTAAATGTTGCTAAATAATTCGAGGCAGAATTTGCCTCCTCTGTTGGGTATATTATTGGAGTAAACCCAGTGCCGCTTGGGAAGGACGACATACTATTATCATACATACTTGCGGAATTCTGGGTAGACGCTGAAGACATTTCTTCAATATGTTCAAATTCTTCGTGCGCTATTAATTCGGCTATTTTCAGTTTTATTCGGGCTTGACGCTTTAAGGGAAGTGTTTTCACAGTCTGTGCATGTGCCAAGAAAAGTGAATCAATGGCCTCGTAGGTTTTTTACCTTCAAAATAATTAATGAGCTGTTGTACAGACGAAGATGGTGGTTCATAGCGTTTTCTGCTCGTTTTATATTTTGGTGTAGTTGCAGTCTGCGGAAAGGTGGAGTAGTCACTGCTGTAGTGTTCAATGAAGAAGGTGGTGCTGTCTGTGTTGCCGAGGCGTTCTGTGCATCTTCTGCATCTACATCAGCATTTTCATCTTCTCCATGGCCGAGGTCTTCCAAATTTTCGGTTTCTACATTTCCAGCCCTTTCCTGATATATATTTGAGTTAAATTCGGCAGTCTCATAATATATGACGTCAATATCTTTCACATTAGACGACGTTTTGGCAAATGCCAAAAAAGGACGGAAAAATTCCATGTAGTCAGCCCACTGCCATTTTTTTTATGTTGCCCACTGCTTGGCCGGTATTTGGTTTGGTAGATTTTATATATTTTGCAAATGTGTCTCAGATATTCTTCCACCTTTTTTTTACTTCATCACCTAAAAACGATTTTTTTTATAGATTCGTTGCCACTGGTGACACCTTCTATACCATTGGGCATAGCTTTCGAGTTGGCTTTACAACAGTGAGTGCAATCGTAACCGAAGTCTGTGAACCGATATGCAGACATATGGAGCATATATATTTACCAGAACCAACAGAGAATATATGGAAAAAATGTGCTGAAGAATTTGAAAATAGATGGGGATTTCCCAATTTCATTGGCAGCGTGGACGGTAAACATGTAACAATCAAGAGACCTAACAACAGTGGCTCCAATTACTGGTGCTATTTACATAAATATTCAATAGTACTTATGGCCATTGTTGGCCCGGACTATAAATTTATATGCGTTGATATTGGTGGTTTCGGAAAAAATAGTGATGGGGGTATTTTCGAAACCTCAAACATGGGAAAACGATTTGAACAAAATTTAATGAGTGTCCCTGCACCTAGATTTCTCCCTGGGCAAAATGAAATCTGCTCGTACGTCTTAATTGGTGATGAAGCATTTGCTTTAAAACCATACCTTATGAGACCATTTCCTTATAAGCAGACTTTAACAGACGTCAGAAAAGAGAAATACAATGTAAGACTTTGTCGAGCTAGAAGGGTCGTGGAAAATGCGTTTGGTATTTTGTCTCAAAAATGGCGAATATTTTACAGGCCATTAGAAACTAAAGTAGATGCTACCATTCTAATTGTACGTACGGCATGTGTTTTACACAATTTTTTACGAAGTAAAAGTGGTGATGACAAATATTTTCAATTCTTAGATCCCCCAGAACCCGTGCTTGGAGCTTTTACTGATATAGCAAATGATCCTCGGTGGGCAGCAAAGCTAGCATTTTCTACTCGTGACAAATTCGTAAATTATTTTAATTCTGATATGCCTATGCCCAATATATAGAATGTTCGTTTTCACATTTGTGTAGACTGTAAATTATTTAGCAACTTAATAAAAAATATTAGGTACATACCATTTGTATTTAATTCTTTTCCCATTTCCATCCAAATCTTGTCTTTCTTTCTCATATTCCTGTATTCATCGTTCGACAAATCATACAAACAAGGATACTTTTTCACTATTTCTATCAATAATTCCATTTTTGCCATTGCGAATTTTTGAAGAACGGCGTCAAAAACGCGGTCAAAGGCGAACTGAAATACGCCGCGATAAAAACGCTGGAACAATCGCATTCGCTTCGCACAAGTTTGAGTCTGTCCGTAAACCGCCGCATTTTAATCTGATCGCGAATTCATCGCCGCGAAATTTTCGCAGTCAAAGCGAATATTTCGCGCCGGTTTGTGGGATGCTTAAGTGTTGCCTTGCAAACAAGTGATATATGTACGAGTACCTTTGTGTTGCGTTAAGTTGTGTCTTGCAGATTTCATCCATTCTCACAAATGAATCGTTTGATATGTTTTCCTTACAGCAGTTGGACGTCTTAATCGCGGCTGACCAGAGGTAAGCGGATATACATATTCTGGTACCGCTTAGCTGATCGAGTTTCATGATAGAACTTACTCAGCTAGTTCGCATATATATTTTGGTTTATAAATGTCAATAGCAGTCTGACGATGCTTTCCAAGTGAAATTGACACGCGTTACTACTTCTATAGCATTTTATTATGCGGCTTGTACAGGGTGGCCGATAATTATGTAACTGACTGGCTTGAATCTTGAATATTTGTGAAATTAAATAAAAAACGTCTTAATCTTTAATTAAAACTTTGAAATTATGTATGAAAAATAATATCAGACAAATGTCTGCCTAACAAATCTGAGCTCTTTTGCTTACATTTTCCATCACTTTTTGTTAGGTTTTGGGAGAAATATTTTCAATCGCTTCCGTAATATTGTTCTTCAGCTACTCTATAGTATATGGTTTCTTGGTAATAGACCCTATTTTTCAAAAATCCCCATAAAAAAGTCAGGAGCCGTTAAATCCGTTGACCTTGGTGGCCAGTTGACATCATCAAATCGATAAATTAAACGTCCCGGAAATATTGTTCGCAAAAGATTCATTGTTTCTCTAGCTGTGTGACAAGTTGCTCCATCCTGCTGGAACCACGGTAGCGCTCGCCAGTGACAGTAAGAGACTTGCAGCGTCTTCACAGAAGAAAGGTCCAATGACACCTCTATACCAAATATCGCACCAAGCTGTGACTCGACGTGGATGTAGTGGTCATTGCTGGATGACACAGGGGTTCTCTAATGTCCAGATATGACAATTCTGCTTATTAACAAATCCGTTCATATCGGAGTGGGCTTCACCGCTCATTATCAGTTGTTGGTAAAAATCGTTATTTTGGGTATTAAGCTACTATATTGAATGACTGTATTGTCGGAGACTTTCATAGTCACTAGGCTGTACTTTTTGGGTTTCCTGAATTGTATATGACTGAAAATGCAATTCTGGGGGACGTCTCAGGGTGTTCCACTACACTTTCACAAAATGTGTGTATCAAAAGTATCGCGCAAGTTGAATCAGTAATAATAATAATAAATTTTATTGTAAAAAGAAAAAAGTATAGCAGTAGTAGATAAAAGACAATATTCTACAGTAAACGAATGGACCCAAAAAATGTTTCACAGAAACTTGTGCTTGGGCATGAGCTCATGTATAAATAACTTAAGACTAAAAAAAAAAGATATATATAAAATTTATTAGACAAGGTCTGGTAAAATTTTTAAAAAGACACAATCGGGACGGAGACACAAAATCGGGACGTAGACGCAATCGAGATAGAGACAATATTGAAACAAAAGACAATATTAGGTGAATAGACCAGAACAAAAATTGGTAAAAATAAGTAATAAAATGCAATAAATCAGGAGGTAAGAATTCAAATCAGTTTGATGTACACATTTTTTTTTCATTTTGAAATTTCAATAATCTTGAGAGAGGTTTCCGCTTTCAGTAGCAGTAGATATTTTTGATATCAATCGCTTGATGAATCTCCAGCCTATGCTGGTTTAAAATCCACAGTCTTAGATGCTTTTTCATAGCCTTTTATTTTTAATATCTTTTATCTGAGGGGGAATTATGTTATATACTTTTGGTCCTAGGCAAGTGAAGTTTCCTCTGACCTATGGTCTTTTTAGTCTTCGGTATGCGTACTGAATGATTTTTGGATCTGGTGTGATGGTCATGTGGGAGGAAATTCAATAAATGCTTGTGATTTGTAATATATGTGAACACACCCTCAAAATAGACTTACCTACAATCACATATCTTGGATACCTTATACATCATATCGGTTGGATAGGTGATAGTTTTGTGGAACATGATTTTAAGAATCCATTTCAAAATTCCGTATGTAAACAACGGTTGTACTAACGTTTTGTATATGGTGCATAGGTCTTTATCAGAAAAAGATTCCGAAGAAAATTTAAATTTGGTATAAGACATCTTAATCTCTTCGTTAAGCTTTCTATTTACTTGTCCCATTTTAGGTGGCTGTCCATTAAGATTTCTAGGCATTTTATATGATTTGCTGGCTTTAGGACTACTACTTCATCTATGGGTGGTAATTTGATATGTATGTTAGTGAATGTGGGACTGTTCCTATCATCACATGAAAAAGTCAGATATAAAGTTTTTTCATAATTGATTGTTAATATTTTATTATTGAAGAAGCTTATAATGATTCTGAATTCCTCTTCAATAAGAGTCTTTAAGATATTTTTCACTATAAAAAACAGCCGTATCATCTGCGAACCCGATAATTTTACCGTATGTGTGTAGGTTAAAAACATCATTTACATATAGGTTGAACAGGATAGCTCCTAAGACTGTACCTTGTGGGATACCGTATGTTACATGGTGCAGGTCGCTGATGGAATTATTAACTTTCAGACATTGATTCTTATCTGTAAGGTAGCTTCTGAGTAAAGTATGTGTTTTGCCACGAAATCCTAGATTCTCCAAACTAGTTAGTAATTCTTTGTGTTCAACTGTATCAAATGCCTTCTTTAAATCTATAAAGACACAGGCTGATGGGTTTCCCTAGTCTAGACTGGTATACACGTTTTTCATCAAAACTGCAATTGCATCCTGCGTGGATTTTCCTTCTTGGAAACCATATTGCTGCTTAGATAGAAGTCTACATTTATCAATAAAATTAGTAAAACGGGCCTTCAAAACTTTTTCAAAAATCTTTGAGAAAATGCTTAGTAGTGAGATTGGTCTATAATTGGAAATTTGTGTCTTTTCTCCAGATTTGTGTAGTGCCTTTACTAGTGCAGTTTTTAGTGCGTCAGGGAATATAGCTTTGTCTATGCAAGTATTGATGAGGTACGATAAAACACTTAAAATGTTGTTACTGATTTGTTTGAGCGTGTATGATGTTATACCATCAAGGCCTGGCGATTTATTTAGCTTTAGTTGGCAAATAATATTATTTACCTCAAGTGGATCAGTTGGTGCCAGATAAATTGAATTTTGTATTCGCTGTCTTTCAAATCTTTCATTCTGCGTTATAGTTTTTCCCCTACTTCTGAAAAATACTTACAAATCTCATTCGCTGCATCTTTGTCATTTATTGTGCGTTTATGTGTCGTCTGACTTTCCACAAAATGTATATCAGATACTGGTTTTATTTTATTGTATTTGTTTACAAACTGCCACATTTTTGTTAGGCTGTCTTGTTTTTGTATACATTGTTTTTGAAAAAGTTTTTTTTGCCAGGTTAATGACTTTGGTTAGCTTATTGCGATACGTTTTGAAGTCGTTTAGTTACTGAGCGGTTTCAGGATGATTTTTTGTAGCCTCATACAGTTGATTTTTTTTATTAATTGAATTTACAATCCCATTAGTAATCCATGGCTGTCTCTTTATCTTGTTACGAATTATTTCAATTGTTTTGGAGTTACTGTCTATGTATTCTCCTAGAAGTTTTACAAAAACATTAAATGCTTTGCCTGGATGCTCTTCACTGTACACATCATACCAGTTTTCGGTACTTAAGGCTTCATTCAGCTTTTTGTAGTTTATATATGTGCTGTATTTTTTCGTTGTTTTTTGTTTAAATTTTTTATTGTCTTTTATAGACAATTTTAGTATTATGGGAAAATGGTATGTAATGTTGTAATGCAATATAGAAGAAGAAATACAGTCAGATGATAAAAAAGGTGAATTTACGAAAATATGATCCAGGCATGTTACACTATTCCACTCCACTTGTGTGTAGCCGTTTATAGCTGACAAATAGTTATGTTCGGCCATAATGTTAAGGTACTCATAGAAGTGTGAATATGTCAAAACAATAGTATAACATTTGAAGGAGAGCACATAGTTCATTGATATTTTTTTGAATGCTCCTGATATTAATGTGAAGCACCTTCAGTTCGGTTTCTGATTTCGTTCTAAGAAAATGTTCCACATTTGTCAAGTTTGCAAGTATTGCAGTTTTAACTTTTTGTACTTTAAAATCTCTTATTTACGTGTCCATATTTATTTATATGCAATATATAACAACGACAAGACACAAGTTTGCACTAATTGTCCACTAAAACATCTATCATTGCAACTATAATATATTACATATTGAAAATATACTTGATATAATATCATTAACGAAAAACGTTAAAAGGATTTTTTTAATGTACTTTTTTATACTTGTTCGTCTCTACACTGTTAAACACTAGTATATCTCTTTTACTTATTTCCTCTGGATTGACTTTGTAGCCTTGTCTTTCTTGATTGCTGATCCATCATCTGCTTGCTTGTTTCTTGTTTCGTCTTCTTAGCTGGTGGCTTATCTCCAGGTGACAGGCTGGGTCTTGAAGGAAGAACGGAGCTTACTGTAATGGTGGTAGTCATTTCCTCAAGGATTGGCCTATTTAAAATTTCATCATTATCTTCCGAGAGACCAGAGGGCGTGGTTGGAATGTTTAATTCTTCTATACCAGCTTCACCTTCTAATGCATCGACAGTGTACGAATCTCCATTTATTATTAGTTTATCACCAACAATTTTAGCAGGAATGTTGTTTGCTTTTGCGGCTTTGCAGAGTATTTTTGTTGGTCTGACGGTCCTTTTCGCATAGATCTTGCACAACAAAAAGACTGCTACCTTTAAGCTTGTGTACGTTTTGAAACACTTGTTGTTTTTTGAAGTACGAAATAAACTCAATCTTAACAGGACAGTTTTTATTGTTTATAACGTATATGTTTTGTAAATCGTTTTTAGATATGTTTATTCCTAACAGGTTGTTTAATTTCCCTGTTGCTATATCTGCTAGATTAGCAGTTTTGCTATCGACTTCCAGTCCAAATACAAGTATATTATTTTTTCGTTAGTCAGTTGTATATTGGCCACCATGTACAAACAATCATATGATTCGTTTGCAAAGAGTGATATTGTTAATATTTTAGGTCGATATCGCTGGAACACTGCACAATATGGCGTTTTGGTTTACGATATTTTGATGTCTTGCTTCTAATATCCGATCGGAGACTTTCCTCGCTGCCTTGGTATACGGAATAAACTTTCAACTGCAATGCCCATTCATATCGCGGAAAGGATATAACTAATTCACATCTCGTATTAGCAGTCGTAAACTTCTGGCAGAGGAAATGCAGGATAGTCTGAGACTGCTAATGGCCTTGTATGCGGACGAACCCGCAGTGTGCACAGGTCGACAGATGTTTGATCAATAGCACTATGCTCCCGAGGATGTTAAATGGACATAGCTCGGCTTTATATAGTCCAAAGACGGAAAATGTGCTTTTGTGAACATAGTCATACTGTGGCAGCCTTGGTGATTATGAGCGTATAGCATCAGCTTGTCACAGAAATGACGCTAAGTATGATGCCAATAGTATAAGCGAAATGCAAAAGGTGTGTCTAGGAACTAGGTTATCTTTGTCTCAGATGTCGTTAAGGGAGTCTGTCGCCAGAAATATTTTAACAAAATCCGAATGTAATTGTCTGCGATAACGTCGTAGGTAGATATTTATATCGTCCAGAAACGGCCTTGTTATTCAAAACGAGTTCAAAATAAAGACTTTTAACAGCGTTGTCTAAAAGCATGTTAGCCCAACGCTGACGATTTTCCTGGACGGAGTTACAACCTATATCCATGAATAAATAGTGCACTCTATAGCACTCGATATGACACAATGTCCACATTTGTTCGCTATTCATGATCATTTAACATTCAACTTCTGCTACGTCCCTTCCTAACTTGCTCCAGTCTCTGGATTTCAGCATATCTGTAGAGGCACTTAGGGCCGATTTCACCAACATTAATATTATGGACCAATGGGAAAATACCTTATCGAAATGCAGTTCGACAGAAGCTGTCAGAGGTCTCAGAATATCAGTGATTTCTATTAAAATATTGAATAAAATTGTGAAAATTCGACTGTATCATAAACAAGACCAGTTCTTGATTCCAACATGATGCTTTTATACATAGAAAATCGGTCAACTTTCATGTATTTTGATATGTGTTATAAATTTACATTTAACAATCAGTTATCCCCAAAGGCCAATGGGAATGCGGCAAATAATAGGTCGATTTTCTAGCTGTTAAATTTGGCAGCAGATTTGGACGTTTGCATGGCAATATCGAATTTAAGTTCAATATACTGTTATCATTACATACCTGTTGAATAGTGTGGATTTGTCTGTATTTTGCAAGAAAATAGAATATAAAATACATTCCATCCAATTCCTCATCTTCCTGTACATCATAATAATAATCATTTATTAATTTACGGGTTAATGAATTTCATCGAAGCAATAAAAACATTTTCCTCTCCATCCTAAAACACAGATAATATGTGTAAGGCGTGTCAATCCCTACATCTCCATGATGCATAGTGCAATTACTATGGACATAGACAAAAAAAATGAAAAATGTCTCACAAATAATGTCTTTTAAGTTCAAAAATCATAAAAACTATTAATGTTTATTGTTTGAATGCCCTTTTCTCTAGTGGGGTTGTCTATCTGTCACTCGCAGGGTTGCCAAGTCTAACGACGATCACGTCTCGTGATGAAGGGTGCGACATAAATCTCTTACATTTGCTGGTTTTGAATTTAAAGTAGGAATACAAACATAGTACTTATGATAGTTGGAGCTAGACTGATAACACTTCTTGAAGAATATTTGAAAAATGTGAACACCGTCATGGTCTGTTGTCAAAATATCTGAAAATTCTTACATACAGTGGACCTTCGTCATAGTTTACTATCCAGATTATGATCATTTTTAGCAGATGTCTTGTATCATCAAATGGATGAACAAATATAAGAAAGCTCATATACCTACATACTGAGGATTTTTCATGAAAATTTACTAGGTATCATGATTATAAACATCTTTGGTGGATTGTTCGATCCGGAATGGGAAAGACCTCCTATTTATGAAAATATTTTTGGCATCATCTAACTGTTGCAATCAGTGCACAAAAATTGTGATATATGATTTATCGCATAACCCGCTGCCCTATCAATACAAATTAACATACAGGTCGCCTAGCCGTAGGGATGCAGTGGTCGGGATGAATATCACGGCAGCAGCTGATGATTTGGGCATGTCTGATAACGTATGAAGTGAAAGTCGCTAACTTCACAAATTTGAAGATTTTGTACAATTTCTTTGAAAATGTTGAAGGATATGCCTGATTTGGCAGGGTAATGTCGCAGCCAAATGGCAGTCACTCTTTCTGACACAGTCCGGATCGAAAGATGACGATACTCGTGAAATGTATTGATACTTCTAAATATAGGATCCTATTGAACATCCTTACTGTCAAGATGTATAACCCGAGGTACCGACGGAGCTATTTTGCTGCGTCATTTGCTGTGTTGTTTTGGGAAAAATTCCACGAATACTCTTATGAAGCATAGTAGAGTATATTTCAACAGCTGGCGGAGCTTATTCCACTGGGACCAGGGGGTGAAACGGGATATTAATGCACAATCTGGCAACCATGTCGCACCCTCATTGAATAGCATGGAATTAAACCTTCTTCATAGTATATGTTTTGTGACTAGGACTAAGGGTTGACAGATCCCACACATGTGTCACTCGATGAGTCTTGAAATGCAATAATCAGCTGTATTCAAATAACGTCTAATATAAATATAACTTAGAATGTGTTCTGGTGAAAAAAGACAAATATGGCAAATTTGTAGTTTTTTTGCAGGTTTTAGGTTTGCTTTACGGCATATATTTGGGAATTTCTTAATCGCTGTGAATATAGTGTGGATGTTTGTTCAGTTCCTGAACAACGAAAAATATTCAACTTTATGGATGTATGGATATTAAAAAACCTGAATGGTTTTGTGGGAATATCAACCTAGAGTGCCATAATGGTTCTGATGAACAGCAAGTAAACGAATGAATGTTTGGAAACGAGCAATATCTTTTGGTAGAGCCTGTTATCAAGTAGGTGCTTAATGGCTATCTGCAAGAGGTTTATAGGAAAAAAACACCCAGTTGCATCAGTAAAATCGCATATCAATTGAAGAAAATAATATAAACATGAATAAAAACTCAACAATAGTCATTAAAACATGAATTTAATTCAAAAATCAAACATTTCTTTAAATTTTGACTGAATTATATGTAATTTCTTAATATTCAATAAGCTGGTGATGTTTCAGTGACAAGCTGACAGCTTGCCAGTATTTTGTTTTCAACATTTCATAGCTATTGGTTGCTAAAATTTGTTGATTGGAACTTGAAGCTCATTCGTTGTATTTGACAGTCTGCTACCCTATAGGAGGAGAATAACGGACTGCTGTTGGTGAAATTGGCCCTAATTCTATCTTTTTGTTCCTTCTGGAATATGTGACATCTTTTAGGTTACTCAATCTAAAAGACCTTGGCTCAAACGCATCTAGCGTACTAAACCATGCGCTATTAAAGACAGTGATGCCCAATGTTGTTCCCGCTAGGCGGCTCTAGTATCGTTGGAGGTCAAATTGTTAAAAGCATAATGGGAAAGACATATTTGATGGAAACGTAACCTATTTTGCATGATACTTCTTCAATTTTTCGTACCTAGTGAGTTAAATAGCTGATAAACAATTGACATGTGTGCTTATAACCTTAGACATGACCCCGAACTAACTATACCGGGTGCTTCAAAATCCACCCTCACCATTAAGATCTCGGAAACGGTAAAAGAAGCGAAGTCCCCTACAATGAGGGAAAAGTTGCGTATTTAGGTAACTAACAACACACTGACTAGAACTCGACTCGAAATTCAAAGTACTTCCGGAGAGAAATGGAAAAAAACGAATTTTCCCAAAATAATTTTAATTTTTTCCTGACTTTATTTGTAGTGGGATTTCAAAATTAATTGCTCATTAACATTATTACTTTTTTCGTCTATAGAAGCGCCTAATTAGAATTTCAATATGGCATTTCGTCTCTTGAGGATTCCGATTTAAAAAATGTGTAATACATTGACATTGCCAAACCTAAGTTATTTCAAAGAATCAGAATTTTCTAGGTAGGCATTTGAAATTTTCAGATACCGATCTGTTACATATTCTAGATTTATCGCAAAATCATTTTCACCCTTTCCTGTTCTTATTTGAAATTGGACTAAGCGATGTATTTCCTTAGTAGGCCATGAATTTATTGTAGGAACGAAAATAAAAAGGTGTGGTGAAACCTGAACACAACATAAAAATTTAATCGATGGTAATAACAATAATCATGAATAAGCAGAGCAGAACCGTAGCAGATGCTCAAAATTTTGTCCGTTTATTTTGTATGCATAGTCTGAGTCTTGTCTTTACATTGTTCACTGCTCGGTTTATTTCTCTTTCTCTTGGTCTTCCAAAGTCTATTATTATGTGCAATTTGAGGTCTTCAAATAGCGTCCATATAAAAAAATAGAGTTGCTAATGGAGGTCGAGAAAAGATACTTCGAATTGAAAACTCGACTATGCTATTTTGTAGAGAAGAAAAAGTGCTATATACTTTGAAGTTGAGTCATTAATTTTCAGATAATGATTGTAGAAGGAAGATAAACCAAAATATGTGTGTAAAAATAAAAAAAAAATAAAAAAAATGTTTACCTTGTTTTATAAAGTATCCTCCCGACAAGTATTTCAGTGCGGACCTGTATTTGATCGTGAGGTCCCCTCTGAGGTCTTAAGTCACCTGATTCACGAGCCCGTTGTACTACATTATCAAAGGCACGAGGGGTTGGTTGCACTCGATTGGGAAACCGATCCGCATAAACATGTGCCATTTTTTATTTCGTTTGAGCCACGCAACAGATACCACCATTCACTGTCACTGACTGTATACAAATGAATGAGATACTTGTAAAAACATCGTTCCAAATTCTTTCGCTTTTTTGTTTCCGATGCGATGAACCGATACGGCGGATTATATCCGTTGTCGCCAAACACGACCACATAATATTGTTATTGAGACAGGGCGGTACTCAAACTTCCAAAGGGCTATAACTTTGTTACTTTAATTTTACCAGGAAAATGGTAAAGGAAAAAAACATTTCTTTTGATCAGATCTACTCACTGTTAAAATAAATGACTCAACTTCGAAGTCACCCTGTATATACATGATTTATTTTGAAATCCCATTCCAAATAAAGTCAGGACAAAATAAAAGTGGTTTCGCGATAAATCTGATATATGACACAAATGACATCTGATAATTTCAAGACCTATCTAGTTAATTCTGTGTTTCTTTTTTTTAATAACTAAGGTTTGTCAATGTAGGTCGTATTGTACATTTTTAGAATCGGAATTAAAAACCCTTTTCACCTTTGTTAAGATCCAATACCCCGTCCTCAAGAGAAAATAAAGTTGATGCTGGAGGACAAGAGATAAAACGTCATATTGAGAAAATTCGGGAGTACTTTGAATTTAGAAACTCTCTAAGCAGCATTTTGTTTACCCCCATTCAAGCGACTTGGTATCTCTACCGTTTTCAAAATTTCAATGATGATGGTCTACTTCTAGCTTTCCAGATTACCTCTCGTTGGATGTTTTAGGGCGTATCTCACGTTCACTACACCGTGCGTTATGGTAAATATGAAAAGCAGAGGGTGAGCGCGAATATGGATACTCCTTAAATTACTGTTGATGGATCGGTGTTGTGCCACTTCTTGGCACAGCGTGGTGTAACCTCACCGAACAAGATATACCAGTACCTACGTAGCGTAACACCAGTAGCCACGTTGTAAACATGGATATTGTCTTAGCATTATTCTCGCGTGGGAGGTGAAATGAATTAATTTCCGTTGCTTAGTGGATTCCGTGTTGATTGAATATTGAATGAGGCAGGCGAATTTACGCGATATAATTATAATGAGCGTAACGACGCCCAATGCTCGACGCCATGCAGTCGGCGTCGCGTCGGTACTATTACGTACAAAGCAGTGCTGTTATCCAGAGAAGCACAGGGCTTGTTTACGGGCAACGGTAATAGAAGGATTGCGATGGGTATTATCGCTTGATATATGGATGTTGTGCACGGTATAACCTCGCATGAAATATGAATAGATATATCTCGCTGTATTGCCCGCTTCCACCCGATTGATCTTTGAGATGAGCTTGCTTCTAACCAGAGGCGTATCCTAGCCCTCCATATCCTAGGCTCTCATCCAGATTAATGAGTACAAAGATTTTTTATATGTTTACTAGAGCGGAAATTTAACGTGCATTGTCTTTCTCGTAAGTGTACCAAACAAGAAACTTCCACCTTATGGCTATGCTTTGGGGATACGTGCGTTACCACCGAGAGAACAGACTGACCCGACAACAGACGCGTGACAACACCACGAGTCTGTTGACGTGTAGATCCTGAGAAAATAAGCGGATTTTCTTAGTAGCATATACACCAATGTCTTAAGAGAACCAAAACATTGGGCTTCGCACTCAATCAAACCTGAAAGAAACCGAAACCGGTCCTGTCCCCGACGCACGGCTACGATGTAAATACGCTAGTATGCAACCTAACCTAGACGCCGGTAGTGTAGGTCAAGAAACCAGTACATTGGTAACCGATTGCTGTCCAAAAAATGAAAAAAATGGCACACTCATACACCAATAGCGAACGTGTTGTTAATTTACGGTGAGCGTATTGAACACTTGTTTACTTTGTGCAGAGACTCAGGGATACGGATCGTTTGGAGGAATGTCGTGATGGGCACAGTGGGAGGCCTGGATAACCCCGTATGGTGCAATCTGAGGAAGAAGTACTGAACCTCGTAGACGAGAATCCTTCAACAAGCACTAGGGAAGTGACTAGACAAGTACAAGTGTCAAAGACTAACAGCACGTGTGGCACGGAAGGATCGTGTATTTCGTCTCACGTCACCGCACAAGCGTTATACGTGTCTCAATTTGCGCTTTGCCTAAAGTGTGGCAAACGCTGCACGTGCAACGTGTACAAGCCCTCCAAGCTGAGGATTTTCCTGCAAGAGTGCGGTTTTGTGAGTGTTTGTTGCACCAACATGACAATAATCTGGATTTTTGAAGTGCGTAATAGTCACAGACCAATCTACGTTCACGGGTAACGAGGTGAATAACTTCCGCAAACCTCGGATTTTACGAAAGAGCCGTACTTGGAATTTCAGTTCAACTGAACCGTGAGTACTTTTTCATTTGCTTTTCTTTTTACTTGTTCGCTCACGTTTCACCACACATGAGCTTTATTATAGCAAGCGTAGTTGTTTCTGAAAAGGAAAATCCCAACTTTACGGACACCGTATATGATTATTGCTGCATATTTATTTAACATACTCTATCTGATGTAAGTGACGATAATTCTGAAATGTGAGTCTGGAATATGAAGGGAACTTGGGTGGAAAATATTAAAGTGGATGTTAACTATTTCCACCCTGATTTTCACTGATATTTCATTCAACCTTACGTGCAAATTTGAGTAATAAGTTGACGTTATAAAAGCTTAACAATAATTTGCTAACAATAATAAGTTCCTCAGTGATATACTTTACCCAATGTTTATCACAGCCGATCAACAAAATTTCACAGGAATATGAGGACAATTTACTATGATGATAGGCATATGTACTGGTACTTGAAAATTATATATCATCAACATACTTCGAAGTTGAGTCATTTATTTTAACAGTGAGTAGATCTGATCAAAAGAAATGTTTTTTTCCTTTACCATTTTTCTGGTAAAATTAAAGTAACAAAGTTATAGCCCTTTGGAAGTTTGAGTACCGCCCTGTCTCAATAATGATATTATGTTCTCGTGTTTGGCAACAACAGATATAATCCGCCTTATCCGTTCATCGCATCGGAAACAAAAAAGCGAAAGAATTTGGAACGATATTTTTACAATTAGTTTCTTCAGTTGTATACAGTCAGTATCAGTCGGTAGTCGGTAACGCGTAAGTGAATTGTCGTGTCTGTTGCGAGGCTCAAATCAAAAATGGCACATGTTTACGAAAATGCTGAACTTGTGGACATGGTTCTTATTTACGGGGGAGTCTTTACAAAATGCTGCCGAGGCATCACGGATCTATGCGGATCGGTTTCCCAATCGAGTGCAACCAACCCCTCGTGCCTTTGTTAATGTAGTGCAAAGAGCTCGTGAATCAGGTGACTTAAGACCTCACAGAGGAGATCATGCCGGTGCTCCAAGACCACACGATCAAATAGAACTAGAAGAACAAATTTTAGAATTAGTAAGTGATGATCCAACAGTAAGCACCCGACAAATTTCAACTCAATTGGCGATTAGTCAATATAAAACTTGGAAAACTCTACGTGAAAATCAGTTCTATCCGTTTCACATACAAAAAGTGCAGGCCTTACAACCGGAAGATCATGAACAAAGGGTTGATTTTTGCAATTGGCTTTTAAATAAACATCAAAATGATGACAATTTTTTAAATCAAATTTTAGTGAGTGATGAAGCCCTCTTTACTAGAAACGGAATTATTAATTCACGTAATTCTCACGTTTGGGCTATTGAAAATCCCCATGAAATAAGGGAAAACAATTTTCAACAGCGATTTGAACCAATCAACCTGTGGGCGGGAATTGTTAATGGAATTTTAGTGGGGCCTTTTGAATTACCAAATCGCTTAACTGGTGAAAATTATTTTGATTTCTTGCAACACAATTTGCCTGGTTTACTGGAAGATGTGCCTTTAAATATTAGACAAAACATGTGGTTTTTACAAGATGGGGCACCACCCCATTATGCAAGAAATGTGCGTGAATTTTTAAATAGACAATTTAATAATCGTTGGATCGGCCGTGGCGGTTTTGTACCTTGGCCGCCAAGGTCTCCGGACTTAAATCCTTTAGACTTTTGTTTGTGGGGTTGGCTAAAAACTCTAGTGTATAAAACACCGGTTAATACACGCGAAGAATTACGTGCTCGAATTGAGGAAATGAGTACAGTGATCAGAAATCAACCAGTGATTTTATTGCGTGCTTGTAAAGAGACATGGCTAAGACGCGCCCAGCTGTTCGTCGAGCAAAACGGAAATCATTTCGAACGGTTTTTGTGACATGCTTTTGGGCGCACAGGTCCGCACTGAAATACTTGTCGGGAGGATACTGTATAAAACAAGGTAACATTTTTTTTTTATTTTTTTTTTATTTTTACACACATATTTTGGTTTATCTTCCTTCTACAATCATTATCTGAAAATTAATGACTCAACTTCAAAGTCACCCTGTATAATCAAAAATGTAGTGCTTGTTGAACAGTGCGTCCAGCAAGAACCAACGAGGAGGTGCCAAAAAAGGAATAAGGACAACAACAGAAAAAAACATAACAAAGAAAAGCGAAAAATTTTGCTGTCTCTTCGGAGTGCTATATGTTTTTACCAAACCTTGATACTGCATCTATTACAAATGGATTGAATATCTTGAGAGCTAAATGAACATCTTGTATTTCAAGGCTTGTAGGATATAAAGTTTTTAGGGTCAAACCATAACCATGTTTCAGTATTTTATGAGTTTCCATTTGATACAATGTTTTGAGAGATATAAATGAAGCAACACTAATCTCAGGTGTTTAAAAATCTGGGTATGTTAGAATTTGGTCTGGTTTTGAATTCAGCCAGTTATCGCGGATACACTGTATCAAAAAGGAGGTAAAGACGTTTTTCTCCAATGGATGCGGTTGCGTATTAACAATGTTTGCTTTACTATCTGGAGAAAAATGTGCCATAGCTATGCTATTCAGTGTACTATTACCACAACACAAACATTTTTTTAACCTATTTTTTTTGTAGGGTTGTATAACAGATTATGATCGTTTTTAGCAACAGGGCAGATGTGAACAACTTCTTTGAAATTAGTATAAAAGCTTGAAATCATAAACACATATGCAGATGTAACTAATGAAGTACTATTAATTGACGTTTCAACAATATTACCTCCTTTGAAATCTAAATTTGGCTAAATGTGTATTTCATCCATCAATAAAATCATGTTCTCCTCAACTGGTTTTACCTATTTGAAAAGGTTTTTTTTATTGCCTGAAAAGTTATGTCTCTCATCTGGAACTGGATCGACCGTCAATGTGTTACAAATTGACTTCGGAGTATTTTGGTGTGGTAAAATAAGTCCTCTATGGCTCCTAATAAATCTACATTAATGTCGACTGATTGTATACGTACAACATAGAGCACTATGGTTTTTTGACGAGTAACTGTGTCTGTTGTTCTGACTAATAACAAGCCTTAGCAGTCACAAATAAATTGAATGACAGTGTGGATCTCTCCATTGGTGATTAGTTTTGTGCTATTTAAAATACTATAAGCATGGTTGATAGTGGCTATGAATTTGTCGTTTCCTGAATATTCCCTCGAAGCATGTACATTCTGAGCAAGAGCATTCAGAACATTACCATCCAAATGGTGTAGATTAGATAGTAAACAGTTCTTGCGAGTACATTTTACATTGAGATCTTTATTAAGAATAATTACAGAGTGCATTATAATAACTGCTGGTCTAAATTCTAACTTAAACAATGTAACTTTATCCGGAACAACTTTATGCCGCCCATCTGGAGATGAACTGAAAACCGTGAGAGTCTTAATAATTTTGAAAAATTGTCATTTTTGGTAAGAGGTAGAATCATCTATACTATTTTGCAGTGTTTTAAGTAAGTTCTTGTTTCTTATTCATCAGTTTTGCATCTTGGCTTCTTCTGCTTGGTATTTTGGCCAATTGGTGGATTCCCAAATGATGCAAAATGCAAATTGCATACTCTGGTGTCTTTTGTAATCCAGGAATGGAAATACGTGTACTTTCGGACATTTCGCGTAATTACCTGCACAATTAGGAACGCAGCACTTGTAGGGCATTTTGAAAACTTAGCGAAACTATTTTGAGACACAAATATAAGCTTAAAACAACAATTTGAAGTTTACAAACCAAAGAAACATAATACTCATACATGATAACCACTCAGAATTTGAGGTTAGCTGGCTGCTAGCCACTTATTTCATGTTGCCACATATTCTAGTTTAACATAGAATGATAGACTTCACACGTGACAGATTGAACGTAATATCGTAATAACTGTATTCTTAACATACTGAGGCAGATCAGAAAGAATAATCACATCATCATTAAAGCTGCGCAGGCCCCGATTACATCTTGCAAATTCGCCCACTGGGGTATAACTAATTACTGGAGACTTCAGTATTGCTATATCATATCTAGATATGTCAACACCGCTCTCACCAGCCAGCATGGCGAAAGGCCATAAGAGTATGAACTGGCCTACTTAGCGTGACGTCACAGTCTTTTCGCAGCTCACTTGTGACTCCTTGTTATATCGGTGGTAACGATACGTGCATGACTCTTTCATTCAATCAAAAGATATTCTTCGTAATTGAGAGGTTCTGCCCTCTATCTCACAATAGCAATTAGTATAATCATATAAGACAAACATTCACCTGGTTTACGAAATAATTATTGAGTTTCGCTTTACTGCTGAAAGTAGTACCTATAACACGGACGCGTAAAGTGGGTACCCCATTTTTTGTGGGAATCCATTATATTCAACGACAAAGAATGAGAACGTGTTTTTTGGGATTCAATCAAAAGTGATGACAGGAACAAAAAAACTCCTGAAATAAGATTTTTAGGTATTTACGAGACCTACAAAATGAGACCTCACATAAACAGGAACTAATCGCAGAACCGTTATGGCCGCAAACCTAGTCAATATGCAGGCTTTGGCACTTGCTGGGATAAGCAATTAGAAATTTTCAAAAACTACTTGATCAATCGACTCCAATTTTATTGTGGTTATTAAGAAGTATAAATCCTACGAATGTGAGGAATTTCAAGTATCTGCTTGACATAACAAAGTGCCAAAATCTGTTTTCGGCCATAACTCTTTTAGTATGATCTTTTTATGTGTGATCTCATTTTGTAGGTCTCGTGCATACCTAAAAATCCTAATAGCAAGCGTTGTTTTGTGCCTGCCAAAATTTTTGATTGATTCCCAAAAAACACGATTTTTAATTCTTTGTTGTTGAATATAAAGTTTTCCTACATAATTTGGTGTACCTATTTTATGCGTCCATGTTTTAAATACTCCCTTGAACAAGTTGCACCAATAAAACAAAACTCTACAATTATTTTGGGAAAGTTTGCTAATATGAAGTTTTTATGCAATGAGTATATCTAAAATTTAACGTGAATTGTCTTTCTCGTGACTGTTCCAAACAAGAAACGTCCTTCTTATGCTTATACTTCACGAATATGTGGCTGACAGAGTAGGTGTTTCCCATGGATCGGGTTCATCCCAACATCATTTCTTGTCCTCTTCTCGTCCGTGGTAGACGTAAAGTAACAGTACAGGTAAAAGCATTACATATCCAGAAATTTAGAAAATCAACAAGATTGGTAGCAGCTTCCAAACATATTTTTTGAGCGATAAAGTATTACTTTGAGTTCTAATAAAATATTTTGAGAGAGGAGTGCAAGTAAATTGGGATAAAAGACTTTTTCTAAAAATAGTAACACAAAACTCGAAAATATCATCCCTGTTGAATGGTTTTTAAAGAATCTTCGACATAACGAAATTTCGTATTTTTGATGTGAACGTCTATGCCTCGAATTGAGCACAATGGAAATGGCTTTAGCAGTTATCCGATCCTGTGTTTTCTGTGGAGCTCGAAATGTAGCCTGTCAAATGAAAAATGTAAAGCAGGTTGGCTGAAAGCTCAAAGCTCTGGTCTTACTTATATACAGGCCTACAAAAATCTAATATTTCGAAGATGATGTCATTACCGAGGAAGGTTTCAACTTTTTTTATAGAAATAAATATGACTGAGTGCACAAGAGGTTTCAGGAATAATAGATATTATTTGAACATTGGATTTTGCATCCTCATAAAAGAAATGCATTTGGGATGACAGCAACCGTTGCTGAAAGCATAAAATTCATCACGCATGTACCACGCAACTGGTGTAAGTCACACATCGTGAGCGCCACCTATCAGTGAATGGCGCAACTATCTGTTCGTCTTCATTTTGCCTAAAGCCACAGCAATCGTATTCAGTCAGCATTATCCGCATTATGGTATATGGTAGAGGATTTCTTCACCCCTGGAGCTGTGCCTTGGAGACAAAGAAATAAGAGAAAGATACTGACTTTGTATAGAGTAAAGTAGGCAACCTGCATAGCTTGTGCAAGTCACGGATAGCTGTTGCGTAGCAAGAATAATTTGACATACACGGAAATAGATAAATACTCTTCTTTGGGACACGATGAAAACATTTTTGGAAAGTTTCATTTCCTGATATAACAGCAAAATGCCAATCTAGAAAAGTACCTGGTGCATATTGCACAGCAAGGGTGACTTCTAAGTTGAGTCATTTATTTTAACAGTGAGTAGATCTGATCAAAAGAAATGTTTTTTTCCTTTAACATTTTCCTGGTAAAATTAAATTAACAAAGTTATAGCCCTTTAGAAGTTTGAGTACCGCCCTGTCTCAATAATAATATTATGTGCTCGTGTTTGGCAACAACGGATATAATCCGCCTTATCGGTTCATCGCATCGGAAACAAAAATGCGAAAGAATTAGAAACGTTTATCACGATGTCAGTCAATGTTTCAGTCGGTAACGCGTGAGTGAATAGTGGTGTTTGTTGCGTGTCTCAAACGAAATAAAAAATGGCACATGTTTACGAAAATGCTGAACTTGTGAACTTGTGGACATGATTCTTATTTAATCAAGTGCAACCAACCCCTCGTGCCTTTGTTAATGTAGTACAAAGGGCTCGTGAATCAGGTGACTTAAGACCTCACAGGGGAGGGCATGCCGGTGCTCCAAGACCGCACGAACAAATACAGGTCCGCCCTGAAATACTTGTCGGTAGGATACTTTATAAAACAAGGTAACATTTTTTTTTTATTTTTACACACAAACATATTTTGGTTTATCTTCCTTCTACAGTCATTATCTGAAAATTAATGACTGAACTTCAAAGTCACCCTGTATATGCAGCTTGTGTAAATAGAAACTGATGTGACTGGACACATGTGCCGCAACATTAGAACGTATGGAATATGTTTCGCAGCATGCACCCGACATATTTACTTTAGTATCTGCAACATTTTTCATGTTCGCATTGCAATTACTTGGCTATTTGACTCGAACATGCCGCAGACGGTATAAATTTTTGCTACATATGACGCGACGCATGCTGTAGAGCAACCTGTCCAGTCCTACGTGATATAGAAAAAAGAAGAGAGTAATGAATTTATTATGAAAATTTCCTAAGTATGTGTTTGTTTGGGTCAGGATAGAAAGCGATCAGCTTTTCAACCATATTGATAAAGTAGTTTCTATGATATCGTCTGTTCTTACAAATAAGCAAACGATGGTTGTGTTTCACAGCTACAATTGGCATCATCGTAAGGAGCTACTTCAGTATGTTCATTATGCCTAGAGTGAATAGACAAGAATATTTTCAACTACTTAGTGAGTTTGATAGGGGGTGAATGGACCTGTGTGATGCTGGTTGGTTCTTTAACGAATGCACAGAAGCCTAAATGCGGAGATGGTTTGTCGTCGGACAGGAAATCGATAAGGCCGTACAACGTAGAGTTTGGGGTACAAGGTGTATCAGAAGAACGGCCCCACACCAAGCTCATCGCATTAGGCTTTTGATGCTAGGGGACCGCTTCCCATCCATAATATCAATTGCGAACCGATAGTTCTGAGAGCATGGAAAGCATCTCACAATGCACCTTATTTATCGCCATATGAACAGTTTCAGACTTACATCATACCGTCCTCAGTTTGTTTTATCTCTCTCGCCCAAGTAACCGACTGGCTTGGTGCAAAAAACGGTTGAGCTGGGACCTCGGATGGAATACCGTTGTCTTTAGTAATGAATCCGGAATCTGTTTGTGGTTGCATGCCCCACAAATCTTTAATTTTTTCAACGGTGAATTTTTCTGAAATTTCAATTAATTGCTTACCTAATCCATGAAACTGGTTGTTCTTTTTTATGTTACTTAGTATAAAATAAAGACGATCAGTAACACATTTTTCTTCACGTGGCCCTTCAGCATCTGCAAAGTGTTATACTTTTTTCCTGAAATATGTCCAAAAGCAAATTAAATTCTAAAAATATATTTGATTCAATAGATGGATCACAAGTGCCGGTCCTGGCTTCCTGGCTGACCTGACTACGGAAACTATGTCGAAGAAGGTATATTAAGTTTGACCTAGGCTTTCTCTCCTTTTTCTGATTACATCTCACTTCAATGAACCCACGGTGTTAAAAGCAGCTGCGTTTAGTATCTCTCTAGCGTAAACATTCAGTAATGGATTTTGCTATTAGCCTCCATCATTTAGGGGTTGGCAGGACTTAGAAGCAAGGAGAATGAAGTTAATATCTCTAGAGTGCTGCCCTATTTCTGGTTATAAACCAGTTTACACTTCCTAATGAGATCATTATTTCTTAGCTAAATAAGTCTTAATCACCTCTATCAGATACCAACAACTTCTTGCATATATTACGTACAGCAGGGGTTCCCAACCAGGGAGACGCGCCTCCCAAGGGGGCATAGGCAGATGTCAAGGGGGGCGGAAAACGTTTGCATTTTAGAAAGAAAAAACGAAAAAAGATAAACAGTTTTTTTCTTATCAAACACAAATAATAAAAATGTAGCAGGGTGGTATGCTTAAAATATTAACAATGAATCTTTTGATAATATATAGTAGAAAACACCAACTTTATCACTCCCTTATCAAATTTGCAGCATAAAAATAACACATGTTGCAATTACAGCATATAAACCTATTTTCATTTCAATGCAAAATAAGTCCATAACGCATAGGTGGCTGTGAAAAATAAATGCCATGACAATTGTTTTAATTAATCACAGCTGTCAGAATACGTTTAAAATAGTTTTGGGTAGTTAAGGTTTTCAAAATGGGTAGAGGAAAGGTTAGTGAGAAAATTCGGTTACTGGTAATTAAATTTTTTAATTCTGGAAAATCAAACTCAGAAATTACAACTTTGTTAGACTTATCGCGGTACATTGTGAGAAATATTGTTAGAAGATATATCGTAACTAGTTCAGTTAATATTAAGCCACGATATGTGAAAAAAAGTAATATCATAAATGCCGTCCGAAGAGCATTAAGAAGAATAATCGGAAAAACAGGCGTGCCAATTATTTACAATTAAGTGCTCTGTGGATTGACGCTGTTGGAAGGAGAATTTCGAGGTCCACAACTCATAGAGAGACCCACAAACTGGGATTTAGCATTTGCAAGATAAGTTTTCTTATAAAAAAAGTGAAGTAAAAACCCTAAAGTTGCACAACTTGTTTATAGGCAAAATAAAAGTCGGCTTAGATGGGCAAACGAACATAGACAATGTGTTGGTGACAGTCGCAGTAGAGTTATTCGCAAAAAAATGAAGCATTCCATGTTGACCGTCTGAAGAGAAAAGTGAAATTTCCCGCATCCATTATGGTCTGGGGCAGTATGTCATCAAAAGGAGCAGGAATAAAATAATGTACCACTTTTGAAATGGGTTTCTAGCAGTCCAGATCTGTCACCTATTGAAACTTTGTGGCACGAGATGAAAAAGGTTCTACGACCACATCCTGCTCGTACAATCACCGAACTGAGACAAAAGCTTCAAGAAATGTGGGATTGTTTTACTCCAAATTTTTGTCAAAACTTGGTTAACACTATGCCCCAAAGAATTTCAGCTAATAAAAAATAAAGGTCATGTTACCCAATGGTAATCTTTCAATTGTTGTTTTGTTAACTTCGCACATTGTTTATTTGTTCAGATGTTCTATTAGTTATAGGTCTAAGTGATTTCAAATATGTATTTTTTACGACTAGAATGTATCTAAAATGTGTTTGAGAAAATAAATTGTTTTAGAAGTAAATAGTTTCGTCATGTTTAGTTTATAAAGGCATATTTTGGTAGAAATCTTGAAGTGAGCAAACTGAAGTGGGAAGGGACTCGTACTATATATTTAATTCAATATCAAATTTTGTTGAAAAAAGTGATTTGGATTGGTAGACTTATTGGACTTTGCACAGATGGCGCACCTGCAATGATAGATGTACGATCCGGCTTAGCTAAAAAGCTCGAGGAAAAAACACGATTTCTTGACAATGTTCAAAGATGACACATTTCGCTGGAGGATGGCTTATTTAACTGACATATTTGACTCCTTGAATGAGATAAACTTGAAACTTCAGGGCAGAAACAGCACTATAATGGGCAATTATGATTACCTATATTCAGGGGTTCATATCAAAGTTTCAACTTTGGAATCAAAAAGTGTCTTCTGAAAATGATATATCTCTTTCTCGGCTGTTCGAAGTAATTAAAAATAACATACTGGACTCAAATTTAAAAGCCGACAAAAAAACTCATTTGCAAGCGCTGGAAGACGAATTTCGCCAATACTATCGAAACATCAATTCAGAGTCACCAATATGGCACATGACAAGAAATCCATTTGTTGTCGATGTGTCACAATTACCAGAAGAAGTTCAGGAAGAATTTTTAGAAATGAAGGCTGATTCGTCCATGAAAGATGACTTCCATCTTGTAACATTGGAGAAACTGGATCAAAAGATTGCCTGTAAATTCGACACTTGCCTCCCTTGCTTTACGAATACTAGATCTTTTTTCTTCAACTTACTTATGTGAGACAGGCTTTTCTGCTCTAGTTTTAATTAAAACTAAACAGCGAAATCGGCTTGATGTCGATAGCGACCTGATGGTAGCTCTGGCAACAACAGAGCCTAGAATCAACCAACTGGTAGAGAACATGCAATCTCAAGTGTCTCATTAGTACCTACTATTATTTTATTCAAGTTTTTGGATAATAAACATTTATTAGTTTATTTAAACTTTTACAGTTTCTTCATTAGAATCAAAATAAAGGTCTTTGTACCTACACAATTTGCGTTTTTCGTATTTATTGAAAAAGTAAAGGGGGGCATGAAAATACAATTTATAGTCCGGGAAGCCTCAACAAAAAAAAGTTGGGAAACCCCGATATACAGTATGAGTGGAATGTAGAGCTAGCTGCTTTATTATCCAAATCAGCATAGAATGTAATGAAATTTGCTACAGATTGACACAAGCATTATTGTTATTGTGGAAGCTAAACGATAACAAGAAATATTTTTTAAACGTCGACGAATAATACCTGTTTAACAACCGTATTGCTGAGGCTTAGGGAAGCAAAGACCTTGATTCCAGCTTCAGGTTCCAGGATTTGCTAATGTTTGTTTTGGACTGGTAGTTTTTTTTAAGCTTTTTTTAGTTATTGCAAATACCATAATAGGTTTGTTCTTATATCAACCTTGCCCAGCCCGTCATGCTCTTCATTTAACAGGGAAAGACGTTAAAATGAGAATATTCACATGTAATGGTAGAGACAATGACAATGAGGTTAAGCGTTAGAGTGCCACAGGGCACTGTCCTAGGATCGTAGCTTATTGATAACTTATGATAGGGACAGTGACGATGAGGGTAAGCATAAGTGTGCCACATAGCTCTGTTCTGGGGCCGTTGCTTATTAACAACTTATGCTAAGCCCAATGACGATCCGGATAACCATAAGGGTGCCACATGCCTTTGTCCTAGTGCCGCTGCTTCAAAAAGTGTTCTACGATGAGGCTCTTCGGTTGCAGATGTGGCCGAGTATTCGCCTGAAGGGATATACTCACGACCTGGCGATGATAGTGACTAGCAAGGAGAGATGTACATACACAAGGAAACAATGACAAACATGAAGAATGACGGGAGAGAATCTTTGTGTATGGGCTGCAATGAGCTACCCGAAATGGGCATTCATTGTTGTTAATGCCCAATCAATGCACGCGTCTATCACCAACGAAGCGCAATGCGTATCTGTCCATATTTTGACATTTCGGGAGTTAGACAACACCGCTGTTTCTGCTGCCTTGGAAAGCTCTTGTCGCCTTATTCAGCCTAACTGGTTCAGCCATTCAGCGAATAGTTGGGCGCATGGAAAATTGTTTGAATTCGAAGAAAAACATGGAAAGCCAGAATATACTTGATATTTAGGATGTGGTATCAAAAAATGATTAATTTTACAAATCAGGCGAGCTTGGTTTTATATCAAAACACTATCAAAAGCTACAGCGTCTGCTGACATTTTACCGCTGTTACTCAAGCAGTTCTTGCAGCAGCTTTTTCCGGGGTAGACACAAGCAATGTCTTTGCTTGTTACATATAAATGCCTCAAATTTGAATTACCCTGCATCGATGAAAATCTAGAACCGGCGGCTTTTTATAAATTCACGCATGTTATCTAAAACTAGGCATCCACTACGGAAAGACAGTTACACGGAGTTCTTAGCATCAAAGAAGCACAACCCAACTAGCAAAGTAGTGCTATAGCTTTTGCTAAAAGAACTGTTCAGCCGGAAAAGCTCTCTATTGTTGTTGTCTGAACACCAAAATGCTGGCTTAATGTCGTGTGGAATGCAAATTTGTTTTTTGCAGCATATTTACTCTAAAATGAGGTTCTCAAAATATTCTTACAGCATACAGTATATTCAGATAAGAGATAGACCGGACATAAACAAGACCACGTGATCATCGAACGCTGTAACATTCGGCAGGGACGTATTAAGAGTCACGCAGTACATATTTTAGATAGTAGATGCTGCTTTGCGTAACTTTGTAGTAAATTAGCACAATTCGATGTGTATACGATTGGTGATGGATATAGGATCATGTGGGGGTGGGGTAAGAAATATATAATGATGTAAATATACATAAGGGTTTCAAAATTTTCGCTTCGATTTCCAGCTTCGGATGCCGCCTGATGTTTGGTGAAATACAGTCGAATATAATCTCAAAATGGCGTTTAAATTAGCCTAAATTAAAAATAATCGTATATCTCTTAAAATTGCTTTTAGAATATTGATTAGTATATTTTTTGATTTCTAGGTAAATATGTAACCAAATTAAAACGTTCAAAACGTAAAAAAATGTGCATGGTTGAACACTGTCAGAAAGTAGATTCTTGAATAGGTTTTGCCAAAATGGGTTCAAAAATGTCAATAATTAATTAAAAAATACAGTAGCTTTATAATTACTTATAACTTACCGAATTTGATGAACGATATCTTTTATTGGAAAGATGAGCTTGATGAGCTTCCATCATCGCTACTGCCTGAAGCACCAAGGTCAATAATGAATGGCTCGACTTGTTTCTCTAAAATATTGTCCAGTTCCCACATTCTCTTTTCAACTTTGTCTTTCACGTGCTTAATACAGTTTTCCCATTTTTGCGCTGTTATTAATTCTAGTGCTTCTTTGAAAAGTCCTTTGAGGTCACAAAATTTAAAAGTTGTATTGTGCTTAGCTATATAATTTTTAACCTCTGCCCATATGAGCTCAATGGGATTGAGCTCGCAATGGTATGGAGGTAAACGGAGCACAGTTTTATTTTGACTTGCTGCCATTTCGTCAATGGCGTATTTTTGATATTCCGCCTTGTGATCCTTGACAATTCTTAATAATTGTACTTTCAGCATTGCTTCTTCAAAGTTGATATTTTTCGAGCGGAGCCAATTTTGAACATCAACTTTCCTTGAAGCCGTTGTTGGGACCTTCTCCATTCTTCGAGAATGATAAGGCGCATTATCCAACACATTTACTGCGTTTTCCTCTAAGTTCGGTAAAATTTTTGAAAACCACTGTTCAAACGATTCGCCATTCATTTCCTCGTGGTAATCTCCAGTTTTCTTAGACTCAAAGCACCACAGACCGTCAACAACAAATCCATCCTCACTGCCAATATGGCAGATAATGAGCCTTTTCCCTTTACCTGGATATCGAAGTACTAACTGGTGTAGATTTATTTCAATAAGCGAACCTTTTGCAAATGTTTTCATCACATTCAGCGAAAAAACATTGGGACATGAGTATCAGATTGCTATAATTGGGATTATTTAGTCATATTGAAAGAAAGAATATTGAACGTCGTATGATTACTCAGCGCTTCACAATTTAATTTAAAGTTATAAACCTTCAAAAAATGAATGATCAGGAACCTGAAATACGCGCAAATATTAATATTAACAAATTATAACTTTATAAAGCTTAAAGTATGAATTAAAATGATTAGAAATATTAGGAACGGTACACAATATAAAACTTAGTAACTTTTTTTAAGTTTATAATATTCAACATATTTTAAGATTATATTAAAAAATTATTGAAATATCGAAAACACATAAAAACATGGCTTAAAAAAGTTCTAAGAAATGAAAATGACAATAAAACATCCACGCATTTTATTGAAAGTTATAAAAGTTTTGTTACTTGTAATATGTTTTATCTGCCCCCTGGAATTAATGTTTAGAACCTTGTTCCCAAGGTTTGAAAAACATCCGATTGTTGTCTATTACTCGTATTTACCTGCTGGATTTTTTAATCCGGTGGACAGTCCATCTAGAAAGGCCCTCCTGGATGAAGTTACAGAATCATCAACCCATACTTTACTTGTAGTGTGTCCTGCGTTTACCCACGTTTCATCAAGGTAGTAAATCTTACTGTTTTGATTTCTATATTTCCCAATTTTTGTTAAATAATCCCTCCTCCATAGCACAATTTCTTCTCTATCCAGTAGTAAACTATTACGACCCCGTTTTTTCCATTTGAAATTTAAATGCTTCAGTAACGCATGGAAAGTTGATCGTTTGAAATTTGGCAACGTTGTATCTCCATTTACCTCCTGCAGTACTTTATCTATAGTAGGTATTTCATTCCTAAAGAAGAATTCATGCACTTTCCTCCTAATCGCATGCTTATCAGCTTCATCCAATGATTTAACAATACTTTTGCGATGTTTACTGGTCATTGGCTCAGAAAAGGTGTGATTTTTTTTGTATTGTCTTAACACATTAAACACTGATGCGCGACACACCCCAACTTTGTGAGAAACCTTCACAACAATTTCTTTGATGGTTGATGCCTCGTTCTCCTCGCGCTCGATCTTATATATATTCAAAATGACCTCTTTCATTTCTGCACTCAGGTGTCTTTTTTTAGAGCGTTTCCTAGGTGGACTACAGGAGTTTACAACTTCTTCGGCAGTATCTGTACCACTGGGAATTTTGCGCAAGCAGTTGATAACAATAACAAGGTATAACAGTAACAACGACAAACTCAACAACTTAATAAGATAACAAACGAAAACGTCCAAAGAAATATCAAATTGCAATGATGCACACGACATACGTAACACGTCTGAACCTGAATGTGACTCTGTCTTGATACGACTGCTCTGCCGCTCGGCATAGGCATTTAATTGCGAATTGACCAATGAGGGCTCCTGTTTTACGTCGAGACGGCGGCGTTAGCGTGAAAATCACCCGAACCTTTTGTTTACATCCGGTCTATCTCTTATCTGAATATACTGTAGTTATACAACACCTTATAGGAAGAATTTTGAACTGTTGCATAAACGATAATACAATTATTTTATACGGCATATCTGCGCGGTAGTCAAGATAGTTGTGTTGTGGTATCCATGGTCACCCGAGCCTTGTTGTTTTGGGTTGCAAATTTACTACTTTAGACAACAAATTACTCTCAATGGAATCACTTATACAACTGTCGTTTAGTAGCTGTTAAAGGCTTTACGCCTGCAACAATATTACAACTTTTATAGTACAAAATTGCTGTGCTCAGCATACAGTTGTTGTTAAATATGTTGGTATACAACTTCACCATAATCTAACTTTCTGCTGTCATCTTTTTAGTTAAAATGCCATGACCAACATTTTAAAACAAACAATGCATGTATATTGGTTTAAAAGGCTTTGTCAAATGTTCAAACAGAATATATAGATCTGGTATAAATTCTGGGTAAGTCATTCGACTCGTCCGTATTCCATTTCAGAGATTTGTCAAATTGTTGTATAACACCTGCATACAACAGCAAAATATTCTAATAAACCAGAGACAACATGGACGATGCTGTGGTTATACATAAACCACCTGCCATATTGGGCAAAAATATATTCCTCTATTGAAAATTAAATGATTATGTTTTTGTTCGACATTTCGGATATAAAGTGATAACCGTTAGTGTAATTATGTCTAAATATAGGATTTGTGGAAGATTTAACGCAGATAAGTTCAGTTTTTCATTATAAAAATCTAGACACACTTTTGATCATTATTAAAATATGAATGAAATACGAAGCCCGTAGAAATTGCGTAACTACTTTGTACGATAACCACAATAAAATTTGCTACGCAAGTAATTCAATAGCCCTATAATCACAGTGTAGAAGTTCATCATATACCTGTGTATGAAATTCACAATGGTCAATATGTAAGTAAACGAGATGACTGTAATGTGTTAATTATATATTCTTCACTTCGCCTATACAATATACATATAAGAAATAGATTGGTTGAAATAAAGTAGAATCATGCAACAGAATAGTTGTAGAGTTGTCAAAGACTGAATCTTGCACTGACGCAAATGTTCTATAGCGGCTGCAAGAGGTTTACACTTTTGTTGTATAATTGTTATCTGTAGCCCTTATACAGTCTCTTATGTTAAATGGCTTAAGTGTCCTTGTATAGCTGTTCTAAGAGCGTTTTGCCAATGTTCTTACAGCATACAATGCTGTGTAAGGAATACTGTATAATCATTCTTGCAACTCTAATAGGAGTGATAATTGTTAGTTGGGAATATAGTACTCGTGTGGCAGGGAATCCTTTTCGAGTCCTAAGAGTGCCATACCTTTGTTCTGAGTTTGAAGTTTAGTGATACTACTACTGCATCGTTTTCTTTTCATCTTTATTCACCAGACTGTAAAGGCCCAGTAAGTATATCATATTTTGTATCTATATTCAAACCAATTTATCTCTACATCTGCCTAAAAGGAACCGTTTTTCATATCTCTTTCAAAGGAGACGTTTCTGTCAGAACCGTCCTGTGTCAATGTGTAAATCTTTCCATGGCCTCGCCAAAAAATAGGGATCTTAAGCTTATACAACATATAGAGGGAATAAAATTACAGGGTAGAGTGCTGTCTAAAAAGTGGGACGAGCCGTTTGGCGACATTTTTATATAAGTGATGGGTCTGGCTGGAAATCGCTATTTTCTGTCCCCTCCGCAAAAGGTTATAGGTTAGAAAATGGGGCACCTTTTATTCAAAATGTTTTGGTGACGTGGGGGCATTCAAGTGGAAATGAGCTGAGAGCGCTTTGGAAAAAATTCCGTTGAAATAAAGCGTCCTCGTGCGTGATTATATTCAGTACATTTACCCCTTCTGGATGGTTAGGCATAATACTTGAAATAATTACGATGTAATGCTAACTTTTCTCAAATATACTAACACCGCTGAATACAATTAGCAGGCATCATTTAAGCGGTTTTTATTATATTAGCTTTATCATCCTAAGCTTAGTTCAAAGCATTTTTGTGCATAATTCAACAGGGTCACAGTAGACAACATACTTTCAAGGTGAAGAAGACTGTTGAGGGTGTTATGTTTATTTTTCATTTTTCAACACAGTCACCATAAACATTAAAACATTTGTCAAGCGTTAGGATTTCGACTTCGAAGGACGCTGCCGCATGACCGTTAGCCAGTTAGTAACTATTTTTTCAACATGTCTTTTTTTAATTACTTTCCACCAAAGAATTCTTTAAATAAGGCTGAACGGTGGATAATCCAGTAATTCCCAACAAAACTTGTATGTTGTTGCATCTGTGTTCGTGCCACACCGTGAAGCAGACCGATCGCGCTAGAGGCGAGACTTAGCCTGCGGTTTTGTACAGCACATCTAATTCAACAAGCTGCTGGTTAAATTTCAGCAATAGGATCATTTTTCTGCGTTGAGGATCTGCACTCTCCACAATTGGCAGGTATACTAATGGACAAGGTAACAAACAAGGCAGTATAATAAATAACTAACAGGGATAGAGACGTGAAACGTAATGACGAGGCAGTGAGAGACTGGCCAAGAATATCTGAGGTTGAACTAACGTCACGTGACAGGATGTGCGGGAACGATGCGCAATCGGTTCCTACACTTAAAACGGACATCGCATTAGAGAAATAAAATTGTTTACTATGCTCTGAGTTAAAGTCATGTTGTATATTTTTACTTCTATCCTATCTAATCACCCTTTATGCACGTAAAATTCTGTCGAATTGGTTGATATTGACTTAGAGCCGTTTTACACACAAGAGAATCACTCCGAAAATTATGCTCATAATTATGCCGAAAATTTGTGCTGCCGTATTACACCTAAAAGAATTCTTGTGAAAATTTTCATGGTAAAAATATAAACCCGTTCTATAGAATATGCGCGAGAATCGACGCAGAGGGTTATTTCCGTGTCATTATCAAATGCCAACGTCAACAACATAACCTCACTTAACATTTGTGGGTGTGGTCCTGTTCGAGTCGTACGAAGAAGCGTTTCTTGTTATTGTTTATTCATAATGTCATGGAATCGGGAAGAAGTTACACTGTTGTTAGAGGAGTACGCCGGATGCGATAGTCCAAGCATCGAGAAGTTTTATAATATTAACCAAGATCTCGATTTCAAAAATAAATTTAAATCAACGACGTCTGTTGTCTTTCCGATTATATTGGACGTCATACCCGTTAAGGTTGTCCATTCGAAAATATTACTCTAATGCGCAGGCATGTCATATGAATTAGTCGGAAATTTTGTTTGCTTGTGTCATACAGGTTGTAGAGAAAATCTTCATATTTTTTCCATGCAAATTTTCGGCATAATTATGACCATAATTTTCGGAGTAATTCTCTTGTGTGTAAAACGGCTCTTAGAAATAGGTCCGGCCTCATAGTTCTTTTTTTGTTCAGTCAGAATACGATGTGCGACTAATTTTCATGTTGAATACCAGCAACATTATCATCATAAGTGTGCCAAAAAATGAGACTTGTCTCTTGGGGTCTAAAATGTGGTGCGTCATTTTATATAGTACTGTTCAGTGTCTATCGATGGATGACTATTAAAAACGGTGCAGTGGACGCAGAGCAGTGAGGCGGCATTTAGGCCACGATTATACTTCAAGGTGGAAGACAATAAGTTGCAGGTGTTGGAAAAGACCACAGGTCACGAATAAAGATCCATTAAGGCCGCAGTTATACTTCGAAGTGGCAGCGACGGGTGATGATACTGATCAATACTATCATGATAAAGATCGATCCAGAATCGATTCTAAACAGATTCTATACAATATACGTTTAAAAAAATGTGTACGTTCACAATAAACCTATTATTTGATCGCAGAGAATCAACTAACGTTTCAACATGCATCTTAATTTAAGGAACTGTTGTAACACATTGGCAACGCGGCAGATTGCCGCTTAAGCGTTACTAGGCGACGTGGTGATGAGCTTTGCTATACATTCGGCTTCTATCTCTTTCAAACATGTGTGTCTATACATACTTCTCTCTTATACACATTGAACTCAATCCGTCAGACAAACTTGGTTCTCATTGTACATCTTTTATCTTGCATATCTACAGACCATATCACTTGTCTTATGATTCTAGGGTTGGTTGCTTCTTCCATGTTTTGTGCAAATATCGTTGTACTTTTATAGATAACAAATTGCTGCAATTAAGAACCTAGAGGCAACGTTAAAATATCCAGTTATGAATAAATGACTGTACTCTGCAATTTCGAAAGAAACTACTAAATCAACACACTTAGGCCGAACGACAGAAGATTCGATCGTATTTTCATGTATTAATAATCAACGTCTTTAAATATCTACAATTGCATTGTAGTATAGTCAAATGCCAGACTTACATGGCGAAGTTTAGCACGCTGCTACTCTTACACTTAACCATATAGTGACTAGCAGATGTTCAGAATTATGCACTATTTACAAGTAAATTTCGTTTATTACATCAAAAGTAAAAAATAAAAATGAAAAAGGCATATTTTGAAAACCCGAGTACACAAAAAATAATTAAGCTGAATTAAACAAGGGATGAAAAAGAAATCCCTTATTACGGAAATTATAGGTATGCTTGGAGGGTTCAGTGATATTGTTTTTGGCGAATAACATGTAATGAAAATTCTTTATATACTTTGGGAAGGTCGTTATAAATAATAGCAACATTGTAGGAAAAACTGCGTTTGAAAAGTGTAGAACTATGATGGGAAATTCTAATATTCTTGTATACCTGTTTGCTATAAGAATACCTGTAGCCTAGGTAGGTTTTCTGGAAAAACTTTTAACATGTTGAATAAACCTTAACTTTGTATCAGAAACAACACCAAGAATTTTTGCAGAAGCGGAAAATTGTAAGATTTGGTTATTTATCTGAATGTTCAAGAGCTGTGTTACATTGGATTTTTTTTCTTTGTGCGCAAAATAATAACATCTTAGATTTTTGTAGATTAATAAGTAGATTTTGATCTGTAGAGTATTTAATTAATTTACTAACATCGTTTTGTTAAATTTTAGTAGTATTATTCCCATTATCTGAATGATAGCAACATCCAAAGGCCAAAGCTCGCGCAAATAAATGAATTTTATTCGAATATTAATCAATCCTCCAAAACTGAGAAAAAATCACATACTGTGGCAACCGCCGGTGGCATTTCTTGTATCATTTTGCAAATAGGGGTGACATCCCTGCGGCACCACTGCATTGTTCCTACCACGTAAGTCGAGTATAATAGAGTACTTAAACATTAATGCAAAACAGATACAATTGGTGTCGCTCGTCGCCTACCACCTGCCTAGCGACATCTGTCAGCTCAAAGTATAACCGTGGCCTCAAACTTCAGCACAACAGAACCCAGAGGTCGAGTAGGAAGGAGCTATAATTTTTGCATGGTCCTTGTTTATTTACCTGTACAGAAAATGCGTCGAAACCAAAACATTTTTAAAGCAGCTCCTCAATTATTGATTGATGGAAATAGTACCTACAAAATAAATCACCACAGCAAGAACTGAACCCTAACCACTTTGGTACTGAAAAAATTAGGAACATGATAGGATATACGCGGTAAGTGGCGATACTTCCGTAAGAACATTAAATTTGCGGCCTTGTCACGCCTTGCTCTAGTGTCTCCATGGTCAGTTTCACACACCGCTACAGCAATTGTTCCTGGCATGTCGAGCAGAAGCGTAGCGGTCATGCTAGGGTTCAACTTATAAGGCCGTTCTGATAGCAATAAAGCACAGATAGCAGGAGACCTGCATTACAATTTGCTTTATTGTGCTCATTGCACTATAATGCACAGCCTCCGTTGTTATGGGAGCTGAGGTTGGGGATGGCCGTTATCGTTATTTTTATATGACTTCTGATATATCCTTTTATTGATATCAGTGATATGAAACCCTTACGGGATCAAGACGTTCGAATAACGATGAGATTATGGGTATGCTGATATCCTGAGCAAAATACTGCGATGAAATATTATGGAGCCAAGTACCAAAGACATAATATCGGTTTCAAGCCATATTAAGTCTTACGGTGGTATACCATTTTCGATCTCAGCGGCTAGCGCGCATGCGCATCTCACGCACATTCAAACCTTGACACCGTTTCACGGTGTTTGGTAACAGCCGTCACTTACAAATATCAGTTACTGCCACCAATAACTAGCTTTGTATTGAACGGCAGGGGTATTACGTATCGTAAAAATAGACATAATGCTTTTTTGACATATAGGTTTTTGTGACACTATACAGGTTCTTCTATAAGATGTCAACTTCGAGCTACCTGTTGTTTACTTGATGTGCACCCGTTGTGTAGCTGTGTGTTGCCTAAACGTCATGAAGATTGATTTATTGTGCTTATGTGCCACAGAGATGGCATTATTGGAGATCTAAGCTGTATGTTGTATGCTATATAAAAGGAAGGAAACGGGCTAATAATATATGTTGGTGGTAATTCCCTTGGCTTCTAGTCTCAAATACACTTACTTGAGATGTATGCTTTATCGTGGAAATTTCATACGCAATTTTGCTGGATTCCAAAGATGAGTCTGATAAAAAACGAAAATCCCTGGTGGAGTATATTACAACTTTTGAATTATTTACTTTATTGTTTATTCTGTGATTACTCTAAATTTAGTAACAATTTTTGAAATTTCGATATTTTTTTTGTGAAAAAAATGGATTTAATTTTCGATTTTTGGGTTTTTTTCCTCAATACCAATGAAAAGTTCACTCGCAGGTGAGAAAATACGCATCAGACTAGAATATTTATGAAACGTGAAAAGGTTATTACATTTTACATTATTTTTCTATTCCCAGTAATTTAAATTATATATAAATTTATTTTGGGATGTCAAGTAGAAAATACAAAACAGCACCTAGACGTGAGGCAGTGCGAAAATGTTTTGTGCTCGATGCGTCATCCCTAGTTTTTCTGTGATGTGGCTTAGTTAAAAACAACGCACGCGCGGTAGTAATTTCCCGTAATGTTTCTCAAAGGTTTTGGAGACGCAAAAAACAGACGAAAATCGTAATTTATATCTTTGAACATATCCTCTCTTCAGAAAGGACAACACAAATGACCCGTCTAGTACAGATAATGGATATACTTCATGAGCAGCACATTCAGTAATAATACACACAGTTACCCCACAATCACCCGGATGCTATCTTGCTGGCGAACTGACTCGCAGCATGGTCGTTGTGTATGTCATTGGGTCAGTTCTTCATAGGTGACGCTATCGGTGTTGTTCACATTTTGTTGTTTTCCTGACATTATATAGGTTTTTTGAGATATGCTTATAGACAGTAAAACACCAATGAAACATTTTCCCATCAGTTTATTGGGCACAGTACTGCGACTTAGGTGATTATGCGTTTTTGAGAAAAAACGATTTTTATGAGAGGCACCCAGATTGTGTCAAATAATCTCTTTGAAGGTAATTACCTCTTCGAAATGATCCTAATCGATTCCCTTTGTGGTAAAGTTCCTTAGGAATGACTCGTTTAAAACCGAGCTCTATTACCAAATGTTCTTAAAGCGTATGACAGCTGTTTCTGATGTATCCGGATATTCAGAAAAGTTTCTTGTTCTCCATCCGCATCGGAAACTCTCTCAGATGCAAAGAGCCATCAAATACGAAACGACCAACAATTCCCCATCTCCGTCAGGAAATCTTGTAAGTGTCGTGTTGCGGCACACATTCTCGCAAGTGAATTTCTCCGGAGCTGCGGGTGCGCCACCTCATATATTACGCAGAAACATATTTTGACACTTAAAATAAAGCGATCTCCCGTTTTATACACAGACAGCGGGTGGGGACAGCAATTCGTTTCGTTGATTAATGGTCCCCGGCCGACAACATGGAAGCTGCGTTTCTCCATCTCGTAGAGCGCCCTTGTCCTCTAATCAGACGTGCCTACATCGACGTCGGAGCTCTATTAGTGCCAAGAAGGACTGCGCGACGAAATCGGAGATAGCTGTTGTTTTGTGTCACTAATGGAGCCCCTAAATGGGCAGTATTTGTGGCCTGGCCATATATCCCGGATGTTTCAGCTATCTCTCGACAATACTGTGTAGACACCCACCTGGGGGGGGGTATGACGTATCTTGAAAAGTGACATAATGTCGGTTTTTTGACATAATATAGGTTTTTATGACAGTTGTAAGTTTATAAGGCCCGTATCATCAGTCGTCCCTACAATTGTAGGGCGCCTTTATGGCCTCCTTGATTGTTATAGTTTTCTACTTCTCCGTGTCAGCGCTTTATTTTGAGGTTATGTCACAAACATCTAATTGCATCAAATTGTGCTTGCTTTTGAGTTATATTATGTTTTATCAGAATGAAATTTCCTACAATTTAAAAAGAAAACATATCTTTACAGTAGGAAAGCGCTGACGCTGACACGGTACAAGTGTAATCTCGAAATTTTTGAAGGAGAGAAAGGATTTTGACAATCAAGGAAGCCATAAATGCGCCCTACAATTGTAGGGACGACTGACGAGACGGGCCTAAGATGTCAACTTGGAACTAGCTGTTGTTTACTTGATGTGCACTCGTTGTGTAGCTATAGTCAACGCCAAATAAAGTGGCGTGCACGTCATCACGATAAAAATTCCCCGACCTAATGCCTAGGTTTCTATCACAAACAATTGCTCTATTGCAGTTTCATATTAATGTGATATATAAATTGTAAAATGGTCATTACTCTCTTATTATGGTTAATAGTCATATAAACATTGTTATTAAAATATCACATAAGTTGCTTTCTGATAAATTTAGACGCATTATGCGAAATAAAATGTTTTGCAAACGCTCCAATCACTTATCGACATGTAAACGCACTAAACCGATTTCGCAGCGTTGACACATTGTCACCTTGAAACTTATTTAAACTGGGAACTGACATTTGTATTAATTTTGACACTGAATCAATTTGTGGCATTTCAAATCTTTATAAATCCTTTGGCCCCGCATACTGTAAATCAACAACTGTTTGTTTCAAAACAAAATTATTCATTTTACGAGTAGATAAAGGCAATTTTGGTATATAAAGATGCCCAAACAGTTAAATAGTCGGTGTAAGGAACTCGTGGCCTCGTTAATGCACTGCTTTGAGCAAGAAAGGGACAACAACGGGCCTTTGTTGCCTTTAAATGCTGTTCAAGAGGTAGGTTACTAATAATTATATGTAATGTATATTAATAATAGTGAAATTTTATTTCATTTTTTGTAGCGTGTTGCTGCTGCTTTAAAAATTAGTTTAAGGACAGTTAGTCGTATTTCCGAGGGCGTGAAAAGTGATGCAAATTTAGAATCGCCCAAGAAAAAGCGGAGTTATATTAAACGTGTAACCAACACAGCGACATTGGATACAAGTGCCATTCGAGAAGTGATCTATAATATGTATCACAAAAGTAAGATCTTACTATAATAACTTATCAGAAATTTGCATTAATTTGTTAACTAAATTATAATGTCATATTACACATGGTTTCAGAAAAACAAGTTACGATACAAACTTTATGGTCTCGATTAAGAGATAGGGCATTATTTGATGGTAGTGCCACGTCTTTAAGGCGGTTGCTTAGAGATCTTGAATTTAAGTGGCTTAAGAACAATCCGCGACGAGGGCTCATGGAACTACCAAGTATAGCTTTGAAAAGGGTGGAATTTCTAAGGCAATACAATCAAGCCAAGGTTGAGGCCTCATACCAGTTTGTCTTCCTCGATGAAACTTGGATATTTCAAAATGGGACCATAGGTCGCTCTTGGCAAAATGGAAACCAAAAAAGCGTGAAAGCTATTAAAACAGATGGTAAAAGGTATGTACTTTTACACAATTTGCACTATAAAATTTAAAACTAATATATTTTAGATACATTATATTACATGCTGGAAATGAAAATGGGTTTATTGAGGGTAGTGAAGCGATATTTTCTTCGAAAACAAAATTGAGCGATTACCATGGAGAGATGAACCAGGACAATTTTTTGAAATGGTTTCAACATCAGTTATTAGAAAAATTGTAGATTATACTGGATAACGCCCCTTATCACAGCATGATATTGAACAAAGTGCCCAACAATGCATGGACAAAAAAAAATATCCAAGACTGGTTGACAAATCAAAACATACCATTTTTAAACACAATGTTTAAAACAGAGCTATTGAGTATTGTTGCTCGGTACATAATGCTTCTTAATTATATATATTTTGGTCGACAGTTTATATTTCTTTTGTTTATTCCTATTCTTAAAATAACTGCTTTTTTAGAAACAAACCACCTAAAATATACGTGATTGATGAATTGGAGGAACAACATGGGCACAAAGTTCTTCGTCTGCCTCCTTACCATTGTATATTTAACCCTATTGAGTTAATTTGGGGCATAGCAAAAGGTTACTATAACAGACATATTGGTAGAGATGGTAACAGTGAAAAAGACTGTTTGGATATGTGGAACGAGGCTCTACAAACGGTTACCCCAGACATGTGAAAAAATAGTGTTCGACATACTGAGCAAGAAATTTTTAAATGGTATGAAAGAGAACGAATTTTTGATCGACCAGACATCGAACCTTTAATAATCAACTTTGAGAGTGATGAAGATTCAGATTCAGACAGCGCTGAAGAAAGAAACTCCGACTAACTTTATTGTACAGAAAAAGCTTACACCAGTAGCTTACCTAATTTTAGAATGCATTTTTCTGTATGAATTCTGTAAAATAAATACCATGTTTAAAATTTGGAGGACCCCATTTGGATTTTTATTCAGTACCTTTAAGCTATCAATTAAATATGGTAGTTTCATAGTGTCATCTGATCAATAATTGTCATACTTAATGATTATGCAAGTACAGATCTATAATTTTATTATACTATTATTTTTGTTCTCATTTGAGGTTAATATTGCTTATAAACCTAGATATGTAAATAATAAATTTTATTATTTTACAAAAAGTTTGGCAACAATGTAAATTTTTCAATACACCCACCTTGATGACGTGCACGCCACTTTGTTTGGCGTTGACTATATACGTGTAGCCTAAACGTCATGACGCTTGAGGTATCGTGATGTGGCTCTGATGTGATGTAACATCTGTTTCAGAGATGGCATTGTTGGAGGCCTAAGCTGGAATTTGTATACTATAGCTGGAAGGAAACGGGCGAAACGGCAACGCATAGGTGCTTAGTTAGGATTTGTATGCTAATAATTCGTGTTAATGATAACTTCCTTGGTTGCTTGTCTGCAATACACTTACTTGAGTTGGACGCTTCTACTTGGAAATTACATACGCAAATTTGCTTAATTTGCAAGATGAGAGGGATAAAAATGGAAATATCTGGTTGCTGAAGTGTATTACAACTGACAGGCCAGAAAATAGGCTACAGAAAGGAATATTTATGAAACGTTAAAAGGTTATTACATTTCACATTATTTTATTTTCCAGTCTTTTAAATTCTATGGAAATCTATTTTGCGATGTCAAGTAGAAAATACAAATCAACACTTAGATATGAGGCACTGTGAAAATGTTTTGTGAGTGATGCGTCATTCCTAATTTTTCTGTGATGTGACTTAGCTACACACTCAAGGGGAGAGTGGAGTTGATTCCCCAGACTGATTTTCAAAGTTTTTGATAATGCAAATAAAACAGGAAAAACCGTGACTCTACTTTGCTACGGTGACACGTGCCAAAATCACGTAACCTTTATTTTACTATTTTGATCACCTATCAGTAATTTGAATTTCCCTCTATTGTTTATAGAGTGCCGATTCCTAGGCCAAACCGTTTTTAATGGTTTTCTTTTTGCAAATTCCTTAGTTTATTGATTGAATAATTTCAAGCGTATTATATATTTCTTTCCTAGCGACTCAGTATTGTGTTGAAATCTTTTGGACTCCAATGTTAAAGTATTATTAACAACTATCTTCGAGATTTCCTCATAAAATATCGTTGGTCCGTCGTAGACAGAGTTGGCAACCAGCGCGCCACCTTGTCATTTCTACACGTACTAGACATATGTGAATGTTTACTCTCCTATCAAGATACCTTCTGTTAAAATTTTATTTACAATCAAGACACCTTCTTTTAATTGCGTGCAAATGCGTTCAGCGCCATTTTTTTTTCCGCTGTGGTTTACCTTTCTGCGGGGATTGTGGTGTGGGCGTTTTTCCTTTAACTTACAGATTTTGGGATATTAACGCCCCAAACACCAGTTTATGGAGTATAGTAGTACCCTTTTATTTTGTACCTTACGTTTAGTTGTGTTAGGTACCATCACCTTCCATTTTCTAATTGGATTTTAAGCTCCAGCGGTGAGTTCTCTTTGGTATACCATCGGACCATGTCCATTAATGCTTGTCCTGAAGAAGTTTGTTCAATATCTGCTTCCTTTTAGTGCAAAGGCATTGCGGAGAACCACCATTCACACTCCTCCAGCTTTGTTTCGTAGCTACCTTGTAGCTGTTTCGCAGCCGATTTTGTTGGAAGTCATTCCTTTCCCTTGATAAAAAACAGGTAATATATAATTTCAATTGGGTATTTTATAAATAACAATATATTTATTATTGCTGACTGAAATGCTTAGAGTGTTCTTGATTTTGTTTGGCGTCTTACGTATTCAAATACAGGGCAGGGCCTACAGTCACCTTCTTTTGGGCTTACTATATTACATTGATCATGATTTTGATTTCAGAGATTACATAACTTTGGAACAAGGGATAGCTTTCTGAGGGTATATCACTTCAGTAGATTTTTATCTTTTTACCGTTGCTTTACTTTTCTTGTGTAAGTGAATATACTTTTCCTCAAATTTTGAGTGTTTTAAATGTGTAGTTATGTCTCAGACAGTGAGTAGAGAGTAGATTTTTATGCAGTCTTCCACTCTCTAGGGTTTTTATTCCGTAAATTTTGGAAAACGAGGCACACAGCCTCTATCTTGTGACGTTTCTTACGGCTGGCCACTGGTTTTTGACCGTACTGCCTAAATTTGCACGAAACTTGACAGCTGTTTTGCATTGGCTGACCCTAAGGTTTCATTTATAGTAATTTATTAATTCATTAATTAGTTTGAAAAAGGAAAGAGAAATTACACTACCATTTCCTCTTGTTTGTAAAAAAAGGCGTGACAGCGGAACCAATTTTTTTCCGTCAAATTTTCTCAGATATATACTGTACGGACTATCGCGGCATTTTGCAACAAACAAGGTATGCTGGCGAACTAACTTAAATCATGGTGGTTGACCATGTCATTCATCCATCCCTCCATAGGTGACTCTATGTGTGACCGTCATAGCGGAATGAACTAATTGCACAATAGGCGCTATCTAGTCAGCCAGTTTTTTGACATTATTCCTATAGATTTTTCACTTACTAACCCTGCTTGTCCCAATTTGCCAGGAGGACTGACAAAGTTGGATGTATTTCATTACATCAAGTACGATTTCAGTAATTTGGCAACCTGACAGCACTACATGAAAATAGGTCGAAAATATCCAAAAAGATCGCCTATTATAGAAACATTGCCCGCATAGAAGCGCCATAAGATTCCGTTTGATCAAAATGGTCATTTGATTCAATACTATAATGTGTACGAAATTGTTATGAATAAAATAAATACTGACACCCTAGTGAATGTCTCTCACTATTGGAATCGCGAAAACAGTAAGTGATACAAAATCGGTTAAGTGGGAGCAAAGCTGCGGTTTTGTGTGAGACAATGACACTTGAAAAGATTTGGAATTCAGAGCATTTCCAGCTCCTCTACTTCTCCCAACTATGAACCCCCCATTTTCAACCCCTACAAGACACGAAGTTTGAGTTTTCGTGTTTCCAGCCCTACCTGCGCCGCTCCTGAACTGATTTTCAGAAACTTTTTTGTCCTTGCCATGGTAATAACCTTGTGTGAAAATTAAATCAAATTCCGAGCGATACTTCTCAAGCTATAGACGGGCCAAGGACTAGCGGACAGACAGACCGACCAAAGAAGCTTCAAATGCAATATATATATACGAAACTTACAGTTCCATCCCTAGACACGTCAAACTTTTAAATGTATCTAGTTTTAAGGAAGCTGTGAGGAAAATTTATTTAGATGTATGTGATTTGTGGGACGTGTACTGTTGCGTTCCATGCTGTATAGATGATTTTCAGTTAGGTTAAATCGTGTTAGTATTACGTTATATCGATTATTTTTCGTTATAAAAACTAAGATAATGAAAAAAAATGTTCATATCAAAGTTTTGAATGCATACTGTGTGATTTTATCTTAAAGGGTGAGTAGAAATACACCCTGTGATGAACTCCCCCTTTTTGGGCAGGTCTTTCATTTTAGCATTAATTCTGTTGTATGTAAAAAAATAAGTGACATGAATTTTCGTGATGTTCCTGTACCTACATGTCATATAACATTCAAAAACGCATTTTCGAAATTTTTCGCGAATACAATACCTCCTCGCCTATCCGCGGAGAAAGTAAAAATCAAATTAAGCCGACAATCTATTTCTCATTTCATTGTTCTGGATTGGTTTCAAAACCACACGGTCTCGAAAAATGGTCAAGAGAGCCTCTCTTTAAGGATTTACTATGCTATGGATAATAAGTGAACGTCTATATTTCACTGTCAGTATGCCCTGACCGTAGCTTGTTTTCAAAAACATGTTGCGGTACTAATTTGATTTTTCACTTGATTGACACACCTCGACTATATCTTCCATTGTCACGCAATGACATGAGGGCCTAGTATGTGGATCTGATGCCGCAGATCGAGATACGCCGGGTATTCGGTGGATAAGCATAAATACAGGCATCTGAGTGATTGAATGGCAACTGCACTTTGATGATGATTACTTGGTCTCTGTTGACGGGTTACGGTGATAGGTAGTTACATTAGCAAAGTGGACACTGCCATAAAATTATCACGCTGGCTGGTTGAGGTTATAGCTCGGAGATAATGAAGGCGATATGTGTTCACGGTAGGGTGAAAGTGATACTTTTTTGCTTCAGTAGCTGAGTGACTGCGGTCATCTTTTTTAAATGTAGCTTAGGAAAATTAGGTAGGAATGTTCTAGAAAATCCGAGATGCTTTTAGCTTAGGACAAAGGAAGTGGTTAGTAAGGGAACATAGGAGTCTGTTCCAAACAGCAAAGTTGTAGTCATCGAAAGGCTGCAGTTATTGAATTGCCTTCGCCTGTGGACTATTTTGGAAAACTAAATAATTTTGCAATACAAACGAAACGTGCATTTTCGTACTCTGTCTACGGTACAATAGTTATGGTACTCTACAATATGATGAAGGAAATGTTTAAGCGTCTGGTCGTCAGACGGGTAGTGGAAGTGCTTGACGCCATCAGAGCTTCTGCTTCGGGCACTATGGTCTCCGGCATCAGAGATCCACGGGGACCTCCTAGCTAACTGTGGAGTAATCTCATCCAGTCCTATGGTGAGGCCCATGTTATTGTTCTTGACATCACAAAAGCGTCCAATCACCTTTGGCATCCAGCCCTCTTATGCAAGCATCCCAGAGAAGTCTTGCAGATGAGCAGCTCGTCGTAATTGACGGTTTCTCCTCTTCATCCCATGTCACCGTGGGCGTTCTTCAGAGATCGGTCTTGGCTGCGACATTGTACTTCCTCCTTTCCTGTACGATTAATCCTATCCACAGCTTTGCTGATGCCAGCACTCTACAAGCGGGAATCCAGATGAACAGGTCGATCTCTGCCGGTGAGTTGGACAACAGAAGACTAGCAGCGACTTCCTCTCTGATTAGAGACCTAGGGGTTATCACTGCCTGTTAACAATTTGATATAGTTTATAACTTGCAAATCACAGTATTGTATCTTATTAAGAAGAATCGTCCTAGCGGTCATCCGGTATAGATGGATGGCCGAGTTCTACCAAAGAGGCATTCATTTTGGCTGATCGGAGTACAGGTGACCGAGGACTTGATCTGGCACGAACACATTTCGTCAATAGAGGCAGTTGCTAAGAAAATGCTAGGCTTTTTGTTTAGGGCTGTACAAGGCCCAGATAAGCTCTAGCCTCGAGCACCGCTCACATGTTTGGGGTGCTGTCACCATGAATGATTGATGCTGCTCATAGGAGAGCTGTCCAACTGATCGATTACCCTTTTTTAACGGAGAGTCTCGGGCCGCCGAGATCTAGCTCTCTTCTGTCAATGGGCTTTGCTCATCAGAGCTCTCTTCCATGATTCCGCCGCACGATCTGCCTGCCAGATGAACCCGCCTGTCTTTGGCATTCCATCCTAACCATGTCGAACTTCGCATTCCGAAGTGACCCATACGATAGCTCTTTTGAATTTACCTCATTACGTTTTTCCTATTCTTACTAACCTTAGGTAGTTCAAAAATCGGATTAACAACACTTCTTTAAGCTACTCACACCAGCCTGCACAGCTGCTTCACTTCGGTTTATACAAAAATATTGGAGAACTTGCTCCAATTCCTTTGAGTTCCTTTTACATGTTTTGTGACTGCGGGCTTTTTTCATGGGCCTTAGAGTTTCTTCGTACTTAACCCGTTCCAAAAAAAGGATTGAACACCGATAATGTTAAGGCCTGTAGCCTGTAGCTCTATTACCTAGTAATGGAAAGGGGCATCAATCGGCAACTAGGCGGTATGTTTTTCGGATACCAGCAAGTATTATTTACTCCTGGAATTTAGTTCGCAAAACTGCGGCAAAGCTTATTAATTCAGTTGATGAGATTCACGCCTTTGATTTTGATATAACAAAGATATCTGATCAGGTGTAGGCTTCTTTCTATACAAGCATCCGTCTATGGACGCCCAGAGGGACTTAGCAGTTTGATAGCTGACTTTCTTCTCACCCGCAAGACATAACGTTCACCGTAATTGTCAGACCCTCCAATTTATCCCAAAATATGAGTTTCCAAGGATTGGTTTCAGCTCTGACACATAGGGTAAGTCCGGGGAAGATGTCCGGACGGGAAAGATGTCCAATTATTTTTGGTACTGATAGCTAGATGGCGTTAGTTTACGCTTAATATGCTTCTGCTAGTGGAGGTCATTGACAGTACGTCCAAAATTGCAGTAAAATTTATTCAAAAAGTAAGTTAAAACCTCTTTATTTGTTTTCACCTTGAGGTGAAAAAGTTTCGATGAAAACTTGTAGCTTTTATGTTTTGTCATGATTAGTATGATTGTTTTATGCATTCTAACCTCTAAACTAAATAGTAGGTAATGCAGAGTCCTTCACTTTTATTCCGATATGGCCATCTCTACCGGTTAAATAAGAACAGATGGCCAAACGCGGTCCGGTATAGATGGCCTTATCATAAATTTTATTTTTCTTTAAATTTTTCATCACCCATAACATCACCTGTTCTAAATCCAATATCCAATGCCAACAATGAAACGGTTGCGTTTGAAGCAATACTGAGTACATCTACAACGCCGTCTGCTGTACCGAAAATGATCTGCGCTAATCAATCAGTACTATCTAATTCTTCCGAAAGAAAAAATACTTCTAGCTGTCAAAGACTAACCACAGGCCAAAGATCAAATTAAACAATCATTAGTACCTTTAGCAACGAGGGTGTGGAAAAACCTTAAAAAGAACTTACACCCTCTAAAACTCTAAAAGAAATTTCACCATACCACAGACATTTGTTGAAGCTAGAAAAAGGACAAAGTAAGTCTGCAATCTTCTGGCTTATAAATGTCATATAGGGTTTAGAAAAGGCTAATAACATTAAAAACATGCCAAAGAAGAGAAGATAAATATTAAAAAAAAGAAAAATTATCAGCCAAATAAGATAACAAGACTGAGAAGATAATGGCAACTAGGAAGCGGAAGGCTGTTCGAAATACTTCAGAAAGCAATGAGGAAGAAGAAGAACCAATGCTCTGCGAATCAGACAATGATACCGAAAAAGAGACAAGACAATTGCGCTGGTTGTTGGGAAAATTATTACTCTACTCAACTTAATGAGGACGTGTTGCAATACATTTGTTTATTTTGGGTTCATGAAAGCTGTACCGAATTTGAACTGTGACCAAAACAAGGGAAGAGAAGAGAAGCAGAAAACTAAAAAAGGAATGCAGTAGACTTCTGGCCATCATTCCCTTACTACCATGGCCGTCTCTCCCAGACATCTGAGGCCGATAAATATACTACCAGCATTTTCCAAGTTATTAGAACTAGCCATGAAACATCAGGTATCTGACTACGTCTTCTCTAATGGTATCACTCCTAAAATCCAATCGGGTTTCAGGAAAAACCACAGCACAACAACAGTTCTGGCTAGCATCATGGATGACTTAATCAGATGTGTAGATTAAGGAAATTTAGCACGCTTAGTGTTACTTGATTATACAAAGGCTTTTGATACTCTGGAACTATCTATTCTTATGAAAAAGCTTATATACTTTGGTTTTTCGGAATCTGCAATTAATTTTGTTATAAGTTATTTCACTGACCGGAGTCAGATGATTGTGATTGGGTCAAGTATCTCGGAGGAGATACCAGCTAAACTTGGGGTACCACAGGGTTCCATTCTGGGACCATTATTGTTCTCAATTTACATTTCTGACTTCCACGAGTACATTGAACACTGCAGTATTCATCACTATGCTGACGACACTCAATTGTACTTTGGTTTTGATATTAAAGATTTAAAAAATGCCGAACATTTGATTAATAATGATTTAATAAATTTATCTCTAAGGTATCTTGTGCCCATAATCTCAAAATTATCCGCAGTTATAATTGGACCAAAAATCAAAAAAAGTCAGGCAAAACCATTACTATCATTGAGCATTTTAGATCAACCGATCACTATAAAAAATGAGTGCAAGAGTTTAGGACTCTGGATTGATTCTGATTTGAGGTTTGAAAAATAAAAGAAACGCACGTATTGACCTTGACCCATAAGGTAATCACAACACAAGCCCCTCCATATCTATCAACCAAATTTATCAGATACTCAGATGTTAATCAACTGAACACAAAGAATAAGCATATCTTGGTTATCCCGAGACATTCAACATCTCTATTTAAAAGGTCGTACGTATATACTGCTATCAAGCTATACAACGCGTTGCCTTCCGAGTTCACTCACTACTGTATAAAGAATTTTAAAAAAAGATCGAAGCATTTTCTCTGATTTCATTGCCCAGTAAGTAGACCATGGCCATGAATAGGGACTCGTTACAGGTTTTTTTCTAACTTTTTTGTTTACATTGGGATTAGAAAATTTACATAAATATTTGTTGGGTTAATTTGAAAAATGCTTTGTAGCGACACTTCGCCTTTTTATACTTTGTATAAATAAAGCTGGATTATTATTATTGTTATTATTATTATTATCGACTTGGGGGTTATCACCACCTGCGGACGCCATATTTTGGGGTCTCGGTATTTGGGCTTTGCCGTTGCGGCTGTCCCAGTATAAAAACAATTACAGAAGCACGCCGTCACCAGTCTCGTAGATATTCCATGGATACACCTCTATATTTTTGGTAAAATAACGTAAAGGTTACTGTTGATATGATGAGCCTCTGGCCTAATATTCCTAGTTACTTGATCCTTTACGATCAGCCAAATTGCTCGAAAGCTGAAATCAGATTAGCGATCCTATCGCTACCTACCCATAACGTGCATTGTCTCCTGTTAGGCTAAGACACGACATTTCCTCGAAACGCAATAACCACGCGGGTACTAATTATCGTTAACATATAAGTGATGGATTTCAGTACCGTCAGCGATTGTTAGATTCTAGAACTCTGAGTAGGCCCTTTGTAACTGCTCCTGCAGTTAGGCAGGCTTCAATTTGAATGGATACGTACATAATTTGTCCGTATATGATTACGAACAGAGAAGCTCGTATATGAAACGCGGAGTCTCCCTTTGTTATAGGAAGGCTTAGCATGTGTTGAGTAATGTTCTAATTATAGTCTAGTACCAAAACGGAAGATAGTAGCATCTCACATAGTATACGACTGGTAGCACAGCGCGACTGTGAATACGGTGGGATCCATCGGTTTTACCGATGGATGGTAACGCCACACCAGCAGTGGCGTATTGTACACATTGGTGCTATGCTACTTTCGTTTAGGTATGAGGCGATGGTCATCGGTTGGTCAACTTGGTAAATTTGAATCACTATTAACCATTTACGAGGCCTCTGAAGTGCTAGTATCACGTCTCTATACGGATGAACAGGCAACTAGGCGAAATAGAATAAAAAAAACATCTGACATTGACTGCTAACTTTCCTTTTGACCATTTTGTCATCTCATCTCGCTTAAAGTAACCTCATACGGCAGTGCGTTTTAATTGGAAGATTGAGGTGAGATTCCTCATTTCCTGCTCACCCCGGAACATGTGCTTCTCGGAACATGCTTTAGAGATATTTTTTACTCACTTGATTGGATGAATAGAGTGGATCATTTGTTGGCTATGCTCACATATTAAGGATTGACAAATTCTGGTTCAAGATTTTACAGGTTTCTGTTGCAGATTTTTAGTAATGCTCCGATAAAAATAGATAATTTTCATAGTACAATAAAATCCGTGCTTGTGAGATGAAATTCTCACTTGACCGCTCCTTTTGACATCTGAGAAGAACCACTTTCCTCACTTGTGCGGTGAGTCACTCAGTTGCAAAAGGGAAGCTGATACTGTATTGATCTAACCTACAAAATATTGACATTTGGTGAATATCGTTATGCTGCGTTGCCGAACGCTCAGCTAACCACTCTACCGAAAGCTGTAGTGACGTTCTGACAACCTCAATTAGATTTACACCTTTATTTTGGTATTTTAAAAAAGTTAGTTTTGCAAGTGAAGTAAGACAGTACAAACAGAGGTATGGCTCTCAAATCAGTAGAAATTTGGGTCAATGGCGTCAAGTAGGTTGACTCTGCACTTCCTAAGCAACGCCGTCATCAGTTCATTAAGGAAAAGCACTATCATTCTCCACATCATGTTTGTGTGATGTGTGAAATATGGCTAATAGGTTAGTAGAATTACTGGGGTTGGGAACGTATAAATATGCTAGATCCAAAAATTTGTGATATACCCCCTTCATTCCTCTATAACCTTCCACCTCCCAAGTTTTTACAATTCGTATTTATTCAGAAACGATCAGGATCCTCTAAAATTTCAAATTATTAATTTTTTTCATTTTTGACCTTTTTCTCCGCCTGCACTGGACTGATTTTCATAAACTGTGAAGCTGTTTCGTTCTAGCCATAGTAGTAACCACGTCTAAAAATTTCATCGAAACCCAAACAGGACTTTCCAAGTTATAGAGGGCGGAGGATTACCTGTCAGGCCGACAGACAGACTGAGAGACCGACGGAAATGAGTGGCATGGCATTTCGCTATGTACATATCCCATATAATATCCAAGAAATGTTATAGCCTAAGCATAACCCATCGATAATTTTTAACTGCCAAGTTCTGTGACCACAATTCGGTGGATTTTGCACATGAACACAACAAAGATAACCGAAAAGCTGCAAGTGAAAATCATTTACACCTGTTGCTAGCACACTTGGGGTATAAGGGAAGAAAATAATGTACCCATTTAAACTGAGTTTTGGTAAAAGGACCGTGCAATAAACTGAACAATCTGAATTAATGTGTGTCTGAGATTATGGTTAGTAGGCAGCCAATTGAAGCCTTACTTTCTTTGGCACTAGCATTTTTTTCCGTATATAAGTGCGATGCATTGTGCAGAACTAATTCCGATTTGACGCAGTTGCCAAGACATTAGGTTCAATGACAGACATCAGCCTGCGATGATACGATTATCAGATAATTTACATAATTTATGCCCATATGCATCGTTTGACACTTTAATCCAGATTGGGGAATCCGCATCAGGAACAGCAGATTCGAATATGATGCACGGACCACTTTCTAATCGCGATTACCTAATCGCTGAACAAAACGTGGCAATATTGCAAATTTGTAGATTCTGTCAAAAAAATTTGAAATGTGTCAGTTTCTATATGTTCAAGAATAGTTATCTATCAGATTTTGGCTAAAATTAAATGGATCTTGACCAACATTCGCTGCATGTACATGAGGAATGTCTCCTTGTAAAATTAGATAATCCAGCTCTTGACCATTGAGTTCTTCTGGATAGGGAGGCAAATCCTCCAGCATATTCACGGCCGTATTTTACTACCACAGCAGTGGCAACAGTTGTAGTTAAAGCATTATCTAATCGACACTGACTACCATAGGCTAATACTGGGAACCTACGTTTCCAAACACCAATTAATGTTTCTACTACATTGCACATGAGCTTCACTATAAAGATTTTCGACAACACTGCCTGGATTTTTTAGAGGTGTCATTAGGTAGACTATCAGCTGGTAACCACTGTCTCCCAAGAGCACCGCGTTCTGAAATTGTCTCCCTTCAATGCGTGTTCTTAGATGGGAAGCATTGAAAATAGTTCAATCTTGGGTAGATTCTGGCCATCGAGCAACAATATCAAATATTTTCAAATCTGGACCAGCAACTATTTGAGTATTTATAAAAAAAAACGACTTTCTATTACGAAAAACTTCTCCATCTTGAGCTCCTGGTGATTGCATCTTTATTTGCGTCCCGTCAATGTATCCAACGACTCGTGGAAATCTACAGATCCTATAGAAGCCATTCTGAACTCTTATTATTTCATCAGCTTCGTTGGGCATTCTGATATATTGATTTGATAAGCCTGCTGTTGCTCTTGACATTTTTGCAATTATACGAGATGCTGTCGTCTGATGCATGCTAATAAAGTCTCCAATACAATTTTAACGTGCATTGAAGGCATAAAATCATAGGTATGTAAGGAGCTGATTAATGGGCGACACACTATTATTCCTGGAAAAACAAACACTTTATAGTGACTGATATCTTGGAAATACCTAATGTGATTCAGATCAACAGCCAGAGGGAAAGGTGTTTAAAGACGTTATTGTCTAAACTTCAATTCTGGCCAAAGAAATTGATTATCGTAATTTATTATTTGGTATATATATATATATACAGGGTGACTTTGAAGTTGAGTCATTAATTTTCAGATAATGATTGTAGAAGGAAGATAAACCAAAATATGTGTGTAAAAATAAAAAAAAATTAAAAAAAAATTTACCTTGTTTTATAAAGTATCCTCCCGACAAGTATTTCAGTGCGGACCTGTATTTGATCGTGAGGTCTTGGAGCACCGGCATGCCGTCACCTGATTCACGAGCCCGTTGTACTACATTAACAAAGGCACGAGGGGTTGGTTGCACTCGATTGGGAAACCGATCCGCATAAACATGTGCCATTTTTTATTTCGTTTGAGCCACGCAACAGACACCACTATTCACTCACGCGTAACCGACTGACACTGACTGTATACAAATGAATAAAATAATTATAAAAACATCGTTCCAAATTCTTTCGCTTTTTTGTTTCCGATGCGATGAACCGATAAGGCGGATTATATCCGTTGTCGCCAAACACGAGCACATAATATTATTATTGAGACAGGGCGGTACTCAAACTTCCAAAGGGCTATAACTTTGTTACTTTAATTTTACCAGAAAAATGGTAAAGGAAAAAAACATTTCTTTTCATCAGATCTACTCACTGTTAAAATAAATGACTCAACTTCGAAGTCACCCTGTATATATATAAATACTTACAAATTGTTATCAAACTCGAGTTGATGATTTTGTTCTACAAATCTGAGGACAGTGTTTTTTTGGGGCCGAAATCTCCTGAAAAACGATAGGTCGTCCATCTCGTTAAACAAATATGTACATTTATGATAGTGTCTTGGAAATCCGAAGTGAATAATATCTAGGATGTCACCATCATCGTCAAGGGAAATCTCATCTTCGATCTGCATTACTTTTGCATAAAAGGACTTTTTCGCAAAGACATCAACCACTCGAAATAAGGTTAGAAGCCCAATCCGTCAATTTTCGGATTAAACTGTCAATATGCTAGGATTACGCCTAAACGCGACTAGCAGGTGTTAAGTGTATCGGTGCATATGACAACGCGGCAATAATCTGGATTAGTCATTAGTCGTACTTTTCAAGGGACGGTGACTATAGGCATTAGGGTCGCCAGTGCTTGTGTGGCGAACGTTAGGATATTCTATGACTCTGCTTGATGGGTGGCACCCGCGGAGCCTCTTACATATTATCATATGCACCCGTACAGGATTTGTCTGGTTCCTGTGACTTAGGCTAAACAGTGCAGTGATTCAAACCATAATAACCACATCTTATTTCAAAAGCGATAGGTATATCAACAAATTAAATATATTCCACTATTATATTCGCTTCCTAAGAGATTATAACTCAGAAACAATTACTGGGGGATATGGTTGCAGTTATTCAAGCAAAAAGACAAGATACAATATTGCACAACACTTCTTATAGTCCACGAAAAAGTCTTCGCATATTTTCAAGCCCAAATTGCGTTCAAAAGTCATTTCAGTAGTTGTATTAAAGAATTTCAAAGAATAGCCAACTGCATCTGTCTCATGCTCACGCATAATATACGTTGAGCGCATGCTTGACTAACAATTCAAAAACAGAGGTTCACAGTAACAACAATGCTTTGGAATTTTGTTAATAGGTGTTTGAAAGCTATTCACCAACCTTGGAAACATTGAAATTTTTTATATTGTTTTTCTTGATTCAAACCTGTATATTTTGCGCTTTTCAAAATATTAATTTGCTTATACAGGGTGATTCACAAGTCGTGACAAAAAATGAAACATTATACACAGGACCGCATTTTAAGGGGTGCCTTATATATGTAACATTTTGTCCTTGAGGGCTTCATTAAAGAGATACGGGGTGTTGAAGTTTAAAAATAAAAAACATTTTTTTAATATCTTCAAAACCGTCAACTGGAATGAACTAAATTTTGGTATGTAGATTTATCTAAGTGTTGTCCACAAAGTCTTTACTTAAACTTAACGTGCATCAGTAGCGGTGATACAGGGGATTAGTGGCATCATTTTTCCATATAAAAATAGTACGCCACTGTTTTTTTTGAAACGTGCAATGTTTCAAATTTTACCTTTCATTTGCTACAAATAATTATTCTTGTGTTTTTTCCTAGAGTGCACTGTTTTCGTAAAAATTAAAATAAAGCAAATATGCAAATATTAAAAATAAGTTATTTGGCGGCTACTGAACTGTTGCTTGGCGTGGAGATTTTTGGCTTTTGGTGATAGAGCTATTAAAACTTTTCTGTTTTGTTTACAACTAAGAAGGTTGAGGTTAGGCCTATAGAACTGTGAAAAAATGTGTCGCGCGCAGCGCTCGTTGAATAAATAAGTATTCACTGTGCTTTTTTAGAAAACAAAATATAAAATAATTCCAGATGCCTCTGCACCTTGTTGGAATAATGTAATAGGTACATGATATAAAACTTGTAGGCAAGATGAGCGAGCTCCGTTTATGTATGACCACGGTATATGAAATTAGAAAAGCGACAGCCAAATCTTGTATGAGACTGGAGCTACGGGTGGCACAAACGAGGAATCAGAATCGATTTCCTGGGACACAGCTGCTCGCTGTATCTGACATCGTACTAATACCACAGTCAATAGAGATTTGAGCATAGCTTTGCCTACGTATTTTGTTCCAACGTTCGAATAGAAAAGAATAAAAAATATGGCTTCCAATATCGTGCTCCTGTCGTCACTGTAAAATATCATTTCCTGTACGATAAATCGATGCGGATGATAACTCTTTGCATTCCGAGTGCGAGATATCAAGTAGTAAGTTGCGCCTGAGCGCATATCCAGTTTTGACGAATAGCCACTTGCCTCAGTTTGTCGGAGTTCAGATCATCAAGGACATGATTTAGAACAAACACGTTTCCTTGTATGCAGAAGTTGCTGGTAAATCTAGGTTATATGTTACCCGTTAAAATGTATCTTTCGCTATCTAAGCTCATTGCTCAGTTGTTATGTACAAGCCCAAGACGAGGAAACGAGTCACTGAGAGAAAGTGGGCGTAGTGCTCTTCGCTGGGGAATCATATGAAATCCCGACAGCTTCTGGTGTTTTTGGCAAACAAGTTTGAAAAATCACCCATTTCTGATAAAATAATAAATTCTTAGGTTCTTTATATCATTCAATTACAAAGTTAATTACTACTTCAGAGACTGATAGACGACGGCAGGGTTTCCACACTCTTACTCCCAAGAATGTCTAGGAGAGCGACTGCTCCATGAGAGCTCAGTAATACAGTGTCTCGAAAAATGAGGGAATCCATAACTGCTAACCTGCTTTCACACATGATGTTATTTGGGAAAAATATTCGACTAACCGGCGAGGATGATAAGAAAAAATAGAATTTTGAGGGCGCTATCGACTGAATCAATTTCCAGCATGGTAGAACTAGAACCAGCTGATTTTCAACCCTTGAACCCACATATGTCTGAGGTACCTTGAAAAGTGACATCTTGTCATTTATTTTGACATAGGGTTTTTGTGAAATTATGTAGAGAAAGAAAATGTCTGGTTGATGAAGTATAAGTAGTAACAAGTGAGAAAGTAGGCTTCAGACAGGAATATTTATGAAACTTGAAAAGCCTTTTACATTTTACATGTTTTATTTTCAGTCATTTAAATTTTATAAAAAAGTATTCTGCAATGCCAAGTAGAAAATACAAATCAAGGCCAGATGTGAGGCACCCTCTATTATGGTAATCATGCATTTTGGAATCTAAGTTTATAGAAACTTTGTTTGTTATATTTCGGTGAACTTTCTACTATATAAATGTTACCACATTTTTCTGGAATGCCTGTATATTTTAAGTATGAAGTGTTGGGACCACGCGCTTATACAGGATGTTTCACAACTTATCCGACACATTTTAACCAACTATATGCACTGTTACGAAAGAACTTGACCTCTCAAAAAAAATGTAATAAAAGTCCGACAGAAATCAAGATAATAAAATAATACAGCTTAGCAATTCACTTATTTATAAAAGCTGTTCAAAATTGTTTCCATGCAAGCTTGGGTGCGTCTAATACAATTTTGGCGCACTAATTCAAATACACCTCCTTCCTGATGTGCCTGAAGGCTCAAATTATCGGCAGCCACTGTGATTCGGTCACGCAAATCTTCAATATTCTGAACTGGAGTACAGTATACCTCGTTTTTCAAGTATCCTCATAAAAAGACGTCCAGAGGATTCAGATCAGTAGACCGTGGAGGCAGAAGGACCGGCAAATCATTCCGAAGAAATTCCGAATACTGGTGACCATCCATCCGAGCTGGAAATGTGAACGATCCGATTAGACATTCGTCGACAATACCTGCCCACACGTTTAAAGAAAACCGATGTTGAAAGTGTGTCTGGACCACTGCGTGAGGGTTCTCTTAGGACCAAACGTGTGCATTATGAAGACTGGTTATCCCATTACGAGTAAAAATAGCTTCATCGGTGGCGGAAATATCAGCTGTAAACGGGCATTTCGAACATTTTATTGCAACAACCACTCACAAAATCTTACTCTTAGGGGGTAGTCTGCAGGTAGCAACGCATGGACTCCCTGGACGTGATAAGGGTACACTTGGGTCTCATGTAATATGCGCCACGCTGTTGCATCTGGCACTTCTGGGACCTGTTGGGCTAACTGCCTTGTGCTTATTTCCTGGTTTTCTGCCACACAAAATACAGATATTTATTTTTCAGTTTATTATTGAAACTTAAGTTTATAACTTTATTTCTGTATGACCTTTATTACATTTTTTTGAGAAATCAACTTCTTTCGTAACAGTGAATATGTGGTTAAAATTTGTCGGATAAGTTGTGACACACATTGTAGATGTATAAATAGTAGGTTAAGTATTTGAAAATGGCTGTATTTTGAACAATGAAATACCTAAATATTTTCTTAAATATTCAACTACCAAAAATTTCACAGGTGAGATCAAGTTCAAATTTGAGTTATTTCCAGGTATATATCAGATGAAAGGACGTATAGCGTAGATTAGGATATGCTTCGTGCCTCTCTGCATACACGAAATTTTCTCTCGTAAAAAGGTAAAAAATACGGGACCGGTTTTTCCTTTCGATGGGTTTGACAAAGGGTCTCCCTAAATAAATTGACTTTATTGCATAACTGCATAGACCCTTTTCGGAACGTGGACGTAATATTCTCTTACAGTATAAGATAAAAAGGTTTTTCTTTTTATAAGTCTTCGGCAGTGAATTCTTTATATTGCAAAGAGTTTTCTACTGACTGCTGTTCTTAACTCCTCACGCTAACTGACGAGAACTTATAGTAGTAACCGCGAAAAAATTCAAAAATGAGATGTTATGCTTATTGATGACATATACAATGGATAATTGTGTCAATAATTTCCATCGGTCTGTCAGTCTGCTAATCCTTGGCTTCGCTATAGCTTGTAAAGTACTTTTTGGATTTTGATGATATTTTGGCGTAAGGTTACGACCAAAAACGCAAAATCGAAATAGATCAAAATCGTTTTTTGCAGCTTGAGAGGTTTCTGGTCGCTTTCAGAAAAATAGTTGTGTGAGTGAAAAATGGTGAGTTGAGGGTTGTAGGGATTGCGGAGAGTATGTCATGATTTTTAGGTGTTCCTATATTTATACGCTTCTAACACCGATAGTTCTACGCACCTATTCAACATATCTAACATATTATGTACTTCCTCGTACATTTGTTATTAAAGGTTAGAATGACAGATAAATCTTTTCATTGGACGCGTCGCACTCGAAGATAGGTATTTTTGTATCGCGGTCTGGCCGATGGGTGGTTGGTAAGGTTAGTCATAGCAACGTTTCCAACGTTGTCAAATAAGTGGGGACTATGCCATTATCTGTACGGTCCTGTTTGACCTTTATATCAGAGAGGCTAACTTTGCTGAACATAATACTTTATGAACTGATAATAGCGTTCGGTAGGATATACAAAGCTAATCTAATAATAATAATAATAATAATAATAATAATAGCCTTTATTTAACCTGGCGGGTGTCAGCTAAAAGCTGTTTTTCATACCAACCAGGGCCAAACAAAATTATAATACAAAATCTGGGATACATAAACATTGTTGAGTAACAATAATGAAAAATCTATTATGCCAAAAATAGGCATTTTTTTAATTTAAAGAAAAAATCATATATATTCACAGTTAACAGTTACACCATTACATAAGTTAAATACTAAATAATATAAGGTATTATGACATATTTTCAAAAACAATTTTTTTTACTTTTGACCTAAAAAGTGGAACAGATAAAACTTTAAAGCTGACAGGGAGCATATTATAGCGATTGGGTGCAACAACAGAGAAACTCTTAGTAAATAGGGTGGTTCTATGATGGGGCGTGTTAAGGGTGTAACCAACGAAACGGAGGTTGGCTGCATGATGCTGACTTCTCAAGGATAACTTATTATTTAAGTATATAGGGTATTTGGTCAATAAAATGCTATGAACCAAACATAAAATGTGAACCAACCACCTCTGCCTCATCGTCAACCAATTCACTTCTTGAATAAATGGAGACACTCGCTCCCTTCTTCGGATTCCAACAGAATATCTAATACAGCTGTTCTGCACTTTCTGAAGTCTGTAAGCTTCGGCTTCAGTCAAACAAGGACTAAACACGGAACTTCCATATTCTAACTTACTTAAAATGAGTGAATCGCAAAGCTTAATTTTAGTATCTTGAGACAACACGTGCTTAAAGCTGTAGATGCTTTTTAGTTTAGCAAAAGAGCTCTGTACAACCTTAGAAATATGATCATGAAAAGTTAAGTGCTCATCAAAGATTATTCCTAAGTTTAATACCGATATTTTGTGTGTGAGCTCTTCACTATTGAGGCATAGCTTTATAGCATCTCCACTGAACTCGTTCTTCTTAGAGCGGAAGGTAATTATGGCCGATTTGCTACAGTTTATGTGTAACCCGTGGCATCTAAACCAATCACAAACGCCGCTTAAATCTACTGCTAGTTTTTCATTAGCATCAACACATGAGGAGGGATCATAGGATAGATAAAGCTGGGTATCATCAGCATAAGAATGTAAAGCGCAATGTTTGACCAACCCATCCAAGTCCGACACGTATAAAGTAAATAAGATTGGTCCTAAAATGGAACCTTGCGGCACCCCCTTTACAATGACCCGATTGTCAGAATAGTCACTGCCTATTTTAACTTGTTGAAGTCGATCTGATAGGTAACTGTCAAACCATGTAATCGAATTCTCAGAAAAACCAAGAAAGTGCAGCTTAGCCAATAACATTTTGTGGTTTAAACAGTCAAATGCCTTTCTTAAATCCAGCAGAACAGTTGTAGTTACGCAGGAATTATCTATAGCTCTCAAGTAGTCATCACAAATGTCAACTAATGCAGTCACAGTAAAGTTTGGCAAACGGATCTGCAACATCGGGGTATCGGTGAGGGGAAAGCAAAACATGGCTGGTTTCATTCATAAAATGCCAGCGGCGTGCGGTATTTTATAAAAGTTTGGGATTATTTCATAATTGGTTTAAATTTAGTAAACTATACGTTTATGTTTCACTTTAAATTTGGGGAGTATCTCAATAAGCCTACAATGATATGGAGCATTGTCCATAATAATAAATAAAGTCTCGGGTAAACTCAAAAATAGCTGTATCTCTACAATCTACACCATGTAAAAAACACTTGAGTTTGTTTCTACACTTCAACAAACGGAAAAATGTCTACTCACTTCCCAAATTGCCACAATTCAAAAAATCATGATAACTGCGCGATTTAAAACCTAAATCAAGCTAGCGTTTTTGTCAAAGCCGTAAATAAAATATATTTTTCAAATACAAATAGATACTTAACGTGGTTTTTTACCTTGAGAATATATATATGTATATATATATATATTATACATTCGTGATCTTATAATATTATCATTTACTTTAAAAAGTGCCACAAGCCGAAACATGACCAGAATTAATTTTTATTTTATAATCCGCATCTTTCTGGATTCCTATTGTTGCAATTTTGGACTGTTGATGTGGATATTTCTAGAGCATCGGTGTCGCTTAAGTAGAAACAAAGAACTTTAAACACATTTCATATCCGTTTAACTTATAACCTCTGTAATAAATAATACTTACATTATACAGCATTTCAAAATTACATTTCACCTATTGAATTAGCATTGGTGTTCGTCAACTTCATCATTATCATCATCGTCACTGTCGTCATCAGTTTCGCTGTCGTCATCTTGCCCTATAGTTATTATAACTGGTTCCATTTCCTCCATAAATTGATCATTTTCCCAAAATTTATCTTCAATGTCCCTAGCATGTTGACAAAATTTCTGCCAATCATTAATGGATATTAAGGACATCGCTTCCTGAGTAACTTCTTTCAGTGCGGTTAAACTGAAGTTTCCAGTGGTATTGCGGCTTCTTATATGAAATTTAAGCTTTGCCCAAGCTAATTCTTTTGGGTTTAGCTCGCATAAATAAGGAGGTGTTCTTAGAGGAGTATGTCCATGTGATCTTATGATCCGATCAACTACATAATTTTTTTGGTTGTCAGGGGGCTTATGAAGTAAGACCAGATCGAACAAGTCAAATTTTCTGGCAGTTGCCTCATGATTTATGCCTATAAAATATTTTATTGTATAGTTTGATATGTACATGCATGTTTTGAGTCATAAGTACCTTTCTTTGTCAACCAGGCCATTATATCTTTTTTCGAAGATGATTTTGTCGGGGTTTTATCTTCCTGGACGGAATGATATGGAGCATTGTCAAATACTATAACCGAATTGGCAGGTATATTCGGGAGGAGTTTTTCTGTGAGCCAGCGTGTGAAATTTTCCCGATTCATCTGACCGTGGTAATCGCCTGTAGCTAATCCCGCCTTAAATATCAAACAGGCATTGTCAACAAATCCATTTTCTGAACCTGCATGCACTATAATGAGTCGACCTAAAATATACAAGACGATTATATAATATGTTACAAATCAGAGTTAAATTTAACATATATATATATATAGCATTTTTGCTTACCTGTAGAACCTATACTGCTTATTACACCAGAAACAGTTTCGCTCTGCCAGCATTTTTTGAAAGTCAAGTCATTGTCCACCCAGGTTTCGTCCAAATAAACTATATTGCGCCCTTCTTCACGATATCTACGTATTTCACGGATGTATTTGCACCTCCATTGCAATATATTGGGCCTCTCCATCAAAACTTTTCTTTTATTTTGACATTTGCGCCAAAAAAAACCATTTGATTTTAATAAACTCCTGAGAGTTTCCCTAGAATAGGGGAAATTTGAGTCTTCTCGCAACTTTTGTAATAACTTCCTAGTTGTCGGGACAACTTTATATTCAAGATAAAATCTGTTTATCAAATGTCTAATAATCTGAAAATCAAAATCTTCATCTTTCTCAACAAGAGACTGACGCGGTCTTTTTTTTCCGAGACTGGATAACATTTTATTCGGGTTATTTTCTAGTCTTTCTTTATCTTCGTTATGAATTTTCCTAACAGAAGATACTCCGACTCCGGTATAAAGGGACACCCTATCAAGCTTACGTTTAAGCGGCAACTTGAGGGAATTGTTCGCCGCTTCCTCATCGCAAACCCTATAATTAATCATCAGAATGTTAGCTTAGCATTTCCTTGTTTTTTATTTATATTCAGACTCAGTCGTCAAAAACTACAATTATTGCATATTATTATTACTAACCTATAAACATTCGCAATCACTTCTCTTGTTTGGCTATGAAGCGTCTTTCCGCGATTAAATTGGTTCATTTTAAAAAAATAATACTAAAACGAATAACAATATCAAATAACAAAACACTAAACTATTCAAAAACACACAGCACTAAACATACAAACTTAATAGAACAATAAATAGTTAACAATAATAGTTGTAAAACTCATCACGGATAAAACCTACGCCACTGGACTTTTCAATAGTATGGATATTCTAAGAAAGGAGCAAAAAATTGTCTGGGACGCTGCCCAATAGGGAGTCGAATTTTCTCATGGCGACAAAACATGTGAGGATATCCGCCAATCAGATTCGTTTAGGCGGTGTCCAATATACCTTTCGGGTGGTTGTTGCCAGCTCAACCGATGTAGATAAGATCTTTGGAAAAATGTTTACTTATAATACGATTCAGTAGTAAAAACTAGTTAGTAAATACAAATAGAGCTAACAACCCATTAAAATTCTCAGTATTTCGAATTAATATTTTTTGGAATTGTGAAAAATCGATTTTCAAATCATTGAAATTACTTTTATTATTATTATTGCTTTTTTGTAGTTAAATTTGGCAATATCGAATATTTTCGGTCGCATTCCTTTCGCTGTTGCAGATCCGTTTGCCAAACTATACTATGATTTTTTCTAAATCCCGACTGTGTATTTGGAATTAAGCTGTATTTATTGATGTGTGTTAGCATTTGCTTGTAAACGATCTTTTCTAGAATTTTTGACAAGAGTGAAAGCATGCTTATAGGCCTGAAATCGCAAGGCAATTGGGGATTATCGGTTTTACCAACGGGAATAACAGTTGCGGCTTTCCATATGAGTGGTACGATACCATGTTCCAAAGAAAAGTTTATAATATGAGTAAGAGCCTTGAGGCAAAAAGGAAGAATATAGGAAAATGTATCTATATTTAATCCATCTAGTCCGGTAGCACGCGAGTTTATTTTTTGAAAGGTCTTCAAGACTTTTTCCTCGGTAACAAACTTAAACTGAAATAGGTCATTGATATTTGGTAGCATGTTGGTGTTGTAGTACTCTAAGAGTGTTTCATTTATTGAGTTATCGGGAACTGAATCCACAAAACAGTTATTTAATATGTTGGGTTCCAAAGTACACTGATTATTTTTACCCTTAGAACCATGAATCCCTAGCTTCTTTATAGCTTTCCACCAGCTCCGGGAACTGTTGCTTTTTCTTAGCTGGTATTCAATATATGCTTTTTTTTCGCGCCTAATAGATGCTGTGACTAGATTCCTTAATTGCTTATAGTAGTTCCATTTGGCAGTTTTTATCTCGTCAGAAAAATTGTTCTTAACAGTTTGCTTATACTTAAAATAGGCGTTATTGCGTAACGCATCATGAATTTAATATTGTGTGTAATCCAGGGACAACGTGCTTTTGATATCTTCCTGGTTTTAATTGGTGCGCATATATTTAGCAGATCATCAATAAGGCTGTAAAAATGTTGCAGTTTTGATTCAATGTCATCATAGTCGATAACACCTAGCCAGTGCATATTAGACGCTACCTCAATCAAAAGAGACTCATCAATATTCCTTAAATCACGGGTCTGTACATATTTTGTATCTCTAACGGCTGGTTCACATTCCACACAAAATAAACTAGATAGTGATCGGACACCGCAGGAAGATTCACAACTCCTTTATTAGCAATCTTAACTTCATCATTAACGAAAACGACATCTATTAAGGTACTACTGTTATTCGTGACCCTGGTTTCATGGTCAACTATTTGATGCAGATTCAAATCTTCAAAAATGTTAGAGACAAAGACACATTCAGGACTACTACAATCAAAGAAGTTAATATTCAAGTCGCCCATACATACTAAACCCTCTGGTGTTGGAAATATAGATGTCAACATTTCCTCCAGCTCCGACAGAGTTCTATAGCTGACACTGGGGGGTTTATAAACTACTCCAACCGTGTACTTTTTTTTGTTGACAGATATATTTACCCAAAGCTGTTCAAAACCACTGTTCACCTCTGCATGCAAGTTCTCCAGCATTGAGCATCGTAAGCCAACTCTGACATATAAGGCAATACCTCCGCCTCGCCTATCAACCCTGTCATGCCTAAAAAGCTGGTATCCCGCAATTTGTACATTACTTTCAAAAACGTCTGGTTTGAGCCAAGTTTCTGTGAAACCAACTATGTCAAAGTTTTGAGTGAGAACATAGTCCCTCACATCATGAAAAGAGCAAATTAGCGACCTAACATTGAGGCACCCTATCATTATATTATGCTCCCCATTACGAATGACATCAAATTCACATAACAGAGACATAATGAAACAAAATATAAGGATATAAAAACAAACAACAAGAAATAAAAAAGAGTACGAGATAAAAAGATTAAAAAAGATGGATAAAAAATGTGTTGTATGGAATAAAATAGAAATAAATAATATACGTTAATAAAAATAAGCCAAAGGATGTACTAGGAGTAGTTTGTTTTACTCCTGATAAACTTTTCAATGTTTTGTAGACACGCACACTTGTTATCCCATACAGAGTGACAGGTATCATAGTTTTTACCAAGTTTATTATTGGCATTTATGCAGTTTATACAACACATGGAGTCATCATTCCTACATTGACTTTTTTCGTGTTTACCAGAGCAAGCTGGACAAATAGTCTGATTATTACAATTTTTTTGTATGTGACCGTACTCGCAACACTTGAAACAATGAACTACAGAAAAATGCTCGTAAACAGGACAACGATTCCATCCTATGTTTAGCTTTCCTTCACCCATTATCGAATGGAAAGACTTAGGATCTAGCTCAGCAACAAGATCAAACTTGTCATTTTTAACTGGATATTTATATACAATTCTGAATAATGGGTCATGTATATTAGATAGAACGCTATTTTGGTTAAACACTTTGTCTCTGAACACCACTGCATCTTCCTTGTAATAGTATTTATCTACTCCCAAGACACGAATGCGGGGATTCCGTTTTCTTGGTAAAGAGACAGACCAACTATTCGACAATTGCCCCTTAACTTTTTCCAGCGATTGCCGATTATCACATTTTAATATAATGTCGCCGTTGGTATTTACCTTATTTATCTGCACACCAACCTGTAGATCCTCTGGATTTATTTTGCTAACCAGTTTCTGCTTAAGGGAGTCGCGTTGCTCATCATTTGCTGGTTTCACCAGTAGTAAGTGTTCCTCTGGCATAGTGCGCTTAACTGCATCTCTGTAACTGATATTTTGAACTGCAGGAGCCTCCTTGGCCGCAACATTTCTTTCTTCCAGCTTAGCCGTCAGCACTGCAACAGCTGAGTTCAACTCCTCTATCTTGGCATTCTGAGCAACAATTATCTTATGACAGCTATCCATTTTTTTCTTCACATCCGTAAGGATATGTGCAAAACTGGCACAATCACACACCGAATTCACAGAGCGCGATGTAGTCCTTTTCGTCTCTCCCGTATTACTCATGGTGTTAGGCACAACGTGACAACAGAGCACCGGATTCTTGCCAAATTCCAAGAGTAATAAAACTGGATCAAACTGATTGTTTATGTTCAAAGAATCGGTGAAAAGTCCGGATTTTTACATAGTGGGATTGAGAAGCCCTTAAATAGCCATACGTGCAAGTTTCCGATTTTTCTAAACACTTTTTCCCCGAAAATTCACATAAACTCTGGCAAAATTTTCACGCGTATCTCTTCGCCGTGATGCCAAACATTCACATGTACTTCTACTTGAAGCTATTTTCCAGCCAACAGTAATGCATCCTATTTCATCATTAAAATCCAGTAAAAAATATTCCCTCGATGCAGTGGATTCTATTATGATACCCATTTCTTCAGTGTTTGTGAGCTGCTCGTATTATTTTCGCGTTCTGAGAATTATTATTTTTATTATTACCCAGCAGCTATCGAATAACCTTCATTTTGCAACGATTGCCTCCAAATAATACTGTCTGTATAGAAATGTATTCCTTTGTGGTGGTTCTCTCTACAGAATATTATTTTCCATATGGAACAAGGTTATTCATTGAACCTGATGAAAAGATTTTTTTGTTGAGTTTCTGTGGTACAAAGGCAACCTATATCGGAGGAAAATATGAAGGAAAATAAAGGATAGGTCAACATTTTTTCCATTCCGTGAACTCCCGATCAATACTAAAACAACGGAAAACTCAGAACAACAGATACATGGCAAATAATTGTACAGTGAATGTATAGCTTGAACTCAATTACTCTGATGAATGATGTATTTCAGATAGAACATAAGAGTCTTCAAAGAGTGTTGAACGTATTATATGACGTCAAAAGAAATCGAATTTTTATCAAATATCTTTAAAATTACCAGGTTGATTTTGAATAAGCTTTTGGGTTTTGAAACTATAATCTGTATATTTTGACATATCATTACGCTGCTAGAGAACCTGCTTGTGGGACGGTAGAACCTCGGGCACAAGACTCCGATCTAAAGTGCGAAGGCAACACTGTGATGCTGTAGTAGGATACCTGGGAAGCTACAGTGATAATATATTCCAAGGGCCAGCTGCTTGACGGGAACGGACTGTTACAGTTTACTCAGTTCTTACTTGTGACTTTCTCTCTTTATACTTTTCCATTAAAACAACTTTTTAACAAGAACTAAGTTTATTAGCAGCGTATCACTAATACACGGGTATTGCGAGATTGGCTTTTTACAGCTTAACCTTATCTCAGACTCAACAAAACTTAGATTCTCAAGCTATGACGGAGTAAAAAAAATATCGGAGTAATATGCAAGTGTCGTGCAAGATTTTAATAATGAATGTGCAATAAGCGGGTGCGATTCAGCAAAGAGCGAAAGCGGTCCGAGTTTGCATGTGATATTTGAACAGACCAAAGCAGATTACGGTTTCCAGCGGCTATGGAGAGCGGTAAAAACTCCGCTTCGCCAGTCAGAAAAAATCTAAACTTGCTTTAAATATTTAAACTCAACTTTGTCTTGTTTTCAAGTCAGGGGCATAAGCCAGAATTCAAACCAATAGACTTCAGTTTATCCGAAATAATCCTCAACTGAAGAGCGTTTCCAAAAAAACAAAGGAAACCAGAATCAAAATAGGTGAATTCAGTTTATCAAAAATAATTCATTTAAGACGGGTTATTTCCAATAAACCATTAAAAAAGCAGTAAAACCGCAATATTAGATTCTCAATTCAAATACGCATGTACAGTCCAACTTGTTTCCAGAAACAAACATGAAGTTTCTTATGGTTGGGAATATCTCACCCATTCTAAAGTATCAACGTGATGCATAAAATCAATAAAAGAGTACGTACAACACGCAGAACTTCCAAAATAATTTCAGAATATCGGAATATCATAACACTGTCAAAATAATCAAAAAGTAACATCAGTACTCGGTCTATTTCATTTAACAGCCCCAGATAGGAATAAGATCCCCAAAATCTGTTTCACCAAAGATAAATATGCACTTTCAATATTCAACAGAATTAAATCAGTGAAACCAGGTCGGCAAATAAACCCTAAATCTACACAGCAGAAACCGTGGCAAATTTACCTTGTGGAAACAGAATTCGGAATATAATGGTACGCACAATGGATATATCAGACTCAAAATTATCATGGACGAACTACCCAGCAGTAACTCACCTACATGGTGCACTCTCGGATACTCATTACCACTGCCCGGTCCTGGGAGCGGTACTGTATTCTACTCCTCGGCAGTTCGAATTTATACCCATAGGCATCTGTAAAAAATACGTCACGTCACGACTATAAGTGAGCACTGTCGATTCAAATTCGACGGTTGCGCGCCGACGTCTTAAATTTCTAGCAATCTTAGTTGCTAGAAGCCTTTTCCAATGATTACCCCCTGGTCACTCGCAAAATCAATGGCCCCGGGAGCCTCAATGACACTTGTAACAACCCCAGTGTGACACCGTACATTTACAAGCATTATTTTCGTCACCATTATTTATCTATTTACAAGTCAATGGCAATCATTTCTACTTCTGATAATATTAGCAAAATATTCTATCTAAGTGCCAGTACCCAATTAGTACTGAACAAATGATATAATTTATATAAAATTCTACGCGCGCCTACCTCATAAAAAACGCAAAATGTTTTCTAGAAAGAATGGAAACTAAATCAATAAAAACAAAATAAAACTAGATCAATATGATATAATACTAGAACTGAACGAACCAATTTCCTCCTCCCTCGCGGCTTCAGCTGCAAAACGCATCCAGCGGAAGTTGAAAGTACTGCATGCATTCCTACTGAAAACCTGATGCTATTGTGAATTCATCGTTATTTAGTCAAATAAAGGTTGCTAAACATTTTTGAGTAAGTAAGAGGCTAATACAACAATCAATATTTTTTTCGAAGGGGGTCATTCTTTGAGAGTAGTTGGAAGAAAATATGCCTATCATAGTAAGCGGTGAGAAAGTTTTATAGGATCCAAGAAGTTATGGGAAACGATTCGAAATCAGTACTAAATTTTGCTAGTCTTATAATGTCGGGTGATATTACTTAAACCGTCAAAATCTATAAATCTCTGCATACAGTCCATGCTGCTGGAACTAAAGCATCTACAAGGATAAGCCAAAGCACAATGAAATATGTTCCATATTTAGAATACCTAACAATAGCGAGAAAACCAGGTCTAAAGAAAAATCATCATATGAAGACTTTTCAGTCCGCTAGTAAAATAATACGTAGTAGTGATTTTTTAGTAATGAAAAAAGTTCATCTTTAACGACCTCGATTGGTGCTCTTTGAAATCGTTGAATGTAACTTTATGTTATTATCTTGTTAAAAGAATTTTTTCACCAGGCTGCTGAAGACGCTTGTTACGATAATATTCTGTCTGTCTTATAACGTTGAGGACTATCCTTATAGTTATGAATGCTCTAGTTCCAGCACTCTGGAATGCTTGTATAAATGTTAACATACAACTCGACAGTTCATAAAATTCTATAAAACATCTAATGTTTGTAGTTTCACATTTTTTTTTTTTGCTTGTTTTTGTATAACTTGTTTTTTTTTCACTTTTGTACGGGGTTAGATGGTGGAATAGCAGGTGCTAAATCTCGCCCCATGTAATGTACCATGTTTTGGTCAATAAAGACGATTATTATTATTATTATTATTATTTGATACCGCTTACTATTATCAATCTATTTTTCTAGACTCGAACATCTCTAACTGCCCTTATCTGATAAATTAACGTTAAACAAATAGTAGCTTAAGGTTTTTTACTAGGAATGCATGTAATACTTCTAATTTCTACTTGCTGCATTTTGATAATGAAGCCGCGTGGAGGGAGGAAAAGCATTGGTTGTTATGGTAACGCCACCATTTCGACTAGGTTCTCTGTGAGTGTTTATGGTATCCGAATATCAATAGTTAAATGCTTCATGATTAGATATTCATGCTCGGCTATAAATTGACTCCCTCTAACTTGTTTATATGACCTTAGAGAAGAAAAAGTTGTACATAAAATTTATTACATAATTTGATTAAATGAAATACAAACTTCAAGTTTCTCACTAACATATAAATACGTTTCATGTATTTGGAATCGGAGAAAAGGGTTCATAATTTGCACTGACCATTAAAAAAATACAACTTTATTCTATAGCACTTTTCTGAGGCACCATATTATATCCAAATGATATTACATGTAAAACTTCATATTAGACCCTCTAATTTTTATAGGTCGTCTAAAAAAGTTCGAGAGGGGATCACCCTGTACACTTTACTTATATATATATATGTAATTATTCTGTCTCATATCTCGTATAATAAAAGCGTACGGTACTATTCTAGTGTTCGCGGAATGTATTTTCCGATCACATATTTTCTATTTTTGGGAAGCACGGTCATGTTATTCATTCATAGTTCTAACCGGCCGCGATATTGGATGCTCACTTGATAAATTAGGGTTATTTGCTTTGTAGGTTTGTAAAACATGGTATATAAATGGAATTTAATTACCAGCAAATAAATCAGAGACTTAGATTCACGCTGTGAGCCATTACGTTGCTGATGTTAAAGCTCAAATTCACAGTAGAGCATGGGAGTATCGCAGAATCTTTCAGAGGGTACGCAAGGTGATGTGATAAAAAATTCCCTAGAAACACCTCGGTTGAAAAAACATTATAATAAGTCCCGCACAGTATATTCTCTTACAGCAGCGCTCAGCTAACTAATTTTGAGAGGAATAGAGGGTAACTAGCATTTGAGTTTTCCTGAGGTTATAGAAGTGAAATGGATTCATCATTTCGTAAAGTCAACTAACTCCCTCTAAAAGTGTAGAACTTAGTGCTGTTTTGTATTATATTATATTAACTACCTATCTATATTTTTTGCGTGTGTGGTTTTGCTCAGAAATAAGCCCAATTAAATCCCAATTAAATGGAATAAACATGAATGGGCTATCGATTTTGGGATGTATTATTACGAATGGTCTCTCGTCTGGTCACCGTAGAAATGAAATAGTTCTCGCCTTCTCATGTTTTGTTCGCTCCAAAATCCACAGCACTTATTTAATCTTAATCTACCCCTACACACTGCCTCATACAGGGTGATTTACAAGCCGTGACCAAAAATGAAACATCATACATAGGGCCGCATTTTAAGGGGGGTCGTCTATCTAACATTTTTCCCTGGAGGGCTTCATTAAAAAGATACGGGATGTTAAAGCTTAAAAACAAAAAACATTAGATATGTGGATTCACCTAAGTATTGTCAACATTCAGAAGTTTCTACTTAAAATTAACGTGCACCGGTGGCGAAGATACAGGGGATTAGTGGCATTATTTTTCCAAATAAAAATAGTAGGCTACTGTTTTTTTTCTCAAAACGCGCCTTTTTTCTAATTTTACCTTCAAATTGCTACAAATAATTAATCTTGTGTTTTTTCCTAGAGTGCATGGTTTTCGTAAAAATAAAAAAAGACAAATCAGATAATCAAAGCTTTATTTTAATAAATGTTCAAGATGACCACCATTCTGACGGATACAAGTGCGGCGTCTTTTTAATAAAGAAAAAAGTATTTCCGCGAAATTTGTTGTGGCTTGAATTTGATGAAAGGCATTATCTATTAACTGATCAACAGTATTAATTTGTTCAGCATACACTAGTTGTTTAAAAGCGCCCCACAAAAATAAATCCAGCTGGTTCAAATCGTAGGCCGATGTACGGGTCTGTTTCTGCCAATCTATCGTTGTCTAAAATGATTATCTAACCATACGGCTATGTCACGACGAACATGCGGTGAGGCACCGTCGTGCTGACACCACATTCGTACTCTCGTGGCTAACGGAACATCATCCAACACGTTTTCTATGTAATTCTCTAAAAAAGCTATGTATGAGTTTGCATTTAAACGTTGTGGCAATACGTGCATAAACAGTTATATGTTCATTATGAGAATTAAAGGTCCCACTCCTCGTAAAACGCGATTCATCCGACCACAAAACCAAATCAATAAAATCATTTTCATTATGCATTTTCTGTAACCACTCACAAATATTTCGCCCTTTGCACTTCGTCGCCGAGTTGCAGACATTGTACGTTTTGGCGATGGTAAGGATGTAAGACCGATTTAAAATTCTCCACGCAACACTTTGGGAACATGGTAACTGGGCTGCAATCCGCCTAGTACTTGTACCAGGATTATCCAATGCTAAATTAATCACTAAGAGTCGCTCTTGAACGGTAAGCCGGACACCATGGCCTCTAACTTCGGGAAGTCTTGCAATTCCATATTGCGCGAAGTCTTAGAAATGAACGGGTAAAACCTCTGGGGTGGTTGGCATCTGTTAGGAAATCTACTTTGATGCTCCCGAGAAGCCGCTAAAGCATTTCCATTACAGAACCGGTACACAAAAATAATATCGGCTTACTCGTCAATGCTAAATTCCATTTCACAACATTCAGAAATGGAAAAAAAACTTTTTTCTCGACTTTTACAAAAAAAAAAAATGGTAATAGTAACGATAAGAACCGTATAACACATAACTTTGACAAACTTTCTCCCAAGAAACGTTAAGTTGGAATCAAGGCCTCCTATTTTATTTTAAAACTAATCGTATCTCGACTCTTCATGAATGATCTAATTTGTTTTATTTTAATTTTTAAGAAAACGTGGCACTCTAGGAAAAAACACTACAGTAATTGTTTATAGCAAATTGAAGGTAAAATTCTGAAAATCGCGCGTTTCGAAAAAAAAAACAGCGGCGTACTATTTTTATTTGGAAAAATAATGCCACTATTTCCCTGTATCTCTGCCACAGGTGCACGTTAATTTTAAGTGAAGACTTTTGAAAGTAAACAATACTAAAGTAAATCCACACACCAAATTTAAGTTCGTTCTAGTTGAAGGTTTTGAGGATATGAAAAAATCGTTTTTATTTTTAAAGTTCACCACTAGGTATTTTTTAATGAAGCCTTCGAGGAAAAAATGTTACATAGAAGACCCCCCTTAAAATGCGGTCCTGTGTATGATGTTTTATTTTTGGTCACAATTTGTGAATCGACTTTGAAGTTGAGTCATTAATTTTCAGATAATGATTCTAGAAGGAAGATAAACCAAAATATGGGTGTAAAAATAAAAAAAAAATTAAAAAAAAATGTTACCTTGTTTTATAAAGTATCCTCCCGACAAGTATTTCAGTGCGGACCTGTATTTGATCGTGCGGTCTTGGAGCATCGGCATGCTGTGAGGTCTTAAGTCACCTGATTCACGAGCCCTTTGTACTACATTAACAAAGGCACGACGAGTTGGTTGCACTCGATTGGGAAACCGATCCGCATAAATCCGTGATGCCCCTATAAATAAGAATCAGCATTTTCGTGAACATGTGCCATTTTTTATTTCGTTTGAGCCACGCAACAAACACCAATATTCACTCACGCGTTACCGACTGACACATTGACTGAATACAACTGAATAAAATTGTAGTAAAAATATCGTTTCAAATTCTTTCGCTTTTTTGTTTCCGATGCGATGAACCGATAAGGCGGATTATATCCGTTGTTGCCAAACACAAGCACTTAATATTATTATTGAGACAGGGCGGTACTCAAACTTCTAAAGGGCTATAACTTTGTTACTTTAATTTTACCAGAAAAATGTTAAAGGAAAAAAACATTTCTTTTGATCAGATCTACTCACTGTTAAAATAAATGACTCAACTTCGAAGTCACCCTGTATATACTAGTAACGTGATGATCAATTTCTAGAAAAATCAGGAGTTCAACAAACTGTGAAATGTATCGAAAGACCTAGAAATAAAGCTGACAGCTACATAAGTGACATCGTATAGCGTAACCTGGAATTTGACAACACACGCCTAATGCGCTATACAGGGTGTTACAGTATTTTTGATCTTATAAAGGACAAGAGGCCCTAGTGTCAACTTTATCGAAAACTTGAGTAACATCAAGACATGCAGCCGTGCACTATTATTCAGCTTCCAAGCTCTCTTGAATCTTTCCTGCTATTCTATGAACTTCCTCAATTGTGCTATGTTGAGAACGGAAGCCAAATAGGTGATTTGGAGAATTATTTCAAGTTTATTGAATTCTGGCGACATGCTGAGTAGCAGTAATTTTTGTATTATTTTCGAGGGTATGGTTCGTCTGTATGATGGACTTCTGAATTTTTTCCTGCTAAATCTTGTCCAGCTGTTAGATCGTATCGTGGTGATTTCCTGGGGCCAAATTCTCCAGAAGGTGATTGTAAACTGGTCTTCCTTGTTTTCCTCTTTAAAGTTCGCTTCCACTAAAAAGACTACTGATACAAAGATCTGAAGTGAAATAAACATGGAAACACCAGTTTTCAAAACCCGCGCAGTTTTTTAGGGTAAACTCCAAACGAATTAAATCCCAACACATCATTAGAAAATGACAATAAAATCCACAATCGTCAACCGAACGCTGCTCTGAAAATACGAAATGCCGAAGCATTTTATGTGCAATTTTTCTCAACAACATTTTCATAATCCTCTCATTTGACCCATGAACCGTTCTCAACTGAATAATGCATATGCAGGACGGGTATGCCATGGAATAGTAAAAACGCGAAATTCGAATAAACGTCAATAGCAGACACGTTCGGCTGACAATTATTTCGGATCTGGTTCATGCGCTTCCCTACAGTGCGCTGATAAATTGCTGCCTGCCAGTTGTACATATTGGTAAATAATTCCGGAATGCTTGTTTTCTTTCGATATGAGCGGATAAATTCGCCGATATTTGGAACGTATTTTTACTAAACAGTTCAACAGAGCAGAACCTTGGCAGCCAATTCACGAATTCTTTTTATTAAAGCAGTCGCGAATAAAAGAAGTTTTACACGTAAGCATGTTGACTATTGTACCTAAATAGGTCGAGGACACCGTATTGACTCAAATTTAATACTGTTTGAAGGCTAGTTATTAATTTCAGCAAGTGGCGTCTTTGTGTTAAAGTCTTATCTGTTGTCAATCATGAATCTGGTGAAACTAAGGACCGTTTTCTGAACTATTTACATCCAATACCGATTAAAACTTCTTTCAAATACCAGATTGGAATATAAACATGATTAACAGCAGTTATATTGCTTAGGAGTATATAGCTTTTTCTCAGTGCATTGGGACTTTTTTGAATAAAAACAATGTAATTTGTAAACATTGACTTGCTCAATTGCCTTAATTCCATGAAAAAGGTTTACTTTTAATGAATCAAGGAAGCTTTAAATATAGATCTGCTTTTATTTTTTGTTTCCATGTATAATGCGATCTTCGTTTGTAGTAGTGTGTAATTTACGAACAATTTTAAATCACTCAAATACTTCATACATGAACACCATTTACCTTTATATCAGAAAAAACCTCATAAAAAGTTCAGACGGAAAATGTTAAAATAGACAAGGTGTCAAACAGTGTCGGCCATATGGCGCTCTTGAGCCGAAATGCAGGAATCAAGCCTCTCCCGAAATGAGCCCATTGCGTCCGCCAGCATCCGTGCAGGAATTTGGGTTACTTCTCTTCTTATTTCCTCCTTCAAATTGACGAGGTTCCAAGGCTTGCTTTGGTAAACTTTTGATTTCAGATAGCCCTATAAAAAATTCACACGTTGACAGGGCCGGGGAGCGAGGGGGCCATGGAATATCGTCGGAGAGGCTTGATTCCTGCATTTCGGCTCAAGGGCGCCAGATGACCGACATTTTTAGAACGTAAATTTTGTTTTACTCAAAAAATGGCATATATTTTTGAGTATTTTGATGTAATAAAATAGTTTTTCCATACTTATTTTGACTGTACTCATTTAAAAAACATGCGTTCTTTCTGACGGACCCTTTTACCTGTATTATGTATTTCATCGCAACGACGTAAGTAAACCTGCTCAATGCTCATGTCAAAAGCAAGCTGGCATCTCACTGATCATTTCGCTTTTACGCCAAAGACATGTTTAACAATGCATCTATCCGGAAACGGCAGACCTTATGTCTCACAAAACATTTCTACGTATGTCCAGCCACACGTGCCGGTGGACATTGTTTCTACCAAACGTTTCACTACACGTTCTACATGTCGCGTCGGTTCACATTCACGAAAGGGCGCACGTAGTAATTACTTTTCAAACAACTGAGACCAGTAGGGTACTCCGCAAATGCCAATTCAATTACTAAAAGGTACTTTTCGACACAATACACATGGAATCGTACGAAATCCAAACCTGCACAGATCGGTAAAACGAGTAAGTAGTCCAGGACTATTAGACGAAAAGAAGGTCAATGTACTAAAAAAATCCCAACTGGCTGAATTTTTTACCAGAGCTTCGTTTGAACATTATAAATCATTCCTCAAAAGTTCCCATGAATTCAAGTGGAGCTTTCTTTTATGGGGGGTCAAAGGTCACAGAAAACACTATTTTAAATATATCTTGGAAAATATCAACTGTAAGATGAAATGAGCTATTTACCTTTTTTGTTTAATATGAAATTCTCCAGGAGAAAAGTTCAATGCATTTTTTCGTAGAGACCCCCCATTTACAGAAAATTGCGTGAAAGTGTTGTAATTGACAAAAATCAAAAATGTTTCCTCAAACCGTTTTCTTTTTGAATGTTTGCGGTAGGGGTATATAAGTGTCCCCTCTTGTGAGCTAGAGCACATCTGGCCCTTTTTTTCTTTGTAAAAATGTACGTCACTGTATACCTGACTGTGGGGCATTGACGTCATTTGACCAGTCTTCAGACCAGTATTCTCCTATTGTCAGTTGGATACAGACGCGTCAGATAATTTCAGACAGTTTTTACGTGATATTATTGATATATAAATTGAAAAATGGCCGAAAATTGCATTATTGGCGACCAATTGCTGTCAGACGGAACAACTGCTTGCGTCGAGCGCGGTATTAAAACCTTACGTGACGCCAGTATCGAGCGAAATGATAGAAAAATTACATTTTTTAGGAGTGTTGAATCGATCAGAGTGAACGTGGTGTATCGCAAAGAATATAGTCGTGCAAGTAGCATTACTTCTGCTAAAAGGGAGCGAGATGAGGAACTCAGCACCTAGCCCTCCTCGGCGAAGAATGCGTTCTACCGAGAGCGAGCAATTTGAATTTGACAAAAAATGTTTATTTTTTGGAATGGCATGTTGCGAAGAACATGAAAAAAAAGTTCCCATATTTCGTCGTCGAAAAATCAAGGAGGTCTCGACATCATCTTTAAATCGACTGGGCTTGTTATAAATCAAAAGCGCAATGATTCTCTTGGTAGAGTAGCTGAATATCGCATTACTTATGAAGAGGATTTAGTAGCAGTAAATGCGGAAATTTTTTTGAAAGAGCTGACATCAGAGATTCAGCAAAAGTATTCAATGAGGAGGGATGTTCTCCGGATATTATTTTCACAAATGGTATCAAATCATTATTAGCGATATATGGTGCTCCCCCACGCGATGAATCTCTTGACCATCAACGATATAACTGTTTCGGGAAATCGACAAGGTATGATAAAGCTGTTAAGCTTTCAATGCTGCCACCAACATCGAGTGCTGCTCAAGCACATTTATGTCGTGTGTATTATCAAGTCCAGAAATGGCATGGAAAGAATTTAAATCCATTAGATTGGGGATGGACTATGACCGACGAATATTTACAGCCAATATAAACTTCATTGCCACCTGCTCCTGATATCTCACTAAACACATTCTTTTGTAATTGTACGAAAGGTTGTGGAGCTAATTGCGGATGTAGGAAACTCGGCCTGCACTGTTCCGCCATTTGCGGCTACTGTCATAGACAGTCATGTCAGAATATGATCCCGAACAATGGAGAGTCGAATAATGTGGAATTCGATGAGAATATAGACCCCATAAATTTCCTATGCTTAACACTTGAGGTTGGCGAAGACTTAGATGATGCCGCATCATGTCACAATGATGACTAAGGAAAAAAGTAACAATAACATCATTTTCTCATTCATTCATCTTCATGGATTAGGCCTATTGGGGAGCTCACATAAAAAAAATGCGTCTGGTACTTTACCTCTGTGGTGACGTCGAAAAAAGTACGTTATCGTACAATTTTCTCAATGTTCAACATTGAAAGTAAAATTTCTTTAAAAAAACGATCTTTACGAAAAAAATGCATGGAACCTTTTTTGTGTAGAATTTTATACTGAATAAAAAAGGTAGTAGCTGATTTTATAGTAGAATTGATACTTTCGAAGATATATGGAAAAAAGTGGTTTTTGTGACATTTGACGCCCCATAAGAAAAAGCTCCACTTGGATTCATGGGACTTTTGAGGGATTATAATGCTGAACAGAAGCTCTGGTAAAAAAATTAGCCAGGTGGGATTTTTTCAGAACAGAAAGTATAATAGTCCTGAACCAAAGGCTGAAAACAGTGGAGCGACGAGGATAGGGACGAGCAAACAGCGAACGTATAGTAAAGCGACATAGTACATCGCGACTAGGCGCGTTTAATGCGATTATAATCAAAGTATTTTCTAATTATGTTAAGGGCATCTCAAGTATGGTATTGGTACTTGTTACAAAAGCGCTGTTCCAGTAGTATCCACAAAACTTTTAAATGCAGGCGAGAATATGGTAAATTCCTTACTCTATATGAAAATTTGCGACAGCATCGTGAAAAATTTTACCAGTACACAAGAATGACAATTGGAACATTTGGGATATATTTAATTTAGTCAGGTGTAAATTAGCAGAAAATTGGACCAATTTTAATAACACAATTTATAATAATAATAATAATAATTTATAATGGAATAATCTATACATCTGATTATACAAATGTCAACCAAATGCGCCAAAAAATTCATGGAGCAACAATAAAAATTATGGGAAACGCAAATTCATTTCAAAGACTAAAGGACAATTATATTCGAAGGTGTCGCTTGTGTATAGAAAATAATGTAGGCCATTTCGAATATGTTCGTTAAAAGTTAGTTGAATTAAATTACCTTAAACATTTGTCGGTAAATCGTCATCAAGAGCAGCTAAACACAATAGGTTCTGTACTTGTAGGTGGTGATTTTTTTTATTGCGTGTCTTACGCTTATTGCATCAAAATAACGAATGTGACGTGATGCACTTATCGTAGCAAGCTGAAATTTTCAGGGTCTATTCTACACGGACCTGAATTTTTTTTACCGTCCTCCAAAGTTGAGGGATGGAAGAGATTTTTTACAAAAAAATATTTTTAAGATTTTTCGGGTTGATTTCTAATAAGCTCTGTTAAAAAGTGACATACCAATTGCTGAAACTAACCATTTAGCTCATCTCAGAAAAAAATCACAGCCCTAAACCTAAATTCCGATTAAAAGTTCATTTTCCCGTTTTTTTAGAAATTTCACAAAATTGCAGACATCTCCTGAACTATAAAATTTCGGACCACACATATAGGAGTCCATTCGATAGGTTTTGAGGCCCTCTATCACCTGACATCCGTTAATCCACTACTAACTTCACACCCTGTATAATCGTCTTTGTTAATACTAATCCTACGTCTTTCACTGCTGCGGTCTCCGTTAGATGGCATTAGATCAGGGATGCAAGGAAGTGGGGAGATATTGTGTGTATCTCACTTGCGAATGAATGTTTCTTCCGCTATTTAAGCCTCAAGATCTCATAGTGGCTAAAATATGAAAAATATGCCTACATGCTAAGTGTCTAATATAAACACTATCCTGGGTTATTTTGACGTTTTATCTTTTTTCAGGAAATCAACTATGACTCACCAAGGGGTGGTGTGAGTGTCATCACAGAGAAAGGTGACCAGACCGTGAGTTACCTGTTGGTCCAGAGGGCGCGAGCATCAGACTCGGGAAAGTATGCGTGTAACCCATCGAATGCCAACCCCAAAACGCTCATCGTCCACGTCCTTAACGGTGAGTGAATCATTTCTGACATGTTTGCTCTCATCACAAAGGTCGCGCAGATAATATCGTGCTAAAATGAAAGGTGACAGGTATGGCACAGAATCCAGTCACAAGTTTTCTGTTTTGCTTTTTGGCAGAGCGCGTTTATGTGATTTATATGAAAAATCAATCTGGAAAATACGAAACGGGATGATGCGCTAAGCAATGCAACTACACATTTTTATATACAGAAAGATCCGCATGCTATGCGCATTACTGCCTGTTCTTGCTATACAAGGAAATTCAAGGAATGATGGCAATAGTCCAAGAGCGGAAAGTGTTTTTTTTTAATATTACTGTCTTGAGATGGAATCACCCCCCGTCGTACTAAATACCTATAACTTCACCTTATTTACAAAGTAGAACGAATTTAAGCTTTCTATAAGCACGTTCTGCCAAAATGTTAATTCTCAAAATGACTGTTTCACAAAGATCAGTGACGTAGAAAATGTCTCCGTTTTTCTCTTCTGTAGGAGTCGAAACCAATATTCAGTAAGCAAATATTTTAAGACCTATGTTTACGTGAGTCTTTATGTTATTTTCAACCTACCGCCTATACGGAAAGCATCGCGAATATTTCCTGAATAACTCTGGGTCTCTGGTAACCAAAACATGTATATATATATATAGAGAGAAAATTATCATGCGGAGAAAGGTATATAACAAAAATAGGGAAATAATGGACAAAATCCGCAAAAAGTGGATTCGAGCAGAAAATACTATAGGTAACCCGAGCGATACGTATTTCTGCTGGTTGGCTTCATCAGGCCCGAAATGAATGCACATATGCAACTACAAAAGTAGAGACACATGCCCATACATCCGGATACGGGTGTAACCTGAGGAAACGAAGATGGAGAGGAAAAAAAGACACACGAAGTCCACAACAAGAGCCAACCTACACATTGTAGTATAAAATGGCTAGAAGACCTCGAATTTTCAAGGCGACAAATAACCACAACCACGCGGCTGGTTATAGCCACTTGCTGTGGTACTTCAAGCCCAAAGGATCTACAAAGAGAAAATTATCATGCGGAGAAAGGTATATAACAAAAATAGGGAAATAATGGACAAAATTATTTCCTATTTTTGTTATATATATATATATATATATATATATATATATATATATATTTCTTCTTTCTCTGGTACATAAAGAAATAATATATATTCCTAATAAAACATGAAGCTCTATTTTCGGTGCATAGACAAAATAATACTAAACGAAATATAAAATGTATCCATTACAAGACATGAGTACAAGTTGCATTATGAATAAAATGTGTCTTAATTAACGCGAGGCATGGAATTGTTGCTGTGCTGGGATGAGATGATTTGGTTCTCTGGTTGCCAGTTTTAACCTGAGTTGCGGTTTAATTTGTTCCTTTTTTGTTTAATGTCTATTTAAAGTCTACAGGTGTTGAAAAAGCAACGCCACGTAAATATGAAGGGGGGCATGGCAAAATGTAAACTTTTTCTGTTAAAGCTGGATACATGTTATGCATTTGTTACCAGAATAATGTTAAGCTACACTCATTATGTTTATTTTTTGAGAAACCGTGAGAAGCCAGTTCCAACAGTTGTTCTTCTTCTGCATGAGACAAACCTTATGTTATGGACTGCGTGTTAATGTTAAATTAATATCTGATCCAGCAGTACTGGTCACGCGTACCGCCTCTAAACTATTCTCCTACCCCTTGCGGGTAAGCGTACCATACTTTGAGAAACTCCCTCGGACCAATAACTGAGATCATCTACTTCAATACCTGCGTCAAGATCGACTTCCTGAATATCAATCACCCGGCTTCAGAGGTAGTTCTCCTCGAATATTTCATTGCCAATAATGAGCTCTGGTTGAGCTCAAACAAGACCGATGCAGCAGGTCGTGTAGTTGAAGCGTTTGCTCTTAATCAAGGGCTGACTCAACTGGTGACGAGCCATACTTTCTGCCCCCGCTTCTCGTCACATGCCAGTAGCCTTCTGGATCTCTTTCTCATCACGCATCCTATCCCTTACAACACTGATGACCTGTCTTTCCTAGGTAACTCACACCACGGTGTTGTGGAGGTTAGGTTCCGGTCAGAACCCGCTGTGGCAGCAGAAACTCGCACAGGCCGCAAAAAAAAGGATCTAAGACCGACCCCGACCCTTACAACTTCAGGCCTACAGCTCTGCCTTCTGTAATAAGGAAGATGATGGAAAGATACATAACTTGTGAGCTTCTGGACTACCTGGAACGTCACTGCTTGATTAGCGACAGGCAGTGTGGTTTCCGGCATCAGCGATCCACAGAGGAACTCCTAGCTTACATCACGCAATTGTGGAGTAAACTCATCCAGTCTTATGATGAGGCCCATGTCGTTGCTCTTGACATCACGAAAGCGTTCGATTAGTTGTGGCACGCTGCCCTCGTAAGTAAACGTCCATCCTTTGGCCTCCCAGAAGGGCTTTGCAGATAGTTGGCTGACTTTATCTCTGGCCTTAAGATATCCGTCGTAATTGGCGGGTTCTTCTCTCCATTCCACAACGTCAACGAGGGTGTTCCCAAGGGATCGGTCTTGGGACCGACACTGTACCTCTTACATATCAATGAAATCCTTTCTTGCACGATCAACCCAATCCACAGCTTCGCTGACGACAGCACTCTGCATGCAGGAATTCAGAGTGACAAGCCGATATCTGCCGCTGAGCTGGAAAAAAGAAGACCATCAACTACTTCCACACTGATGAGAGACCTGGAGGTTATCACTGCTTGGGGACGCAACAATCTTGTACAGTTTATTGTTTCCAAAACATAGTACAGTACCTTGACGAATAAAAAGCGTCCTAGCGCTCATCCGGTTCCGATGAATAACCGAGTTCCGCCAAAGAGCCATTCATTTCGGCTGGTCGGAGTCCAGATCACCGAGAACCTGATCTGGCACGAACACATCTCGTCAATAGCGGCAGCTGTTGGGAAAGAGCTAAGCCATTTGTTTAGGGATAAGAAGTACTTTTCTCCGCATGACCTTCTCACTGTATACAAGGCACAGATAAGGCCTAGCCTCAATTATTGCTCACTCGTTTGTGGTGATGCCGCCCCGACTACATTATTTATGCTCAATGATGTCGAGAGGATAGCTGTTCGACTGATCGATGACTTTTCTCTAACAGACAGTCTCGGGACCCTCTCGCACCGGCGGCCGACGGCGATATAGCTCTCTTCTACCGCTACACCAACGGGCCTTGCTCCTCTGGGCTCTTCCATGATGCCGCCGCGCGATATGCCTGCCAGACAGATCCGCCTGACTTTGACCTCCCATCCTAACCGTGTCGAATTTCGTACATCCAGAACCGGCCGATACAACCGCTCCTTTGTCCGAGGGTGTCGAGATTATGAAACAATCTACAAGATGAAGCTTTTCCCAGTTCTACTAACCATAGGCAGTTCAAAAATCGGATTAACAAAATTTCTTTGGGATCATCATAGCAGCTGCGGTGCCCGGCATTTAAGTTTCTGTCTGCGCGGCTGTTTCGTTATAAAAAAACATTGAGTTAAGCAATAATATAGGCAGAAATAACTGGATAGTGGAATGCGAATTCTAGCGACCAGTATATGCAACATCAGGAGTCGATCTCGCGCTTGTGCCAAAACCTGGAACGAATGCATCGATGTTCTTTATGCTTGAGACACCATGCAGGCCTAACGTCTAAATACCCGGGGTACCGTGGGACTATAGTTGACACATCAGGCAGACTCTAGCGCGTTAGAGTTCCGCATGGTGGTGCCTGCATGCTCAACATTCTGAGACCGTCTGTTACCTACTTCCTGAGCTTACCTTCTTTTCCCTTAAATCCAAATTCTCGTTTAAGTAATTCTAGCAAAGAACAGTGCTGCCAGACTTTAAATTTCGATATAATGAATAAATTTTAAGCTACACCTGCACAAAGTGATAAAATGGCCGAGTTCTTAGTTTCAGAGCCAAGCTAAGTTGCTAAGTTGCTAAGTACTTGTTAATTCTGGGGGCCAGTATAGGCAGTTTCAGCAATCGATGCCCCGTTTGTGCTGAAAGCTGGACCGACCTTGACGTTGATTAATAGCTTCATCTTATTTTTCTCTCTCCTTTCAAATTCGTCCTGTTTAAGTAATTTTAGCAAACAACAACGCTGCCAGATTAACGATTCATTTAGAGTACAGAGAGTGTCCGCCCGCAGTGGTTTATAGACAGCTGTAAATCTGTTTGCGTCCAGGAAAAGGTGTGCAAAACTGATATAGCGGCTTCTATCTTGCCAAAAAGCCGTGTTGAATATGATTTATTACGATTCAAGGGTATAAATTATACGGTATCTTGAAAGCTTCCGGCGGCGGGGTGCTTTATATAGGGTTTTCTCAGCTTTCTGCTGAATCTACTTGTCTTTTTTGTTGCCATGATCAGCTGTTACCTATATTCTAACACAAAACTACCACAGCTTATTTTTATAACATCTGGCGCATAGTTTCGCTATAGTTGGTAAGTTTTTAGAATAAAATGTCGTCAAGTAGGTTGAATCTGCACTTCTCACATAGCTCTGTTATCAGTTCATTAAGGATTATAATCGGAACAAGTAAGCAACTCCGACGAAAAGGTTAGCTGCGAACACGTGTAACAGAAAAGTTAAACCGATCTAGTCAGCCAAACAGGCATACAACTACGAGCCCCTTCCCACTTCAGTTGGCCCACTTCAAGATTTGTACCAAAATATGCCTTTATAAACGAAACATGACGAAACTATTTACTTTTAAAACAATTTATTTACTCAAAAACATTTTAGATACACTCTAGTCGTAAAAAATACATATTTGAAATCACTTAGACCTATAACTAATAGAACATCTGAACAAATAAACAATGTGCGAATAAATGCGCGAAGTTAACAAAGCAACAATTGAAAGATTACCATTGGGTAACATCCGAGGTAACATCACCTTTATTGTTTATTACGGCTGAAATTCTTTGGGGCGTAGTGTTAACCAAGTTTTGGCAAAAATTTGGTGTAAAACAATCCCATATTTCTTAAAGCTTTAGTCTCAGTTCGGTGATTGTACGAGCAGGATGTTGTCGTAGAACCTTTTAAAATGAAGTTTTCCTACTCCTTTTGATGGCATATTGCCCCAGACCATAATGGATACTGGAAATTTCGCTTTTCTCTTCAGACAGTCAACATGGAATGCTTCATGTTTTTTTGCGAGTAACTCTTCTGCTACTGTCACCAACACAAACTTCGAATCGGGCCTCATCACTCCATTGTATTGCACACCATTGTTGAGGTGTCCATTGTCTATGTTCTTTAGCCCATCCAAGCCGATTTTTCTTTTGCAGTGGAGTTAATAGTAGCTTGTGCAACTTTAGGGTTTTTACTTCACTTTTTTATAAGAAAACTTACTTGCAAGTGCTAAATCCCACTTTGTGGGCCTCTCTATGAGTTGTGGACCTCGAAATTTACCTTCCAGCAGCGTCACTCCACAGAGCACTTAATTGTAAATAATTGTCACGACTGTTTTTCACGACTATTCTTCTTAATGCTCTTCGCTTGGCATTTGTGATATTACTTTTGTTCACATATCGTGGCTTCATATTAACTGAACCAGTTACGTTATATCTTCTAATAATATTTCTCACACTGTACCGCGATAAGTCTAACAAAGTTGCAATTTCTGAGTTTGATTTCCCAGAATTAAAAAATTTAATTATCAGTAACCGAATTTTCTCACTAATAACCTTTCCTCTACCCATTTTGAAAACCTTAACTACCCAAAACTATTTTAAACGTATTCTGAGAGCTGTGATTAATAAAAACAATTGTCATGGCTATTATTTTTCACAGCCACCTATGCGTTACAGACTTATTTTGCATTGAAATGAAAATAGGTTGATATGCTGTAATTGCAACATGTGTTATTTTTATGCTGCAAATTTGATTAGGGAGTGATAAAGTTGGTGTTTTCTACTATATGTTACCAAAATATTCATTGTTAATATTTGAAACCTATAACACCCTGCTACATTTTTATTATTTGTGTTTGATAAGAAAGAAAGTAAAATTTCAATAGTTGGGCCAACTGAAGTGGGAAGGGGCAATGTAGTACATACATACATTTGATAACGCCATATCTAGACATGCACTATCGGCCATGTCATCAGCTAGCGCCAGAGCGGTGAGCGTGTGAGTGTGTGTCCGATCAGGCGCAGTCATTATTTTGTGATCATAGGTAAACGTTCGTAGCGCTGCGGATACACGACGCGTTTACTGATATTTTTATCATGAAGGAGACGGCAAGGGTGTGGGGTACTCAAATCACGGTGAGCTTTTCGGCGTAATTAATACTTACTCAGTACGAGAGCTCACACCCTGAACTTGTTAGGCGCACCTTTCACCGTGGTAGTATTAAGTTATTTGAAATTCACACACAACGCATACAAAATACAATTTCTTAATAGTTAAATACTAAAATTTATTTTTTGGGAAACAGTATATTATCAAATGCATTTTATACATAAATTATAAAATTTATAGTTCTACGAAGTATCGTCATTTCAATCATTTTACACCAGAAATACATGGACGTGTATGATAATTAACACAAAATAGTAAAACACCAATTTTTATGGCAATTTGCACAACTTCTAAATGCATTTTTTACAACGGCAAGGAATATTTGAATTTCTTCTTGGAAACAACCTTCGATCACAGTCGTGAATACCTTTCGATGTTTAGATAGCTTGGAAGCATACCAGGCATAATTATTTTATTAATTCAATTAGAATTAGTTTTCCGATTTTGTTCAAGCAATTCTGATTTTTTTAGAAGTCAGGAATTTCTTCGCTTGTCATCTTTTCCAAAAAAAGGATTGATCCTTGCTCAAATTGTTGAACAAACGTTCGGAGCAAGCTCCAAGAACCAACTAACGAACTGTACATTGCAATTACACCAAAAAGCGGTTGACAAAATCCAAGGACGTTTCAGGCATGAGTGGTCTAGGGACACTTTTTCTAATGTGTGAATCTCTTGTATACAGAAAAATAACGATTCTACGGTCAGATGAAATGAATAGTGTTCAAATGGAATGTTTCAAATAGGTTCCTCATTTTTTACGGATTTTTGGATAGTTGTAAACTGATTATCTCAATACTCAATTTAAATACATTTTCTATAAAAAAACTATATAGTCGTTTTTTCTTCACAACGGCTGAGATGATTTGAATATCCAACACCCTTACCATCTCCTTGTTAGTTTTAAAGGAAAATGTACGGAGAAATCTATGATGTGTGAAATATGTACTAATAGGTGAGTAGAATCACTGGGTTTGAAAATTGAGATATACCCTCCACCATCTTCTGCAACCGTCAATTTTGTCAACTCTACATTTCTTTCTTGAGCCTACAAATAAATAAAAAAACAGTTTTGTGCCTTTCTGCCTAAAGCTCGTCCACCACTGGATACATTTCCAAAGAATAAAAAGATTTATCGTCCTTGGTATAGTAGTAACCTTATATGAAAATGCCACCAAAATCCGAGCGGTACTTTCAAAGTTGTAGAGAGGATTAAATAGTTAGATTGACAGACGGACAGGCAGACGGACGGAAATAAGTGGCATGTTTTTTTGTGATGTAAATTGTACATATCATGTAACATACAAAAAAACATATCATCTGAATTTTTTTACCTGTAATGTTTTCATATCATATACTCGTAGTGAAGACAACTGCCATAAAATGATAGCTTAATTTCATATATTGTATTACGACGGGAAACTATATTATCATACAAGAATCGACACGATGCGGTAGGAACGTGACATCAACTAACAGATTTGATGTAGTATAGAATTAATAGAGGAACAATCCAATTTTGGAGGACAAAGAGAAAATGTAAGGATCTTTTCTTTTGTTTATCATCCAAAATATGATAGCATTTGCTATTCTTTTAAACTAATTTCAGCACAAAAGTGTTATAGAAAATCAGTCAGTTTTTTCTGACATTCCTGTCAAGAGTTGGTCTGAAACAGTTCGCATAACAAACGGAACCGTCCGCGTTACGGACTAGTATAGAAGACGGTCGGTAAGGTGCAAGCATTCAATCCAAGACCTATATATGTTAAATCTTGTTTTCGAACACACCAATACTGCGACATTAAATTCAAAATACGGTTTTCTTCTGAAGTCATTTCTACATACTACGCGACTGACAAGAAACTACTGTATTCGCAAAAAAATAGAAAATAAGATATGTATTTTTAGTTTATATGATATGCACATCACGAAAAAACATGTCACTCATTTTGAAGTCACTTTCGCACAAGGTTACTGAAGAGCTTTGTAGTTTTTGAAAAACCGTCTAGTAGCGTCGTAACTACGTTATGAAAAACTAAAATAGAAATCTCTCGAACATCGCTTTTTGTCGATTCATCGGCGCCTGATCTTTCTCAGAAAGAATGCTATAGATGTTAAAAATTGGAGGGTAGAGGTTGTGTAGAATGTAGTATTTTTTGATGTTAGTATGTTTATATGCTCCCAACCCCAGTAATTATACGCACCTATTAGACATATTTCACACGTCGCAGAATTCCTCATACTTTTGCCTTTGAAACATCATGATAGAGAAATTTTCTTCATGCGCGTCTCTGCTTTTGCTCTCTGGATTCAACAGCGGGCGTGCCGGTTTCTATAAGAACCCTGCCATCACTGCCGCGTCGTGTAGTGAGATATAGGGAACGGGCGACGTTGCCAGTTGGACGGTACTACCAGTAGGGCAGACAAAAATGCCTATGGACTACTTTGTATCTTGTTGACAATCATTTTAGTTTATCTGTTATATACTAAGTGACATATAAATCCGAACACCCAGTTTAAATGGTTTTATTTTAATAAAATTTTGTATAAGTTCTTAATGAAGCATAATAAGTAAATGATAAAAATTTCAAAATGATTGCACTGCTCTAAAGCCCTTTGACCTTTAATAATGTGTGGATGCACCCTGATGTGCTACGCATTCTCCAACGCGCCTAGGCATGCTTCTGATCAGGTGGTCAATGTCCTCATGTGGTATCTCATTCCAGGCAACCACCAACTCCTCTCGAAGTGCTTCTAGAGTCTGAGGAGGACGTTGCAAATTGAGCAATCTCCTACCCATCGTATCCCACACGTGCTCAATTGGGGATAAGTCGGGAGATCTTGGTGGCCATGGTAACAATGTGACATCATTATGTTGAAAGAAGTCTATTGTGACTCTTGCAACATGTGGTCGGGCATTATCTTGTTGGAAAGTTGGATCTGCCAGGGTGTCAAGATAGGGTAAAAGATGGGGTTTTAGAACTTCGTGGATATAACGCTGCGCGTTCATGTTACCTCTGATGAAGATTAAAGGTGACCTGGAACCATAAGCTATAGCACCCCAAACCATAATTCCAACAGTATGATGAACATGTCTTTCAACAAAAAACTGTGGATTCCTCCTTTCACCAGGTCGCCTTCTAACCCTGGCACGACCATCGTGCATGCCTAAGCAAAATCGAAACTTGTCACTAAAGACAATACTGTTCCATTCCTGATCCCAGAGTGACCGTTGTCTGCACCACTCAAGGCGATTACGTCGGTGTTCTCGAGTTAAAGGGAGGACCCAGTGTGGCCGGTACGAAAACAAGCCAAAACTTCTCATTCGTCGGTAAACACTTCGCATGCCAATAGGTCTTCCGTGTTCTGCAAACCATTCATTAGCAATGGACCTGGTAGTGGAGAAACGGTCCCTTAAGGCCAATAATCTTAGGCGGCGATCTTCACGGTCTGTTGTTCTACGGCGGCGTCCAGTGCCCCTTACTCTTTGCGTACGGCCTTCTCGAAGCCATGCCTGACAACACTTAACCACAGTGTCTACACTTCTTTGCACTCTAACTGCAATTGCCCGAAAAGAAAGTCCAGCTTCCCGAAGTCCCACTATACGGCCCCTATCAAACTCACTAAGTTGACGAAATCGTACAGGTCTCCGTACTCTAGGCATCGTAGCCGATCGTAAAGGATGTCAAGAACCAAAATCCGCCAACGTTGATTCTTTACTGCGGCTGAAATATTAATTTTTAGAGCGTTAGTGAATTAAAAAAAAGCAGTATAAAAACCGGAATGTCCAACTGATAAGGCTGAAAATTTTTTCACTTGTTATTTACAGTAAGATAAATACATTCACCAACTTTTATTAAAATAAAACCATTTAAACTGGGTGTTCGGTTTTATATGTCACTTAGTATACATATTCGTAACATACTTCTCCATCAGCGGTCTAGCTTGCGCTGAACATAATCCGTTATGAACTGATAACGGCGTTGCGTGGAAATGAACTGACTTGATCCCATTTTTTACTGACAAGGCGAAACATTTTCTACTCAGCTCCAACCCTAGGAATTACGCAGAAATTGCTGTGCCTTTTTCAGAATCATCTACAGATTTATAGAATTTTTCCAATACAATCTATTAAAAAAGTTGTAAATGGTAGTGACAAATTAATTAAATGTACGACATTCTTCCGGAGCAATTTGTCACTTGATGAATTCAAGAAAATTGTTCCAGTCCTCGAAATTATGTAGCAAATTGCTGCCCCGGTGACACGTATACCAGTCATTTTTTCGAGAACCATGTACAGAGTTATTGAATTTTTCCTGTACGAATTGTCTGTTCAACGATTAATGGGTCAATTGAGCGAAATTTATTCATGGACCTTTTTTAATTCCATTGAAACACCGGCGCCGCAATCGTAACCAAGCATATGAATAACATTCTGGTGGATTCGAATATTTTGCATGAACGTGGCGTGTGAAGCATTTTCGAAATAAATGAACACATGTGTGATCATGCAGTTTATGCAGATGCACTTTTATTGCTATTAGACGACATGTTGCCCACGTGGAAAGTGACCACACAATAATTTTGTTAAATTTATTACCAACCAATAAAAATACACATTTTCAAAATAAATCCACACGTGTGTATTGATTCAGTTTATGCAGATAATTGTATTGTTTTTAGGCGACATGTTGCGCACGTGAAAAGTGACCATTTTTGTTAAATTTATTACCAACCAGTAAAAATATACTTTTTCGTTTAGGTGATATTTTGACGGACATTATAAACAAAAACGGTCCCTAGTAAATTTTCTCTAAAGGTACTACTATTACAACCAGTCTGCAGTCATCACGTCACGTGCAGAACTGCAGACACTTGTACCAAACATGGAAACGATCAACACGTCGCGGAACAAGCAGTAGTAGTAGTGGCATTATTGGTTTATTCGTACAGTAGTCGGTAACTTGTCGATGGCTGTCAAAATCAGACTCAGAGAGGTGTTACCTGTTCGTACAGTTTCTGACTGCTTGCCGACAGCTAATCTGCTGTTCGTACAGAACCTTCTGATAGATCAACCAGTGACAGTGGCAGGTATCCGTGTGTGCCGAAACTACCTTTAGGACTAAAATTGCTTCACAAGAGGCATTTAATGATCGATTACTATTCTCTAATGGGGACACCGACGGGCCGTTGGCGATCTAGCTACGCCAACGGGCTTTGCTCCTCAGAGCTCTTTTCCATGGTGTCGCCGCGCAATGTGCCTGCCTGATTCCGGCCTCCTATCGTAACCGTGTCGAGCTTCTTACATCTAGAACTGGCCGATAAGACCGCTACTTTGTCCCGAGGGTGTCGATATCGTGTAACAATCTACATGAGCTTTTCCCAGTTCTAATAGCGTTAGGCAGTTCAAAAATAGGAATAACGAAGTTTCTTTAAGCCCCTCAAAGCAGCCGCGGTGCCCTGGCATGTAGCGTTCACCTTCGCGGCTGCTTCGATGTAAAAAAATCTGAGCGATATACCAAGCAGATAAAGACTTTGAAGATCTGCTGAGAAGAGAATGAAACCCAACGACCTAAATTTTGTAGAGAAAACAGTGCCACAATTCAACAGAAACAAGTTTTTGTAACATAATCGGATGAGTAAGCGGCAGAAGAAATTTTAATTAAATTCCATTCCAAATATCAGCCAGCGCCAAAGTGCTTTGTGTTCGATATTCTGTTTATTGACCCGGTAATGGCAAAATGAAGATTGTGAATACAGTATGAAAAATCCGAACAATACCTAGAGGACATCACTTTCAAGAATCATAACGGATACGATTTTTGTGATCACTACTAAATGCGAAATTACTGGTTTTAAGTCTTACTTCTATGTATTTTCGTATCTTTAGTTCTTTTCGTCAATGTTGGTAACTCTGTGAAACTCTTAGCTATGTAAGTAGATCTTGATAATTGTAGTTATGTTCAGCTGTTTTAGCTTTTTAGTGTATAACACCCTTTATTATTCAAAGACGTGATTAAATCCTTGTAGTATTTTTACTTCTTTCTTCTAGTGAGAGTCTGCATATACAGGGTGTTTCCTTTTTGGCACTCACCATTGGGATCTTGGAAACTGTAAGGGATACGAAGTCTCAGAGTACATACTTCCGGAGAGTGAGGAAAAAACTGTATTTTCCCAAAATCCTTGTGATTTTTTCCTGACTCTATTTAATTTGGTGTTTTGAAATAAATTGCACATTAACAGTGCCATGGCATAATCAGAATTTCTATATGACGGTTCGTCTCTTGTCCTTAGCATCAACTTTATTGTTTCTTAAGGATGCTAAATTGCATTTGGAATAGATGAATAGAGTTTTTAATTTTGATTCAAAAAATTCATTGACGCTGCCAAACCTTAGTAACTTCAAAAAAATCAATTTCTTAGGAAGGCCTTGAAATTGTAAGATGATGCTCATCAAATTTATCCCAAAATCGCTCTATTTTTTCCTGACTTTATTTGACATGGGATTTTTAAATAATTTGCATATTTTCATTGTTACTTATACCCGTCTACAAGATGGCGTAGTCAAATTTTCAATTCGACATTTCTTCTTTCGACATCATCGATTTTGATTTTTCATACGGACAATATATTGGAATTTTGTACATTTAAATGGACATTTCAGCCCTAAATACAGTGATGTACTTCGTTAGTTGACCATAAATTTGTTGTTAGATAAAAATTATAAGGAAGTATAAAGATATGGTGAAATATCTTCCACCCATGGCTGAATACGAAATGAAAATTTTATTGATGGTAATAACAGTAATAACCATAAATAAACTGTGAGCTATGCAAACAAATGAAATCTCATAATTTCAAGACCTACCTAGGAACTTCTGGATTAACTGAGGTTTTGCAAGGTCAATGTATATATTTTTGAAATCAGAATAAACATTCTATTCACGAGTGTAAGAATAGAATATGGCGTCTATAGGAAAAAATTGAGTTGAAGCTGGAGAACAAGAGACGAAACGTCTTATTGAAATTCTAATTGTGCCGTCTTATTGAGGTGAAAATGTGGCGGAGTTGATGTCCAATTTATTTTAAAATCCCACCATAAATAATGTCAGGAGAAAATTTCGATTTTCACGTTTCTTTCCGGAAGTACTTTTAATTTCAAAACTCTCTAAGCGACATTTTGCTGATTATCTCAATACGCAACTTTTCCCCTATTTAAGTCATTTCATATACTTAAAGTTTCCAAGATCCCAATGGTGAGGGTCGAATTTAAAATACCCTGTATAGGGAAAATATTATTTTCGCACCAGCAGAAACAGTCGGCCATTCCCTCTCCGTGGGCACCCGTGAAAAAAAGCTGTATCACAAAATCTCCAGAATTCCTTATTTTGTTTTTCTTTTCATCAGCTTTGGGCTGGACTTAATAGCTAGAATATATAAATACTGTTTGTGCATTCACTTCGAGGCTAGGCGACAAGGGGACAAAAACAATACTATCTGAGTTTTATTGAAAGTCATCCACAATACTTTGACATTTCTCATGCATAACCACTGCAGACGTTTATTCAGAATTCTTACTATGTATTTACTTCTTCAACTTGTCATTTGATGTGTGGAATCATATTTCTTCGAATTTATGTTTATACTTTTTACAGGAGAATTGAATGGGAGTTACTGAGTAAATCTACTTGACATTTTTGGGTGCTGTTATTTTTTCTCAAAAGTGCCCATGTTTTTATCTCCAGAGGAAAATTCGGGCACATTCAGGCAGTTGGATTAAAAATCCTAGATCATTGATTGATCAAATGAACGTACCCCAACTTTTCGAAAATTGTCTACTTCATTCTGCAAAATTTTAAATTCGAATAATGTTTGTATTTGATTTCGAGCTCTGACAGTTTACTGGCAAATTATCTACTGACCGATTTGACAGTCATCAAACAGTTAGAAGTTTCTGTACGAACAGCGGATTACTTATCGGTAATAGGTCTTACCTTTCTCAGTCAACTCGTAACATTCTCATGTACGCAATCAATACAGTGAGCGATGTGTCAGTGACAGCTAACTGCGTAAACTAGGTCATGACTTGTCGCCGACTATCAGTTTGCTGATTGTTAGCAAACAGGCTGTACGAACAAACCACATGTCGTGTTTTTTTGACAATATATAAGTTGTTTGTGACATTATGTATGTACATAGGTTTTCCTAGAATATGTCAACTTTGTTGTTTACTTGATGTACACTCGTTGTCTAGCAGTACGTGTTGCCTGAACCTCATGACTCTTCGGTCTCCTGATCCAGTCGCCGTGCGTTGCGCAGGTTCGAATCTCCCACCAAGAGAAATTTTTCTCTTGGCTATGGATGTTGTGATTGTCTGTAGGTGGTAGACGGTCTCTGACTGTCGAACGCGTAGGTACCACCCGGCGTATGTCTAAGGCGGGGCTATAATGCGTGCATGCTGCATGCACACGTGTTCCCTCTATAGCCCCACGTTATCCAGTGGGTGTTTAGGCTGTAGACTTTCGTGGTGGTTCATGTATAAAAAATGTAAATATATAGGCTTCTTCTAATATATTCGAATTCGTTGGTTCCAACGAATTTAGACTAGGTAGAAGGAGCCAGTCAATGTTGTGTTTGTCTTCTAATTCTCATAGTCTGTAGTGAGGATCAAAGAGAACCTGTTGCAAGTTAATTTTTTGACAGTTCTGTTAATAAATTTGTATATTTAGTGTTATTATTGGCAGCAGTGTGTTTGCAAGCAATTATGGTATTTAGACGATTCCAAGACATGGTACTACTTACATAATTTACTAAAAGCTGTGCAAGTCTCATGAAGATATACAGGGTGTTTCACAACTTATCCGACAAATTTTAAGCACATATGCACTGTTACGGAAGAAGTTGATTTAAAAAAAAATGTGATAAAAGTCCTACAGAAATTAAGTTATAAGCCTGAAACGTTGAGTTCAATTGTTTTACGTGCACGTGCTGGTGGAGATTTGCGCCCCAGACGTGGAGTGGATGGGGGTCGGATTCGCTCACAACGCGTTTTAAATGCGGAAGACGAAATTTTGGATATTGTGGAAAAAAATCCGGGAATAAGCAGTTAGCCCAACAGGTCCCAGAAGTTTCACATACAACAGTTTGGCGCATACTACATGAGGCTCAACTGTAACCTTATCACGTCCAGAGAGTCCAGGCGTTGCTACCTACAGACTATCCCCTAAGTGTAAGATTTTGTGAATGGGTGTTGCAAGAAAATGCTCGAAATGCCCGTTTTACAGCTGATATTTTGGTCACCGATGAAGCTATTCTTACTCGTAATCTTCATAATACACACGTTAGATCCTCACCCAGTGGTCCAGGTATTGTCGATGAGCGTCTAATTGGACCGTTCATATTGCCAGATCGGATGGATGGTCAGCAGTATTTGGAATTTCTTCGGAATGATTTGCCGGTCCTTCTTGAAGATGTGCCATTGGCGGTCCGAGCACGGATGTAGTTTCTGCACGATGGGGCACCTCCGCATTGTTGTTTAGAAGTTCGTAATTTTTTTAATCACGTTTACCATATACGCTGGATCGGAAGGGGTGGACCAATTGCATGGCCTTTACGGTCTCCCGATCTAAATCCTCTGGACTTCTTTTCATCTAGATACGTGAAAAACGAAATATACCGTACTACAGTTCAGAATATTGAAGAATTGCGTGACCGAATCACAGTGGCTGCCGATAATTTGAGCCTTCAGAAACTGGATTAGACGCGCTCAAGCTTGCATTGCAGACAATGGAAGCAATTTTGAACAGCTTTTATAGGTAAGTGAACTATTAAACTATTATCTCGATTTCTGTAGGACTTTTATTACATTTTTCTTTTTGTGGTCTCTGACAGTCCGAAACATGTTATAGCATATAACGCATATGTGCTTTTGCAATTAAATAATCTGCTGGTAATATAATAGATCTGACACACATGACTGCAAACTGGAAACTCAAATTTGAGAATTAAGTATACTTAGTCCACTGCCATTAGCGGAACCAAGTCAAAGAATGGGTAAGAAACCAGCACAAGGACGAAACAATGCTGATGAACTGCTCTCAATGAGTAGAAACTAATTCCGTGTAGTTACATGGCTTCTAACAGGACACAATGATCTGAAAGGACACCTGAGCTTAGAACAGTACTGGCAGGAAAGCTGTAGCAACTGGTACAGAATACCGCTACTGCTGCTGCTGGATTGGGTAATGTAAATTCAAGGAGCAAGGTACAATAACCCGTAGAGGGTGCAATGCCATCGGGGACTTTGATCAGCCGACGCCTGAAAAGGATACGACGAGGGTGAATCAAATATGAACCAGATTTTTATGTTTAATGCGCCATAGGTGAATGGAGGGGTGCGACGTCTTGGTATATGTTGGGTTGGGATGTCAGGAAGAGGGGAGTTAGTTGGTTTCACACGCCGAAGTAGATGAGCGGTTAGTAACATCGTGTCCGAGTAAGAGTTGCACACGTTTGTTGCCCAACGAATTGTCATAATTTTGCTGTCGCGGGAGGGTGTAAGACCTTAACGCCGATTAACAGCACGGTTCGGCGATAAGACAGTTTCGAGGACAAAGGTATACGACCGGCAAAAAAATTTGAAAGGAGTGGTGAAAGCCTGGAGAGGCAGCACCGGGAAAAGCCAAGACCAGTCTTTCTGCAGGAAAAGCTCTTTCAACGGTACTTTGGGATTCCAGAAGTGTATTGCTCATTGATTTTCTCCGCCATCGCGGTACAGTTAATGCTTCTAAATACTGCCAACTGCTTAAAAAAGTCAAACTGGCCTATCGGCGAAAAAGTCGAGACATGCCTATTCGAAGTACCATTCTGCTCCATGATAACACACACAGCTGCATTGATCCACGAAAAATTATACGGAATTCATTGGAAAATACTTGAACACCTGCCTTACAGTCCTGATTAGTCTCAATGTGACTATCACATGTTTGTGCCACTTAAAGAAGACCGGAGAGGTCACCACTTTGACAACGACGTAGGTGTGGAAACGATCGTGCACAGTTGGCTACTGACACGACCAGATTCATTCTTTGATGGGGGAATAGAAAAAGTTACGATTCGATGAGAAAAATGCATCAATAGGAGAGGAGATTATGTAGAAGAATAAGATGTAAATAAACTTGTATTTCCTATACCAATAAAATTACTAAGACTAAAGTCCGGTTCATATTTGATTCACCCTCGTACAATCGCCATACGGTTGAGAAAAAATCTTTCGAGCACAAAACAATAAAGTACTTACTACAGTCTTAATACACAAACAGACCGTTGTATGTGTATACAAGTTTTTCAACCGATTATTCGAGGGGATTGATCAATAACGACTGAAAAGAATGCAATTATACCCTGTCTGGTAGCACATTGCTAAACCTTGGAAATTTATTTTACGGTAGGTACAGCGATTTTCAAAGAATAAATCCTGCTGGTGCACTCGTCCTTCCGCATCAGTTCCTTTTGCGTTTAATTGCACTCTCAGGAGTTTAGATAGGAGCAGGAAATCCGTCAGGATCGATCTGGATTCGCCGTTTCACAGTAGTTGAACAGGACGGGCATCTTCTAGAGGCATCGGATAATATAGTGGTGACTGGAGAATGGACTGAATCATAGTCTGATAAAATTAGTTCTTTGACTGTTGCAACGATCGACATTGTCAAACGCAAAATTTGTACCACGCTGCTCTGAGCTCTGAGTACGTTATATTCTCATGGTTCTTGGAGCAGTTCCGCACGGGTATTACGTATCTTGACAAGTGGCATTATCTAATTTTTTTTTTCGACATTTTGAAGGTTGTGTGTGTCATAACGTAGGGTTTTCTACAAGTACTGGCTGTTGTACACACAAAAATGGTCCTACAAGTCGATTTCCTGAAATGATTAATACCTAATTTCAAATAGGTGCTCAATTAAAGAAGGTGAGTTAGATTAAATTATCAATGACCCTACACCAAACGTTAGTTCCAAATCTGGTCTGTAGACATCTCTGTTCCACTTTGTGTGAGTTTTCCACAGCCCAATGATGCGTGTTTTGCTTATAAAGACTCCACAATTCGTAAGGCTACTCTCCTCGGACCACAAGACATGATTTACATATCGTGATTTTCATTAGACTAGTATACCACTCACAGAAGCGCATTCGCCTTGGAAAATCAGTTTCCTTAACTCCATGAACTATTGTAAGTTTTTATGGATGGTACTTATTCTTATTTAAAACTCTCTGTACTGCTGATTTTAAAAAAACACCAATTCCTCGTTCGATAGTTCTTACTGATGCACTAGGGATTTCGTTGACAGCTTGAAAAATGTTTCTGTTGCGATTTTCATTTTCAATATTGTATCCGCTTCTAGATTATTCGAAGGTTTATTAAATTAACTAATATTTTTCTATATTGGGTTTTATGAGGCTGCCGTCGTTCGGGGTACGTCTCCAAGTTCCTTGCTGAGGTCATGTCGGCGTTTCTGTGTGACTGCAAGTATAGCGCTAACATGTCAAACTTTTCTTCATTTGAGTAGGGAATACCGACCATTTTCAACAGGTTTTGATTTTTTTCTTGTCAGATTTATTTAGTTATTTAGTGTCAAAGTCGAGCCTCCCTAGATGAAAAAAATGCGTTACTTATTAATTTTATTTTCTGGACAATTTACGCTCTTTTCAGAAATCGAAAAATCCAATGTGGCGGCCATAAGAAAATGAAAGTTGAGGCAGGTTACGGGAAAACAAAAGACGATTGAGACATCATGTCAGACACACTATCATATTTTCCTTAAAAAAATATACGAATAATCTTAGAGTTTGACAGCTGTCACATTAACCGTTTTGGATTTACTGAAAAAAAAACACTTTTTCGGTTTTTCGCCGATATTTCCAAAACCAATTCACCGATCGTAAATCTGGAGCCGGCTGTCGACTGCACTAAGTTTCCTCTAAAACGATCCCCATTTAACCTTTGCTGTAGATGTAACAGCAGCCGAGATCCTTGTATAGAGAAGCGAATCTCGGGCACATTGTATATATCTTTTACGGCCATTGCATGGAACTATCATATTTTGTGGGTTGTGGGTTGAGTGGTAGCCTCGCAGGCCTTACCTTCATTCATTTAGAGATTATTCAGTCAGTGGGAGAGAAAAAACAAAAATCCAATCGCTTTACCAAATCTATAAAATTACCAGTATTTATATACCATTATTTTAAAATGGTGATGGCACAAAAACGGTACTCGTATGTTTACAAAATTACAAATTCTTTGGACACCTTAAACGTGGAAATTATGAATAAATAATATTGGTGAATAAATGTCGAACGCGTTGTTCATTGCCGCGTAGACTAAGGATCGCGAGATGTAGCCCTAGAGATCTAGGCTCTCTTCTATCGTTACGTGAACAGACTTTGCTCCTCAGAGCATGAAACCGCCTCGCGATGTGCCTGCCAGATAGACCGTCCTGACTTCTGCATCCCATCCTAGCTCTGTCGAACTTCGTACATCCAGAACTTTCAGATACGACCGCTGCTTTGTCCTTAGGCTATCGAGATTGTGGAACAATCTACCTGAGGAGGTTTTTTCTTATTCTACTAACCTCAGACAGTTCGAAAATTGTATTAGCAAAGTTTCTTTAAGCTCCTTATAGCACCCATGGTGCCCTGGTATTTTGGATTCTGCCTCTGCGGCTGTTTCGCTCTCATTGGGCTGTATGCAGTCCAGCAACATAATAGGTATTTATAATATTGTTAGCGCCCATAATAACTACTTCAAAATAAAGACGTTTTCGACGTCTCGCCTCCAGCAAGCACATCATCAATTCGGTATGCGAACATCCACCTTAGAACCATTAAGATCAATCGAGTTCGTTCGCGTAAGCAAGCATACATCAGATCTTCGTGTCGTAGGACATCTACAAGGACGCAGGTGCCGAGACTCCTGCAAAGAGACGCCGGGGAATTCGAGTACCAGGAAACACCTTCCGCTAATTAAATTAGCCATGCATGTTCGTCTTTAGTGGCAGTTTGATAGATCAGCTAGAGCTTTACATCTATCTTATTCGCTAGGTACGCGATGACCACCAACTGGCGATCGCAATAACGTCGGACTGAGATGATAGTTATGCTTGCAGCATACGACATAAAAATGAAATAAGTCGAATTTTATGTAATTATGAACTAAGACAAGTCTGTACTTAATCTGTCTGGTTTGTGTCTCTGTAACCACGACCAACCGTATATAAAGTTGTTTCATGTTTTTAGCAAATATCAGTGCGGTATAAGTCTAGTCATGGGAAGACTAAAAGCAAACAATCGTGTATGGTCTATTGAAAAACAGTATGTTGTGCGCAAAGAGGTAACAATAATAACAACTGCCTCATAAAAATAGTCAACCATGTATCGAGCATTTTACAATTGAAAGCGAAACAGGTATCCTGCCCATTTTGTGTTATATTTGTTCTAATACACACGAACAGATTCCATCATAGAAACTACGTGCGTATTCTGTTATCAGCCTGTCAATATTTCTCTTGATGTCCAGTGTGCACTTTGCTCCCGTTGAATGATAGATAAGTCATAGTTCAGGACCAAAATACAGCATCGAGTAATGGGTGATTTTTTTGCTAGTATCTTTTTGGCCACACTGTTTTTGACAGTGACAGACTTACGAACGAACAACGCTTGCAAATTATTGAATTTTACTATCAAAATTCGTGCTCGGTTAAGAGAGTGCATCGAGCACTGCTTCCAATTTATGGGCAATTTGGTCGGCCTACTGAGGGAGCTATTCGGAAGCTTGTGACTAAATTTCGAACCCAGTTTACATTATTGGACATTCAACCACCAACACGCAGACGTAGAGTGAGGACTGAAGAAAATATTGCGGCTGTATCCGCCAGTGTTAGTGATGATCGTGAAATGTCGATTCGCCGCCGTTCGCAGCAATTGGGCCTCTGTTACTCCACTACGTGGAAAATTTTGCGTCAGGATTTGGGTGTACAACCTTATAAGATACCTACAGCTGGTGCAAGAATTGAAGCCACACGACCTCCCACAACGTTTCCAATTTGGTGAATGGGCGCTGGCAAAGTTGGAGGAAGATCCACATTTTTATCGAAAAATTGTGTTCAGCGACGAAGCTCATTTCTGGTTGAATGGGTACGTTAACAAGCAAAATTGCCGCATCTGGAGTGAAGACCAGCCAGAAGCATTGCAAGAGCTACCAATGCATCTCGAAAAAAATCACTGTTTGGTGTGGATTATTGGCCGGTGGCATCATCGGGCCGTACTTCTTCAAAGGCCGGAACGTAACTGTGAATGGCGAGTGCTACCGTGCGATGATGACAAACTTTTTTTGCCCAAAATGGAAGAGCTGGACATGGCTGACATGTGGTTTCAACAAGACGGTGCCACATGCCACACCGCACAGTTCGGTTAACAGTTTATCTCACGTTTGGGGCCCGTCAATTGGCCGCCCAGATCGTGTGATTTAACGCCGTTGGACTATTTCTTGTGGGGCCATGTTAAGGCTAATGTCTGCAGGGATAAACCAGCAACGATTGACGCACCGGAAGCCAATATTAAAGCATTTATTCGTGAGATACCGGCCGATATGTTGGAGAGAGTGTGCCAAAATTGGACCTTGCGCATGGGCCATCTAAAGCGGAGCCGCGGCCAACATTTACATGAAATAATCTTTAAACATTAAATTATATCGACTCAAATGAAGATTTAATCGTTTTTTCAAATTTTTTGTGTTTTTTTTTAATTTCAAATCCTATACCTCTTAAAAAATCACCCGTTATAACCCAGTCATGTTAAGTATACAGTGAGGTCTAGAAAGAAACAGGTACTGAGACTCCTGCAAAGAGCCACTGAGTAATCTGGGATCTAGAAGGATCTTCTGCTAATTGAATTAGTAGTATGCGGTTCATGCTCAGTGGAATTTTGGTAATAGTGAGCAATAGATTCCAATGAAGATTCAAATCTATCTTCTAATATGAGTGTACCAGTACAGGATATGACAATTTGTAGTACAACCGTACCAAGTTAGGAAATCTAACAGTAGAGTGAATATGCTTCGTACAAGTAGCTATTTAATTGGGCAAATAATTGAAGCTAGGTACTTTTCATTAACCAATCTTCTCACTGCGTTTAAAACTTAGTTAAAGGTTTAAGTAACATCCACCTGTCTGGGGTACTGCTGAAACGATTTTATTTTCCCTTCATATAGATAATGTAGCACCCACCTTGTATGTCGCCGTACCGCTAGCTATTATACCTTTATACGTCACTTGGATTGAGTGTGGAAGATGCAATATTTATAAGTAGCCCCGTGGCACGCGGCAATTGCGACCTATAGGCTGCCGAAAATATATTTTAAGGGCAAATGTACGGGCAAATCTATGAGGTGTAATATATATTGTTTAATAGGTACTAATTTAAAAAAAATGAGATATAACCTCCCCCACCCCTGACATCCCCACACCCAATTCTTCGGCGTTAAGGAGTTCCTCAAAAATTATTAGGGACCCCCGAAACGTCAAAAGCAAGTTGATGCGATTTCTATTTTTTTCGTTTTTGGCCTTTCCATCTGCCACCACTGGACCAATTTTCAAAATTTACAACGCTTTTTCGTCCTTAGGTTAGTAGTAACCTTGTGTAAAAGAGTTGTAGGCGGTCTAAGGATTAGCGGACAGACAGACAGACGGAAATGTGTGACATGATTATTCGTGATGGACATGTCATATAACATCAAAAATATATCTAGTGTGGCTAAGGAAATAAAAGAAGGGGAGCATAGGAAAACATACTAACTTAGTAGACAGATTTTGAGGTGGGCTAAAAAACAGTTTTGATTCAACTTTGTTAGGGTATAATTTAAGTTCGCACCAAATTTTCTTCACATTGGAAGCATTAACCTTTAATGATTACGAAACTACGCCACTGTGTAGTCCACTGAGAGAGTTGTGTGATTCCGCCTAACTGAAACGTCACTGCGCTTGGAGCTCAAAGCAATCCTTCAAGTAAGGAATTTGAAGGTCCCTGTGTAGTGTTTCGCTTGGGACATACCATGGGACGTTGGTATTTGTAGAGTCCCACTTTGCATGCACGTATAAGTAATAGTCTGATAAATAGTCATCTCGTATAATCAGATTTCATTTTTTGTCACACCCAATTTGAAGGATCTGTAATACAAGATAAAGTTGGTGTAACAATTTGGAGTTTGGTGGTGTATCTCTACTAGGCATACCCTTATCAAGGGTAATTCCGAGCCCAGATTTTTATACTGTAGCTTGTCAGGCTGATATCCAATAACAAAGCAAGGTATATTTTTAACATATTCACATCCACCCTGCATCTAATTCAAACGAGCTGTCAGTTTCCATTTGCGACTATCATTTTGCACCATTCAGAGAGTGTGAACTGAAAAATCCATGTCGAACGTGTCCATCAATGTAACGTATCTGCGATTTTTACAACAGATATTTTGAAACGAGTTGCTAGCTGTGCAAGCATAATCATGCAGGACACAAGAGCATGCTTCGCGCTAGTAAAAAGACTGACACGGCAAACACAATTCAACTGCCGAGTTCGTGCTGAAAAGATTATTTTCGATATATCGACTATGAATATTCCCCTAGCAAGAAAATATCATTGATAAAATAATAAAAATACATTATAGAGCCTGTCTTCTACTAGTGAAAAATAGAGGCGAAACATCGCCAAATCTTTTGAAATCCATCGTACGCTGACAATTTCTCCAAACGATTGCTTAGGCCTGGTTTACCAATCACTGGTCGGCTTTCAAGTTCGGTAACTGTAAGTTAACGATTAGTTCTCTGTAATTTTTTTTTCAAGATCTGGTCAGCTAATTCATAACTGGCAATGCTGTTTCTACTAGTATGTCTAAACTTCTGTGTTTTGTGCATGTTGTGACACTGGACGTTCATGCCTCGTGTCGTCTGTGACAAATCACGTCACTCTCAAGCAGAAGTAGTTAACTATCCGTTAGGGACAATTGGAAAACCGGGCTTTAAATGCAAGAAATAGGCATATTCTATATGAATTGAATTGTCCTGATTTTTATCTTATATGCAATGTGGCGAGGTAGCCTTTTATTTGCGTTCTGCTGACTTCGTGGTCACTTGTCGTTCTGTGGCTCTATGAATCCAGAGCTATTCATTACTTGACCATTTTAAAGCAATCATATAACAAATATTACCAAAACTTTTCCTTGACAAATTTTCGAAAGGCTTTGGAATTTTGGAGATAACTCCGTATCAAAATAAAAAAAAAGTAACCAATAATGATTGTCAGTAGTCAGTAGTGTCAGATTATCACGGTTCACTTTCTTAATTTTAAAAACTATTTTCTCTCCGTCCTTCGTTATTTGCTATCGCTGTCAAAAATTACGTAACAAACAGCCTAACCCAGGAGTTCCCAACCAGGAGGCGCGTCTCCCAAGGAGGGCATAGAGGGATGTCAAGGGGGGCGGAAAGCGTTTGCATTTTAGAAAAAGCAAAAAAAATAAACAATATTAACAAATAACTACAATCCAATGTTTAATTTACACGCATAAAATTTACACTTATTCTGTCAACTGCTGTTTCAAAACCCGGCGTCGTCAATCGCAGTTTATACAAGTTTCGACAAGTCACAACATGAAATCCCCTCGCTGCGCTCCGCTTAACATTCATCACTTAGAAAACAATTGTGTACCTACCAGACGCGGATGAGCATCAGTGACATTCATTCCCACAAACTTGCGAAAAAGTTTACGTTTCGGTATACATGTTTTGTTGAGAAATCTGTTTGAGTGTGTCAAATTATTGTGTCTCACAGTTAAAAGGTAAGTTTGTGTATTTACAAACTTCAGTAACCATTTTTATTTAATTTACTAAATTGTTGATTGAGTGGAGACGCGTTCATAGATCGGCCATTGAGACTTTTTTACCACGTCACAATCAAACCAACGTGGCGAAATAATTTTGAAACGACCAACTTTAAGTACCTAATATTGACTTCAAATGTATTCAAAATTCCTATCATAAGGTCAACCTGCCTACAAAAATATAAATCTCCCGGTGCCCAATATACTGTTGAATACATTACGTTATTAAGATAAAATAATGGGCATATAATTAATAAGTACATGTAGGTATCTTGCTTATTTATTTATTACTTATTTGTTTTATTGTTAACGGTGCAAAATGGCAGCGAAAAAAATTAAGTTTTCCGAAGATTACGTTAAGGATTTGCCTTCATATGAAACGACGAGTTACAATTGCCTCAGTGTGCGATACTCGTATGTATGAAAGTTTTAAGTAATGATAGCATGAGGCCAAATCGCCTTGAAAGGCATTTGAAGCAACAACATCCTACTCTGGTTTTCAAGACGAAACGGTTTTTTCTTCTAAAGCAGAATCACTCAAGCGAATGAGACTGGATCAATCGGGAAGTTATCACACAGGTTTATCGCAGCATCTCAAAGCTCCATTTGAAATAGCTTTTATGATAGCAAAGCAAAAGAAACCTCATACTATCGGTGAAGAATTAATAAAACCATGTGTCCTAAAAGCCACACAGATAATTTTAGGAGAAGATGCAGAGCAAAGTCTATTTCTCTTTCTAATAACACAGTCAAGCGTGGAATCGATGACAGTGCAGCAGACATAAAGTCACAGATAATTAACAAGGTAAAATTATCGCCATTTTTTGCCATTATTTGCGATGAATCCACCAACATCGTTAATTGTGCACAGTTAATAGTTTATGTTCGTTACATTGGCGGATATATCATTCAAGAAGAGATTTTGTACTCCCAATCTTTGAGAGCAGGTGCCACATCTGAAGATATATTTAATTCAATATCAAATTTTGTTGAAAGAAATGATTTGCACAGATGACGCACCTGCAATGATACGTTTACGATCGGGCTTAGCTAAAAAACTCGAGGAAAAAATCTCGCAATGGTTAGTTCACATTGTGTTATTCATCGGCAAGCTTTGGCTTCCAAAACATTACCACAGAAATTACGCCAGACTTTGGACTCGGCTATAAGGATTGTAAACTACATCAAGAGCAGCGCTTTGAACAGTCGGTTATTTACTTTACTTTGCGAGGATCTTGATTCTGATCACAAAGTTCTTCTGTTCCATACAAAAGTACGCTGGCTGTCCAAAGGCAACATGTTGGCTGGCCTTTATGATTTGAAAGAAGAGGTGATTCTTTTTCTTGAGTGCAAAGAAAAATACGATTTCTTGACAACGTTCAAAGATGACACATTTCAATGGAGGTTGGCTTATTTAACTGACATATTTGACTCCTTGAAGCTTCAACTTTGGAATCAAAAAGTGTCTTCTGAAAATGTTATATCCTTTCTTCTCGGCCCTAACCAGTCTCAACTAACAGGAAAATCGGGTGTGAGAGGTAATTTTGATGTTCATTCATTTTTGTATGAATGGGCAGCTCAAATTGTAGTTTGTAATTTTTGCTGAGAAAAATGTTATTGTTGAGCCAAACTGCAGGTTTTGGCAATTGTTGGTAAAGCGACGATGGTTTCTCGCAGATACTTGAAATTCTTCAAACTCGTAGGATTGGTACTTCTAAATAATCACAATAGAGTTGGAGTAGATCACCACTAGTTTATTGAGCAAAATACAGGGTTAGTTCAAAGGATATTTTATAGCAAAATACATTAGTTTTCCTTGCCGGTATGAATCGCAAACCATTCCGGAAGATAAATATAATTTTTACTCAGAAATGGATGGGTTACGTTTTATCTTCTACGCAAGTTCAAACATTTCGTATTTGTGAGTAATTCGCAACAAAAGATGATAGACACATCCGCTTTATTTTAAATGGTATGTCTTTCGAATATCGTAGTGCATTTGTTCAATTACTCACAAATACGAAATGTTTGAATTTCTTTAGAAGAAAAAACGTATCTTTTGCTTTTTGCATGAAAATAACATTTATCTTTCGGATTCATATCGGTAAGGGAAACATGCTCTTCGAACGAACCCTGTATATTGCTCAAAACACTAGCAGTGATGGCTGAAAAACATGTGTTTTGGGAAATTATCAACAAAATGCTTGACCAATATACTACAATTTTGTTGATGTTATTTAGCAGTATGAACTCTACAGATCTAAAGAATTTCAAGTAGTTGACTGAAATTATCGTCCCATTACAAACAAGTGCCAAAAGCTGCGTTATGCCTAGGTTTTCAGCCATAACATTTTTGCTATTAGTCGGATCTTTTCACGTGTTGTCTCATTTTGTAGGTCTCATACATATCTAAAAATCTTATATGGAAAGTTTTTTAGTTCCTGTCAACACTTTCGATTGAATCGCAAAAACACGTTTTCTCATTCTTTGTTGTCAAATAACAAGTTTTTCCACAAAAATTGGTATACCCATTTTATGCGTTAATGTTTTGAATACCTCCTTGAACAACTTGCACTAATAAAACCAGACTTTACAATTATTTCTGATTAGACTTTTAGAATCATAGCTCCTAAGATGCCCCCTTACCAAGGTATAGGGTGTTGAAGATGTAGTGCTGAAACCCAATTAAGATGTTGACATAACATTATGTACATGCAGTACGGACATCACATCAAATACATAGCAAAACGGTTTATGCCTTGGGTTATACCAGCCGCGTAGAAATTTTGGAAATTTGTAGAATAAAATAGAAAAGAGAGACGATGTGGTCATGGCTTTACTAATTTTTGATGATATGAGGCATGGGTGGGTTAAGATAATATTACGTCAGCAATATTTATTTCTTACTTTTTCGCATTTTCTACCAAATTTAGTCGATTTTGATTTGAACACATATGGCAGACCTGCATGTCTATTCTTAAAAAGTCTTACCTATAAGTGATTCTGGCGCATAAGCGAATAGAGTGTGGAATGGCTCCCCTTAGTCGGGAACTAGCTGGTTTGATATTACTGCCTCATGATCAATTTGGGTCTCATTAGGATGAACGTGGCGGTGCAACTGATGTACATTTTGAAAGATCCAATTTGGGTTTGCTGGAAATACATTATCAGAGGCATGGAGTTCAATTGATGGTTGACATGTTACGGCGAAGTATGTTAGGGCGGGCAAGCCAGAACTTCATGATTTTCCAGACATTAAATGGTATTCAGAACATGTGCGTGACAGCTCACACTTGCTGCAAATTCTAAATGTACCAAAATGTTGACGTAAGCATGGGAGGAGGTGAGAGATTTGCTTGCTTTTGCTAACAGGGGGGATTATTGTAAGAAATCTGCTTACGTAATACTTGAGCGGTATTGGTAATAGGTATTTTAAGGCCTATCTTTATCAGAACTTTTTTCTTCTTGATGTACTTTCGATCCAGAAATATTGCATGTCTTTCTGAAAGTGTTTATCATGATTGAGCGAGGGGCGGCGGAATGGTTTGTGGGACATTGTTGCACCACCCCGGATGATTCATTCGTATTCTATCTGCATCCATCGGTGAGAAGAGATCGTAGTCTTGATCCTTGCCGTTCCTCTACCAGAGGGAGGCAATAAAAACTTTTGGATGCAGCGCAACGATAGAATAGAAGCACAGCACAACGCCTCTGTCGTCTATATTATAGTCTATAAATTCCGGAATGTGCTGTTGAAGCTCCACGTGGACAGAATTCTATTTTACCTAAGTATTTAACATAAAACCACCGATCCGTGTGGTTTTATCTACTTAGTGACAAAAAGTAGAACGCCCAGTAGAAATGATTTAGTTTAAGAGGAATTTTTTATGTTGTTATTTCTTCGAAAATTTAGGAACACTATTATCATATAAGGTAATACCGTCTCCACGGACATGCTGGTGGACTTACAAAACCACCACAGTCTGGGAATGCCTTCTGATATAATACCAGAGATAAACCAAACACAGTGACTATTCCAGACAGGAATGAGTGGGAACAGCAAGTTAACCTGATAAGGAAAGATATCTGTGCATACACAGATGGCTCCAAGACCGAGGTAGGTGTTGGAGCTGGTATCTACATGCCGAAGCTAAAGATTATACATCTGTTAGCCTATTAAGCTGGGCATCGATCTTGCAGGTAGAGCTATATGCTATAGAACTGGGTGCCAGAATGATCGCAGTACGACAACTGAGACACAGAACTACAAATATTTTTTCAGATAGTCAAGCCGCACTTAAAGCACTTCACTCCACCTACTCGACATCGGAATTGCAAAGAAGCTCTCGGTGGAATAGGGGAGAGAAATGAAGTCCGCCTCATATATATACCAGGACACACAGTTCTAGAGGGAAACGAGTCAGCTGATACTCTGGCAAAGAGTGGGGCTGGCACACCCTTCATAGGGCCTGAGCCAGCGATTGGAATTGCATACAATACGGCTAAACAAATAATTTCTGCAGAGATGGACAGAAAGATCCATCAATACCGGGAGGGATTAGCAGGGTTAGCCCATGCTAAGGCCACTATACCAAACTTGACGCAGAAGGTAACAGAATCATTGCCACGGCTGAACAGTAATACCCTCAATGCTCTAGTAGGACCCTACACTGCTCATTGAAAATTGTGTCACCATATGAGCAGGCTGGGCATGGCGGTAGACGCTTAGTGCAGACTGTGCATGGAGGGAGATGACACGGTCAGGCATGTTTTGTGCAGATGCTCTGTAATTGCTAGAATCAGGTACAACATACTTGGAGACAGAACACCTGAAAGATATTTCTCCAAACAAGATGATCGACTTCCTCATGAGGTCGAAGCTACTGGGGAAATATAAATAGGTGTGCGGCACACTAGACCAAAGAGTCGCAGTGAAGGATCGTTATTGATGCACTCACAAGAAACCTATCCTAACCTACCATTTCCATATTGGTGGAGCTACAATGTATTACCCCAACAACGTTGAAGTGAGACTTCTTTCTGGGTCTCAGATTTCCAGCTGATTCATCCATTAAGCATGATATGACGGGAAGGACAGCGATCCTTTTACCTCAACTTTCACAGAGGGTTGGTAGGTCTTTGAAACGAATCACAGCTAGCTTGGGATGAGGTACGTCAATAAGACATAAATCACCTCCTTAGAAACAGTACGAGGGAAATTCAGCGATACAGCAAATGTTAAACCTCATTTGATATTGACAACTACATATAAAATTTCAAACTAATGACATTATTTTTGTTGAGTGTTGTATTTTCTCTGTGTCTGAGTATATTTCCTTGTTCAGGTGCTACTATGATCGCTATTGGATTTTTGCCACGGAAGGTGGCATCTTTGGTGTAAATAATTCTATTGATATGTTTGTATGTAATATATACACCTGCTATCATGAGCAAGAGACAGTGGAAGTTATGTAACAGACATATCGCAAGGAGAGACAGGAGTACAGTAGTTCATGTTAAGATGGGGCTCCCAGGGTGATGAGGTTTTGACGTAGAACCAAATCGTGTAATCCGCCGCGTAGGGCCCAAAACGCTAATCACCTAGAGGAGAAGTTACTACCCTCATAAAGTTATGATATACATTAGGCGATTAGGTGATTTTTCTAACCCTATGAAAACAGATGTTACTCGTAAAACCCGTCAGTCGTCGTTCAAATAATTAGCTTTCTGGGTCCTATGCGTAAGCTACACTATTTGCTTTAGCGTCTAAACCGAATCTCCTAATCTCAATACGTCAAGGCGGTGATCGCAAAATAATTTAGAGGTAGATGGCGCTACTTAGGTTGGTGGATATTTCAGTTAAGTTTTTTGTTGATTTGATACATAAAAATGAGGTTTCGCAGTTTTTTTTAATTACGTCACGGTCCAACCACTATATTTTTTCCACAATTTTTCCTCAAATTAAACACATATCATGCATGAACTACCGAGATGTTGAATACGCAATACAGTCCCGTTTGTTTGTTTGTTTGATCTCCAGCCATACCTACTAGCGCCTTTTATTGTACTGCAGGTTTACTTGTCCTCCTGAAGTTTTATGACTTCTTGTCCGATTTGAACACAAGTATTATCAAAAACTTTTTAAATTAACACAGTACATTTTAGTGGTCATGAAAACATTTTTTCGTCGAAATTCGTTATTTTATGTCGCTGTCAAAAATAACGCCATAGGTGGCTTAATGAGTTAATTTCCTTTGTTGCACTAAAAACTCTCTATTGCGAAGGAAGTCTGAAACAATCATTTTTTTGTATCCATGCCGTCCACGAGCAGTGGCTACAGTCATTTATCCAACCACTCGACATAGCTCTTTCTAACTTCGTCTTAATACTCAAGTTCTCCTTAGGTTCTCTTGAATTGATTGTTTCTCATTACCCTATCCCGCCTCTTTTGGTGACTCCCGATGGGATTGAGGTTTGCCAAACATGGAATCTAATTATTACTTTATCCAGCTTTTTCTATAACAGTGCAGAACAGTTCAACAGCTGACGGAAGACAGCTAACGGTAATACTAAGCCCATGCGATCTACGTTGGGTCGCCAACCCGTATAAAAATAAATGCTGCACGCCTATGGTATTCCAAGGACAGTACATTTACTGCGGTTTTCTGGTACTGCAGAACTCACAGTGCGAAGCTCGAGAGTGTTGCCGTCAATATAGTATAGGGTGAGAGATTCAAATTTAGCTAACGTCTTAATGTGTACGAGAAAGAAGCGCGCGATATATACAGTAATGGACAAAAGTATATAGACAAATTAATGTTGTGCTGTAGTTCATTATTAACTTGTTTTATTAATACACCATCCTGTATACATAATTCGTTATAGCATAATACTCACTTATACATAAATAAATTCATTAGACTCCCTTCATTAAAAAATTAATTGAAAAAACTGGAACTATGAAGGACAAAAATATATCGACAAATTCTGTTCAACGTTAGTTCAGTACAGTTTCGTGTCAGAAGAGGATTAGTTTGTGTTCATCAAGTATTGTGGAATAAGTTGAGTGATTCTAAGACCATGCCGCGTGGTCCAGAAATTTCTTTCGATGTGAGAACTAAGATCATTGAGTTATACAAAGATTGTCAACGTCAAGTCTTCAGAAATTTGAAGCTGAGGCGTAAAGCAGTTTGTGCAATATTGAACAAATATAAACAAAAAGGTATCTTGGAAACCTCTAAGAGAAGTGGTCGGCCTAGAAAACTAAATGCTAGATCAGTTAGATTAGTAAAAGTAATTTCGTCCAAAGATCTGTTTAAAACCCCAAGACAAATAAAAACCGAAATCCAGACAAAAGGAATTGTCAGTGTTTCTACGAAAACTATAAGTAGAAGACTAAATGATTTGAAGTTATTCGCAACGTCACCCGAGTAAGAAGCCGCTAATCTCGAGGAAAAACCGTAAGGACCGATTACAATTTGCACGGTTGCATCTTGATTGGAGCATATGTAACTGGAAGAGGTATGTTTCAGTGACGAACCCAACTTCAATATGTTTGGATCAGATGGTGTTCATTACGTTAGACGTCCTAGTGGACAAAGATTGAACCCCAAGTACACTTTGCCTATTGTCAAACATGGAGGCGGGTATGTTATGGTTTGGGGGTGCTTTTCGGGGTTTGGAATGGGACCTTTACATATAATAGATGGCATTATGGATAAGTTTGTATACACAGACATACTAAAGCATGTCATTTTGACCTATAGGGAAGACAATATGCCCTTAAGATCAATCTTCCAGCAAGATAATAACCCGAAGCACACTTCAAATCTCGCAAAGAAATTATTTCTGGATGAAAAAATACCAGTTCTCAAATGGCCCTCACAGTCTACCGATATAAACCCCATTGAAAATCTATGGGAATGCTTAGTAGGCAACTGCGAGATAAAAATTATTCAAGCAAGGATTAACTTTTTGCCCTTTAGAGCGAAAGTGGAGACATATTGATGAATCTTATATCAAGAAACTTCTACAATCTATGACGAGACGACGCCAGGCGGTGATTGATAATAATGGTAATGCTACAAGATATTAACACAAACGTGGTTGGTTTTCTATAATTCAATGAACTTTGCTTCTTTTTTCTATAATTGTTTTGCTTTGTCTATACATTTTTGCCCTTCATAGTTGCAGTTTTTTTTTAAATTAATTTTTTATTGAACGGAGTCTAATGAATTTATTTATGTATAAGTAAGTAGTTATTATGCTATAACGAATTATGTATACAGGTTGGTGTATTAATAAGACAAGTTAAAAAAGAAATACAGCACAATATTAATTTGTCTATTACTGTATGTTAGAATGAGGTAAAAGTACCTCGTTGCCTAGCAACCCGAGTACAAGGTCACGGAAGCCATCGGCGCACTCTTTCTGACATACATATCGCGAGCTTATATTTGGTTTTCAGTGTATATATTCTAATGCCGTTTTTGGAAGAGCATTTCATTTTGTCTGGAAGGTATATAATATTACCCAAATGAGAAGCTTCTTAATGATAGAACGTATTTAATTGATACCAAAGGTGCAACCATCTACCACCTTCAATCCCCAACCCCAAATCTACAACTCTTACAAGTTTTTTTTCTGAAAATGGCCCGGGACCTCTAAAGCGTTAAAAACTGAGTTTAAGCGATTTTTATTTATATTTTTTTTTTTGCCCGTACCTTGGCTTTAACTAGAGGAATCTTCAAAAAGCACAAAGGGTTTGTATCGTTGACATAGTAGTAACCTTGCATTAATATTTCAAACAAAATTTGACCAGTACATTTTAAGTTATAACGGGATTAAGGATTATAGCGGACAATTCGACGGACCAAGAGACTGGCCGACGAAAAGGGGCAAGGAAGATGGTCTTTCGTGCCGTGTATGTCATGTAACATCAAAAAATCATAATCATTATTTTCGAAATTTTTCGTGATTACAATGGCTTCTCGGCAATAATTGGCATGGGACGTAAAATGTGTTAAATCACTATGCTAACAATAAAAACTATAAATTTTTAAGCGGTTTTTCCGTTGCAAGGGTAGTGGCGCATCACTTCCATTTTTATGTATGTTTTTTGTAGAATATGTTCGAGAATGGGAAATACGGAATACCAAAATTGCCATGCTTGGGCTCATGAAGAGCAAGCTGGTACTAAAATAGAAGGAATATTATTTTTTCGGAAGAATCCGGGTTTACTAATCTAGCGATGTTTAATCGAAACTATACTCGGTATTGGACTAAGGAAAACCGTTAAATAGTGATATGTATTTGGAATTTTCACTAAACCAAATAGAACATTTTATAGAAAATCTGCAGAACAGCGAACATTTAGTATACCAGCAGGATGGCGCCCCTGCCCACAACTCTAGGGTTGTAACTAATTACTTAAATAGAAATTGGTACTAACGGACCAATCCGTTGGCCTGCATGGTCGCCAGATTTAACCCCTCTTCAATTTGGGGATATTTAAAGGACAAAGTTTATGCCACACCTCCACCGTCTCTAGAAGTACTGGAAAATACAATTAGAACAGCCATTGAAAATATATCTCAAGAACATTTACGAAAAATGCTTATAGAAAACATCAAGAGAGTCAGGTTATGTCAACAACTCGACGGCCAACGCATAGAAAACTTAATCGAATGATTTTTCCTAATTTTTAATTAGCAAATTATCTGCTAAGTTATTTTTTATTTACTTACTTTTGTTACCGTCGATTGGGGTGACATTGATCTCAATGGGCGAGTTTGACCACCAGATCATTTTCTCAAACGTTTGAGTTCAGCGGCAGAACTAGCAAACCACTTACAGCGAAAGATAGTGCGTGCATTAGAGGAAACAATGCCGCAGATACGGTATGGGTGCAAGCTAGCGGTGCCGCTTATTTAACGTAAAAAATCAGTGTTTTTGAAGGTGTCGGTTTTGGGGCATGGAGTAACTATCTGGAAATTTGCCAGGTAAGTTAAAGTGCTGATCTGTATTTTTATTTGCGTCATACTAGATATGTTTGTTGATATTTTGAGGTTACGGTGTAGTCGAGCGGGAATGAACAGTGCAGTGCTTTTCATAATATTGAGATATTTAATGGGTGGGGTCAGATTGTTCGCCTGGACGGGGCGAGATTGATCAATTTTCAGTGATCAATCACACCCCTTCTAACAACATATGTACATTTATTATTGCTAATCATGCTGAGGAATTATAAAAGAACACTTGGATCACGCCGTTATGTGGATTATGCCCCAGAGACCCTAGAAGCTGCTCTCAAAAAGGTGGTAGAAGATGGATGGTCCCTCCGTCAAGCATCGGCTGCACATAATATCCCTTTTGGCACCCTTCGAAATAAGTATATGAGAATCAGAACTCTGAAATCTGGAGGTCAAACAGTTCTTTCAGTTGCCGAAGAACATGCCTTCGTAAAAGCAGTAAATATCTGCTCAGATTGGGGATTCCCACTCACGCTTACTGATTTGCGCTATATAGCTAAACGCTATCTGGATAGTCAGAGTCGCATTATTGGGAAGTTTTGAGCAAACATGCCTGGAACAGATTGGGCTCGTTCTTTCTTACAACGACATAAGAAAGATATTAGCCAAAAAGTTGCATCGAACATCCAGAGAGCTCGGGCTAATGTTTCAAGGGAAGATATAGTCCAATATTTCGAAAATTTGAGTGAAACGTTAAAGCATATCCCAGCTTGTATTATATTCAACTACGATGAAACAAATGTGCAGGATGATCCCGGAAAACAAAGGTTGCTTGTTCGGCGTGGTACAAAATACCCTGAAAGGATATGCAACTTTACCAAAACTCCTACTACCATAATGATGTGCGGGTCGGCTTCTGGTGTGCTGCTTCCACCATACGTCATATGTAAGGCCGAGAAAATGTGGAAGCAGTGGATTGAGCCCGGTCCCAAGGACGAGCCTTGCTGCAACAATAGGTGCTGCAGTGTAGGATCACGATATAATCGAACCCAACATGGATGGATGGACGCTCAAACGTTTACAGATTGGCTTGAATCAGCTTTTGTTCCTCATGCAAAATCTCTTCCTCGTCGGAATGTGTTAATTGGAGACAACCTATTGGCAGTGTAGAGAAAACGATGTTGCTTTGGTTTGCCTCCCATAATGTTCGACCAATCTCACTCAGCCATTGGATGTCGGATTCTTTCGCCCTTTCAAGATAGCTTGGAGGTCTTCCCTAACAAAATGGAAGAAAGCTCATCGCCACTAGTCTACTCTAGATAACAAGAATTTTTCCAGTGTATTAGCTTCTACCCTTATAGAAATTAACCAAAAACATGAGAATGTTATAAAGAAAGACTTGATAAGCTCATTTCGTGCAACTGGTATCCTCCTCTGGATGCTGAACGAATTCTGCGAAAAATTCCAAGCCAAACCACTGATACGAATACTGAAGATTTGATATTGTGGAATATCTGCAACAGCAGCGTTTTACGGTAGGACCATCAGGAAGAAATATGAGGCGTCGAAAGCTTTCAGTAGAGCCTGGAAAAAGTGTTGCTCCAAATGAAGAATCCAGTGACACAGAAACGAACGACGATCCTCAAACTAATGATAGCTCTAGTGAACCGACAGAAAGAGATATGCTTCCTGGCAAATTTCTTCTAGCTAAAGTATGTGGTGGATCTAGAAAAAAAAAACAGTTTATCGATATGTTTCCATGGTGCAAAATGTGACCGAGAGTCAAAATGCTCGAGAATTCGAGTTGTTGGGATTAAAGTCTGTAGTCTCGAAATGGCGACGCATTTTTAGTGAATTTTCCAGACATAGTAGCTGTGTTACCGGATCCTGTCGTGGCAAATTCAGACGGGCTCATCATCTGTGGTTCTGAAAATATGTAGTTTTTCTTTTTTATATTCTACCTCAACTGTTAGGAGACTTATTTACGTTATTTGTGTGAGTTATAAATATGGGCAAGCACCTATTTCAAAGTGTGAAAATATTTTTTTGTGAGGTATTTGGAAAAATAAAGGTTGTTTATCAACCAAATTGGTGTTTTTGGTCATGATTTACTGGAACACGTTCAATAAAATACAGATGATCAATCTCACCCATAGTGAAAAATCTCACCCCACCTACATTAAAATGCTGTAACTCTGTAACCAGTTGAAATATAATAACCAGAGTTGAGGTTGTTCAACTAGGAGCCTGGAACCTCATTTTACATGAAATTAATACTATGTGAACAATATTGCCCCAAAACAAGTATGAAATTGGTCAGCCGTTTTTAGTTCCATTAGGGCGATAGTTTCAAACACGGGAGTTCTTTGCACCTGCTGTGCCATTCTTACCCATAATATGTATCAGATTCGATCATTATAACCGAATAAAATTTTGACACAAAGAAAATGTTGCGAAAAATTTGAATATTTTTATCAATTTCCCCCCAAGGTACTTAGTTTTTACTATGCTAATTTCCGTTATTGCTCTTGTTATCGTCAGAAATACGACGCTCTTTATTGTTAGCATTTAGAAAGCTCCGTTTCCTATTCAAAATTCTGAGAAAATTTTAAAATAATGTTTACGTTTTAAATTAAAAACACAAATGGTCCCAAATTTATGACAATTTCTTTGCTCTGCCAACTCACTGTAGAAGCGGCAAGAGAATCCATTTTGCCTCTCAAATTAGCGGGTAGTTTGGCAAAAAATCCATAGATACTGTCAAAATGCCGCCATATCGAATTTGATATAAATGCCATTTATGCCGCCATTTTGAAAAAGAATGACAATTTATTATGCATCGTTCAAAAGGACATTTTAAGCTCTATGCAAATATGTAAAAATATATACAGGGACCTACTTAAAGTTCTTGTTTCGTACTCACTTCCGGTCAAACCGGAAGCCATATTCAGTTGTTAATGGTTTTTCTAAGTCATATCTTCACACAAAATTTCAAGGTTCATCTTTAAACAGCAATTGAATAGTACCTTGTAAAACGATTTCGTTGACACCCGATATATGCATAGTAAGTTAACCACTGTAAAACTTACCAATTACTATTTTGCGCTTGCTTGCGGAATGGAAAAGCATTATACATTGTCAACGGTCTAATTTTGTACTCGTAAATACCCTATCTGCATGTGTAAGTAGTAAGAGACAAAGTTATTGTCTCCATATATCTTGGCATAAGCAATATACGTGTATCCAAAATGTTTATCTACAGATGTTCAACAAATAAACATAGTAAGACAAATAATCGATAGCATGTTGAGTAGATTATGTGGCCGGAATGGTAAACAAACTTGCTACCTAACACCTAGGTAATGGTAAGCTTGCAGCCAAAATGGAACAACTGCATGCATATCCATATTGTAGACGTGATACATGAACGTGTCAATGAAAAGAGCAATCGCAAATACAAACAAAAGATCACATACAGGTATATGCTGAAAGTCACATATTTGGATATTGATGATGATGGCTTTGAATGGATCATATCCATACATGACTGCACAACTCATACGAGATAAATCGTTTTCGTTCTATTTTCGTGAGCTTTGATATTACTTTTCAGCATTTTCGTTACACAGTTTCATTGTCAATGGATTTTGTTCACTTGAGCGGCGGAGTCTGTTAGCTACAAAAGGCGCTTTAAGTTTTAGTTCTTACAATGGGGTTGATTCGAACACAGAGCCTAAATAGTGAGAAACTGCAATTGTGATGAAATTATAGATACCTCATGGCAGGTTCACACAACCTTCTAATATATCCAAGGCTACAGAGAAAGAGATATGTATTTCGTCTAAAACAGTTTAGCAGATATCTGAAAGTTTTAAATGAATAAATTGGAAAAGTTCAAAATTCAGTGTTTTGGTTGTGTAATTTTCAAATTAAATTTTATAAATAATTGGTAAACAGGAGATTTCAGATCATAAAAAGAACTTCAATATTTATTTTTTTAAATTGAAATCGATAAACAATTAGGCTAGATACAGGTTTTTTGGAATATTGCAATAATAACTGTAAATGGCTAAAATGAGAGAACGAGGGCATCATTGGAGTTAATAGGTACGCTAAATTTCAGCCTGACCGGTTGAATAGTTTATGTAAAAAGCTAATACTTTATCCCAGAGACGAATCTTAAACAACTGTTCTTGACTAAGCTATGGTCCTAGAACATATTACAAAAGTGAAATGGATTCTTGAAAGTTTCAACGTCAATAATTCATGCAAAAAATTAATTATTCAGTTAAAAATTGTTGTTAAAACTGATGTTAAGAAACAGCCATTTGCATAGTTATAAACATTTACAATAACTCCATTTTTTTTTCAATGTAATTTATTTTAACGGGTTGATCTGGATAGGTGAATAAAAAACGGATATTTAAAAACCTTCTACGACCAATAGTAGCCAAGATATTTTTTTTAAATTTATATGTCCTTTGTTTATAAATATTAAGACTCGAAATTTTCACAGGTTTTAATCTTAATTTTATGATCCGTTTTATAATTTTACTATTGATTCAAAGGTGTTTAAGAAATAGCCACCTAAAGTGAAGGTACCCGCGTAGGTATTTCTGGGTAAGGTGGTGGGTGAATCAGCTGTAGATCGATTTGTTTCTTGAAATTGAGCCTTCAAATCGGAGCGCGCTGTAAAGTTTTGAATTATCTCGGCTTCTAAGCAACTTTGAACGTTCTCCTTTTTAATGTTGTATCTTCAAAATAAAATTACTATGAAATAAATTAATTAATGTCATTTACTTTTACCCTCACTTTATTAAAAGTATTTATATTTTACAATAAAATTGTTTAAGCAATTCATAATTCAGTTAATTGGTATACTCTTAACAAAGTACACTAATAAATTGTAAAAAAATATTGAATTACTTTTATCTTTCATTTATATTTATTTGATTTATATTCTTTGTGTGATAATAACTCTCTCCACTCTCGGAATGTCCGGGTGGAGGGTGGGCTCGAGGGAACAACATCGAAGATAAAATTTGTTTTTCGAACATCTGCGGGATCAACAGCAACATTGATGCTGTTCATCACTACCTGCAATCCAATCGTCCCGCCGTGCTTTTCTTGGCGGAGACAAAAATCTCAGAGACTGCACCCATTAACCATCTCAACTTCCCAAACTACGAGGTGCACTCCAATCTGAGAAAGAACGGGGGAGTTGTGGCTTTTGTCCGCAGCAGTCTTTCCTGCTCCAGGGATCTTTCTTTGGAATCAGACCGGAAGGACATTCTGTGGCTTCGCCTCAACTCCAAAAGATCACCCAAATTTATTTGCTGCCTTTATCGCTCTCCCTCGAACCATAACTGGGATGACCTACTCGAATACCTCGCCGTCCAGATCCACTTCCTGAACATCAATCACCCCGCTTCAGAGGTAGTTCTTCTCGGTGATTTCAATGCCCATAATGAGCTTTGGTTGGGCTCAAATAAGACCGATGCAGCAGGTCGTGCAGTCGAAGCGTTCGCTCTTACTCAAGGACTGACCCAGCTGGTGACGAGCCCTACATTTTTCCCCCGCGTCTCGTCACACGCCAGTAGCCTGCTGGATCTCTTTCTGACCACGCATCCTGCCCCTTATAGCACTGCTGTCCTGTCCCCCCTGGGTAACTCAGATCACGGTGTTGTGGAGGTTAGGTTTCGGTCAGAAGCCGCTGTGGCAGCAGAAACTCGCACAGGCCGCAAAACTTGGCATTACGGACATGCCGACTGGGAGGGGCTCAGAGACTTCTTCTCTAGCTTTCCTTGGAGAGACGTCTGTTTCACTGACGCGGATGCGTCGACTGTCTGTTCTTCAATAACCGAAATTATCCACGTCGGAATGGAGGAATACATCCCTCGCACAGTGAAAGTTCCTAAACCAGGGTCCAACGGCTGGTTCAACAAATCGTGTGACACTGCTCGCCAGCAGAAGATCAAGGCCCACAGAACCTACTTACAAAACCCCACTGTAGAGAACAGACAAGCCGACGTTGAGTCCAGAAACAAATATAACGAGGCGGTTCGCAATGCCAAAAACCAGCATGATATAAAAGTTAGGCACAGGGTAATGTCGCAGCGCAATGGCAGTCGGTCTTTCTGGACGCTGGCCAAGCAGATTGAAAAGAACTTCTCACACAGTAGCCTTCCACCACTTACGTGTCAGGATGGAACTATTGTATTCGACTCAAAGGCCAAGGCGGAAGTGCTAGCCAAGATCTTTGCTGCCAACTCCACCATGGACGTCCCCACCAACGCCCAAGTGCCGTCAATTCAAAGGGTTCCCCACACTATGCGGGAGGTAACATTCAGGCATAAGACCGTAAGACGAGTGCTCTTGTCGCTCGACATCAACAAAGCTTCTGGTCCGGACTTGATTCCTGCCATTGTACTGAAGAGATGTGCAGCGGAGCTTGCTCCAGTTCTTTCGCGTCTCTTCCAGATATCTTATGAATCCGGCACCTTCCCAGAAAACTGAAAATTTGCTCATGTACAGCCCATCCCAATAAAAGGATCTAAAACCGACCCTTACAACTACAGGCCTATAGCTCTGCTTTCTGTTATAAGTAAAGTGATGGAGAGGTGCATAAATCGCGAGCTTCTGGACTACCTCGAACGTCACAGCTTGATTAGCGACAGGCAGTACGGTTTACGGCACCAACGATCCACAGGGGACCTCCTAGCTTACGTCACGCAACTGTGGAGTAAACTCATCCAGTCTCATGGTGAGGCTCAAGTCGTTGCTCTTGACATCACGAAAGCGTTCGATCAGCTGTGGCACGCTGCCCTCTTAAGCAAACTTCCATCCTACGGCCTCCCAGAAAAGCTATGCAGATGGGTGGCTGACTTTATCTCTGACCGCAAGATATCCGTCGTAATTGACGGATTCTCCTCTTGATCCCACAACGTCAACGCGGGTGTTCCCCAGGGATCGGTCTTGGCTCCAACACTGTTTCTCTTACATATCAACGACCTCCTTTCCTGCACGATCAACTCAATCCACAGCTTCGCTGATGACAGCACTCTACATGCAGGAATTCAGAGTGACAAGCCGATCTCTGCCGCTGAGCTGGAAAAAAGAAGACTAGCGACGACTTCTTCTCTGACAAGAGACCTGGAGGCTATCACTGCTTGGGGACGAAACAATCTTGTACAGTTCAATGCTTCCAAAACACAGTACTGTACTTTGACGAACAAAAAGCGTCCTAGCGCTCATACAGTTTCGATGGACGGTCGAGTTCTACCAAAGAGCCATTCATTTCGGCTGGTCGGAGTCCAGATCACCGAGGACCTGATCTGGCACGAACACATCTCCTCAATAGCTGCAGCTGCTGGGAAAAAGCTAGGCTATTTGTTTAGGGCTAAGAGGTACTTTTCTCCGCATGACCTTCTCACTCTATACAAGGCCCAGATAAGGCCTAGCCTCGAGTATTGCTCACACATTTGGGGTGCTGCCGCCCCGACTACATTGTCCATGCTCGATGCTGTCCAGAGGAGGGCGGTCCGACTGATCGATGACTCTTCTCTAACAGACAGTCTCGGGACTCTTTCGCACCGGCGGGTCGTCGGTGATCTAGCTCTTTTCTATCGCTACACCAACGGGCTTTGCTCCTCAGAGCTCTCTTTCATGATGCCGCCGCGCGATGTGCCTGCCAGACAGACCCGCCTGACTTCGGCGTCCCATCCTAACCGTGTCAAACTTCGTACATCCAGAACTGGCCGATACGACCGCTCCTTTGTCCCGAGGGTGTCTAGATTGTGGAACAATCTACGGGAGGAAGCTTTTCCCAGTTCTACTAACCTTAGGCAGTTCAAAAATCGTATTAACAAAATTTTTTTGGGATCATCATAGCAGCCGCGGTGTTCCGGCATTTAGGCTTCTGCCTGCGCGGCTGTTTCGATATATATATAAAAAAAAATAATATTATATTTATAATAACGTAGTTTTTATTACAATTTTTTATTACTTAATTAATGTTGATCCATTCTAAATATTTTATTTAGACGCTCTATTCTTCAATATTTGTATAACCCATTTCTTCGAATAAGTCGTCGATTTTCTCAGTCTGCTCTTCCATCATCCTCAACTCCAATTACAGCAAGACTGTAGCATTCTGTGTGATCATCACCATCATTACAATTTATGCACAAAGGTGTTTTTTCCAACTACACCGACTCGTTTGGCAACCAGTAGTACATTTGTAGGAAATTTTTTTCATAGTATCGTCTGGTATTAAACTGTCCATCCAACACGATCGGCTTCACCTCCACCCGTACTTGGTTGGATCTATTTTATTGCCTAATCACGTTTGTAACTGGTAATATACCCGTAGAAGTTTTTTAAATATTCGTGCTTTAGCCACCTGTACAAATCAACTTGTTGAAATAATTATATTTAAAAATCATGAAGTTATTGTAAATGTTTGTAATTATAAACATGAGTACTCTCTTAAAATCATTTTTAACAACAATTTTGAAATGAATAATTAGTTTTCTGCATAAATTTTCCAAAAATCCATTTTACATTTGTAAAACAACGCATATATGGCTGCATCCTTTTATGTAATTGTCATTAGAAAGACCCTTTTTCCATTTAAAATGACCCAGATATCTGCTAAACTTTTTTCACCTTTCTTTTATCTAGCGTGGACTAATAGTCATAGTCATAATTAGAGACGTAAGCATACGAGTTGAAATACGTATGTCTTCTGAACGCGTTTATAAAAATTGTCATGAGCATACTTATGTCTGAAGTTCGTGACTTTTAACTATTATGCTTACTACTGAGATGTCGCCTATCCTACTACTTACTAAGTAACTGACAGCAAACCTAACCTATAGTTTGGCGACACAGGATAGAACTCAAACTTTAACCTACCGTGTTACAGTATTATTATTTTGTTTACCTGCTCGTTAAATCATTTGAAATAAGTTTATGTACTGAGCTTTTCTTTATTTTTTCTATGCTAAGTACAAGATAGACATAAGGATGAATCCCTTTTTATTTTCTGGATCAAAAAAGACAACTGCTTATGACTATAGTTGTGGCAGTTCTTTAATTCGAGTAATAGAGCGATCGTATTTGCCAGCATTCGATGTACTTATGCTGCGTAACTAGGGATTGCAATCCCCCGTCGGAATCCTACCCAGCAGATCAGCCGTATCTCGCACCTAGAAAATAGAGATCCGCTGATTCATTAAGTTCAAAATTTTGTAAAGATCTTTCACGTGGAAGCCAGAAAATTTGAGGGAAAGTAATTTTACTTCACAATGAATATTCTTGGTGGTCTATTTTATTTAGATGCCATTTATATGAATTCCTCCAAAATAATATGAATATCAGCTAATATTTTTCATATTGTGTGATGAATTTTACTTTGTTACAGAATTTATATCAGCCGCCATGCTTCGAATCCCGTCCCAGGACAATTTTTCTCTTGGTTACGGATGTTGTGATTGTCCGTAGGTGGTAGACGGTCTCGTCGTCGAACGTGGAGGTACCACCCGGCGGATCTCTAAGAGGGGGCCAGAGTGTGTGCATTTTTCATGCACACGTGCTCCCTCGCTAGAGGACGTGTGATGTCCCCCCCCCGCTTACCCCTGTACCCCTCTATAGCCTCACGGTACCCCTTCGTGGTGGCTCAAGTCCAAAAGAAACTACAGAACTGTAAAAAAAGTTGACTATGTCAAATGCACTTTGATCCTTCCTACAGACTATGAGAACAAGAATACAAACAAATCCTTGACTGGCTCTTTTTCCCTAGCCTATATTCTTTGACATGTGGGTGCCGATTGGATTTTGAGGAAACTTTGGCTCAAGGTCACTACCAACCAAGGTCGAAAAATCTTTGTATGAGCGAACAGAACGTTACCAACTTCCATTTTTCGACTTTTTGATCAGTTTAACGCGTAGTCAAAAAATGTTCTACATAGCTCAATGATTTTGAGAATCAGTCCAGTTAGGGTAGATTAATCGTGAAAACATGAATAATCATTGGTTCCTCTATTACGGTAAGGCTCCCGTGGCTAAGTTTTGACTCAATACTTGACATTATAGCGTTTGAAGCCATATAATATTCTAATAGTGCGGGATGCATCAGCTGACTGTCTGATTTGATATGGCTAAACTATCTAGAGAACAGGACGTGAAACTCGCTTAGCTCTCCTTAAGACTAATTGAAAGTAAACTGGCGCTATATCAATATTTCGCAAGCAATCTATGGACTCGATTGAAACTTCTCAAGCTCAACTTCACCTTTTCCTTAATACGTAAGCTTCCGTCAAGGCATTTCAAGGTAGTAATTCGCCAAAACTCCATTAAAGATATTACAGAAGTTGTCGGTTAAAAATCCCAGTGACAATCGCTTGGCTTGCCGTCTTGATGAGAGGAAGCACACGAAACTCTCCGCGAAACTCCCGCGTCTTGAGTTCTTCATGAATTATGCAATGCTTAAGGAGTTGCGGGTCGAAAGAAGAGGATTAATTACCTGAGGCAGTCTTTGCACCAAATTAGAAATGGGGATAAAGGCACTCTGTCGGCTGCGGTGCTGCTATTCCGATCAAAGCTTTCCGATCCAATCAGTTGCAATCAACGGAATCGGACTATGCAGAAGGAGCTGCCATGCGACTTGTAGTTGTTCACCTTTCGCATTAAGTTCGTATCTTTCTACGAAGCTATATAAAAGTTTGTAGGTTTCATTACGCTCCTAGTAAGGCTTCTGTGGATTGCAAAATTCAGCCTCTTTCTATCGATAAGTGTTAATATATAATCGTATATCATTAACACTGTGAAAGACCATGCACCTCAACCCTAAGCATTGGGCAGAACCTGGACTGTTTTGAGCCAATTTAATTTCATTCCACTACCTGATTCAATCTAAAGCTTGTTAAAGAATTTAATACCTATCATAACATTGAAAAATGCAAAATATTGGAGAAAAACGAATATTTTTTATGGATACTCAAAAAGTGAGCTGAAGCTTTAACTTTGAGTTCTATCTTATTGATGAAGCTTAGCACGCCCCAAAATTCTATCAATACTAAATAGTTACAACAGTAGCAGTAATTTCCATATTAATAATAATAATGCATTTATTACACAACAGTGAATAACATTTAGGTACAAATCAAAAAGCGGTAGTATAGCTTACATGATAGTTACAGCACAAACTGAAAATATCTTAGAACATAGAAAAAGAAATAGAAGAAATGCCACAAAAACTTGACCAAAATCTACCAGAGATGGGCTCTAATTCACAAAAACTGCAGTGAAACTGCACATACACTTGAAATTCTGTTAGCACATAAAATTAATCGGAACCTTCGATAGTAAATTATTTTGTGCTCTTTTGCCCAGAAAAGTATTAAAATACCTAGATCTTATAATACGAACCAGAATATCTACCTGAGATAACAATATTGGACTATGTAGTTGCTCAGGATAACTACAACCTCTTGGTGAGTACACATCATCGATTTTAAAACTATGTTTCTCAAACATTTCTTTTGTACCTTCTCAATAGCGCCGGTGTACTGGCTGTAGGCCTCCATATGAATAATCCGTATTACAGGATGCGTTGTTGCAAATCACTTTGCAAAGTAATACCGTGCACAGTAATAGAATGTAGATTGACAGATAAAATGTTACTCTGAAATACTGTGAAACTTCATTTTTCGAACGCCTAAATTGTTACCGGGTCATGTAATGACAGTTGATGACAGTTCTAACCATGTTTTCTGCGACCATTTGTATATATTATAAGAGACCTAGGGATACGAGGTAGCATTTATCATGAAAAATATATATTCTGCCAATTGTGGGCAGTTTTTGATAACCAATTAAAATAAAAAACAAGGAACCATGAGAATGACAAGCGATAGAACTCGTATTCCCCAGGGTTTGAGCTCGGAAAGAAAAACACACCTATGACGTTCCAGGATTACTTTGTTCTATTTCCGAACGCATGTAACAGGCACGTCAAGCAATTAGAAACTCTAAAATTGTCACAGGGTAGTACAAAAACACTCTGCAACAATTTACGTATGCAGGTTTGGATCTCATTGAGTTGTCACTGAAATTCTTGCAATTCCTAACAATAAAACCGTATGCCCGAAAGTTAAATGTCAACTGATTATTAAAATAGACGCTTAGACACCATATTATGCTCAACTAAGTATTGACTTTCAGCCCGGAATCTACTTGGAACACAACTATTTAGAAAGATCGAGTAAAGTTCAGCTACTATCAAGTGTTTGGGTATACTGCTGTTGGATGAAGACAGTTTTTCGAATGTTTACCTTCCAAGCAGAATGGTTCGTAGCATAACCGTTAAGGAATATTAAATTTCGTATCTTCGCCTTATTTAAATTATCCTTGTTTCTCCACAACAACCACTGATTAATATAGAGTACGGTAGAAGCCGATAGTCGATGCAACATAGATAGTGTCTCTACTCAGATCCACGTGACTCCACTCAGTACGTTTAAAAATATACCCAAAATGCGCTGCGTAATTTTGGCGAAAAATACTACCATGTAAACATTAGACTTGGCTCTTTCTAACATATTTGCTGGATGCAATTGATGACAGAAAGCCTGAAAAAGAAGACCAAGCTTCGCAAACAACTGACAATAATTAGGGGAACAACTATCTTTATATCGAAGACTTATGAAGGGTGACCTTACAATAAAAATTAAAAGTAGTTTAACTATGTCTTTAACTAACCAGAAAGTTCAGACACGTCGGAAATCAAATTGTGTCATTTTTTAAAAAAGTTTCACCTCTTATAGAATTTATTTTTACCACTCCAAAATTTTTAGGGAGCCTTATAAGATGAAAAAAGCAGTTTGGGAACGCTCTGAAATTTTTGAGTTTCGCTAATAGCTTGATCTACAATGCTAGTATCGGTGGTTGAAACCGTTGTCTATCAAGCACATATGAACAATTGTCGAGGTCTATTACGATTATGTTTTGAAGATTGCACGCGCTAAAGCGACTTTACGCTCTAGAGCACGAAGAAATCTGGTAGCTGAAAATTTGGGCTAAACGCCCAGAAACCAATTCATAAAGTCATGGATAAATATTTTTATGTTATCCAAAATGTGTTTAAACGAGTTGAATATGATTCTTATACACTTTACTATACTCATTTCAAATTGTTTTAGCAACAACTCGACCACTTATTGATAGATTTACATCAGACAAGTTTTAAGATCTTCATTTAGCAACTCCACAAAGCTCAATTAGACGCATCCCAAAACTCCCTCGTGAAAAATCCCCTTGAAAATTGCTCAGTTTAGCGCCATGGTAGGCGGAAGGGTACACAGAACTCGGCGAAACTCTTGACGCTCGACTTGTTCATGAATAATTCATTACTCAAAGAGCTGCCACGATTCGGAAGAAAAGGATATTAATCACCTGATGCAGCCTTCGATTCAAATGAGGAATCAAAGATGCACTTTACCACATTGTGTATCTTCCTGCAACAGTTTCCGATGTTTCCAATACGCCGCGGGAGATAAAATGTCTATAAGATGGAACGCCAAAGTACACAAAGTGAATTCGCGGCGAAATCACAGACTTTGTAATGAGCTCTAGTAGTTGAATAAAGATATCGAGTAGATGTCAGATGCCGAATCAATGTTCTACTTGGCTGGATATTCTCAGCAGATTTTGAAGTTGCAAGAATCATTTGAAAATTCGGTTGATAAAAATATGCTAGGTGAGAGAAGAACATCTAGTCACGATGAATTTATTGCAAGGACTAGGTATATGTTTTGTAATATCGTCTGTTCTTACAAGAAAAGTGAGTATGTGATTGTTGAGTTTTGTATCTACAATTGGAATTTGATCATATTACAATACTCTTATTCCTAGGCACCGAAGTGAACGACTGGCTTGATGCAGAGAACTGCTGGTCTGAGAGATCGGACAGAATACAATTTATTCTCTTTAGTGATGAATCCAGATTCTAGTTGGGGATGCATGATGGCCGTGCAAGGGTGAGAAGGCGACGAGGTCAAGGACGAGATCCTCAATTTTCTGTGGAAACCCATGGTATCGGAAGGCTAGGGCTTATAGAAGCAGGTCACCTTTATAGACCGCGGTACGTTGTATCCAAGGAGGTGGAGGAACCACATGATTTGCCTTATATACGGACGCACCCACCCTACTTTTCCAACAAAATAACGGGCGACCACATATAGCCAGAATTACGTTTGGAGACAATCAAATCGATTTGCTGCCTTAGCCCCTCGATCTCCCGATCTCTCATCCATTGAACGCGTCATTATGGAAATAATGTTACTCCGCTTACCCCGGCACTTCGGCACGAGGTATGTACATGAAGCCTGGGATGAGATACATAAAGAGGAAATCGATCATCTGATTAGGAGTATATCCAGATGTGTTTCTGAGTATATAAGACACCGTGGAGGCCCAACAGTTTATTAATTTTGTACAAATTTTCTTCAACGGTTTGATTTTTCTTAATCTTTTTATCAACTACTTACCTCACCCTAAGAGGCAGGTACACAAAACATTCTTGTGATAAATTCATTATTACCGGGTGTTTTTCATTCTATGTCAGTATATTGAGGTATTGCAGATCAGCGCGACAGTTGGAGGTAATTTTTTCCCGATCGCCGGCATAACAACCATACGTAACAGCGTATGAAAAAACTACATTACAGTATATTCAGATAAGAGATAGACCGGACATAAACAAGACCACGTGATCATCGAACGCTGTAACATTCGGCAGGGACGTATTAAGAGTCACGCAGTACATATTTTAGATAGTAGATGCTGCTTTGCGTAACTTTGTAGTAAATTAGGACGATTCGATGTGTATACGATTGGTGATGGATATAGGATCATGTGGGGGTGGGGTAAGGAATATATAATGATGTAAATATACATAAGGGTTTCAAAATTTTCGCTTCGATTTCCAGCTTCTGATGCCGCCTGATGTTTGGTGAAAAACAGTCGAATACAATCTCAAAATGGCGTTTAAATTAGCCTAAATAAAAAATAATCGTATATCTCTTAAAATTGCTTTTAGAATATTGATTAGTATATTTTTTGATTTCTAGGTAAATATGTAACCAAATTAAAACGTTCAAAACGTAAAAAAATGTGCATGGTTGAACATTGTCAGAAAGTAGATTCTTGAATAGGTTTTGCCAAAATGGGTTCAAAAATGTCAATAATTAATTAAAAAATACAGTAGCTTTATAATTACTTATAACTTACCGAATTTGATGATCGACATCTTTTATTGGAAAGATGAGCTTGATGAGCTTTCATCATCGCTACTTCCTGAAGCACCAACGTCAATAATGAATGGCTCGACTTGTTCCTCTAAAAGATTGTCCAGTTCCCACATTCTCTTTTCAACTTTGTCTTTCACGTGCTTAATACAGTTTTCCCATTTTTGCGCTGTTATTAATTCTAGTGCTTCTTTGAAAAGTCCTTTGAGGTCACAAAATTTAAAAGTTGTATTGTGCTTAGCTATATAATTTTTAACCTCTGCCCATATGAGCTCAATGGGATTGAGCTCGCAATGGTATGGAGGTAAACGGAGCACAGTTTTATTTTGACTTGCTGCCATTTCGTCAATGGCGTATTTTTGATATTCCGCCTTGTGATCCTTGACAATTCTTAATAATTGTACTTTTAGCATTGCTTCTTCAAAGTTGATATTTTTCGAGCGGAGCCAATTTTGAACATCAACTTTCCTTGAAGCCGTTGTTGGGACCTTCTCCATTCTTCGAGAATGATAAGGCGCATTATCCAACACAATTACTGCGTTTTCCTCTAAGTTCGGTAAAATTTTTGAAAACCACTGTTCAAACGATTCGCCATTCATTTCCTCGTGGTAATCTCCAGTTTTCTTAGACTCAAAGCACCACAGACCGTCAACAACAAATCCATCCTCACTGCCAATATGGCAGATAATGAGCCTTTTCCCTTTACCTGGAAATCGAAGTACTAATCGGTGTAGATTTATTTCAATAAGCGAACCTTTTTCAAATGTTTTCATCACATTCAGCGAAAAAACATTGAGACATGAGTATCAGATTGCTATAATTGGGATTATTTAGCCATATTGAAAGATAGAATATTGAACGTCGTATGATTACTCAGCGCTTCACAATTTAATTTAAAGTTATAAACCTTTAAAAAATGAATGATCAGGAACCTGAAATACGCGCAAATATTAATATTAACAAATTATAACTTTATAAAGCTTAAAGTATGAATTAAAATGATTAGAAATATTAGGAACGGTACACAATATAAAACTTAGTAACTTTTTTTAAGTTTATAATATTCGACATTATTAAAATTATTGAAATATCGAAAACACATAAAAACATGGCTTAAAAAAGTTCTAACAAGTGAAAATGACAATAAAACATCCACGCATTTTATCGAAAGTTATAAAAGTTTTGTTACTTGTAATATGTTTTATCTGCCCCCTGGAATTAATGTTTAGAACCTTGTTCCCAAGGTTTGGAAAACATCCGATTGTTGTCTATTACTTGTATTTACCTGCTGGATTTTTTAATCCGGTGGACAGTCCATCTAGAAAGGCCCTCCTGGATGAAGTTACAAAATCATCAACCCATACTTTACTTGTAGTGTGTCCTGCGTTTACCCACGTTTCATCAAGGTAATAAATCTTCCTGTTTTGATTTCTATATTTCCCAATTTTTGTTAAATAATCCCTCCTCCATAGCACAATTTCTTCTCTATCCAGTAGTAAACTATTACGACCCCGTTTTTTCCATTTGAAATTTAAATGCATCAGTAACGCATGGAAAGTTGATCGTTTGAAATTTGTCAACGTTGTATCTCCATTTACCTCCTGCAGTACTTTATCTATAGTAGGTATTTCATTCCTAAAGAAGAATTCATGCACTTTCCTCCTAATCGCATGCTTATCAGCTTCATCCAATGATTTAACAATACTTTTGCGATGTTTACTGGTCATTGGCTCAGAAAAGGTGTGATTTATTTGTATTGTCTTAACACATTAAACACTGATGCACGACACACCCCAACTTTGTGAGAAACCTTCACAACAATTTCTTTGATGGTTGATGCCTCGTTCTCCTCGCGCTCGATCTTATATATATTCAAAATGACCTCTTTCATTTCTGCACTCAGGTGTCTTTTTTTAGAGCGTTTCCTAGGTGGACTACAGGAGTTTACAACTTCATCGGCAGTATCTGTACTACTGGGCATTTTGCGCAAGCAGTTGATAACAATAACAATCAATAACATGGTATAACAATAACAACGACAAACTCAACAACTTAATAAGATAACAAACGAAAACGTCCAAAGAAATATCAAATTGCAATGATGCACACGACATACGTAACACGTCTGAACCTGAATGTGACTCTGCCTTGATACGACTGCTCTGTCGCTCGGCATAGGCATTTAATTGCGAATTGACCAATGAGGGCTCCTGTTTTACGTCGAGACGGCGGCGTTAGCGTGAAAATCACCCGAACCTTTTGTTTACATCCGGTCTATCTCTTATCTAAATATACTGTAGGCTGTACGTACGAAACTGGATTTATTGACTTTTTCGCTAGATATTTCATAAGCTCAGGATTACCTTCCAAATCGGCAATGGTGCTGGTTGAATGCAGCATTAGTCTGAACTTGCATCTACCTGCTTTAGTTTTTAGTGTTTTATACATACACATTTCATTGTTTTCGATGTGTGGCCTAATAATAATAATAATAATAATAATAATAATAATAATAATAATAATAATAATAATAGACGTCTTTATTTATCCACAATTACATTGTAGTATATCCAAATGTCAGACTTACATATATGGCGAAGTTTAGCATGCTGCTACTATTACACTTAACCATATAGTCTCTAGCAGATGTTCAAAAGAATACACTATCCACAAACAGATTTGGTTCATTACATCGAAAGTAAAATTTAAAAAAGTGAAAAATGCATACTTTCCAAGCCCAAATGCATTAAAAAATTATTAATCTGAATTAAAGATGGAATAAAAAAGAAATGAATGATTACGTAAATTATAAAGGGTCCGGCAATGATGTATGGTGTTTTTGCAACGACTATTACATGCAGCACTGTCGAGCCAATGTTTTCACGATGACTGATATATACTCGTTCCGCGATGCCATTTTACCATGGAGCCGTGGTCTGTGGCACATCGCGTGTTTATTTACAACACTTTTATTGAAACTGGTCGTTCTGTTGTGCTCACACAGCGACGATTTCGAAACCATTTTAACGTTGGTCGGCATGGTCGCGTTCCAAGACGCGATACCATTTTGAAGTGGGTGAATAAATTTCAAACAACCGGATCGTTGAGACCTGGTACTGCAAGGGGAAGAGATCGAACAGTGCGAACTCCGGAAAACATTGAAAGAGTGCAACAAGCGGTGGATACTAGCTCTCACCGTTCAGCGGTACGTCACGCTCGCGCTCTTAGAATGCCAGATCGTTCAGTTCGCAGAATCTTGCATTTGTACCTCCATTACCGTCCGTATAAAATTATGGTTGTGCAGAAGCTGCTCCAAAATGACTTTGTGAGACGACACAGGTTCGCAGAAAGGATGCTGGAATTGCTGCACGGCAACATCCTTTTTTTCATGAGTGACGAGGCCCATTTTCATTTATCGGGCATGGTAAACAAACAAAACTTCCGATACTGGGCACACGAAAACCCACGAGAACTGCATGAACAACCTCTGCACTCTGAGAGGGTAACTGTTTGGTGTGCCGTATCTCGAAATTGCATAATTGGCCCGTATTTTTTTCGTGAAAACGGACGAACAATGTCAGTGAACTCAGATCGTTATTGCGCCATGTTGCGTGATTATTTTCTGCCCGAACTAAGAAGACGACACATTGACATCAATACAGTTTGGTTCCAACAAGATGGGGCGACTTGCCATACATCAAGAGCTGCAATGGGCTTTTTAAGGGAACATTTTTCTGGGCGCCTTATTTCGTTGCATGGAAATATGGAATGGCCACCTCGGTCACCAGACCTTTCATGTTGTGACTACTTTTTATGGGGCTATTTAAAATCCAAAGTTTACATAGACAAACCGCAAACTCTTGAGGCTCTTTCGGAACTCATAACGCGCGAAATTGAAAGGATTCCTCGTGCCATGCTAGAAAGGAGTATGGATGATTTTGCGATCCGTCTCCAAGAATGCATCGACAAGAATGGACGCCACCTAACTGATGTATTTTTTCGCACTGTTACTTAAGTGGCATCATTCCACTAATGTATTAAAATAATAAATTTTGATGTATGTTTAAAAATGAAAGTTTGTAATTTTTTTCAAAAACACCATACTCTACTGCCGGACCCTGTATGTTTGGAGGGTTGAATAATAATGTTTTAACTTTTTGTCGAAAGACAGGTAATGAACATTCTTTATATACGTTTGGAAGGTCATTATAAATACTAGCAACATTGTAAGAAAAACTGCGTTTGAAAAGTGTAGACGTATGCAGGGGTATTCTAATATTATTTCCTCTGAGAGTTCTACAGTGAACATCATTATTAAATGAAATTTTTTCCTTCAAGTAATAAGGTTTAGACGTGAGCAGCAATTTGTGAACAAAAACTGAATAGTGATACTTGACCATGTCATTAATTTTTAACCAGTTTAGAACGGGATATTTCGCTGATACATGATCAAATTTACGTAAGGCAAAAATGAATCGTATACAATTGTTTTGAATAACTTGAATAACGTTTTTAGTGAAATTGTCTAAACAAGTATAGTATATTACAGTAATTTAGTATAGATATGACCAATGCTTCACATAGTTTTTTACGCAACTTAAAATTTAGTAAATACCTGTTTGCTATAAGTGTGCATAGCCGTAGATAGGTTTTCTGAGATAGACTTTTAACATGTTCAATAAACCTTAACTTTGTATCAAAAACAACACCAAGAATTTTTGCAGAATCAGAAAATTGCAAAATTTGGTTATTGATCTGAATGTTCAAGAGCTGTGTTACATTGCATGTTTTTCTTTGTGCGCAAAATAATAACATTTTAGATTTTTGTGGATTAATAAGTAGATTGTGATCTAAAGAGTATTTAATTAATTTATTAACATCGTTTTGTAAAATTTTAGTAGTATTATTGACATTATCTGGGTTAAAATAATGGAGCAATTGCGTATCGTCTGCAAATGACTGGACATGAGAATTATCAATACTTTTGCTTAAGTCGAACGTATATATGAGGAACAGAAACGGCCCCGAAACAGAGCCCTGAGGTACGCCTGAGGGAATTATTGTCACTTGAGACATTTCTTGATTGAGAAAAACACACTGAGTTCTTTGATGAAGGTAACTGTCGAAAAATGAAAGGGATACACTGTCAAGACCTATGTAATTTAATTTAGCAAGTAATAATTTATGATTGATGCTGTCGAAGGCTTTCGAATAGTCTATAGAGATTAAGGCTAGTGCCATTTTCTTATCTAAGGCACTTAAAATATTGTCTTGCAGATTAAGTCGGAGTGTCGGGAAGTATAAAGAATTTTTCTAGGTAAGTGGTCAATTGGAACATTATAATTTTTTCTAAAATTTTGGATCAAATTCGTAATAAACTGATAGGTCTGAGATCATTATACTCAGTGGGTTTCATTTTTTTAGGAATTGGAATAATTAGAGCTTGTTTCCATGTGTTTGGAAAGTAGCCTTTTTCCAAACAGTCGTTAAAGATGTGGACGATGTGATGGAGAATAACTGGAAGGCAAAGCTGGATCATTGACAGGGATATACCATCAATTCCCTTCGCATCAGATTTTAGGCTCCCTATTGCCTGTAATACGTCATTTGAACTAATCGTATTCAATGAAAAAATATATTCAGAGCTTAATTTATTTTTGAAATAGTTTTCGCAAACTAGTGAATCCACAGGTTTATAGCTATAAACAGACATAAAATAAACATTAATTTTGGTAGGGTCATTAAAACTTGCTGAGGGGTTGGTTTACTACGAAAATTTATATCAAGTTGTTTGAGAGACTTCCACAATTTTTTTGAATCATTTTCATTTGCCAAATTTTCGATATATGTCTTTTTGTCCCTCCTGATCATGTTAAGAGCACGGTTTCTAAGCGATTTGAAGTTATTATAGGCGTCCACGGTCTTATTAGTTTTATATAAAGCTTGTGCAGTATTATTTTCATCAAGAACAGTGCGCAGTTTATTTGTTAACCAAGGTGATGGTGGCTTATTAACTCTTACAGTTTCAAAAGGTGCATGTTTATTATAGGTTTCCCCGATAACGCTTGTAATGTGCATTACCTTCTCATCAATATCAGATTTCGTGAATAATTCATCTATGCCCGATGTTTTCCATCCCTTGGGGCGCATTCTGCGTATCATTCAATCTAAACGACAAAAGTTGTCCGCTTGAAAAAAAAACCTTTTAACAGAATATTGTTAGTACACAACAAACACTAGTATACGAACTTATTTCTGTTTGCTCTGCAATAACGATTTAATGTAGCTCAAACATCCTACGGTCAATTTTGATTAATTTGCGAAAAATTTTGAGTATGTCTTCTTCAAATTTGTCGGTCTTATACGATCAGTTTTCTATGAACATTCCTGTAAATTTGTTCATAACGAAAATGATACGGAATGATATCATGTTTCTCATAAAAGCTCAAGTAAAGGTGATAAGGATTATCTCACCCGGTAACTTTATCTAGCAAATAGAACGGAAGTTGCGAAACTCCTGGGGTAGACGCCCGTAGGGTTTTTCATGAATTATGCAACGATCGAAGATTCTCGCTCGAAAAGAAACGAGATTAATTACCTGACTCAATCTTTGTGGTAAATGGAGGTACCAAGATAAAGGCGCTTTACGAATATTGTCAACAGATTCCGCTCCAATAAAATGTTGCCTCCCTTAGACAATGGCGTTCACCAGAAGCATTCAAGGAGATCAACCTACTGTTTTTCTGGACTGGACATACAGGAAATAAGGAATCTCAAAGACCTGTTTCCATATGCAGCAGCTAGTATAAGGGATAAGTTCTGTTTCACTTTGATACCTATCTTTCGTACTGATTTACAATATTGTGAGCCTCCGTCTTACAGTGATAAATATATATATACAGGGTTATCCAAATTAAGTGTCCACCATTAGTAACTTTGTTATTAGTGAAAATACAAAGTTGTTTGAATTAGCAAACTAGTAGCATTTTTAACGCTGGTAAAAATGAGAAATAAAAAAAAACAATTGAGAGTCGTTATTTTGATTTTTTTTCAGTAAAATAACATTTTTTTAAATGGAAACCCCTGTATATTATATTTTTTTCTGTTAAAGCATCAAATTTTAAACAAAAAAGCTTACAATAACTTTTCTCCTAGGTTACAAATTGTTGAAGTTATGGCCTCCAATCTGAAACAATTAAATTGTATCGACAAACTTTATTTTCAACATCAACTTATAATCTTACAAAATACAATAACAATTTTTTTTAAAGAAGATGCTCGAAAACACCACCTTGTTCTTCAATACATTTTTGGGCACGTTTTTCAACTGCTCGAACTGTCTTAAGTATGGTCCTACCATCTATCTGGGTTATCTTTTCCCTAACTGCAGTCTTTAACGCGTCAAGGTTATCGTACCTTCGCTTGTAAATTTGGTTCTTTAAGTAACCCCACAAGAAGTAATCAAGTGGGTTTAGATCTGGTGATCCGGGAGGCCACTGTATTGGGCCATTTGTTCCTATCCACTGATCATTAAAAGTAGTACTTAGAAAATGATAAGTACCTCTGGAGTTGTGGGCAGGTGCGCCATCTTGCTGAAAATGCAGATGATGTCTACTTATAAGATCCAATTCGTCTAAGAAATTAGTCAGAATTTCTGACATAAATTCCACATATCTTTCACCAGTTAGGGTTCCCTCATAAAAGAACGGGCCAACAATTTTTGAACCAATTATACCGCACCAAACGTTGAAACTGACACGGACTTGTGGGCCTCTTGGATGTACTAACAAAAGATTTTCTCTTGACCAATAATGGTGGTTTTTTCTATTAAACATTCCAGAATTTGAAAAATTTGATTCATCTGTCCATAAAAGGTAACGAAAGTTATTTACATTTTGGCGACAGAAGCTAAGATACCAATGGCAAAAAACAAGTCTTCTCTCTGGATCCCCTGCCAAAAGCGTTTGAACTGGTCGGTACTTATACGGAATAAATTTGTATTTTTTTTAAAATCCTTTGAACAGTACCATAACTGAAATTAGAGTCCTTGAGAATATCTGCTATTGAATTCTCACGATAAGCTTCAAAATATCCAATAACTGCAATTTCCGTGGCCTCGCTTATTATGAATTCTTTTTTTGCCCTTGTTTTAGCAAAAACATTTTCATTGCCCCTAAATTTTCGATAAAGTCTCAGAAAATATCGTTCATACGGTTGAATGCGAGCGGGATATAATTCACTGTAGTATTCTCTTGCTCTCAAGGAGGATTTTCTGCACACTAAATAGCATTCTAACATATCACACTTTTCTTCATGGGAGAACATTTTTCTTTAAATTAATGACACAATAAAGCTTATAAACAAGTATTTACATTAATGTTTGACATTATTTGATTTTATCATTGTTTTCCAAAGCCTTCTAGTTGCGAGTATGTCCAGTTTAACAATTTGTCGCTTATCTTAATGCTGTCAAATCGCGAACGCCATGTTGTTTTCATAGCCGTCTTAATATTATAATACTGCAAATAATTAAAAATATTTATCGTTATTTTGACTTTATTTTTGACTTTAGCGGAAAAGTCATTATGAACTTTTTTGTTTAAAATTTGATGCTTTAACAGAAAAAAATATAATATACAGGGGTTTCCATTTAAAAAAATGTTATTTTACTGAAAAAAATCAAAATAACGACTCTCAATTGTTTTTTTTTATTTCTCATTTTTACCAGCGTTAAAAATGCTACTAGTTTGCTAATTTAAACAACTTTGTATTTTTACTAATAACAAAGTTACCAATGGTGGACACATAATTTGGATAACCCTGTATATACAGGGTGTTTCAGTTTATTGTTGCATAACTTTAAGATTCGATAGAACTTTTAAACTTAATGCATAAAGTCTATATAAACATGGGTCGAAAAATGCGTGGCTTCCGAAATACAGGGTGTTTAAATTTACTTTCTAAAATAGTTTTTTTTAAATATTTCGAACAATATTTGATGTATAACAGTAAAAATTGGTATACAAGGGTTTTTTGGTACGACAAAACGAACCATGGGCATAATTTTACTGTCGCCGCTAGAGAGCGCCCTCTACTGTACCTGTAGTGTATTAAAATGACCGAAAATTTTTTCTTAGTGAATTAAAATAAGATTAATTAATTAAAATAGAAGAATTTTTTGCTTTTTGAATAAAAAAACCTATACCCCGTACTTTTCAACATAAAAAAGCTCTCTTGTGAATTTTCGTTATAGTTAGCCGTTTTTGAGATATTTCGATTTTTAAGGTTCAATTCATTTTTAATTATTCATTATAAAATAACGTTAAAAAGTCAGTATCTCGATAATTTTTAGAAGTAGGCTGTGCCTGCAAATATGTTTGAAATTGAAAGCAGAATAAGGTTAAACGTCAATTAGTTGACAATTAGTTTTGTTGTCTGTTGAAACCTGAAACGTTTTTTTGCAATTGTGAATGCACGAAATTTAGTTTCCTTTACCTGTTTTTTTTTTGTAAGTTTTATAAAAATGCCATTTTTATTCTCCAATCAAGAGTTAGCGGATATTCATTTTGTATATGGCTTTGTAAATGGAAACGCAGCAGAAGCAGCCAGAGAATACGCACGAAGATTTCCAAACAGACGACATCCAACTCGGTCAGTATTTGTACGAGTGCATCGCCAAATAATTGAAAATGGTTTTGGAAATCTCCAAAGGGATCAAAACATAAATGTTCGTCAGCGCGGATTTACCCGTATGATTCTGCGTGAGTTTCATAGAGATCCGACCACAAGTGTTAGGAGAGTTTCTGGTGCCTTGAGAATTTCAGCAAGCCATGTTCACCGTGTTCTTAGAAATGACCATAGACGTCCTTACCATTTGCAACCTGTGCAAGGACTACAGCCAGGGGACGGAGAACGATGAATCACATTTTGTCAGTGGATTCTTGATAGAACTGATAATAATAGGGAGTTTTTAAGTAACGTTTTATGGACCGATGAGTCATGCTTCACTAGACGTGGAGTGGTAAATTTTCATAATCAACATATTTGGTCGCATGAAAATCTGCATGTAGTTCGGGAAAGAAATTTTCGGCATGAATTTAGTGTGAACGTGTGGATTGGTATCTACCGTAATCGACTATTTGGACCCTACCTTTTGCCTGCAAGGTTAAATGCTGCGACCTTCTTGGAATTTTTAAAGGCTGAACATGCAAATATGTGGGATGATGTTATGTTAGATTTAAGAAGATTGGCCTGGTTCCAGCTTTATGGTTGTCCAGCTCATTATTCGAGAATAGTTAGAAACGGGTTGGACGAAAATTATCTAGAAAGATGGATCGGCCGTGGAGGACCAGTCGCTTGGCGTCCAAGATCCCCTGACCTAAATCCATCAGATTTCTTTGTGTGTGGATTTCTAAAAGAAAAAGTGTACCAGACTCCCGTAACCACAAGAGATATGCTAATAGACAGAATCAGGAGTGGATGTGATGAAATAAGGCCTTATTTGAATAATGCTATACCACGTTCGATCATTCGTAGATGTGAATTTTGTATTGAACAATTGGGTTTACATTTCGAGCAACTGCTTTAGATTTTGTGTGTGTCCTAACTATCCAATAGCATTTTAGTTGTAAATAATTAATTTAATTTGTTAAAAATAATATTGGAAAATTAAACAAATTAATATTCTGTTTTTTTTTTGTGTTTATTTGGAGTTAGGAATTATTGATGTGTTTAAAAACACAATCTAAACGATCATCTTAATTACTTGTAATGCCCAAATCGAAAATGTAAAAAAATATTATTTTCCCATAAATAATTAAAAATGCATCGAACCTTAAAAATCGAAATATCTCAAAAACGGCTAACTATAACGAAAACTCACAGGAGAGCTTTTTTATGCAGAAAAGTGCGAAGAAACAGTTTTTTTATTCAAAAAGCAAATAATTGCACTAAGAAAAAATTTTCGGTCATTTTAATACACTACAGGTACAGTAGAGACCGCCCTCTATCGGGTACAGTATGCCCATGGTTCGTTTTGACGTACCAAAAAACCCTTGTATACCAATCTTCACTGTTATACATCAAATATTGTTCGAAATATTTAAAAAAAACTATTTTAAAAAGTAAATTTAGGAAGCCACGCATTTTTCGACCCATGTTTATATAGACTTTATGCATTAATTTTAAAAGTTCTATCGAATCTTAAAGTTATGGAACAATAAACTGAAACACCCTGTATATATATATATGAATATGTCCTAGAATCAAACGTTCAATTCAAGGGGTATGTTATATCACTGAGAGAATTAAATTCTAAACAATTTGACGTATCGCAGTGTCATATATATTTGAGATACTACTCAAACATAAATTCAACTCTGGCCCAAAATCACTAGTTAAACAGTAACATACATTAAGTGAGCCTTATATATTTACGAGACAAATCTTCATTGAGATAAAATGTTTTTATTCCAAGGAATATTACCTTAGAGTAGTTTACATAGGTCGCTATAGCTGAACGGAATACCCAAAATAAACGAGTTTTGTGAACCAACTGGAATAGAAATTACAAGACCGGAGAAAATACAGGATAATTTACTGTTAAGTGGTTTTATATCCCTTGTAATTTTGTATATATTAGCATATAATTTGGCAAAGCCCTAATAATAGACCTTATGAAGAGGACATTCTAAGACATCTTGGTTAAAGTTCTCAGAACGTACTCATATAGCTAAATTATCTTTGTCCAATTCCTAGTAAGATCCTTTTTTTAAGGGGAAAGTTTTTATAGCCACTCTCAGGCAAAAAAAGCCTGACAGTATTGCTCTGATACTCTCCATCGTACATGTCCGTACATACATTCGTACCTGTGTACACGTACACTCAGCAAGTAGGAACGTACTATTGGTTCCTTCATTGTTCTGCTGTTGTTGTTAAGCATCATGCAGCTCACTATTCGCTGAATATCAACCTATTTTCGCTCGCTTACATGCGTGGCCAAATTGTCCGCAGTGAGCATTCCGCCATGCGTCAATTCCAGCTGTCTCTAGTAATCAACCAGATTCTAGTAAATGATTAGAAGGATCCTCTTCGTTGCAGTGTACGCAGCTCGCGTACTCTCTCTTCCCTGCATTCTTTAGGTAGCCGTCAAGGTGACCATGTCCTGTTAGGAACTGTATACCGCACCGCTTCCTTGTCTACCCAGAGTTTAATATCTAGGATCAACCTTTTAGTGCTTGCGCATCTCACCTGTCCTAACATCTGAGAAAAAGCGCCCATCCTTCTTCGCTTCTAGCTTCAGTGCTCTTCTTATAGAGCGCACACTTCTCCTCGGCTAGCATATCAATTGGTGGGATTCCAGGCACCACCAGCAGTGCTTCAATCAAGACCATTCTGTAAGTGCATATCACACGCACTTCTGAGCGTTTTCTGTCTAGATTTCTTCTTCTTCAAGGCCTTGTTGCAGATAGAAGCTCGGTACAGCCTCCCCTGCCAAAATCTTGCACCTTTTTCTACTGGGACCTCCATCAGATGGCATCATGGGTATCACACAAACGACGACTCGATCCTTTATTATAATGGATAGTAGATTCTAACAGATATATAGATTTCAGCAGGTTCTAACCAAACGTTCTGTATAATAGTCATTTCGTTTTTACGGAGTTAAGTTTTTAAATCTACTGCCACCAGCTTGATCACTTTATCGCCGTCCTATCTAGATGTGAGTTTTCCAACTAGACTCAATTTCAGAAATTAAATTTTTATGAGAGTGCATAAGCGACCGCGATCTATCCGAAAAGTAATTACTGGAGTTATTTCAAATATGCTAATCCATTTGCAGCTGGCAAAAAAGTCGGGAACGCTAGCTCCGCATTTCTATGTGTGCGCTTCAGGCTAATACGTTGGCGCCTCTAGTAAATTTGAGGGAGACGATAAACTTAATTTGGAGCAACTTACCAGGCAAGCATTTTTGAGAGTGATTTCTAAAATAAGAAAATAATAGCGAATAATTGTTATTCTGTACATCTCATACTTGAAGCAATGCTTCTTTTTCGAGAACACTAAGCTGCTCAAGTTTATTCAATCACCGAATTCAGCACATCCAGTTTTCTAATTGCATTGAAGTTTCCTAGCAACTGTAGCCTCAGTCCTCTTCTATATTCGACTTTGAATCACACCACTATCGAATAATGGGTGCCTGCGCTAAGAAACTTAAGCCCGATTTCACTACTGACCTGCCGGGAATCAAAATTTGCGCATATGGTAAAAATTGGACCAATGAGAAGGCGTCTTAGTAAAAGGAAAGTGTTGGATTTATTGAATTTGGTCGATTTCTTTTAAGATGTATCTCAAACTATCGAAAAATTATTTGATTTGTGGTAAGGCGGACCCCAAATTCCGATATTAAAACAAAAATGCTTTACAAATCGCATAGTTTAGCTACAAAAAGCTATTTTTTCATTTGTATCTGAATACAGAAGTTGACGCAAATTCCATCAATCAAAAAACGATTTGTGGCCTGCTCGAAACATGGATCAAATCTGATAGAAGAGATTGAGGTGACGCCATTACTGACAATTTTATTGAAAATAAAAATGTCTCACTGTTACTATACCCCAGTCTGCTTGATAATTTCTTTGAGGACATAAATAAAATCACAGAATGCTTATTCTTCAATAAACTGTAGTAAATAATCATCTTACTTACTTGCTGTTGACAGAAATATGTCGCGCAATCCGCAATCTACTGGACGGTAGAACGACTACACAACTACATCAACGCATGTGGACGTCAGCGTAGTCGTGTAGTCCTTCTACCGTCCAGTAGAGTGCGCGAAATGTTCCTGTCAACAGTAAGTAAATTGATTTTTACTCAATGTTTGTTAAACAATAAGCATTCTGTAATTTTGGTGTTCATGCTTGGAGTATGGCGCAAGTTCTTATTTTTCATTGGTGCATTGTATGATCATGGCCACTCGGTGGCGTAGCAATAAATTTTGTATGATTTATAAATGTCACGGATCTTTCAATATTTATATTCAAAATGTTGAACAAATAACAAAACATATTAAAAACTAAGACAGAACAAAGATGTTTATATTACAATTGAAATCTATTCTTTCTAGCTTTAACAGCTGCAAACTCAGAAATAGCTTCATCAAACTTTATATTTTGTATTGCCTCGTGTTCGCTAATATGCCAAGATTGCTAATCCGCGATTGGTTCATTGCTGCAAGCAAAAGTTTTTTATTAATTTTAGTTTACTGAAACTCCTTTCACATGAAGCTACGGAATCGCAAACCATCATGAACAATTTTTGTGCAATCACAAGGTTTGGAAGAAATGCTGTAAAATCCCATTCTACAATAAACTTAATAAAATCTAGAGATACTCAATCAGAAAGTGTAGCATTATTGGCTTTTAAGTGTCTTCGCATTCTTGGTATCTCCTAAAGTAATTCTGTTTCTGAGACCTCATTATAAAAATCAGTAAATTTGGATGTAGCCCATTTCAGTTCTTCAGCGAAAAGCTAAGTATTTCTTTGTACGATCTCGAACAATGGAGCTGGGCCTTGAAGAGACTTCGATCTTGTCTGGAGTTCAACTCTGAATCGGTTAAGACTTTCCCACATATCTTTTAGAAGTTCTTCTTCCATTGTGAGTCCTGCATCACTGGCCGTCTAACCAATCACCCGTTTTTTACGACGAAGTCGTCTTTCTGGTGGAATATCGTAGTCTTCTGATTTTTTTGTAGCAATATCTATTGCCTCTTCCACAATGTGATCCCATTTTTCTTCGATATAAAGATGAAGTGCCCCTATTTTTGTAGCAGTTTCGTCAACAGCTATCTGTGCAATTTTTTATGATTGTACATTGTTCTTAATGTTGAGTCACCGGGTGGATGTCACCCCAAAAAAGGTAACACCCGGTGCGGCCAGCCCTTGCTGCGCCCCCCCCCCCCCCCTCCTTGCTACACCACTGTGCTCAGACGCAAATGAAAAAATAATATTTGTTATATTTCTTCTCTCTAACGCGTAGCTTTTACACCCTAACCATTGCATTTTCAGCTAACTGGCAAATTCATGTATCCTCCTTGGTATACTGGAGAAATTATGAGTTACATAAATTTGAAGGATTGCTACTACAGAAAAATTTTTACTATTACAATGAATTTTCTAGATTGCGCAGAATCGTGAAGAGGCACATAAGAGTTGCTTACAGTGAGTACTTGTCGTTGGTCGAGGACAGTATAATCAACGACCAGAAAAAGTTCTGGTCATACCTTCGGAATAAGAGAGACTCTAGCAGATTACCAGGGAAAGTCCAGTTCAATGGCAACGTATTTAATACTCCACAAGGTGTTATTGATGCATTTTCCGACTATTTTAAGAGTGTGTATGTTACTCCTCAAAATATTCCCTCTTCTTTAGGTAGCGTCACCTCAACACCATGTATTTATCTAGAGGAATTAACGGAACCTAATGTACTGAAGTCTCTCTCTAAGCTTCCAAATAAACTTCGTCTGGTAGAGATCAAATACCTAGTTTTATTATTAAAGATTGCGCTCATGTTTTCGTCAAGCCGATGCTATATTAAAAAGTGGATTTTTTCCTGATGTTTGGAAGATAGCAAAGGTGTTTCCGGTCCTGAAAGATGGTGATATATCTGATGTACTCAACTATAGGGCTATAAGCATTTTTAACAACTTTGCAAAGGCTTTTGAAATGGCCATTTACTCTTTTATCTTCGAGAACGTTAAAAGCCTAATTACACCATCACAGCATGGATTCATCAACGGTAGATCCACTACGTCAAATTCAATGACAATTACGCAGTATATAGCAGAATCGTTAGACAATAAACAAAAATTCGATGTTATTTACATGGATTTCAGCAACGCTTTCGACAAATTTAACCATCATTTTCTTGTGGATAGCTTTCATTATTTTCGCCTTAGTGACTCGTTAGTCGGTCTTCTAAGCTCATATCTTTCTAATAGGACGTAATATGCTTATTATAATGGTTATTATTCAGCTAATTATACTGTTCCCTCTGGAGTACCACAAGGTTCAAATCTAGGTCCCTTGCTGTTTTTATTCTGCATAAATAACCTAGCCGCTTCACTAAAGTGTAAATCTCTACTATTTGCTGATGATCTAAAAATCTACACTAAAATTACAAATTTGGAAAGCTGTATTTCCCTTCAGGATGATCTGCGTACCTTCACACAGTGGTGCGACAATAGTATTCTCTTCTTAAATATTTCCAAATGCAAAGTATGATTATATTGTCGTGAAATAAATCCGATTATGTTTGACTACTCCATAAATAAGGCGGTTTTGGAGAGAACAACAGATCTTGGTGTAACATTTTTCTGTAGATTGAACTTTTCTGTCCATGTAGCACGCGTCACTTCCGAAGTGACACGGATTCAGGGTTTCATAATGCGTAACTTCCGGTCTTTTTCCAACGAAGCGGCACTAAAAGCCCTTTTTATTTCACTGGTGCGACCAAAACTTGAGTATGCTTCTTTGATATGAAACCCTTTCAGTGCATATTATATAAACGTCTTAGAAAACATACAAAGAAAATTTCTTAAATACTGTGTTTATAAAATCGATGGCACATATCCAGAAAGGGAGGTCCCTCAATTTGTTCTGCTGCATCGTTTTGAACAGGTACCACTGCTAACCTGTCATTCCTTGATAAGCTTTTGCACGACAGAGTGAATGCACCAGGACTTCTCCAGAGGTTAAATTTCTGTATTCCACGGTTAAATACGAGAAGAACTCTAACTTTCTACTGCAGCACCTCCCGTACCAATGTATTATTTTATTCTCCGCTACATTTTATATGCAACAATTATAATTCCATAGCAGACAGTTCTGACAATAATTTTGATTGTATCAGTAAGATCTTGTTGAATTTCAGGTACTATCATAATAGCTAATTCTGTTTTTAAGTTAGTTTTATGTATACATTATATGTATGTACTATAAGTAGAGATACCATTATATTGCCCTCTAATTGGAATAGTTCTGTTGGGCAATTATGTATAAAATAAAAAAAAAATAAAAACTGAAGAGCGATTATGACAGATAGACCTATACGTTTGATTTGGAAAAACTTATATTGATCGTATGCCATTTATGCACGCGATGTCAGTCTTGCGCCGGTGTTATCCAACAATGTTTGACCACGAAGTTAGACAGCTCACATGAGGTTACTAGACTATATAACGGGTGATTTTTTAAGAGGTATAGGAATTGATTTTCGAAAAAAACACAAAAAATTTGAAAAAACGATTAAATCTTTATTTGAGTCGATAGAACGGTCGATATAATTTAATGTTTAAAGATTATTTCATGTAAATGTTGGCCGCGGCTCCGCTTTAGATGGCCCATGCGCAAGGTCCAATTTTGCCACACTCTCTCCAACATATCGGCCGGTATCTCACGAATAAATACTTCAATATTGGCTTCCAGGGCATCAATCGTTGCTGGTTTATCCCTGTAGACATTAGTCTTAACATGGCCCCACAAGAAATAGTCCAACGGCGTTAAAACACACGACCTAGGCGACCAAGTGACGGGCCCCAAACGTGAGATAAACTGTTCACCGAACTCGCCTCTCAATAGGGCCATTGTTTCATGTGCGGTGTGGCATGTGGCACCGTCGTGTTGAAACCACATGTCAGCCAAGTCCAGCTCTTTCATTTTGGGCAAAAAAAAGTTTGTTATCATCGCACGGTAGCGCTCGCCATTCACAGTTACGTTCCGGCCTTTGTCCTCTTTGAAGAAGTACGGCCCGATGATGCCACCGGCCCATAATCCACACCAAACAGTGATTTTTTTAGAATACATTGGTAGCTCTTGCAATGCTTCTGGCTGGTCCTCACTCCAGATGCGGTTTGCTTGTTAACGTACCCATTCAACCAGAAATGAGCTTCGTCGCTGAACACAATTTTTCGATAAAAATGTGGATCTTCCTCCAACTTTGCCAGCGCACATTCACCAAATTGGAAACGTTGTGGGAGGTCGTGTGGCTTCAATTCTTGCACCAGCTGTATCTTGTAAGGTTTTACACCCAAATCCTGTCGCAAAGTTTTCCACGTAGTGGAGTAACAGAGGCCCAATTGCTGCGAACGGCGGCGAATCGACATTTCACGGTCATCACTAACACTGGCGGATACAGCCGCAATATTTTCTTCAGTCCTCACTCTACGTCTGCGTGCTGGTGGTTTAATGTCCAATAATGTAAACTGGGTTCGAAATTTAGTCACAAGCTTCCAAATAGCTCCCTCAGTAGGCCGACCAAATTGCCCATAAATTGGAAGCAGTGCTCGATGCACTCTCTTAACCGAGCATGAATTTTGATAGTAAAATTCAATAATTTGCAAGCGTTGTTCGTTCGTAAGTCGATTCATGGTTAAATTATAGACCAAACTGACAAAGTTTGACAATGACACAATACACGATTCACGAGTCATCTGTCAAAAACGGTGTTGCCAAGAAGATACTAGCAAAAAAATCACCCATTATTTACATTGTGTGGTCTCCAAAATAGGGTAGTCTTAATGCATAATTTTGGCTAAATCTACCAAGGTCACAAATAAATATATTGGTGTACATTCTATTCTCTGAAGAGGATATTCAAGTAACCAATGATACTGGATGCAATCATGTTCAGCATGGCATCTATGTTGCGATGTAAATCGTTCATTTATTGTTAATAAGCAGAGATATGATAAACAATGCAAAGAAACGAAAGCTAATAGTTATGAACGCTTCAGAATAAGAACAATTCTGCTTAATTCTTGATTTTTGAAGGTTAGAAATACGAAAAATTGTCTTCATCAAACAGCAGCAATGGCGGAGTTCGTGATGTCGTAACTAATTTCAAAATTTCGCAAGCAGATCTCATTCTATGCAGAAGGGTCAAGTGCTGATAAAATATATCTGGCAGGTCTTTTCGGCAGAAATATATACTATCTTACCGGCAACATATTCAACAATATAAAACGAAACATCTACTTAGGATCAGTAGACAAACAGCTTTGAGCAGAGTAGCTCCTAATTAGAACAAAATCAGCTCAGGTACTAAAATATACCATAATCCATCATAGTTCAGCTCTTGTGAAAAAGATGACCCTATACATATGTGCGTGGGTATAGTGGTACACCAGATAACGAGAAAGTAGATCATCCAACCAGACCTGGGGCTAAGGGCTACTATTACTCGAGAAGATAAACCCACGAGCATGCGATGAAATCTTTGTCGCGTGCCTGACGTGGCTCGGTGACAAAAATTCCCCAGAGGCGGGTGACAGACGTCCAGCTTTAGCACGTAATTTGCAATGAGTCTCATTAATTTGTTATCTGGAATGTTCCAAACTGTGTGTGAAATATAATTGGAAGCAGTAAATTAAACATTTAAGTATGATGTACTGTAAAGTGTTATATTGCCCAAGCAACAAGAAAAGAGGCAACGTTCCTATAACGCTCAAATGGAAAAACAAGTTAGCGATAAATGGGTTTCAAGTGTTATCAGCAAACCAAATTTTATGTAAGAAGTGCAAGGATATGTTCGAAGCATTTAATGGAAAAACGATTACTGCTCAAAGGAAAGAAAGTAGGCATGTGAAAATGTTGGCGATACCTCAAAATATATATGATTAATAAAATACATTCACTTCATTTGATGAAATTAACGAGTTCTCGTAGTATCTGAATAAAAAAAGGGCTAATTATGGTGAAAATTATAAAATAAATTCAGTAATTAGCAAATGTTCCGCTAATTTATTGTCTGGTGTCTTTCAAATAAGTTTGTGTGTTGAATATAATTGAAAGCATTAACTTGAACATTTACGCATAGTGTACTATCGAGTGTTGGGTGGTTCAAGCAACAAGAAGAAAAGCAAAGACGTTTCGAATTGGCGTTTCTTGAGCTTTTTAATGGTTTATGAATGGGTTCTCAAGTGTTATCAGCAACCCAAATTCAATGTAAAAACTGCAAGGATATGCTCGAAGCGTTTTGTGGGAAAACGATTACTGTTTAACAGAAAAAAATAGCGATTATAATACTGCCTCGCCAGTAGACGTGAGAAGTAAAATGTTGGAGTTACCTCAAATTAAATGGAAGTTGAAATTGGAAAAAATACCCTTTATTTTTTTAATTATACAAAAATGGGTAGAATACGGTGAAAATTATGAAATACCCCCGATAGCATTTAATATTTAATAAATATTTAAAAAAAATATTTGTTGAATATTTGTAGCGACATATTTTTTAATATTTAATAAATATATTTCTTATATATTTATAGAATATTCATTATAGATATTTTTAGTATATATAATTTATATATTTTTGCGATATTTTTTCCAAATATTTAGAAAATCTATGAGGAATGATTTTTAAATATCATTTTTACATTTTGTTGAAATATCTAAATTTTTTCGTAAATATGTATGGATTTTCATCATCGATCTGATACATATTTTCAGTGTATATGGAAAATTCTTCATTGGTTATTTTAGCAAAGCCTGTAGGAATGCTTATATAAAATTGGATGTATGAAGAAATATCATTCTAGATATAATGGTTTAATTTGCTAGAAAAATATTATAAAAAAAACATTCTAAGCTTCCTCTGCATCTTGCAAGTCCACTCGTCTGAAAAAAAAACAAACTTACTAATTATGAAGTATCATTAAATACATAAGCTCTTCCCAGTGTATTTATAGGAATATAAAATGCAGTGGAACAATATTGGTGCAGAGCATGGTGAGTTACTCCGAGTAGCTCAACTGTGCCACTGAAAAGCAGCTCTATAGTGCACCTGAAAGGACCCTACAAGGCTAGTTATTTATGGTCTTGTGAATACCTTTATACTCAACTGGCACAATAATGTTTACCAGTCAGATAAGTTAACCTAGGTGATTATCGAAACACTTACCCTTTTCCCTTTTCCACAAAAAAACACTCGAATAATGAACCACTTGGAGGTACACAGGAGGCACGCTACCATAGTGAAAGTCAAAGGTAAAATGGATGCCTCAGGCCAGCTAGCTCTTATCACATTGGTCGCTCGAGGTCACACGCACATGGGCAGTCGTCGAAAATATTTAATGAATATTTTCTAAATATTGGAGATCTAATATATTCTATTGATTGAAAAGTAAATATTTAATAAATATTGTAAAATAAAAATTGTATTTAAAATATTTCAAATATACTGAATAAATATTTGATAAAAATGCTGTATTACAAATATTTATTAAATATTTGTTTAAGAAAACAAATATTTAAGTAAGATTAAAATATTATTAAATATTAAATACATATTTAATGAATATTTTGTGCTATCGGGGACATTCAACTGTTCAAGATTTTTATTAGTCCCTACCTATAAAAAAATAAATAACCATGTAGACATATAGGATTTTATATCATGTTATGAAGATGTACTCTGTATCAGGTTTTCTATTACTTTTTGAAAAAAAAAGTTAAAATAACAAATTAATAAACGCTACTCATGAGTAGGAAGTTTTACTTAAAATCAATCTCTTTAGACAAAAAAGTCCCTTTCATTAGAGCTCTAAAGGGATGTTCGTTTCAAAAGCTTTAGGCGCATTTTGAATGATTAAATCTCAAGGTATTCAGAATCTTTATAATTACATGTCCATTGTTCATTTTCGAAAAGTGATGACTTCATAAAGATAATTTCTTCATCTATAATGATAATACTTCAATGAATTCTATTGGCGTAAACATCAAAATATCGATAAAATATTCTATATAATACTGAAATAATCATGCAAATCGATATCTCAAAGAAATTTAAGCAAATACTCCAGATATTCAAAAGAAAGCGCTCTATTACCGAACAGTTGTCACCGAGTAGCATCATGCGCAACAGCTATTAATCGACCGCGAAGTTAGACTATCCCGATAGCATTAAATATTCATTAAATATTTTAAAAAAATGTTTGTTAAATATTTGTAGCGACAGATTCTTCAAAATTTAATAAATGTATTTCTTATGTATTCATAAAATATTCGTTATAGATATTTCCAAATATTTACAAAATATATTAGGAAAGATATTTAAATATCAATTTTATATTTTGGTGAAATATCTAATATTTTTCGTAAATATACTAAGTGACATATAAATCCGAACACCCAGTTTAAATGGTTTTATTTTAATAAAATTTTGTATAAGTACTTAATGAAGCATGATAAGTAAATGATAAAAATTTCAAAATGATTACACTGCTTTAAAGCCCTTTGACCTTTAATAATGTGTGGATGCACCCTGATTCTCCAACGCGCCTAGGCATGCTTCTGATCAGGTGGTCAATGTCCTCCTGTGGTATCTCATTCCAGGCAACCACCAACTCCTCTCGAAGTGCTTCTAGAGTCTGAGGAGGACGTTGCAAATTGAGCAATCTCCTACCCATCATATCCCACACGTGCTCAATTGGGGATAAGTCGGGAGATCTTGGTGGCCATGGACATCATTATATTGAAAGAAGTCTATTGTGACTCTTGCAACATGTGGTCGGGCATTATCTTGTTGGAAAATTGGATCTGCCAGGGTGTCAAGATAGGGTAAAAGATGGGGTTCTAGAACTTCGTAGATATAACGCTGCACGTTCATGTTACCTCTGATGAAGATTAAAGGTGATCTGGAACCATAAGTTATAGCACCCCAAACCATAACTCCAACAGTGTGATAAACATGTCTTTCAACAAAAAACTGTGGATTCCTCCTTTCACCACGTCGCCTTCTAACCCTGGCACGACCATCGTGCATGCCTAAGCAAAATCGAGACTCGTCACTAAAGACAATACTGTTCCATTCCTGATCCCAGAGTGACCGTTGTCTGCACCACTCAAGGCGATTACGTCGGTCTTCTCGAGTTAAAGGGAGGACCCAGTGTGGCCGGTATGAAAACAAGCCAAAACTTCTTATTTGTCGGTAAACACTTCGCATGCCAACAGGTCTTCCGTGTTCTGCAAACCATTCATTTGCAATAGACCTAGTAGTGGAGAAACGGTCCCTTAAGGCCAATAATCTTAGGCGGCGATCTTCACGGTCTGTTGTTCTACATCGGCGTCCAGTGCCCCTTGCTCTTTGCGTACGGCCTTCTCGAAGCCATGCCTGACAACACCTAACCACAGTGTCTACATTTCTTTGCACTCTAACTGCAATTGCCCGAAAAGAAAGTCCAGCTTCCCGAAGCCCCACTATACGGCCCCTATCAAACTCACTAAGTTGACGAAATCGTACAGGTCTCCGTACTCTAGGCATCGTAACTGATCGTAAAGGATGTCAAGAACCAAAATCCGCCAACGTTGATTCTTTACTGCGGCTGAAATATTCATTTTTAGAGCGTTGGTGAATTAAAAAGAAAGCAGTATAAAAACCGGAATGTCCAACTGATAAGGCTGAAAATTTTTTCACTTGTTATTTACAGTAAGATAAATACATTCACCAACTCTTATTAAAATAAAACCATTTAAACTGGGTGTTCGGATTTATATGTCACTTAGTATATGTATGGATTTTCAAGCATTAATCTGACACATATTTTCAGTGTAGATAGAAAGTTCTTCATTGGTTATTTTAGCAAAACCCGTAGGAATACTTATATAAAATTGGGTTTATGAGGAAAATTCTTTCTAGATATAATAGTTTAATTTGCTAGAAAAATATTATCAAAAAAACATTCTAAACCTCTTCTGCATGTTGCAAGTCCACTCCTCTGAAAAAAAAAACTTAATAATTATGAAGCATTATTGAATACATAAGCTGCTTTCCAGTGTATTTATTGGTGCTGAGCATAGTGAGTTACTCCGAGTAGCTCAACTGGGTCACTGAAAGGCAGCTCTATAATGCACCTAAAAGGACCCCACATGTTATGCCTATGATAGTTCGATATTTGGTTAATTTTTAAGAAAATTTAGTATGTGATTTTATATATCTTGATGAAAAATGTCCATGGGCACAACAACTTGATCCTTTGACTAACACTTATTCATTTTGTTGAAATGTGACTTTTTTTTAGTCGTACACAAGGCTAGTTATTTATGGTCTTATGAGTACCTTTATACTCAGCTGGCACAATAATGTTTACTAGTCAGATAAATTGAACTATGCAATTATCGAAAAACTTAAACTTTTCCACAAAAAAACACTCAAATAATGAACCACTTGGAGATACACAGGAAGCACGCTATCGTAGTGAAAATCACAGGCAAAATGGCTGCCGGCAAACGGGTCGTCTTAGGCCGACTTGCTATTATCCCATTGGTCGCTCGAGGTCACACGCACATGCGCCGTAGCCGAAAATATTTAATGAATATTTTCTAAATATTGGAGATTTAATATTTTCCATTGATTGGAAAGTAAATATTTAATGAATATTATAAAGAAATATTGTATTTAAAATATTTAAAAGATATTGAATAAATATTTAATAAAAATATTAAATTACAAATATTTATTAAATATTTGTTTAAGAAAACAAATATTTAAGTAAGATAAAAATTTTATTAAATATTAGATAAATATTTAATGAAAGTTTCGTGCTATCGGGGATATCTTCTCGAGTTATAGTAGCATGTACCAAGAAGTTCATAGCAGGCCCAGATATTCGTAGAACGTTGTAGCTATTGAGTAACAGTAAAGCATCAAAAGGTCATCAAGCTTGTTGTTAGTTTAGTGCTATGGAGCAGTGATGAGGCTAGTTATTTATGATTTTCCAAGTTCACCTCGTATGTCCATTATATTCCAATCCATTTGATGCTCTTTGATACATGTCCGTTTTGCCTCTATGTGTCGGAAATGAATTACAGCGATCAAACTGTCACTTTGTGAGATAAATTCTCCAGCATCTATCTAATAGATACCAGAGACCATCTGCTCTGATGTCCGGGAATTTATGTAAATTTAAACCGTTCCTTGCTGCAATTCGGTGTGTACTCAGCATAAGTTGGGTTGAGTAATGTGCACGCTCTATCGGTAAAGGTAAATAGAGATTATGTCTCTATTTATTGACACGTGCAGGAGTACCAGCAGTGGATCATGTAGTTGTTACTTTATTACTAGACTATTTAATATCCCTATGATGTTGAATTATAGCTCGAATGCATAGTCGTTCCCACGCTTTACTTTTTTGACAGTATTGACAATAACAAGAGAGTTCCAAATACTGAGAAACACGTTAAACAGTGTAAACGTATTACACTGTTTAACGCAATACCAATGGTCACGTTTATACAGAGATATCCGCTCGCAGTCAAAAGTCATCGCATAGCGCACAAAACATGTGTAAATGTGGTCTGTTGACTATACATAATTTTATTTCAACAATCAATAAAATAAAAAAGTAAGGCTAGAGCCATCACAAGGACTAGAAATTATGAGGCCCAGATGTAGCGAGAATAAGATTTTCATTAGGGTCCGGTCAGTTTTTTTTTACGGAAGCCCGTGGTGTGAATTTCAGTACAATCTTACGTCGAAGCCGAAGGTTGGGTTAATGATAATGACCATTTCTGCCTCCGGATTTTCTAATGAGTAGAGATTACTGTTTTACTGGGTGATATTGGATGGTGATAACTTGCTAAAATCAGGTAAAGTGATAAATAACTTAATGAGTACATGAATCTAATAAAGTTATGTTTCGTTCTAACACCAAGTCAGTAGCAGTATATCAGCCAGACACAAAAATTTTTAAGCTATTTTCGCCAATACACCGAAAATTCCTTCACTGGCCCTCGATAAGAACAGAAATTGAAATTAGCTACACACATCCACAGAGCTACATTGGAAAAGCCCAACATGTTAGTATAATTTTATAGCATTTAAAATGTAAAATAATTGATGCGTAGAACATTTCCAATATCATACCTCCTAGATAAAAATCAGTTTCAAAAACAAACAACCATCTACGTCACTTGGTTTTGTTGACAGTGGGATAAGTTACAGAATTGAAGTCGACAAACATAATATTGAAGTGAATTTTTGGCAAATTGACAAAAACCAATAGGTTTGCATAAAGTTCTTGAGCTGACTATGAAACGGGTTTCAATACTGTCAATAATTAATATCAGGGCCAAAGAATAAAAGCATATTAAGACCCCATAATAAGCCTGCTTCCCTGTTACAATAGGCTTATCATACAAAATTGGAGCTTGGGCTGAATACTATTTTCATGTAATTTGACAATAGGTTACTAATATGGTAAGGTCAAAGGGTATGTAGCTCCTCAAAGCTGCTCCAGTGCCAGAGCTATACTCGAAATGTGTCTTTTATTAAACGGTTTTTGGAGCTTCCTTAAAAATATGCGGGTATGTAGAAAATTGAAAAGGGTAAAGGTTACAATGATGCATTTGAAATGGTAATTCATATTTTTCATTGGCTCTGGCATTGGACAGAGTCGACAATATCTCCAAGATGCGTAGAAGATTGAGAGGATTTGTTTAGTTGGATGTTTTTCTCCATACGGAATAAGGTTACTTTCCTTATCAACTTGCCCTAGGTGTCTGTATCCTAAAATGCCATAGACGCATTTACAAATTACCAAACGATATGCAACTTTACGTACTCCCGAGAACGGTTTCCTTTATATATCAATCTCTCCGTCTTGTGGGATGCAGACACGTCGCAGATAAGGAACAAAAAAGAAGCGATAAATATTAATTTAATGTTGGCACGTGCAACGGCAACGTCTTTCCGTGGAAAGACGAAAGAGTATCCATGGCTGGGTGAAGACGACATCGGCGCCAAGTCGCGAACGCCAGCTGTGCACTGAATACATTTACATTTTATCCCGCAACATCCACGTACCTTGCCTATTTGTACATGTTGAATCTTTAAATTGAGGCGTCCACTTTGCATACAGGGTGTTAGGGCGGCTTTGATACGGCAGCTTTGTATTCTGTATGCAATGGATGGAGCGGCACTCAACAAGACCGCCCATTATGCTACTTGTACATTCGTTTCAAAAGTTGCCCAACTCTAAAAAATTAATACAATAACTTTCTGTTCATCTTTTCCTTAACCTCGTCACAGAAAACGTCGCGTTGTCAGCTCGTTAATATTAGATAGATCTAAAGTAAATGGCAGAAGTTCGTTGAAACTATCGTACACATAAGTGATGAGTGCTTTTTCATTTTAAAAAGTGCAGTCAAGTAACTTAAGCCTACGCATCTCTTACAGTTATATCAGCTAGTGAAGTAAAAAATGGCGTTGAGTAGGTTGACTCTGCACTTCCAACTCAACCCTTACATCAGTTCATAAAGCATTACGTTTACCACAAGTTAGCCTTCTAAGAAAAAAGTTAGCAAGAACATGCGTAGCAGAAGAAATAAATGGATCAAGTCAGTCAAACAGGCCCATACAATTGAACCATGGTTCCCACTTATCTGATAACGTTGTGATCTAGATATTTCTGTCCTGCCCTCACGACAGTACCGGTGATCTGGTAACGTTGCTGTGACTAGGCTCGGCACACGCTAACTCAACACCGCGTTAGTAGTTGCAGCCACCCATCTGTCATAGTAATGGTTAGCCCTCAAAGCAGGTATCTGGACGTTGGATGAGTTGTGTGGGACGTGTGTTTTGAAATTTTTTTGTCTTAAGGCCAATTCTACAGGAAATACAGATATATGTTTCCCATCAGCTGTAGCCCCAAACCATAATGTTAACTCGCACAAAAAAAATTCTGAAAATATCAGGTGCCTCTGAAATATTATAGAACAAAGTTTGCAGCTTTTTGATACTTAGCTTAGTAGTAACCCCGTCTGGAAATTTCACTAAAACCCGAACGCTACTTTCCAAGTTATCGACGGGGCAAGGATATCAGGCATGATTTGACGTCATATAAACTGTAAACAAAGGAACGTCATCCGTATGTCACTCGTGGACTTAAGCTGGCTTCACTAAATATTTTTTTAAAACTCGTTATCAACGTAATAGATCCTCTTTTTCTCGTTTCACTGAAGCAAACAAAACAACTATGGACGTTGGAGTCGTAAAAGCAGAAAGCACAAATTTGCCGAAAATTGAAAAATTGATGGTTTTTGACTTCCATGTAAATACATTGATATGATGATAGACATAAAAGGAAGAATAAGTACTGCACTTACATAGTCTTTCGTTCCAGAAGTCATTCAAAACTAAGCACATGCATCATTGTGTCTGAACAATTTTATCTAATATTGCATTTCTTCATCTGCAAGGGAACCATATGGTAATGATGCCGTAGGTTACGTCTGACTTAAACGATACAATAAAATCATCACAGTAAAATGTAAAATATGTCCCGAACATAAGGCATCCTCCAGGCAATACACAGTGTTGCGTATATTTATTTCCCTGGCCCCACAGGTTTCCTGGAGTTCTTCTCGATGTGCTTTTACATTCTCAAGCGATACGATAACAAAAACTACTATATTTTTTTACTAGCTGAAGTCATTTAAAAGTTTGAGAGGTTGTCCTGCTGTCAGCTGCTGTTTACAGATCGTACAATGTCAAAACAAATGGATATTGGCCAACCACGGCGGAAAGCATTTTCGCCTGTCTAAGAAAAATATATGTCTGAATTAAATGTTTGCGATCTCTTAGGTCTAAGAAATATGGTTTAATAGAACAAATATTAACTATTTTAATTCTACTAAAAGAAAGTGTCAACTAACCTATTCTACCATCCACAACAATTTCCAAACATTCATAGTTTAAAAGTGACCCGATTGTCCAAGCTACGGTATTTATATGACTTTGGAGCATGTAGAAACTATAAACTATTCATAAATTATTCACATATTTAATATTCCATCCTGTTCGAATTGTTGGTCTTCAAAGTTTTGGGGTTTGATGCCATTACCATAACAAACTTTGGACCAACTAACGTCTAGATATATCTGTGTGATATGTATTATAGTCTACGCAACTTACATCTATCAATATAAATGATAGCAATAGCAATTAACATGGGATCCCGGACTATACGGCCTGGTGTGGTATTCGGAATGTTCGAGCTTGACCGTATGGAAATCCAGTCATGCTCCGATAGAGGTTTTGAGGTGAAGCCGTAAAGAATCATTTATTCCTTTGTTCGAGCAATCGGATTCTATCTTTGTGTAGTTTCTTAGCTGGAAAGCTGAAGGTAGAACTACTTCCGCACGTAGCGAATACTAACAAAGGCCCCCCACATCACGTATGGCAAGCATACAGTTTGAATCAACGAATTGGAATAGATTAGAAGGAGCTTCGCCTATATGTCTGAATTGAACTGTTTGTCAAAATTGCGTAGTTTTTGTTCATACCTTTGACTCATTTGTCTATCAATCCCTGCCAAAGTGACAGCGTTGTATCATATTAAACATATCTACCTTCGTTAGGCTTGTGCTGCTCTTTGCAAGTTCTGTAAGTAATAGCACGCCTTGAAATCGTCTATCACCACAATTATCTGCAAACACTCAAGTTCTTAATATTATACTAAGGGCCGACTTCACCATTTGATAAACCTTTATTCTGCATCAATAGTACGAGTACTAAACAGTCGCTCAAATATACCCAATCAGCCTCAAGATCTGTCCGTCAAATTTTTCTCATCAAATAGCATCAAAGTATTCAAAGCAAAACACTGTAAAATATGAAGTGACAGCTTGCCATTGACATGTTTTCAGTTTATTAAATATTATGAAATTATATAAAACTGAACCAAAATAAAAAAAAATGCTTGATGGCTGAGTAAAATCCATTTTTTTTAGTTTAGCTGAAGGTTTCTCCATGTTTATTGCAACTTTTGTAATCCATATGTGATTATATTAACTCAACATCACCTACTGGGTTTTCATAGTTTATCCTACCTTTGCAAACTTGCACTTCCAAATTGTTACATGAAAAAGCCATTTCCCTCAAATTTTTGTTAGGTGTTGCATTTCAATACATTCATACACTTCTTTAAAATTCCTCAACGACATTTTGACTCCACTGGTCCGAAACTGTTCAAGATTTTATTCATACATTCAATTGCAGTTGCAGTTTTTTTATTTTAATTTCAGTGTATCAGTCGCACCGTTGGTGATGGTACATGGTACACTCAACATAACCACGTATTTCGGGGTTAGTGCAGATTTAACTGTACACGACAGTGTAATATATAATTCTGCACAAGAAAGATCTTGTTTTCATTCCGGAAATCCATTTTTTAGAAATAACACAACAAGCTCAAAACAACAAGTGTCAAGTGACCACAAAACAGAAACTACAGTAACGTTGGAAAATAGACCAAAGAACAATTGACATTTGAAATTAGTGTCTCACAATGTTAGCGATGAGAGGATACATTTGCAATCAGTGGAATGCATTGGAACGGTTGAAAGATATGAATTGAATCGTTTTTACGTTATCTCGACTGACAAACTGTTTCGATACATACATTTTTTGTGATATTGTTGCATAAAGTAGTTTGTTCAGGAACCAGTTCCTAGAACTGAATGCAACTTAATGCAAAGAACTAGAAAGCACATCACTATTTCAAGTAATCGAAGGAGGGACAAATTGTCATTTCATCGCACAAGTGATGTGTTTAAAATACTCTCTACCTTAGTTAATACCTTTGATCCTGAAGTTGCTCCCAAAGCAACATTTAACAACATGAATATACAGGGTGTTTCAGTTTATTGTTGCATAACTTTAAGATTCGATAGAACTTTTAAAATTAATGCATAAAGTCTATATAAACATGGGTCGAAAAATGCGTGGCTTCCGAAATACAGGGTGTTTAAATTTACTTTCTAAAATAGTTTTTTTTAAATATTTCGAACAATATTTGATGTATAACAGTGAAAATTGGTATACAAGGGTTTTTTGGTATGACAAAACGAACCAAGCATAGTTTTACTGTAGCCGCTAGAGGGCGCTCTCTGCTGTACCTGTAGTGTATTAAAATGACCGAAAAAATTTTCTTAGTGCAATTTTTTGCTTTTTGAATAAAAAAACTGATTCTTCGCACTTTTCAACATAAAAAAGCTCTCTTGTGAGTTTTTGTTATAGTTAGCCGTTTTTGAAATATTTCGATTTTTAAGGTTCGATGCATTTTTAATTATTTATGGGAAAATAATATTTTTTTTACATTTTCGATTTGGGCATTACAAGTAATTAAGATGATCGTTTAGATTGTGTTTTTAAACACAGCAATAATTCCTAACTCCAAATAAACACAAACAAACAGAATATTAACTTGTTTAGTTTTCCAATATTATTTTTAACAAATTAAATTAATCATTTACAACTAAAATGCTATTGGATAGTTAGGACAAACATACAAAATCTAAAGTAGTTGCTCGAAAGGTAAACCCAATTGTTCAATACAAAATTCACATCTACGAATGATCGAACGTGGTATAGCATTATACAAATAAGGCCTTATTTCATCACATGCATTCCTGATTCTGTCTATTAGCATATCTCTTGTGGTTACGGGAGTCTGGTACACTTTTTCTTTTAGAAATCCCCACACAAAGAAATCTAATGGATTTAGGTCAGGGGATCGTGGAGGCCAGGCGTTGCTGGAAGTGTATGGATATATTGCCGCCAGAAGCTGAGATATATAGCGCCCCTACCCCTTATAACCCCCAATCTCTACAAATATTTTTCTGAAAATGATCAAAAATCTCTGAAACGTCCAAAAAACATGATTTTTGAAATTTTTCGAGATTACAGTACTTTCTCGTTAGTGTAGCATTTTTTTCGGAACATGATTTTTGAAGACCGCATACTTCGAACAATTGTCATTATTTTGATTTGTCTTGATTACACTATCTTTAAATCAGCATTTTGAAAATAAATACTTTCAGTAAGATAATTTTATCATTATTTATTAACACGCGACTACTTTCTTGCCGAACGTTTTAATTCAAATATTCATCAGCTAAACGAAATCCATACTTCTGAAATCCTCTACGTATTGACTCAGCTATAAACATGTGCAGTTAGTGTTTTTTTTGTCCAAATTTGCAGCAGCTACCTATCGTGTCGCAGAGCTCCTCAAATTCAATGTTCTTCGCAAAATGGCCGAGGAGTCGCCATTTTTACATGATTCTTCAGGATAATTTTGGTTATAAATTTGTGATAAATTAGTTGCAAGTGTAGCTATAACTTAGTGTCACAGTAATAAATTAGCCTTTGGACAGTAAAAACGGTGTTTTCATTGCCATGACCTTTCATTGTGTATCATTATTTACTTCAAATGTTAGGTATATCCAAATAAAAACGTTGCAACTTTCGACCTCCTCCTTTTTGAGATTTCAACATATCTTCATGGTACCTCCTATATTATACCTCCAAACTTGTGAGAACGAAGGGAAACCCATTCACGACACCGGATGTTCTACGACCGTATAGGAAGTTCGCTCTCTTCAGAAAAGATTTTCGGGACGGCTTCTGAACGGAAGTTTGTTCCAAGGATTTATAGGGCTGTTACGTTGTTCTGTTTGTATGTTTATCGGATTGTAGTTTTGAAGTTTATGATTACAGATACAAATTTTACTAAACTTGTGTTGGAAACGTTTATACAGTTCACATTTCTTAACAAAATGATAATAATAATAATAACACAACATAACGTCTTTATTCATCATCAATAATGTGAGGGACACAGATAGCGAAATTAATCCTGGGCTACTCTTACACTTAACTACCTTTTCCTATATGTTAAAAACGTACGATGTTTTGTGCAATATTTGAAACAAATCCACTAAAGGAGCATAAACTAGTAACTGAAAGAAATAACTAAACGCTAAACTAAAGTACACTAAAACATATATGTATACATGTATGTACTACTTTGTACATGAATGCCTAAACATCCCAGAAAAAAACATTAAGCCAGAGCAGACATATATATTTTGATTTCTCTACGAAAAATGACAAGTAACATTTTCCTGTATTCAGTAGGTGAAGTATTGTAAAATATGGCAGCGTTGTATGAGAAGCAACGTTTGAAAATTGTCGTAAAGTGCGGAGGTATCCTAATCATAGAACGGTCCCTAGTATTCAACGAACTTCGCGATTAAACATGATAGTTTCTCTCAGAAACACAGGTTTTGATGCACCCATCAACTTGTGTATTTGTACTGTATAAGTTTATCAATCTTTAGCCATTCCATTTGGCAGTATGTATTGCTAACGTGATTAAATCTCCTCAGCAAGCAATTATTTTGAATAATTTGCAGTATGCTCTTCATACGCTGATCTAAGTACGGATAGTATAAAATATGACAATAGGTCAGAGTTGACAAAACAGGTCAGAGGTATTATGAAAGTTGAGCATTTCCCTTTCAATAACAACTACGTTAAAACCACATAGTTAATCTCGATAAATGATGAATCATTCGCGCTGGAAGTTATCACCGTTGGATTCAAAAATATAAGTTGTTTAGCTTCTTCCTAAAGTTTGCTATCTAGGAATTTACTCCGCCCACGTCACGGTTCCTGAAAACCACCTTTGTACCAGCTAGATAATAATATGATACAAAGAAACGTCGAGAAAGATGATTTAAATATACCCGTGCAGCATCTGCACCATCTGGAAGGCACCGTAAATTGACATCATACGACACATTCGTTATTGGTGGGAAGGTGCCACTTGTTTCGAATCCGAATTATAAAGAAACAGACCGGTTCACCTACGCAGCGTGTGTCACCTCGTCTGGATATTGGCGCACGTCGTATCTTTCCACCTCACGACTTGGTAGAAAAAGGGCTGGATTTAATATCGTGATTTTTTCGAACCCTAATGTCATTTTCCAAAAAATGCTCATTTTTACACTATACGCTGTGGAAGGTCAATCACAGACAAATTTAAACAAATTGCCTTGAATCAATTTGTTTTGATTTGCTTTATACTCGTCCCGTGCACAAGCTTTCAACCGTTTCTATTTCAACCATTGATTAACGTATTACACCTGATGGTAGTCAACCTAAAGGCCGTCTGTCACAATACGAAATTTTGTGTTGTGCTGTGAGAAAATTCGTTACTGAATTTAGTTCCGCATTTGCAAATCATAATTTTGTCTGATACGTAACGAAATTTTTATAATTACCTTAAATTTACATCATGCTTGTTCTAAATGTTACATTGCAGCGTGTAATGCAGCCCTTAGCACAAGTTCCTCGGTGCATATATGCAGCCCCATCGAAGATATTTCACCTCACGTTCGATATTTTCGAGCTTGGTCGCTTTGAAATGTAAGCTTTGAGGTGAAGCCGCAGAGAGCTGTGATGCGGCTATTCCTTTGTTCAATAAATTGCGTTCTGCCTCTGAAACGCGTGAAGGCAGCATGGTTTAATCTTCTTCTAACGAGGACTAACAGCCATGTGGGATAAGAAAATATGTACGAGGTAGAGCCCGCAGATTCATCATAGGAGGTTCAGGAGACGGAAAAGTTGCTCGCTTTGTATTGTTTCTGTTTTTGTATGTTAATGCCGCACTGCGGGAGACAATAGAAATTGTATCAAATAGATTTCTGCACGTGTATTCAGAGTAGCAACCATTTCCTCTTTGATGAATAGTTTGGGGGCATAAGACAGACCACACCCTAAGTTACTCATTAGACGTGTACATGTGTTGCAGGAGAAGCTGACCTCTGAGCTAACTTATAAACTGCTAGTTAACGCAGATATTTCATGGTATGCGGGATGCTGCACTACTATTATCTGTTTGCTTGATTGTATCACCATATCACTAGTTGCTTTGAAACAATCTTTAACACCAAACGGTTGAAAAAAAGAGCTAAGACCTCCAAGAAGATTTTGCTATAGGCTGAATGGATTCATTTGTGACTATACCCACATGTATTCAATGTTGTTTCATGCGTTTTAGCAATCATCGGTACGATATAAGTCAAGCGATTGGAAACGGTGAGTTTGAGGATATGGATCTTAAATTAACAGATTTAGAAATACTTCCCCAACAACATTTATTGAGGACTGTACGAACAGTCCGTTGCCAAATTCTAACAAGAATTTCAGAAGTGACTTGAGAGATTCTTAACTGGGTATTGAACATCGAGAGGTGGGCGTGAGATCTATTTACAGTCGGTATTACTTACAACGCATTTATAGAAAACAGTATGTACCTATGACAGTCTACGATAGTTTCCTTATTGGAAAAAGGTATATAGAAACCGAATTAAGACTATTATCGACTATGTTCACTAGCACTAAGGATCTGAACCGTCTTGGTGTTTGGAGTATATTTTAGCTCAGCTGCTGAATAATATCTGAATGAACTGAGAATCACTGACAGTAAATATCACCTGGTCAAGCGTACTTTATACTAATGACCAATTGCACCACCTTGCTGACGTCGCCTTGAAGTTAAGTTACACCTTAGTTTCGACATTTTTGTTGCTGGGTTGTTAAGAACGACTATAACTGAGGTCGCAAAAATTAGAGCTCTTGCTGACATTTAACCTCTAATTTTGGTACCAACTTTCTACCTTATCTGCACATGTTCTAAAATTAGGTTTTTAATTTCTTCAGCTCTCGAGTATGTTTCCTCAGCTCATGATTGTGGCTATCGTTTTTACGTACGTGATATTTTACCACTTTGTCTAGATCAGCTATGTAAAGGATAAAAATGAGAAGTCCAAGCACTGTTCCTTGTGGCACTCGCGAGGATAAAGTTTTTCGTGATGGATTCATACTAATATCAATAACAACTGATCATTCTAATGAATGAGTCATCAAATCCATAAAAATTAAATTTAGCTAATAACATCGAATGATTTGTCATGTCAAATGCTTTGGTAAAGTACGAGTGGACTCAAGATGTCGACATATTTTGATCCCAAGCCTTTACTTACTTTACTGTTATCTGTCTAAGTCTAATAACGTACCTTCAATATTGTAACCCTTTCCTGAATCTGCATTGCTTAGCTAGTAGTATTTCAGGATGTACAATGTAATCTTTTATCTGTATAAACATCACTTTCTCTACTAATCATCCAGTATGATGGGCTTAAAACTTTAAAACACACTTCCAGATCACAGAAAAAGTTCTGCAAATCTGGTCTAATTTAAGAAATACTTCAGGCAGATTCTGCTCAAAAAGGCATCTCAATTAAAAAGCTTACATGTTGAACGTTTACGCAGCATTCTTGTCCTACCTTTTCAGACTATACTGTTATAACTGTTATGATTTAGTTAATTTGTATTAATAATTAATATATATATATATATATATATATATATATATATATGTATACTTGGTCAGGCTAATTAACGACAGACAGACATCCCCTGACAATTGACCTATAATAATGGTCCCTGTCATCAACTAGGTGCATCAAGTATGCATTTTAAAATACATTGCAAGATTTGAGACAAAATGGAATAGATGGATACTTAACTAATTTTACAAAACGATATTAATAAATCATTTAAGTAATCTTTAGATCACAATCTACCTATTAATCCACAAAAACCTCCAGCTAAATAAAAGAATCTTTCAATTTTCTGTTTCTGCAAAAAATTCTTGGTGTTGTTTTTGATACAAAGTTAAGGTTTATTGTTAAAAAGTCACAGAAAACCTATCTAAGGCTACGTGCCCTTATAACAAAGAGGTAATTACAAAATTTTTCCTTTTTTATTTTTTACTGTCGATGTGAATAACAAAGTCTGTCTATGAACAGCGTGTTGTTGTGAACAGTTGCTAGCGACTATACGGTTAAGTGTAAGAGTATCAGAATGCTAAACTTTGCCAAATAAGTCTGACATCTGGGTATAATACAATGTAATTATAGATAAATAAAGAAGTCTATTATTATTATTTTTCCCTAAAATTTTACTCTAGTTACACTGTTTCTAAATAGTCTAATCATATTATCAAATTTCCCCTAAATAATTGTGAAGTCTGGTTTTTTTTGGTGCAAGTCGTTCAAGGGGGTATTTAAAACATGGATGCATAAAATGTGTACACCAATTTCTGTGGGAAAACTTTTTGACAACAAAGAATAAGAAAACGTGTTTTTTGGAACTCATTCGAAAGTGTTAACAGGAACAAAACTGTGTATATAAGAGTCGGTATGTATGAGATCTACAAAATGAGAACACACGTAAAAAGATCCGACTAATAGCAAAAAAGTTATGGCCGAAAACCGAGGCAAACTGCAGGTTTTGGCACTTGTTGGTAATGCGACCATGGATTTTCGTAGATATTTGAAATTCTTCAAAACCGTGAGATTCGTACTTCTAAATAACCACAACAAAATTGGAGTAGATTGGTCAAGTAGTTTTTAAGAATTTCTAATTGTTTATCCCAAAACACCTGTCTTCCGTTCATCACTACTAGTTTATTGAGCAATATACAGGGTTCGTTCAAACTGCATTTAATAGCAAAATACATTCCGAAAGATAAATGTTACGTTTTTTTATTCTAAACAAATTCATACATTTCGTGTTTGTGAGTAACTGAACAAATGCGCTACGATATTCGAAAAACTTACGTTGCTATACACATTCTATAGCAAAGCGGATGTGTCTATCATCTTTTGTTGCGAATTAAACTCACAAATACGAAATGTTTGAATTTGTTTAGAAGAAATACGTAACCCATCGAGTTTTGCATAAAAATAACATTTATCTTCCGGAATGGCTTGCGATTCATATCGGCAAGGTAAAATATTGTATTTTGCTATAAAATGCTCTTTGAACTAATACTGTATATTGCTCAATAAACTAGTAGTGATGGCCGGAAAACAGGTGTCTTGGGATAAACAATTAGGAATTCTCAAAAACTACTTGACCAATCTACTCCAATTTTGTTGTGATTATTTAGAAGTACGATTCTTACGAATTTGCACAATTTCAAATACCCGCGCGAAACCATGGTTGCATTACCAACAAGTGCCAAAACTTGCAGTTTGCCTCGGTTTTCAGCCACAAGTGGTCTCATTTGTAGGTCTCTTAAATACCTAAAAATCTTATGTGAAGAGTGTTTTCGTTCCTGCCAACACTTTCGATTGAATGCCAAAAACACGTTTTCTAATTCTTCCTTGTCGAATAAAAGTTTTCCCACAAAAATTGGTGTACCCATTTTATGCTTCTATGTTTTGAATACCCCCTTATATCGCAAACCAGGGGTATTTTCGTCTAATATGATTAGGCTAAAATGTAGATTTACCTTAACATATGGATCACCTGTGCTAAGAGGTAGTTTTTGGGAAAGGCGGCACAAGATTTAGCTGCTGAGTCCTAGTAAGTGCAGCCAATAGCTAAATCTTCTATGGAAACAAACGAAGGTGCTTACTGACTAAATATTGCGGATCCAACCCTTTGTCTTCTCCTTTCTGGATGCTGAAATTATTTTCGAGGACATGCATTAACGTATCAGCCCCAAATCTGATTAGACTTCTAAATGAATACAGAACGGTTAGAGCTCATGGCAATCGCGGTCTAAATTTAATTAATCGGCTAATAGCTTGGTGAGTGAATATCGTTGCCAGAAAATTCAATTTTCATGTGAAAATGATAGCATTAACCTTACGATACAGCCATCAGCATGCCCAGTTTTACTGATATGACTTAGTTCTCGTTTCGTGGTTGTATTGCATTAGCTTACAAGATAAGTGTGAAAATACAAGTCGAGGCACCTGATCCTAAACAAATTCCAACCCTTGCAATTAATAACGATGTCGCCTTGCCTTTTATATCACGACCTTGTACGAGGTTTGACCGTGTATGCGGAACAGTTACTTAAGGACAACAGTAAGTTAACCTCACCCACTTGACATTTTTTATATTTGAGAGGAGAAACGTAATTAGCGTTAGAGAATACTAACTTACTGTACTGTGGATGTTTATCAAGGCCGAATAAGTAATAAGAGTAGCATTGATGTGCTAGCGATGTATCTCTTACTGGCAAACATATCTAGATTTTAATAAAAATAAATTTTCTTAATAATATCACAGGGATTCTGGAACGATCTTAATATCGCCGTAAATGTTATGGTGCCGTAATTTTATGTGACGGGGTAAGGAGAGACGATATAGCAGCCAGAATACAACGCTATATTGCTGGACAACTGAAGCCGGTCAAATCAGTTGAGGTTAACGTAGATGTCGGCCTGCCACAAGGGTCTATATTGGCCTGTGTACTTTTCCCTTTATATAAATAACTGTAGCAACGAAGTACTCAATATCATAACTGGTTTATGAGAAGTCAGCTAGTTCTTCCAACGCTGTAGCTAGTTTTAAATGGTTCGACATTGCAGACTAATAACAGCACATCGTTTTTAGGCCTTCACCTCCTGAGCTTTAAAGGACATTGTGATTACGTTACAACAAAGTTTATTTCACAAGCATATCTATTCCAGAATCTCAGGTCTACTTTTACACAGCAGCAGTTATTGATGGTGTATCATGGTCAGGTCACGTATGCGAAATGCTTTTGAGGTTCATCAGTGGATCGCTTCCAAGGTGTTCTTGAGCCAAAAACGGCTAGTAAGGTGTATATTAGGCGTAAGTAACACACACAGTTGCCGAGAATTGCTCAAAGGGCCCAAAATAATGACGCTGCATTCGCCTTTTCTTTAAGAATTGGCTATGTATACCTTTTTAAACACACAAATGACACTCATATACGTTTTGCCCGGTACAAGTTAGGCAGCAGATCACATTGTATTATGGGACCAAGGATTCTTAACAACATGCCCTACTCCATGAAAAGTCGTTTTAAAACAAGCTGAGAAGCTATTTTATCACTAACTGTTTTTAGGCAGTCAGCGACTTTGTCAGTTTTTACATATTAACTTTTAACATTTATTAGTGGTTTCATCCATTCATTCATTTTATTTCGACTCATTTAAACTTTTACAAATGATTGTTAAACTGCTTGTTATTGTTTGTTGTATTTGTTTGTCTTTTATTTACTTATGTATATACAGAGTGTTCCTTAATGATATGCGAATATTTGAGGGTGTGAATTTACATGAAAAATTAATGTTAGTTTGCTTAATAAACTATGGTCCAAAAATGTTTACTTACAAAAACTCGGGGTGTTGAAGTTTTAGGAAAAAAATAGAAATTAACTAGTATTTTCAGAACCGCTCCAGATATTTCACTGATATTTAGTACGTAGTGACAGTTAATAAAGTTTCATATGTTTCAATGCAAAAATAATTTTTAGCTTGAACAGTGGCGTGCGTACGGGTATTGACTTCGATATTTTTTAAGAAAAAAATGGTACGCCAATGGTTTTTTGCCAAATAAAAACTATTTTTGAATTTCCCGTTCAATTTAGAACAAATGATCTTGCCTGAGTTGTTTTCCATCGATGCGCCATTTTTGAGTAAAAAAATAAAAACCGTTCTATTGTCTAACTTGCAAAATTATTATTAATTTAATTGGAAAAACTAACTTATTAGGGGTAATTAACAACAACAACTGACAACGTAAACATAACATTAAAACCAACGAAATGATTACAAAAATTATTCTATCGCCAGCTGCAACTATTCTTTGTCTTAATTCCTCTACGGTCTTAATGGTACTTGTGTACACTAGTGTCTTAAGATAGCCCCACAAAAAGAAATCTAAACTGTTGAGGTCTGGGGACCTTGGCGGTCATTCTTAGGACCCACCGCGGCCAATCCGACGATTTGGATAAACAGTTTATAAATAATTACAAACTGCTACACCGAAATGCGCTGGTGCACCATCATGCATGTACCAAATATTGTTTCTTATTTCTAACGAAACATCATCAAGCAGCAAAGGCAACCGTTGTTGAAGAAAATTGAGGTAAGTCTGTCCGTCAAGTCGTCCCGGCAAGAAGAATGGGACAATAAAGTGGTTGCCAACAATGCCTGCCCATACGTTAACCGAAAATTGGTGTTGGAAATGGATTTGGGTTACAGCATAGGGATTTTCGTCTGCCCGCAAATAATCATTGTGGAAACTCTGAATGGCATTTCGGGAAAAATTAGCTTCGTCCGTGAACAGAATCGTTGATTCAAATTGCGGATTTTGTGTAATTTTTTGAAGATGCCACTGACAAAAGGTCACACGCCTTCGAAAATCAATGGGAAGTAATACCGGTACTTAAATTATGGTAAGGATATAACAAAAAATCCACTAAAATTCTGAATATTGAGGTAACTCTGTCCGTCAAGTCGTCCCGGTGAGAAGAATGGGCCGATAAAGTGGATGTCAATAATTCCTGCCCATACGTTAACCGAAAATTGGTGTTGGAAATGGGTTTCGGAATTTTCTTCTGCCCACAATTGATTATTGTGTAAATTTCGAGAAAAATTAGCTTCGTCCGTGAACAGAATCATTGATTCAAATTGCGGATTTTGTGTAATTTTTTGAAGACACCACTGACAAAAGATCACACGCCTTGGAAAATCAATTCTCCAAACAATTTGATGGCAAATATTCAAGTGTCTAGCGATCTTCCTCGTACTCGTTTCAGGATGTTCTTCGACTTCGTGCAGCACTGCTTACTCAATTTCAGGTGTTCTCGCAGAGGTCTACCTTCAGGTTTTCCTTTTCGGACAGAACCAGTTTCAACAAGACAACGATGAATATTAGAAAAGGTTCAACTATCTGACGATCGGGATATCTCTGGTGATAAATCCATCTGGCTTGCTCACCATTACTGTCGGCAAGGCCATATACGTAATGCGTTTCCGCCATTTCTGTATTTTATTAATTCACCATTATTAACAAGATTGTAAAAACGAAATAATGAGAAAGATCTCACAGCGAACAGATTTGAATAACAGAGGCTTGTCAGATGTCAAAAGCCAGTGACATATTCCAGAGCAACTAGATATTTATTGCTAAATTGCATTCTTCAATTATTACATTAATTTTCTCGGACAATAGAACGGTTTTTATTTTTTTACTCAAAAATGGCCCATAGAAGGAAAACAATTCAAGAGAGGTCATTTATTCGAAATTGAACGGGGAATTTAAAACTAATTTTTATTTGGCAAAAAACCATTGGCTTACTATTTTTTCTTAAAGAATATCGTAGTCAATACCCGTACGCACGCCACTGTTAAAGCTTCAACACCCCGAGTTTTTGTAAGGAAACATTTTTGGACCATAGTCTATAAAGCAAACTAACATTAATAATTCATGTAGATTCACACCCTTAAACTAACATTAATTATTCATGTAGATTCACACCCTTAAATATTCGCATATCATTAAGGAACACCCTGTATATTTATTGTTCTTTTGACGAATTCAACACGAGTTTTATACACGTCTAACGGAAAATAAACAATTGTTATCATTTTTATATTCTGAATTCTGTATCTCTCGATCTGGATTGTTTAGTTACGTCGTATCAATTTATTACACTGCGCCTAACCTCAACTAAATGCTTGAGAAAGACAATTTGTTAATCCTCCATAATTTTCTGGTCACTAAATGGATCAGCATAAATGCTTCAAATATTGTTTAGTGACGATGTTCTAGCCACCATAATGGTCTTTTTTCGAGTATAAATGACAATTCTTATGATAATATATTTTGTTTGTATGTCCTCAAGGTGAATGTTTTTCTCCTTTTCACATTTCTATACAGCGTGTAACTACAACTGTTGTACTAAACATTGTTTCAAGCATTATATGGTTTCATTTAGCAGCCAATCATGGAGCATTATCAGCATAACAACCACAGGATAAGTTTCAGGTGTTATGTTATGACGATGTGTGTCAGCTATTGTCTATAGCCCCACCTACTGGTTTCGTTACTTAACGTATGTCCTAAAAGTTTTGGCACAAAATATCTATCGGATTTTTTTAATGAAGAAACTTATTTAAACACTAACTAGTTGTCATAAATTACAACTCAAGACTTAACTAAACTATACAATCGAATTATGTGGAGTTGCTCATTCTGTTGTACCAGACGCAACTTACCTCGAATGTCTCTCATGAAGGCCTGGACGGAATTCAGATCAATTTCTTCCAGTTTTTCGTAAATTCGCCGTATTAATTGTTCTTCATCTTGGGCTTCCCATCCTCCATGATAAACCTTCCTACACATAAAAGCCCAAGAATCCTCTATTGTTCGAGCCTGCGGCAAGTTTGAAGGACTATCGATTTTGGCAGGCTGCGAAAACCAGGAGTTCGCCAATTTTGGATAAAAATCGCTTTGGGATACAGTAATCCCAAAATACTTTTCAAGGTTCTCTAGAGCAAAGTTTACCTCTAATTTAGATACTTACCGACCGCGAAAATTCTAATTCTTGACCGAATTTTTAAGCATTGAATGTACCCATCTTTAGAGCTATTCAGACATTAAATGGCCTATAACTCCAAAATGATCAGGATTAAAGATCAGTTAATGGTAACCTTTTTTGTTCGTAATGATAAAAAAAATTATTAAAAAAAAAATTGATCTGGGTTACCGTGCAGCTATGTTCAATGCTTAAGAACTCGTTAATAATTATATTTTTTGAAGTCGTCAAGCATCTAAATTGAAGTTAAAACGCTGCTCTATAAGAAACTGATATTTTGAGGTTGGTTTATTTTCAGGTAAAATTGACGAACGTTCGGTTTTCGCAGGCTATACATCGGCCTTCAAGCGAAGAACGCCAAGTGTGATGTCGCCTTAAGTCAGCGCTACCACTGAGTTTCTGCTGCCTCACCGCAAACATTCCACCCGGCGTCACATCGATGCATTTGAGCTTGACCGCATAGAAATGCAGCTTGCAGACCTGCCCCAAAAGGCTTTGGAGCGAAGCCGTAAAGATCCGTTTACGCGGCCATCCCTTTGTTCGACCAATTGGGTTTCTGCTGTCTTTGTGGGCTTAGTCGATGCTGCAACTGATATTTTAATCCCCAAGTTACGGATACATTTATTCGTTTAAGCTGGAATGATTCCCAGCGTGGTCTTTATCTACCCCTTGAGGTCAATTCCGAAACTCAAAGGATTCATGACTGTGACGGTGGAAAAACAACTGGGGTGCTTGAGATTTAAATGAAGGCTTACGTTTTATCATTACTGGTAACAGAAGTTATACAGGATGTTGAAAAAGTACCTGCTAATATTGTAAAGGGCGATTCCCTGGGTCATTGTAAGAAAAAAGTTTACATAAACATACAATAATAATCATAATGTAAGGCCTCTATTTATATATCTATTGCTCAACAGTTTAACGCCATTTACAGAGCAATCTACTATAACAAAAATAACCATGACGAATTTTGTAAAAAAGCAATTCCATAAAACAATACAAAAAACTTACAGCTATAATAGAGGTAAAATAATCAAAAATTAACACGCAGTTTGCACCTCAATTCGCTACAAAAGACGTGTTGCATACGTCCACTATTTTAATAGCATTCACACATCATGTCTACAGTCACATTCGACAGTAAGTTTTTGTTCTTTGACATAAAAGGGGAACATTATATCTATACGCCATTTGTAGTCCATTTACGTCCAGACAAAACACAGCTTGCCCAAAAGCGAGATTGTACAGGTCCATATTTTCCTCAATGGTCTTGGAATAATCTAACAAAATGAATGACTATTTTTATAGAAAGAAGTGCACACACTTTTCACAATTCTTTGTTCGCTGGAAGTACTTGAATCATCGTTCGAATGGTTAATATTAATTATTACATGTTCAATTTGAATATCATATTGTCCAGATGCCACATCTTTGTTTGGATTGTCTCTTGAACGTGACGGATGCAATCTTTCCAATGGTTTGCCGTCACTCTGTTTACAGTCATAAAACAAAGTTTTCACACCCATATAGTTTTTTACATTTGCCCGAATCATTTCAATGGGATTTAATTCGCAGTGATAAAGGGGTAGCCTTAAAACGGTCTTGTTTTGGTTTTTAGCAATTTCATCAATAACATTAAGATTATATTTATTGAAACTAATGTCTTTTGATAGGGGATATTGTTGAATTTCTGCCTTTCTTGTGGACATTCTGGGATTTTTGTCTAGTTTTCTAGTGCAGGTATGCAGCATTACCAAGTACAATGACAGCATTGTTGTCAAGCTTTGGGAGCGTTTCTTCAAACCATCGTTCAAACGAATTCCCGTCTCACTGCCAATGTGACAGATAACAAATCGGTTTCATTCCCTGGAAATAATTATTTTATATAGTACTCAAGAAAACTATTAATAATACAAGCAGAGTATCTAACAGGTGTTGGTGCTAAATCTACCAAATACAGATAAGCTTAGTGTACCTAAGTTTTTACCGTGGGCTCATAGATTCAGTCTACTTGACACCATTTTTACAACACAAATGACGAATTGGTTAGATACACGTACCTGACAGATTCTTTATGCCACTGGTTAGTCCTAAGAATGCTTGTCTTGCTGATTTAATTGTAGAGTTAGCACATACTTTAGGTTCTGTATGTCCTGCATTTATCCAAGTTCCATCCAAGTAATAAATCTTCCTGATCGCGGTAGTTCTTTATTGATTTTAAATAATTTCTTCTCCATAAAATAATCTCTTGGCTATCCCTCAAAATACTATTTCTACCACGTTGTCTATACTCAAAATGAAGTTCTTTGGGTAAACAATATAATATGGTCCTTTTGAAAGTAGGTAAGTCTTCATCACTATTATCTTCTCCTGCAGTTCCTGTCTTTCAAAAAATTGATGGACTTTGCATCTGATGGCATTCCAATTAAAGTTATCAACTGTATCCAACAGCTTCGTGTAATGCAGCCTCTTGTGTGGTGGAGACTATCTTTTTTTTTTTATATCCTATAACAATGTTGAAAATTGTCTTAAGACATAAGCCTGTTTTGTTTGCCACTCGTCTTTCACTATCATGACTTTTCATTTCAGAATGCTATAAAATTTTGCCCTTATAAAGGTTGAGGACAATTTCTTTTGCAAGAATATTCAAATGTCCCTTCTTGACTCGTTTTCGGGCAGGAGACATCACTGAAGAGGAAGCATGGCTGAAGGAAGGATTGGGACAAATATTTTTTTTATGGATCATCTGCTGCATCTGTAGCCGACATGCTAACGTGTAAACACACGCTATGCATGCACCGAATATGTACAGCAACTGCCGGCGTCGGCGTGACGGCGTTATCTCGAGCCTGAGTTCTATCCTGTCGAATCCTGCGCTTGTTCGTAGTTTTGTGGCCGAATCACCCATAGGCGGCTACCGCTTTGCCGCGCTGCAACTTTGTTGTGCCGGGCCGTAAATTTACTACAAATAGGGTTTAGATGTTGGTTGTTGTACCAGAAACTATATTTGTGAAAATATTGTGGGAGAATCTTTTAAATTATGCAGTTTATACAAAGCTATAACTGCTGGTTGCTTACGTCGCTGTTCTAAGGATTGAAAGCCGAATCTTGAAACACAAGAATTTCAAGACTTTCTTTTGAAGTTCATCAACATCCATGTATTGCTTGTAAATCGGACTCCATATCAGAGATCCATATTCGAAATTAGTCCTAACCAAGCTAAAACATAAAATCTGTAAGGTATAGTTTTGAAGCACATGTAGGAGTCTTTGAAGATTAGTTGTCGATCTAAATAGATGCCTAAATCTTCCACAATTTCGCTGCGCTCAAGAACACATTCATCCATTGTGTAACTAAATGATGATAGAAAAAGTTACTACTCGACAAGTGTCATTAACACGAAATTGATTCTTGAACCAGCTTTGTAGTAAATTTATCTGACCTTGAATAAATTTACGGTATTCCAAGCAGGAGACAGATGAAAAAAATTCCAGGTCATCTGCAAACATCAATTTAGAATAAACCAAATTTGCACACAGATCATTAACGAATAATAGGAACAACAATGTTCCCAAATTCGAACCCTTTTGGAACACCACTGGTTAAGACATAATGTCCGATAATGCTTCGTTTTTAAGATATAGGAAGCCAAAACCTTTTTTGATAATCATTTTTTTTAAAGCTGACTAGTTGGCCGATTTTCTGTTAGATTTCTTAAAATTCTGTTGGTTCCGACAATGATCAGGATTGAATCGGCATCTGTATCACGTAACTTAAAAAGTGACGTTATACATTAATTTTTAATAAGCTCTGTTAAAAAGTAACATAACCATTGCTAAAACTACCCATTTAGCTCATCTCAAAAAAAGTCACAGCCCTTAACCTCATGGGTTAGCTGTAATTGCGATTGAAAGTTCATGATACCGTTTTTATCGAAATTGTTAAAATTGCAAATATCTCCTGAACTATAAAATTTCGGACCACACATATAGGGCTTCATTCGATAAGTTTTGAGGCCCTCTATCATCTGACTTTCGTTGATCCACTACTAACTTTACACCCTGTATATCGACTTTCCATGATATTATATAGTTTTTGGACATTAGTTAGGTTTTTCTATAAAATGTTACCTTTGAACTAGCTGGTATCCACTTCATGCTCACTTCCTAGCGCACAAGTTTATTAGGTTTCTTATGCAATAACCCTGCAGGTCATAAAAGCCACCAAATGAGCCTGAAGCTCCCTATAGAAAAAATGAAATCCTCCATTCCAGACGGACATGACAATTTGAGGCATCAATGAAAAATGTCTCAAATTGTTTTACATCTTTATCAATGAATAGAAGCTCAGACGATAAATTGGTAACTTTGTTCTCATTCATACCATCATAACGGTCATCTATAAAGTACTAAATCAAAAATTATGAATCAAGCTTTTAAGCTAAAGCTAGTTTTTTTTGTTTCCTCCCTATATAGTACATATGCTAGTATTACTTATGTCTACTTTCAATTCTATAACTATATCCTCTCTCTAATCTTATTCCCTTTTTGCATTACGCTCATCAAGAGCGTATCATTCCAAGATTTATTTCGCTTTTTATGAAAAGGCATTGACTACGCTATTAGTTCCCAATTTTCATGGATAAATACAGTATCCCCATAAGCTGATTAGAGCCAACGATCACTTCAGAACTGCCGTTAATACCAAAGGGGTCGAAAAAGCCGTTATGAAAGCTGAAACCTTTTACCAGATTTACAGCTTTTATATTTGTGAGGGTGAGCATGAAGCTTAATTCGAATGACGTAAGAGTTTCATGTATGGGGTGTCCCGCTATCAATTGACCCGCATCGTAACCTTTCTGCATGACTTTTCAGAAAAAATGACTATATACAAAAGTTCTAGGGTCTAAGATGAAGTTTTTCATGAAGTATTTCAATCAGTGTCTTTTGTAATACACCAGAATCGACCACTGCGGAAAGCGGATAGCTGCTGTTAGTAGAATTGTTAGGGATCCCAGCTCGCGCTTAATAGCCCAGTCACTACATGGCCGCTAGATGGCTGACGATTCTGGCTGTAAAGTAGAGGTGGTCTACAAGAAGCATGCAACAGCAGACGATGGATTGCTGTCCTTTTGGTCTGGCGGACGAAAGCATCATTTGGTTTGTTCAATGCCAAGTACACGACATTTTATTTTACAGCCAGAAGCGCTCATGTTGTGACTGGGCTATTAAGCGTGAGCTGAGATCCCTAACAGTTCCAACTAATAGCAGCTATGCGCTTTCCGCAGATGTCGATTGTAGTGTGATGGTAGACCGTACCTCCGGTATAGAGGACATGCTGATGAGCAGCCAAGAAGTGTAACGCTTCCTTTCCGCAAAAAGTCCAGAAAAGATGGAATGCAATGAAGATTCCAACTTTTCTGCACAATCACAGAAAGGGGGTTACCATTAGCTTCCGGTAGCTCAGTCGGTGGCATGAAGACATCTACAGGCGTGTAGCTGAGTGTCGACCATGGCATGGCTAGAGGATAGAAGAACAAACAGAACACAAAAATTTAACAGATTTTATTTAACAAAAAAAGCATTTTCATTACATTTGAAGTTGAAATTATAAAGAACAAAATAAGTTTAAAATATTTGGCGCTGCTATAAAACTATCAACTTATCTTTCGGTGGTCCATTTTGACTGGACTGAAGCGAGGATGGCCAGGTGCTTGAAGTGGGGGTCCCAGTTATGAGGGGTGACCTCACATTTAGTGGCTTCAAAACCAGTTGTAGGCGAAGTTAAACTTGAAGGTGATGGCGCTGCCAAGGCACATGCATGGGTGAAGTGATAGGCCAAGCAATGCAAAGTCAAAGACAAAGCCAAAAGTCAAAGACAAAGGCAAAGGGAAAGGGAAAGGGGGTGGCCCCAATCTGAAAAAGAACCGTGTGCATTAGCAACGTGCCCTAATGGCCAAGGCATTTCCAATCTCAGTCTGCCTCAAAAGAGAACCAACGTTTTTCTAGGTTAGAATTACATTACATAGTTTAATAAAATCAAACCGAAAATTGGAAATGCCTTTCATAAAATAAAATCATGAAATAGCAAAAAAAGCGTAAAACAAGAACGTGGTCATCAAAAATTTCTCCACATGCTTCTGATATAAAAACACAAATATCGAATATTCATAATCAACGTACCCATAATTTCACTGATCTATGAATATATACAGGGTGACTTCGAAGTTGAGTCATTTATTTTAACAGTGAGTAGATCTGATCAAAAGAAATGTTTTTTTCCTTTACCATTTTTCTGGTAAAATTAAAGTAACAAAGTTATAGCCCTTTGAAACTTTGAGTACCGCCCTGTCTCAATAATAATATTATGTACTCGTGTTTGGCGACAACGGATATAATCCGCCGTATCGGTTCATCGCATCGGAAACAAAAAAACGAAAGAATTTGGAACGTTGTTTTTACAAGTATTTCATTCATTTGTATACAGTCAGTTTCAGTGAATAGTGGTATCTGTTGCGTGGCTCAAACGAAATAAAAAATGGCACATGTTTATGCGGATCGGTTTCCCAATCGAGTGCAACCAACCCCTAGTGCCTTTGTCAATGTAGTACAAAGGGCTCGTGAATCAGGTGACTTAAGACCTCACAGGGGACCTCACGATCAAATACAGGTCCGCACTGAAATACTTGTCGGGAGGATACTTTATAAAACAAGGTGAAAATTTTTTTTATTTTTTTTTTATTTTTACACACATATTTTGGTTTATCTTCCTTCTACAATCATTATCTGAAAATTAATGACTCAACTTCAAAGTCACCCTGTATACGCACACAGAGGTAAAATCGATGTGGATCGATTTCTACCTCGATTTGATTAAAGTTATGGCGAATGATCGAAGTAGTCGAAAATGACGTTCGATGGATATTTTAAAATCGTACAAGAAATAAACCACTTACATAATATCGATTACCTATCTATAAACTACAGGCAGATCCAGCAATAAAACTGTATAGTATTATAAAGCTCACCATTTTGTCCTATTTAGACACACATTCTAGAAACCGCTAGCACATGGCGCTATATGACCTCATGCTACAGAGAACAAAATTCTTAGCTCTTGTTCGATCGGCGGCTCAAGTGAAAAGGAAGCGCGAGGAAGATCACAGATCAGGAACTCCGCATCAAGCGCGCTCCAAGCGGAAAATTTTCCAAGTAAAAAAGCTAGAGATGGGATTAATGATTTGCGATTCTGAAATGATAATCGAGAAGTGATTTAATAAATATAATCGGACGGTGAAACCGTTACAGAAGCACTAAACAACTGTCCATGGTTGGCTATCTTTTTGGTCGGACTGACGAAAGCATCATGTTTGGTTTATTGTAGTTTGTGTGTGTGGTGCCTTCAAAAAAAGTTATATTTTTTATTTTAAATGGGACATCCTGTACAATCAAATATATATGTTTCCGGTAATCTATATAATTCAGGTATTCTATACAATATCTAGGCAATGTATAGAGTACCTGGGTTGCCCAGGCAATATATGAAATATTATGAATATTATTATCCATTACATACTTTACCTAGGGGATGAATACAATTCCTAGGGATTGTATAAAGTAGCTGCTGTTCCACCGGCAATATGTAAAATAAACCGGCGTACATACAAAATGACGGGCAAATAAAACAAGTAAATTATTTAAAATCAACTTTATTAAAATTAACATTTTTTTTAATTTCCTGCGGAGATTGTGGTGTGAGCGTCATTAACTTCCAGATTCTGGGATGTTATTGGTACCTTACGTTTAGTTGTTTTGGTTTGGGTGCCCGCCGTTCATTTTCTTATGGGATTTTAACCGTCAGTGTGGGAAGGCATTGCGGAGAACCACCATTCACACTCCTCCAGTTTTGTTTTGTAGCTGCCTTGAAGCTGTTTTGCAGCTGCTATTGCTGGAAACCACCCCTTCCCCTTGAGCAAAACCCGTTCCTTGCACTCGTCTTTTACGTACATTACCGGCTGCGCATTCAGTATTGTATAGAATACCTATGCAAAGTATAAAACAAATAATATTTCATACATTACCTACATGTTTTAGGTATTCTATATATTACCTAGGTATTGTACAAAATACCGAATCATATAGATTGCCGGTAACATATACATGCTACATATATGCTCCTTCTGACTGTCAAACAATCACTAGAATATTTTGCTCCAAAATACATCAATAAAATAAAATGTGTTTGGCCTATTAGAGACGATTTTTCAGAATTCAACAGAGAAATAATTTCTCGAGATGTCTATTAATATTGAGTAAGTTTAAAAAAATTGATTCCGTCAGAACCTAAATATTTTAGACTTGTGAAGAACTTAGAAATTTGGATTACATTCAACTGTATTGCATTTCCTCGTGTAACTCAGGAAGCTAAATTCTCAAGGTGCATGCGTCCTTTTTGACTTTTTTTTTCAGGAACCTCTTCCATTTATTCAGATAAACATAAATCCTGTGTTTATTTATTCCATTTGCAAACTCTGAACCACGTAATTCAAGGAAAGATGGCTCACGGGTAAACCCCGTAAAAATAAACCCCAGCATTCGCAATGTCAACTTGGCTAATCGCCGTCCCGTAAAATCGCTAGCGTGCTTTTCAGACCCCGATGTCGCCCTACAAAATCAAATAAGCCCCACTTGCCCCCACTGCCCTGATCCCTTATTCGCCTGAAGGCACACCTCACTGCTTGCTTTGATGCCACAGGCTTACAAATAGGGGCATCTACTATATTTAACACCTTCACACACCCCTAAGCTGTGGAAACTGTGACGTTTGAGATGTGTGGCGGCGTGTAGCTTTGACGAGAATATATGGATGGCAGAGGTTGCGAAATCCTACTTAAGTCAATGTAATCTAAATAGACATTGGCCACATTCAGAGAATAATAACACTATACCAGTAAAAAGTACTACAACCTTAGTTATTCCAGGTTCCTAGGTAGGCGTTGAAACTATGTCATTTGTTTCTTATACGAGACCAAACCTCAAATTGAACATAGCAACAGAGTTTGGAAGACTGAGTCGAAGAGAAATAAATCCAGCAATGGACAATGTTCATAGAAGAGTCAGGCTTTGCGTACAAAATAACTGACATTTTGAACATCTGCTATGATTTACCTCTGCTTATTTACGATTATTATTGTTATTACACTCAACAAAATTTTCACTTTTTGTTCCTGCTTTGCTATATCTTTTTATTTCCTTATAATTTTCATCCAACAACAAATTGACGGCCAACTAAGGAAATACATCACTGAATTTAGGACTGAAAAGTACATTTAAATGTATACTAAGTGACATATAAATCCGAATACCCAGTTTAAATGGTTTTATTTTAATAAAAGTTGGTGAATGTATTTATCTTACTGTAAATAACAAGTGAAACAATTTTCAGCCTTATCAGTTGGACATTCCGGTTTTTATACTGCTTTTTTTTAATTCACTAACGCTCTAAAAATGAATATTTCAGCCGCAGCAAAGAATCAACGTTGGCGGATTTTGGTTCTTGACATCCTTTACGATCGGTTACGATGCCTAGAGTACGGAGACCTGTACGATTTCGTCAACTTAGTGAGTTTGATAGGGGCCGTATAGTGGGACTTCGGGAAGCTGGACTTTCTTTTCGGGCAATTGCAGTTAGAGTGCAAAGAAGTGTAGACACTGTGGTTAGGTGTTGTCAGGCATGGCTTCGAGAAGGCCGTACACAAAGAGCAAGAGGCACTGGACGCCGCCGTAGAACAACACACCGTGAATATCGCCGCCTAAGATTATTGGACTTAAGGGACCGTTTCTCCACTACCAGGTCCATTGCAAATGAATGGTTTGCAGAACACGGAAGACCTATTGACATGTGAAGTGTTTACCGATGAATGAGAAGTTTTGGCTTGTTTTCATACAGGCCACACTGGGTCCTCCCTTTAACTCGAGAACACCGACGTAATCGCCTTGAGTGGTGCAGACAACGGTCACTCTGGGATCAGGAATGGAACAGTATTGTCTTTAGTGACGAGTCTCGATTTTGTTTAGGCATGCACGATGGTCGTGCCAGGGTTAGAAGGCGACGTGGTGAAAGGAGGAATCTACAGTTTTTTGTTGAAAGACATATTCATCACACTGTTGGAGTTATGGTTTGGGGTGCTATAGCTTATGGTTCCAGGTCACCTTTAATCTTCATCAGAGGTAACATGAACGCGCAGCGTTATATCCACGAAGTTCTAGAACCCCATCTTTTACCCTATCTTGACACCCTGGCAAATCCAACTTTCCAACAAGATAATGCCCGACCACATGTTGCAAGAGTCACAATAGACTTCTTTCAACATAATGATGGCATATTGTTACCATGGCCACCAAGATCTCCCGACTTATCCCCAATTGAGCACGTGTGGGATGTGATGGGTAGGAGATTGCTCAATTTGCAACGTCCTCCTCAGACTCTAGAAGCACTTCGAGAGGAGTTGGTGGTTGCCTGGAATGAGATACCACAGGACATTGACCACCGGATCAGAAGCATGCCTAGGCGCGTTGGAGAATGCGTAGCACATCAGGGTGCATCCACACATTATCAAAGGTCAAAGGGCTTTAAAGCAGTGCAATCATTTTGAAATTTTTATCATTTACTTATTATGCTTCATTAAGTACTTATACAAAATTTTATTAAAATAAAACCATTTAAACTGGGTGTTCGGATTTATATTTCACTTAGTATACAAAAGTTCAACGTAGCGTCCATATAAAAAATCGAAGTTAATAATGGAAGTCGGCAACATGCAATTTATTTTGAAATCTTATCTCAAATGAAAGAAAATGTATGAGTGATTTTGGGATAAATCGAAACAAATTAGTATCTGATAATTTAAAGACCTACCTAGGAAATTCCTCTTTTCTTGTAATAACTAACGTTTGGCAATGACACTGTAGGACTTATAAATTTTTGAAATTAGAATTTTAAAATCTATTAATCTTTGCAAAAATCCAATTTGGCATCCATAACAAAAATAAGGTTAATGCTGGCGGACAAGAGACGAAACGTCATATTGAAATTCTAATTATGTCATCTTGTAATTTTGCTACAAATAATGTCAGGAAAAAATTAAATCCATTTTGGGAAAATTAGTGTTTTTCCGTCTTTCTCCGGAAATATTTTGAAATGCCCTCATTTAAGCGACCCCGTATCTCCAACAGTTTCCGTAACTTCAATGGTGAAGGTCGAATTTGAAACATCGTGTATACGAGGTCTCACTTGGGAAGATAATCATAGAGTCCTATCAATATTTTCGTTATTGCTGACTCTCAAACTTTAAGGTGCCTAGACGTATACTATATATGACAGCACTTATAGAAAGCTACACACTTACATTCAGGGTGGGCCAATAGTCGGTGAACGAAGGACTCTGGTTTATTAGCATATGTTTTCGAATACTACCACCAGCTTATGGTATGCGGCCCTGAAGGCTACAAATTAAATGTATTATCACTTGAATTACAATATCTGTATACCAACCGTTTAGCCAAAATTAGCCATTTTTGCGAAAAGTATAAACTAGAAAGCATAAGAATATTATAATCATTGTAAAACAAAGGAGGTTGTAATTTTGAGATGTCATTGACTATGAAAGCTTAGGCCAGACGGTCCAATTCTTTTTACATCTGCTGTCACCTGTCGGCCTCCCCACCGGTTACCAGATATATCAGCTTCAGCGTTCTTTCTATTGAGGTATCTAAAAATTAAGGCTTATGCCAGCAATACAAGCAGCATATAAGCAGCTGAAGAGCAATCTTCAGAAAACTATCCTGCGTTCTACGAGAAAGTGAGTGAATTCATAATCGAAGCATCTCAAGTTTGTGCATCTTACAGAGGCATGTATATTGTTTACCATAACTTACTTTTAACTTCTAATAAAAGTTTAAAATATGAGGAATTGAGGAAGTCCTTCCTGCTCTGCTTCCTCCCTTCTTTCCTTGACAATAAGTGGTTCTTGGATTACCACACGAGAGTTAGGGTCCTACAGCCTGTTCCAAAAACCAATTTCCCTGGGTTGATCAAACGGAAATAGTTCCAAATTAAACTACTTACTTTTTTCATATCTATTTCCACAACATGTTTATAAATCGTCCAAAAGACATAAAAACGGACACTCAAGTCAGATGGACATTTCGAACTTTATATAGCAACCTGAATGCAATCTTTTGAGCAGTAAAAAAAGTCTCACGAGTCACAAAGGTGTATCGGAATCGATTTTACCTGCTTTTACTGCCACAGATAATTTAAAAGAGATAGCGCAGTGGATAAAAGGAAAAAACTCAGTTGCGATCTCCGAACGAATCACGATCCGTGTTCACTTTCTTTGACAACGATTGGATTCCGTAGCTCTGTAATGCATATAATTAGTGAAGTCATTAGAGTAGTTTGTTCGAGAAATCAAAGAATCTGGAGGCAACGACACTACAAAAAATAATACAGTAACAGACAGATAGTGATATGATCTACAGATATAATTTAGTAGCGTTTATGTATGGGAAATATTTTTACTGCCTGCAATATACTTGCCACCAACATACTGCAATATTTTTAGTATGAGGGCCATTCAAGTGTTACGTAAGTAAATTTTTTACAATTATTAACCCTCCTTGTGAACCTCCCAGGGTTGAGATAGTGTTATTTTAGATGTGGTCGACAAGGGTGAAATGACAATCTACGCTACTACTGAAACGATTTATTCTATAATCTAATACATTGAAACCGGTCCCGATAATAATTAATTAACGGATTTGAGTCTATTAAGCATGATCCTTCTACGCGCAACCCTCCGTAGCTGGAAGATTCTATGCAGTTTACCTCAGGATAGCAGCTGAAGATGGGTACGGTGGCTGGGCCAGGTACATAATATCTCCTGTAGCAGTTAATTCTAACGTTCGCTCAGATGGGTAGTCACACTGAGGATTCCTATTTTATGCTTTACGATTATCACGTAAAGATGAAGGTTTGACTTCGTGGCGCCGCGTCAATACGTAGGTACATCCGTCGATAGATCCGCTCACTATCATTAATCTGGCGAGACTGGCCCTTCCCCCTGGCCCTTCATCACCCTGTCGTAACAAGCTGTACCTGGCAGTGTTACCAACCATTTAGTGCGTCGCACCGCTACTGCTGGACGAAAAATCCGCTACGTGCTACTAAGAATCCGCTACGCTCTGATAGTAAGGGAGTAATGAAAAAACTGATGTATCCCTTAGTTTTTAACCTTTTTTTATTCAATAAACCAATAATATAGTTCATAAACTTTTTATTCAACCAACATTATGCTATTTTTTAAAGAAATACATTGTAACATTTTTATTTGTATTTTTCAAAGTGTTGCTTTTTAAATATATAATCATGATTACACAACTTATTTGCATGTAAATCTACTTTTATTCTCAATAGTGCTTCCAAAAGCCATGTTGAAAGTTTATTTCTTTTTTTCGTTGTAACATCAGAAATGAAAATATTCTCTCAACATCGGCATTTCCTTGTGGAATACACAAAGTAGTGAGGGCCATCTAAGCAATATTTTGAAAAAGATAGTCGTCATTAAAGTTTTTCAAATTATACAAATCTGTCCAAAAACTCTATAGTACTTTTTAAAAAATACAACTTTTCTTTTTCAGAAAAATACAATTTTAACTTATTGTATTCATGTATACAATGGTCGACATTATTAGGATTTATTTTCTGTGCAATGCACTTTATGTCTGTATTTGCAGTTGAGTTCAATGCTTTCTCTATTTGAATAAAATCTAAATTCTTGAAAAATGTATCCAAAGAATATAATATAGCATAGCAAAAAAAATGTCAACACCTCAAGCATTAAACAAGAAAATTGGAGCTTTGACAATCAATAATTATGCAGATTGCAGATATTACCGCTGGCCGCTGGCACTGAATGTGAATCGGTGATTCCCCAAAGTCTCTAATCGTAGCGGAAGTACAACGCACGTAGTCCGAGAAGGACAACACTCATATTGATGTCGCCACGTAAAAATCGATCGAGGCGTATTCGCTTGAATGCGCTATTGCTCAGTTGGTCGTGTGCCATGGATAAAAGTGTATCAAAAATAAAATTTTGGAATTATGTTTTAAACTTGTCTCTTTATTATTTTTGGTAGGACATTGACAGTTAAGTAAACCCAAATATTGGAAAATTCCCCTACTTTACATACCGCCGCTACGAAGCCTGAAATTATGCTGCCGTAGCGGAATTCCACAACACTGGTACTTGGCACAAGTAGATCGCCTGATGGCGGACTACAGCTCGCGCGACTGGTTGCATAAGGGTCGACCCTGGTCACACCCTTCCAGTTGTAAATAGAAATAAGCAAGTCTCTCACATCTCTTATTAAAGAATAAGAAATTTGAGTACCAAAAGCAATTAAAAATAGAAATGCTGCCAAAAATTGTAAAGAATTTTGAAAACTATGTTCTGTCTGCCAATCTTCCACTAGCAAACCACTTGTCGACAAAGCCAAACATCAATCGAAGCCTCACGTTGCGGGTGCCAATTTATGTAAGCCTTCCTTTCCGCAAAAAGTCCAGAAAAGATGAATGAAGATTCCAACTTTTCTGCACAATCACAGAAAGGGGGTTATCATTAGCTTCCGGTAGCTCAGTCGGTGGCATGAAGACATCTACAGGCGTGTAGCTGTGTGTCGACCATGGCATGGCTAGAGGATAGAAGAACAAACAGAACACAAAAATTTAACAGATTTTATTTAACAAAAAAGCGTTTTCATTACATTTGAAATTGAAATTTTAAAGAACAAAATAAGTTTTAAATCTTTGGCGCTGCTATAAAACTATACACTTATCTTTTGCTAAGCTGGTCCATTTTGACTGGACTGAAGCGAGGATGGCCAGGTGCTTGAAGTGGAGGTCCTAGTTATGAGGGGTGACCTCACATTTAGTGGCTTCAAAACTAGATGTAGGCGAAGTTGAACTTAAAGGTGATGGCGCTGCCAAGGCACATGCAAGGGTGAAGTGATAGGCCAAGCAATGCAAAGTCAAAGACAAAGGCAAAAGCAAAGTCAAAGACAAAGGCAAAAGAAATGGGAAAGGGAAAGGGAAAGGGGGTGGCCCCAATCATTTTGTCCTATTCGGACACACATTCTACAAACCGCTAGCACATGGCGCTATATGACCTCATGCTACAGAGAACAAAATTCTTAGCTCCTGTTAGATCGACGGCTCAAGTCAAAAGGAAGCGCGAGGAAGATCGCAGATCAGGAACTCCGCATCAAGCGCGCTCCAAGCGGAAATGTTTCCAAGTAAAAAAGCTAGAGATGGAATTAATGACTTGCGATTCTGAAATGGTAATCGAGAAGTGATTTAATAAATACAATCGGACGGTGAAACCGTTACACCCCTCCCATGTTTACGTGAGCATTTTGATACAATTGATTGGCTGGGTAACCCTTCATAAACTGCCGAAATAGATGATTGAAAGGTTATGTATACTCAACATACTATACAACAAAATTAACGTCGATAACCACCAAAATACAGTAATTGAGGGTATTATGACAGATCCACATAAATATGAACCGGGATATGTATTCCATCAATGTTGAAATATGTTATTTTTTTAATACACCTGAAAATGATGACGGATTACAGCTATCTGTTTTCCACACTCTGATTAAGATTAATTGACTCGCGGTCAGAGGATGGACGGATTTATGGGCTGTAATGGGTTGCTCTCTTTTTATGAAAAGCCTTGCTCTCCATTATATTAAACTGATATTGTCACATAGCCTCGATCTTCAGCGAAATATTAATTTCAAGTATGCTACACTGTTGTACATTTTAAGACTTCTGTATTTGGTGCAGAATAAGGTGTAATCAGCAAGGATCACGACAGTGACATCCCATTCACCATTTGTAAATCTTTTCCAGGGATTTCGCACTTCTTCTCTTATATCATCCGCCACCCCAAACTTTTGAAGAAGCCGATGATGCGACTCTCAGAGAAAGGTTGTACTTTGCGTGATATGCGCTTATAGAGCAGTATCCACAGAAGCATTGATGGTGGAATGGCTTAATCTTTTACAGCATATAGTTGTTTTGATATCTAGCTAAAGAAGGCATGAAAGAGAGAGAGTATGTGGACTGCATATTCAGCTTATTGAGGCGAATAGTGCTGAACAGAATATAGGATAGTAAGAACAGACCAAGCAGCTCTCTGCGTCACAAATACAGGTGGATATCGCATAAGAACAAACATCGAAATCAGGCTGCTTTTTGGACGTAGTGGCATTGTCAAAGAAATCAAAGCATAACGACTGAGATAGGCTGGCTACGTTCAAAGACTTAATAACGATCGGTTAGTAAAATTGATCTGGGTGGAAGCAGCAGATGTGTAAAAGATCTCGCTCCCGTATGATATAGAGCGACAACATCAAGTCAGACCTAGCAAGAATGGACTTCAACTTTGACCCAGGAGAGATAGAAGACCACAGCAGATGGAGACAAATTGTGAAGTCAGCCAAAACCCACACATTGTTGCAATGCTGTTTGTGACATAACGCACGAAACCAGTAATCGGTCTTTACTTGCTGGATTGTACATGTACATAAGTACGATGTGTACAACGATAAGAATAGCAGCACTCATGCATATGGTATGAATGTTCAACGCAATGCTACCCACCATGATGGAGTACTGCAAGTATTACCGTGGCGGGATGTGTAGCAAACGATTAGGAAGTTGCATTGGGAATGCCACATTCTGAAGAATCTCACACTTTGGGCAGAAAACTCTTGACAGGGCAGTGACGGGCATTTCTGCCTAAAAGGGGCTATTAAAGCTTCAGCCTGTCAAAAAAGTAATGGAGATACTATACTTTTAACAATGCTTTCTTGGTAGACAGTAGCCGGTAGTAATCCAACCAGCAAACCAAAACTATTATGTTTGGTCATGCACAGATGACGTGTCACTACTCCTGCACTAGAATAACTGAGAAATGTGGTTTTTAACGCATTTGCCACGGCCCTAATTGGCAGAATGTAAAGGGACCGAAGTTCTAGTTCCAGTTCATATCAGTCGGCAACTCCTATCTTCATATCTTTTTGACCTCAATTCAACTTTTCCGATGTCCTTGGACACAGTCCACATGGGACGATCTTGAAGTACTGGGCAGATACCGCTAATGTTAGCGAAGGATTTATCAACATAATTTTTCCATAAGATTGTCTGATTTTTGAGTTGCCAGACCTGCCAGACTTACGAACTAATACCACAGATTAGCCGATACTATGACACAACCGCCAAATTTCTATGAACCGCTTTGACTTGACTTACATTTGGATTCTGGCGATCCATTTTGTTTTTCAACCAAGGAGTCATCAACAACATACAAGCAGGTGATTCCTGAGCCAATCCAAGTCTAAGCACAAAAATAAATTTCAATCCAAGGTTTCGATGCCAGCATTTGTGAAGTATGCAATATTTCTTCAATCTAGAAAGTAACTACTATCGTCTCAGGCACACATGTTCTAACATTAAAATCACATGGTAGCGACTCTACATAAAAAGACCCCGTTAGTCATGATTTATAAGTGAAAAATGCGGAAGCGGCACACCAACTTCACTACGTCATCTATAAATTTAAGAAGGTGAAGTGCGAGCACGGGAGATTCAGTCCCTAGCTGAAAGCTTTCCAGAATAAAACGCCTTAAATATTAAATAATGTAGTCTAGCCCGCGAATACCTGTCCTTTACTCGAGTCGCGTTCAGATTTTTACCTTCCCGGTGTTCTCAGGGAATTCGCGCTTTGTCTTCATAATGCCATTAGGTAGTCAATTAAGAGCACTGCGCCACGTAACTGAGATTCATTGCATCCATTCTTTCGTAGATGCAAAGATAGAGATTTTTTGGAGTAGTACACAAGTCGTAGTCGCCTTGCACGTAAAACGCAGGACAGCCCGAAGACAGTAAAGACACTACTGGCTTGCCCAGTTGTGCTTGTGAGACCTAGGCTGATGGTCGAGACATGTCGAGAGCCGAGTATATGGTGTAGAATGTACATTCCACAAAATTTAAGTCTTGTCCCAGTAGGTGAAGTACGACTTCTCTTAATCTTCAGATGTTCAATGATACATCTTTCTCATAAAGCCGGCATTTTGACATTTATATTAGTCAGTCAGTGAGATACAGTCTATGCGGATTACATCAACTGCTTTACGTCTTTAACCCCGAGGACCTCCACAATGCAACTTGACTCTATTTGCAACCTAGTCATCCAATAACAACCAAACCATTAATGCGTCTGGATATTTTGCTGTGCTGTTTTTTCCAATCCACAGAAGAGATGTAGTCAAAGCTTCTTTAAGTATACGGTTGGGTTCAAATTTGGTTGACGTCGTAATGTGTAGAGAGAAAGAAGCGCGAGAAGCGTCCGAAGGTGTCCGCGCCCTCTTCACTTGACTGCTAGGCAACGAGGTGATTCTGTCTGTTTCTAACACACGTATTGTGGTATTTGGTTTTCAGTGTATGTATTAATAATCAGTATCTTCTTCTTTCTGACACTGTCAAGTGCCGAGGTATGTTGATCGATGAAAATGTGCGGATTCGTGAACATTTTGAATAACCTCTTACAAAGAATTTATATCCGTTTAAGAACAGAAATTTTCTGAGTTTTAAAGTACAAAAAAAATTGTGTGAATCTTTTGTATTATCAATTTTTATTTATTGCAATCTATCATCCTTATTTAAAGTTGCGATTCGTAATAGAATGTCTGTTGTACAAAATAAATTCATAGGTTGCATTTTTAGTTTAATAAAATTGGACCATGTGTCGGATCAGTACCCTTTAGTAGGTTGGTTAAAGATGACAGATTCAGTAAAATACAATTACCGAACCTTTATATGCAAGTTAGTTATCTCATCTCGTGAAAAACTATTTTTTAGATACAATGTTCATCAACACATCTTTATTGACCATGCCTCTTCATAGTTTATCCCTTTTTATACGGTCCTTCTCATACGTTGATTAGAGAACAAAAAGTTTGCCTCTATATAGTTTTGGAGAACATTTTATAGCTCTTCTGTTTAATGATGATTTTTAAACGTGTTTTTCTCCAGCATTAAACTTTTCTTGCTAAGAAATGTTCAGTTTGGGATCAGTTCTTGCGCATTATCCTTTCAATTTATGTGTAATACAGCTGCACTTTTCTACTGATATTTTATGCAGTAAATGGTTAAGTGTAAGAGTATCTGTTATAGCTAAACTTCGCCATCAAGCTGGCACATATCTACAATTTATTTTAATAAAAGACGGTTTATTATTATTATTTGATATTTTCTTCAGGGCAGCACTCATTTGGCCCATAATATTTTTTTTTAATGGCGTCACGTAGGTCGACTCTGTAGTTCCTAAGTAACTCCGTCATCAGTTCATGATGGATTAAGTTTAGTGAAATTTATATCCTCTGGGAAAAAAGTCAGTTATGGACATGTACAGGCCCATACAATTTGTCCATAGACATTATTTCCCTGTCTTACTGGTAGTTACTGTCTATCTGGCAACGTTGCCTATGTCCACATCAGCGCCGTAGCGCCAAGCGCAGTCTTGCTGCAGCAAATTTATCGTTCATTTCGTGGATAGTCCATGTAAATGTTTTTTACGCTGCAGTACGGATAGGTTAGTCGGCCGGACCGGTTTGCCAGGCAGTGAGCCTAGATAGCAGGAATATGCGGATTGAAAACAGTTCTCTGTGAAGTTTTGTAGGCAAATATACGCGAAAATTTATGTGTGAAATATGGCTACAAGTTGCTTATAATTACCGGCGTTGGGAGCGTATAAGTATTTTAAGGTATTATACACTTTTTCATTTAACCTCCACCACTCGCTGCAATTCCCAACCGTCGAATTTCAATTCAATTTTTTTCTGAAAATGATCAGGAGTCTGTGGAACGTCCAAAAATAAAAGGTTTGAGCAATTTTTATTCCTTTTTGTCTTTTGGACACGACCGATTTTCAAAAACTACCACTTTCATCCGAAAAATCGTATACAGATTACCGTCCTCGCACGGTGGTACCGTGGTAAGTGCTTACGAGGCAACGTAGTGCAACTAGAACTCATTTGGATATATCTTACCAATCCGAGTTGTTTTACTTAAACGCCACCAGATGGGGCATCCAGCAGGTTGAAAGAACAAGGGAACAATAGCGTGGGTAGGACTGAACTTGCTTCTAAAAGTCTATCCTGTTTATTGGTTGGCAGCTGGTGCTGTACACTAATTGGTCAGACCAGGCTCCACGGAATAGATGAGATGCGGGATCGAATCCCACCGACGCCCATTTTTCCTTATCTCCCAGGTTAAAGATACACACTTTTTTGGAACTTAACTGAAACGTTTCGCTGAAAATACTAGTATAATGCAAAGCGTCAACAACTGTCAAACTGTTGCCTTATGCCGCATCGACTTGCACTTGCATTCTAATTACTGACATTGATTCCATAGATAAAAAAAATCCCATGCTCGCTTCTATCTATTTAGTCCAGGTTCATTACCCAAAACCACCCATCATGCTCTATTATAACTGCATATTTATGTTGTACACTCGAGAGCTCTTGAACATTGTTAATTTCCAGCTAAATATAAACTATACTGTAACTATCTAAAACTGTAATGACCCATACGCGTGATCAGAGCCTGTCCACCGCCGGGCGACGCAACGGCTTTCGAGAGGCGTCAGGCTAGGACAGGAGGGTATTCTAAGATCTGAGTGTTCGATTTACACATTCTAAATAATACACATTTTTATTTGGGTAACAATTCCACAATCATTTTGACAAACTTTGAGATATTGGAATACAAGTATGTTAATAAACAAAAATTGGGAAAATATGGTGCTACAGTTTTGATTCATTTCTTTATTACAATTTTAGTTTTTATATTTGCTCACAAGATCTCATTCATTTGTTATAATGGTCTTGAGTCAAACGGTTTATGAATTCTTGGACTTGTTTTAAGGAGAAAGCTTCCATATGTCGATCTGCTCGAATAAATGAAATATTTAAAAATCACTATCATGTTACTTTAGCTGCGTACGCTGCCTAAATGGTAGGTCATACATAAATGCAATTACTACGAAAATAAGAGTCTTCAAAACAACTAAGAAATCCGCGGAAACATATAGCGATCTCTTATAAACAAGCCACAATAACGCTTTACATGAGAAAATAGTCATTTTCAATCGTCCTCTGGTTGCCTTATTTGCCTGTTTCGAAACGGATGTCAAATGGCTTAGCTTGCTCAAGCTTTGGGCTTTCATTCCATTCCGCTCGGGTAATTTTAAATTTTTTTCTATTCAAGTAAGTTTGTTCGATCACCTTGAGAAACTAAATCACGCCAAGTTATACTTTTTGTCACAAGAAAGTTAAAGTTGCCTTTATTTGCTTACTCAATGTCGATTATATACTGCGATTCAGCTGTTGAACAATGAACGAATAGCTGATTCCGCGCGGCATCCTGATTGACTATCATATGGGCGTGGGCTTATTCTAGTAACAGGTTTGCATTTTTGGGAAATATCTCATTTGCATTAATATTGTATATTTTACAACTTTTTGCAATTGAAGATGATTTTCTGGCCTTAAAAATCATAACCTGTTGTTTTTGCACTGATGAGCTTGTTTACTTGTAATAAAACATTAAAACCAGTCAAAATCAACAAACATGCTAAGGGCCGATTTCATCAACATTAATATTATGGACCAATGGGAAAATACTTTATCGAAATGCAATTTGACAGAAGCTGTCAAAGGTCTCTGAATATTAGTGATTTCTATTGAAATATTGAATAAAATCGTGGAAATTTGACTGTATTATAAACCAGGCCACTTTTTGATTCCAACATGATGCTTTTGTACAGAAAAAACAGGATAAGTTTCATGTATTTTGATATATGTTATAGGTTTCCCCCTCAGCGAATGGGAATGCGGCAAATAATAGGTCAATTTCCTAGCTGTTAAATTTGGCAGCAGATTTGGACGTTTGTTAATGCATGGCAGTCTCGAATTTACCAGCTTCAATATACTGAAAGTTATCATTACATACCTGTTGACTAGTGTGGATTTGTCTATATTTTGCAATAAAATAGAATATAAAATACATTCCATCCAATTCCTCATCTTCCTTTACGTCATGATAGTAATCATTTATTAATTTATGGGTTAATGAATTTCTTCAAAGCAATAAAAACATTATGTCCTCTCCATCCTAAAACACAGATAATATGTGTAAGACGTGTCAATCCCTACATCTCCCTGATGCATAATGCAATTACTATGGTCATAGACAAAAAATTATGAAAAATGTTTCACATATAATGTCCTTTTAAGTCCAAAAATCGTCAAAACTAGTAATGTTTATTGTTTGTGTTTTTGACTGGCGGTCGTTGACTGGCAGGGATATCTATCTGTCACTCGAGAGTTGCCAAGTCTAACGACGATCACGTCCCGTGGTGGAGGGTCCGAAATGAATTTTTTACATTTGCTGGTTTTGAATTTTTTTCGTGAAAATTTACTAGGTATCATGATTATAAGCATCTTTGGTAGATTGTTCGATCCGGAATGGGAAAGATCTCCTATTTATGAAAATATTTTTCTTCTTCTAACCGTTGCAATCAGTGCACAAACACTGTGATGATTTATAGCATAACCCTCTGCCCTATCAATACAAATTTAACATACAGGTCGCCTAGCCGTGGGGATGCAGTGGTCGGGATGAATATCACGGCAGCAACTGATGATTTGGGCATGTCTTGTAAGAATGTATGAAGTGAAATTCGCTAACTTCACAAATTTTGTACAATTTCTTTGAAAATGATGAAAGATATGTATGATTTAGCAGGGTAATGTCGCAGCCAAATGTCAGTCACTCTTTCTGACACAGTCAAGATCGAAAGATGACGATACTCGTGAAATGTATAAGTACTTCTAAATATATCCTATCGAACATCCCTACTGTCAAGATGTATAACCCAAGGTACCGACGGAGCTATTTTGCGGCGTCATGGAAATAATTTTTAATTTTAATTTGCATCGTTTTCAAGTGTTGTGCAATGATTTTGGGAAAAATGTCACGAATAGTCTTATAAAGCATAGTAGAGTATATTTAAACAGTTGGCGGAACTTACTCCACTGGGACCAGGAGGGTGAAACGGGATATTAATACACAATCTGGCAACCTTGTCGCACCCTCACAAAATGGCCGCTGACAACCACACAAGTCACCGTGTTGTGATTGAATAGCATGGAATTAAACCTTCAGAGTATGTTTTGTGACTGGTACCAATTGTTGACAGATCCCACACATGTGTCACTCCTTGAAATGCAATCATCAGCTGTATTCAAACAATGTCTAATATAAATATAACCTAGAATGTGTACTCGTGAAAAAAGAAAAATATGGCAAATTTGTAGTTTTTTCTGCAGGTTTTATAGGTTTGCTGGTAGCTTTAAGGCATATATTTGGGAATTTCTTAATCGCTGTGAATGTAGTGTGGATGTTTGTTCAGTTCCTGGACAACGAAAAATATTCCACTTTATGGATGTATGGATATCAAAAAACCTGAATGGTTTTGTGGGAATATCAATCTAAGGTGCCATAATGGTTTATAGGAAAAAACACCCAGTATCACATATCAATTGAAGAAAATAATATAAACATGAATAAAAAATCAACAATAGTAATTAAAACATGAATTTAATTCAAAAATCAAACATTTCTTGAAATTTTGACTGAATTATATGTAATTTATTAATATTCAATAAGCTGGTAATGTTTCAATGACAAGTTGTCATCTCATACTTTGACAGTATTTTGTTTTCAACATTTCGTAGCTATTGGTTGCTAAAATTTGTGAATGGAACTTGAAGCTCATTCGCTGTATCTGACGGTCTGTTACCCTATAGGTGGAGAATAACGGACTGTTGTTGGTGAAATTGGGCCTAAGAGTACAGAACGCGCATGAATACTACCATAATTGAGCTGAAAGAAAGCATGAAAACTGATTTCGGTCCTGAGATAAGATGACGCCTTAACGCTTCCAAGCTACAAGGCCCAATACGTTGGCGTAGACTAGTAGTACTTGGAACTTGTTTTGTTGAGAGTCTAGTTATCGCGTGATATTGTTTGTCGTTAGAAGAATTGTTATTTGGTTAACTCTGTTATTACTGTTCGGGTTATACTTATATTTCCTTAACCATGGAGAGTGAGACTGTGATTGGAAGTACTGGAAGCCAGTGAACAAATAGAGAGCTTTGTAAGATACTGGAAAAGGACGCGAAAGAAATCGTGCTCAACGTGTTCAATTATTTGAACAAGATTATGTCGCAGAGAGATGCACTTACGCGTTGTGAAAACATGACAGGCGTCTCAGAGTGGACTGTTCGCAGGGTGCTGCATGAACAGAAAAAAACTGGGACTACTGCCGGTCCAAAGCTCCATTTGAAAGGGCGAAAGGCCATTAAACTAAATGGCGACAGCAAAATGGCGTGTTTGTGAATGTGGAGCTGTACGAAACAATTAAACGATAGCGACAACTTATTACTTTCACACTACTTTGGCAGTGGAAGCGATGACGAGGTAAGAGAGGTAGACTCAATTAACTATGGATAATCAGAAAAAAAAATGACAAAAGTAATCTCTAAATTTCTGATCTATAACGTCTTTCAAACCATTTCCTTTTCTATCAAACATATAAAAGAAATCAAGTTCACCTACATTAAAAATCGATACCCCGCACTGACAACCCGACTACCGGTTCTTTAGTGATGTTCACGTGAACATCGATGAGTAATTACAGTTTTAGATAGTTATAGTATAATATGTCTGCATAATCAGATAATATCACTTAGGACCTGAATTCAAAGCCAGGGTATTTGAAGAACACTCAAAGTATATGCGCTCCTCCGTAACAAGCAGGATCCATGGCTCGAGGCGAACGAGAAAATCAGGAAAAAAAAATCGGATCGATGTAACGGTAGCTGCTCTACCTGGATTTGCTTGCCTCTATTAATCGGAGCGTAAGGCAAACTCAGAAACGCCTTCCTTAAGCCAGATTGAAATGGTCTGGGTCTTTTCGGATAAGCGGTCGATCATGAAAAGGTTTACCTATAAGTGGCAGTAGGTAACCCTTTTGAGCAAGTTTCAATCCGAGAGCCTTTTCCTTTATGGAGGGTAAAAGAATTTGTTGCGATGTTGCTCGGTGCACCGGAGCTTCGGTCTTTTTATTACATGAATTGAAAATGATGGCGTCAAGTAGGTTGACGATGTGATTCCTGCGCGGTTGTATCACTTTAGAAATGAATTTTGAAGCATACCTTGAAAACCTACTAATTTTTCGTTTATATTTAAGACGATCTCCAGTTCTTAAGAATTCCAAATGTGCAATTCGAAAGATTCGACAAACTATAACTGCCTCTTATTATATATTTCCGTACCCCAGAGCCTGTCTAGGTTAAGTTCATTCCCAACTAGCAAAGTAGTGCTACAAGCTTTTGGTAAAGGAACCGTTCAGCCATAAAAGCTCTCTATTGTTGTTGCCTGAACACCAAAATGCGGACTTAATGTTGTGTGGAGTGCAAATTTGCTTTCTGCAACATATTTGCTCTAAAATGAGGTGTTTAAAGCATTCTTATAGCATAGTTACACAACACCTTATAGGACAAATTTTTAACTGTTGCATAAACGTTTATACAACTATTTTATGCGGCATATTTGTAGGTTAGTCAAAATGATTGTGTTGTGGCATCCATTGTAACGTTTATAAAACAAACCCGAGCCTTGTTGTTTTGCTGTGCAAATTTACTACTTTAGCCAACAAATTGCTCCCAACGGAAGCACGTATACAACTGTTAAAGGCTGTACATATGCTAAATACGACATATATTGGTATACAACTTCACCATAACCTAACTTTCTGCTGTCGTATTTTTGTTAACATGCCATAACCAATATTTTAATACAAACAACGCATGCATATTCGATAAAAAGGTTTTATCAACTGTTCAAACAGAAGATATAGATCTGGTACAAATTCTAGGTAAATCATTCGACTCTGTCGGTATTTCATTTCTAACATTTGTCAAATTGTTGTATAACACCTGCAGGCAACACCAAAATATTCTAATAACCTAAAGACAACATGGACGATGCCATGATTGTACACAACCACCCGCCATATACAATATAAATAATTATGTTTCAGTTCGAAATTACAGATATAAAGTGATAAACATTAGTGCAATTGTGTCTAAATATAGGATTTGTGGAAGATTTAACGCAGATAAGTTCAGTTTTCCATCTTAAAACTCTAGACATACTTTTGAGCATTGTCAAAATATGAATCAAATACGAAGCCCGTAGAAATTGCACGATAATCACAATAAAATTTGCTGCGCAAGTAATTCAATAGCCCTATATCACAGTGTAGAAGTTTATCATATACCTGTGTATAAAATTCACAATGGCCGACATGTAAGTAAACAAGATGACTGTAATGTGTTAGCTATATATCCTTCACTTCGCCTATACAATTTATAAGAAATAGTTTGGTTGCAATAAAGTAGAATCGTGTAACACGATAATTGTATAGTTGACAAAAACTGAATCTTGCACTGACGCAAATGTCCTGTAGCGGCTGCAAGAGGCTTACACTTTTGTTTTATAACTGTTACCTGGAGCCCTTGTTTAACCTCTTAAATGACTGAAGTGTCCTATTAGGTGTGCCCATTCCGCTTGTATAGCTGTTCTAAGAGGGTTTTACCAATGTTCTTACAGTATACAATGCTGTTTAAGGAATACTGTATAATCATTCTTGCACCTCTAATAGGAGTGATAATTGTCAGTTGGGTTGTTGTCAAAAATGCGCTTAATATGTCAAGCTTATGATAATATTGTTAATTTTCATTTGCTACATGCAGCAACCATCTGATTCCATTGGCTCCTTTAGGAGGGGGAAGAGCACATGCAGCGCGAGCAAAAAATACTACTGAAAGGATGTAGAAATAACACGCGAGAGTGACACAAGTGGTAGATTTTGCTTCAGGTCAATCACATAAAGTCAACATGACCTTACTAAAAGTTTCCTAGTTTTCCAGATATTGACACTTTTAAGTTTTTTAAAAAAATCACGACTTTTTGTTCCTTTTTTTTGCTTGTTATGGCTATAAAGAGTTTATAACTTGTGATATTTTTCCTGGGCTACAATGAGTAGTTGATTGAGACAACCGAGTATTCATTTCATTGAAAACTAGCACGGTATGCTAAAAAAATTATTACATTTGGTTTCAAAGCAAAAACCTTTACTAAAGTTTGGATAATTTCTGTGAAAAGAATTTACCAGACTGAATCAGCAAATGACCTTGAGAACTAACTATTTAATTCTCTCAAAAATAGTATAACATTTGTAGGTTCTGTTTACTAAAGACTGAATAATTCTATCTTGTCATTAAAATCGTAATGATTGTGAAATACTACAAATAAAATGCGATTGTCTTTTTTGTCCAAATCATAACTTCGTAGTTGCTGTAATAGCGTTTTATTTTGGCAAATGTCCAAAACAGCTATACAGTATCCTTTTTTATTCATTGATGTATGCCGGCATCAAAATAATGAACAGAACATTAGGTTGTATTTTTTGTATTTCCATTGATTCAAATCAAACTAAGAATTATTAATCATTATTAACATCTTTAGTTGGCTAAATGAAAATTAATTTAAGATCTTGTAATGTGAATACCGCCTGAAATAAATGATTATTATTATCACTAATATTATTTTCACAACAGATTTTCAAAGTGTTTGTCACCGACTCTTTTACACAGCCTACATCTTCTTAAAAATTGGCCTTTTAAACGTCTCAAGATTAGATCGAATATTTTGCGTGCTGCTTGACGGATTCGATGACGCAGTTCATCGGCTGATCGAACTGGTTTTTCAGAATCGTTATCTTTTAAATATCCCCAGTAAAAAAAGAGGGTTCAGGTCGGTGGAGCGAGGGTGTCAGAAAATTGGTCCTAGCCACCCAATCCATCTTCTAGGGAATGTTTCATAAAGATATCCCCTTGCTGCACTGGCTTGGCGTGCCACCTATCATTAGTAAGGACATCCTTCTTCTTGTTTCAAGAGGCATATCTTCCAAAAGAATTGGTAGATGCAAAAAATCCAAGTAAATTTAAGTTTTTAAGATCATTTGCCGTTTCAGTCTGCTGGAGTTTTTTCAGAGTAATTAGTCAAACTTTAGTAAAGGTTTCCTCATTGAAACAAAATGTAATATTTTTTTTCGCATACCGTGCTAGTTTTCAATGGAGTGAATACTCTCAACCAACTATTAATGGTAGCCCAGGTGAAAAACATAAGTTTGAAGTTCTGTATAGCCATAACAGGCAAAAAAGAAGCAAAAAGAAGGGATTTTTTGAAAAAGCTTGACACGTTCAATTCCACTGCTACCTATTGGCGACACTGATGTCCAGACTGATAGGGCGACGCTTGGGATCTGTTATTATCTGTTGCTTCAGTTCAGGCGGCTCGCTATTATACGTACTTCGGACGGGTGAATACGTGTATAGGCTTACAAGTTAGACATTTTTGAGAACTTTCACGTACGTGGTTTATCCTAAACTTTACCTGTAGTGCCAGTGTCGATATCTGGCGACCAAAAAAATATTTGTTTTCGATAATTACAATATATATCTCTTTTAGTATCGTTTAAAACAATTTTCAATCAAAGACAAATTTAAATCCCCTTGGCCGCTGCCTACATGTAAGAACATTTTACTTTCAGCGAACGTGTTAAAGTGGCAATATCTCGAAAACTAGAAAGTTTTACTAAGGACATGTTGATTTATCTAATTGGTCTGCCAATCTACTTCCAGTGTCTCTCTGGCGTGTTATTTCGTATATGACGAACTGTACCTAATATTATAGTCTTGTAGTTCTTTTTATGATATTTGGCGGTTGTCATTAATTCCATACGAAATAAATAAGCAATTTGATGACCTGTACGCTGCTAAAGCTCAACACTGAGAAGATGTGGCCAATTAAACAGTTGTACTGGAAACTTTTCTTTACCCATAATAAATTGTTTATTCTAAGTAACTGAACTGTTTAGTTCAACTGAACTGGAACCAGTTTAATTGAATGTAATGAACTAATATACTAATTTGTTTGAAAATGAAGCCATATACCTGTTTCATTAAAATATTTAATTAGTTGAACTTTAGTCATTTCTCAAATGTTTTCAAGTCTACTTGTCAAACTGATGTACATATAATGAAGCTAGAAACATACCGAATTAAATGACATTATTTACCAAGGTGCTATTTTGTTATCATTATTTACCTAGGGAAGGAAATGCTACCCCTCATTGGGGCAGTGCAGATACTTTGTGAAATGGAGAATATTCCCCAGTTGTTTGACCCATCTCTCCCTAGAGAACAAGCAATTGTTTGAGTTGACCTAAATCGTAACCCCAAATTAAACATCGTTACGACTCTACTGACTTAAATAAGCAATTACAGAATCCCTGGTGCTTCGGGCTGGGCAAACAAAATTGCCCAGCAGACTCAACTGACGTCTGTATTAAAAAGAGCGGCGAGCATTTGATTTCGGTGCTAAAGCAATTTTCGGCTAAATGGTTTTTACGAAACGAGAATAATTGGGAGAGAGAGAATTAGGAGGCGACTGTAATAATATTGGGAACAGGAGGGCCGTAGGATACAGATAAGTAATTTATCTTTATCAGGACACTCTAATTCGATCGTTTTGTAACTCGACTATCCGTATTTCTGGGCAGCATCTGTTACGTAGGATTTGACAAAAGAAGCAATTTATTTCATCGGTCTATTTATTGATTAATTTGGTCGCGAGGGACTGGCAATTAACAAAACCAACAGGAAAACGTACCTCCGATGGTCCCTGAAATCGGCCCCCTAAAGCCAGCCATACACATTTAAAGATTCAACGACAATGGCGTCAGTGGTAGGGGCGCCTTCCTTAGTGATTTTTCCTCAGAGTCTTCCTTGGAAGATTCCCCAACTGAAGAGTTGCAAGGCTCTCGAGGTTCCGCATTACACACAAGCAGAACTTCAAGGTTATATTAAAGGCCTCAAGGTGCGTAAAGCACCTCCTCTTCAGAGGATCAAATCACCAATAAGGCGCTGAAGCTGCTTCCACAGAAGTCCTTAACTCCGTGCCAATAATAATTGCAATGCTATGGACCCACTACTTCCCAGCGGCGTGGAAGACCGCAGATGTTATAATGATTCTAAACAAGATGGGTTTGATATTTCCGCTAGATTATCGTCCCATTAGTCTATTGCCAACTACCTCTAAGCTCGCTAAAAATGTGATTCTACGTCACCCTGAAAATCTCTCGTCAGTCCACAATATCAGTAATCAGGGGCTTCATCCTCAACAAAAGCACTGACATTTTGCTTTTGGATGGCTCGAAGGCTTTTGACAAGGTGTGGCACGAGGACCTCTTCTATAATTTGATCTAAAAGGGTTTCCCATTTTTACTCCTAAAATTTTTGAAATCCTTCCTTGAGGGTGGGAATTTCAAAGCTCAGATCAAAAATATTAATGCTTGGTCGATAACATGGCTCAACAAAGCCGGTATCCCTCAGCGTACGGTCCTTGGACCAATTTTTTATTAGCTATATTTATTAATCCTCCTTTCCTTTCTCCTTTTCCTCTTTCTCCCTAACTTTGTGTGGTATCTGGTCAATCAGACCTGACAGACCTAGTGACTTAAATACTTTAACCAAGAGTAAAGGTCCAATAGACCGCTCTGACAGACTATGACGCAAAATGCATGGATTAATTAATTCCATTTTCCCGTATTTCAGCTTGCTCACTTGTCTCGCTTTATTTTATTTACTTCATGACGGACTGAAACATCCTGTAGGGTGACGTAGGTATTATTAAAGTGGATAAGCGTTTACGGTAAAACCTCTCTGAATGAATGTGGAAAGGAAAATAGGAGAGAATCCATCAACTGGATGGATTGTGACCGATTCTAGTCGACAGAATGAAAGTAATAGGACATATTGCACACCAATCACATTTCTTCGACTAGAATGGTTTTATGTTGGTCGTAAAAAATATCGTCCCAAAAATATTTGGAAATATTGCAGCGGTGCAAGATTAGATGCTTTAGGGTCCCATAAAAAATTTGTTAATGTTGCAATATCTAGAAAGATGAGATCAGGTAAATCAACTAGATTGTGAACGAGCTCACGTTGTGAAGTCAAATATTGTGAAGCGTTTACCTTCACTGGGTTGCAAACAGAGTCAGTGCTCTATCGAATCCATCCAGTAGCAATCACATCATGATTCGAGTAGAGCTGGGTACAATCGTTCCTTTTGGTGATTTTGATTCGGGTCTCGGAACCAGTCCTTTGATTCGTTCATGATACCTCCTCATTCCGATTTCTTTTGATTTGTATTTGGGAAATTCCAAAGTCTAATATCAGTGTTAATGAGCGCTGCAAATTAACGACGATGGTCTCCATTCCTAAACCCGAAAAGTACGATGTTTAGGAACCAAAAATGGCCGAATATGACATTTTTTCCACCTTTGCCAATACCTTTCATCACCAATATTTTTATGTATTCGGTCGTTCTGACACATTTTGGCTTCTATTTTTTTGCTACAGCTATCCATGTGTTGACTCAAAGTCTACCGAGTCGGATTTCTCTGGATATCTGGAAATTTTGTTGTTGGCAGAGATGTAGTTATTATAAAAGAAAATATATTCTCAGACACATGGTTTTCCTATGGTATCTGTTCTATCACCAATTTTGGCAGAATATTTTATGGATGATCTGCTTGATACTGTTATTCCGACACTACTCTATAACCTCTTCGTAAAAAAATACGTAGATGACATCATTTTATGCTTTCCCTGCAGAGGTTTGGATAGTATTGTCAGATTTCAATAGCTATGACCCCTACATCCAATTTACAAATTGACAAAGAAGATGAGAACCTGCCTGTCTCCTTTCTAGACACAAGACTCATCCGTATCAACAATAGTAGTTTATTGGTAGACTGGTATCAGAAACCCATGGCCTCAGGCCGTTTCCTTAATGAAAACAAGGGTAATCAGCATCTCTGATAATACTTTCCATACTTCAAATTTACGGAAGCGGTCAAAACTGTTCATCAACAATGGTTATCCGAAGTTAACAAGATCTTATTCAGCCCTCCTTCCAGTATTTTACCAAACTCTAATAATCCAAGTAATATTCTCACAACTCCTAAAAACAGAACTGATATAATTCCCAACAACAATACCAATTCCAATAACAATATTACTGCTATCCCAAATTCCATATCTGGTTTTTCTGTCCTAACCTATATCAAAGAACTGACCCCTAAGCTGATCAGACTATGTAGCCCGTTGAACTGTCGAATTGCTTGCAAATCCGTCCTCACCATAAACTGTATTTTTTCAAAGATGAGAGATATAGTCCCTCTGCTTGGCTTAACCAAAACAGTTTACTCTATCAATTGCAATAATTGCAACAAAATATACATAGGTCAGACTTCCAGATCTCTAAAAGGAAGGATTTCATCACACAAAAGTGATTCTAGCCTTCATCCCGAGAGATGTGCTCTGATATCTCATGTCAATACAACAGGGCACTCTATGAACTACACAAATATCAAAGTTCTTGATAAAGAAAAACACCTATCCAAACGTGTATTCCTGTAAATGTCCCACGTTTTCATGAATGACAACTGTATGAATAAGGAGACAGATGTTAAGCAACTGAGCGTCATTTACTCATATTTGATAAACTGCGACAAGTTGGAGCGCTTACACATCTCTCCAAATTTTGACTTTTCACAACCTCATGGTGTCATGAATGTAATCTGGTTCTTTGGTCTATTCCACCTTTTTCCTGCAAAATTTCCATTCTATTCAGATTTGAATAATTGTTTTTTCTCATAATAAACTAATTATTGTTTAATTCAATTGTCCATCTCATCAACAATATAGTTTGTTCAACTGCCTCTGGTCTGTTGACAAGTTCTTATTTAACATACCTTGATAAATCACACCATCTGAAGTGATTTAGCAACATAATACACACTTTACAAACATTTTTGTTACATCCGTCGACACTGACTCCACCAACCTTCTGTCATCTGTCAAATGTTTCATCCTGCTTGTGATCCTGTGCTACACGCCAAACCATTTTGTGCAGTATCAGGTGGCTCACGATGTAATTTTAACTTTCGTTCTAAATATTTTTAATCCGTTTCAATTTGTTCCTGAAATACAGTTGTTTGTATTTTATATTAATTTTGATGAATGTACGATGCATCCAGCTTCCACCAGGTTACTGGGTGTTTCCCTCAACTTAAACGTTAATAACATTTAGCAACAATCTCACATACTATTGTAGGTTAATTTAAAATCATTTTGCACAATAGCAGCTATTTATTCTCAATGTTATTGCAGCTCCTGATGAAGATGGCAAAGTTCATTGAAAGCTAGCGACTAATAAAGTATAAAGAGTCTCTCATTGCTTGACTTTTGTCGAAGTGCCCAACAAAAGGCGGAAGCTCTATTTTTCACCTAACTGGTCTAGACGACAATGACCACGTTTCAAGTTATATATATATATATATATATAAATGAATCCCTATTTCGCGTAATCACGACATCCAATATACCTTTTAACATTGAGAACGATTTTACCGATTCCATTCATCATTTTTTTTTAAGTTTTCTAATACTGTATAGAAGGTTCTTATGGAAATAAAAATCAAAAAAATTGGGAAATCGTTGAAAACCTAATGATTATTTGAGCTACACGCGCTTGAGAGTTTGCTTGAGCATTGAGCACGAACAGCAGAAGAAATATCTCAAGTACCAAAAGAGACAGGCACTCCTCTCCGCCATCTTTATTCCAACAGCTATTGACAGCTATGTGAGAGAAAATTGCTTATGAAAGCACGGTGCTTTCGTTTTTGGACTTACATTTCTTTACCATCGGTACTTTTTATGGCCCATTCAAAAGAAACTGCAGTGTTTCCTAATTGTTATATGTATCAGTTAACTCTATGAGTAAAAATGGCGGATGAAAATACGTTTCTTTTGCTTAATTGACTTTCACTTCTCTATCATTTTGAACTTGACAGCTCGCATGCCGCAAGTTTATGTTATCGTTTAACGGTTTTTATCGATGAAAAAAATATTGTTTTATTTAATTAGTAGTGCACAGTCCATTTGATTAGAGCTTTTTCAGTGAGTTTTTTGAGAAGTATTTGTTAAAAAATAATTTAACAAGGGTGGAAGTTGTTTCACCTCAATCACGCCTTATATTAGAATTGTGATTCTTCAAAGTGTGACCAATTAGACGTATCAGCCTAGGTCGCAGAGCTCACAATGCTCCAAGTCAAAGATATATACAAAGAAGTTAAACTGACGGGCAAGGAGAAGCGACAAATGAAGTCCAACGAGATCGAAGGACTAAAATTCAACAACGTAGAAGTGTCGCATTTAATCCCAATCGAGCTGCAGTTAATTATGACGTGGCAATCGATTACAGTTCACAATGAATCGTTGCTAATGGATCTATGAACGTTGGAGTCCACATTGCAAGGCAAAACCAAACTGACTCCATTGCATTCTTTGGTTTCCAGAAATGAGCCAGATTCGATACATTTTTCAACTCATGTCCAGCAATACAATAATTGCTTTCAAATGACATCATTTTCAAGGTAAGTTGGTGGAGGAATGGCAGTGCTGCCAACGTATTTTGCATACAATTACCTACACTCCGTATATGTACTCTTTTATTATTCATTATTTATCTCAGTTCATAGCCAAGTCTGTCGGGTCAGCTAGTCATGTATAAAATATTCACCAATATCTCACTTTTGGAAAGTGTTTCCTAAGTGGCAGGACTTTTTTCTTGTATTGTCCTGTATTCAAAGTGATTCGAGCAGCGATTTTGCAGTAATTTGGCACTTTTCTTATTCAGTATATTAACAGTATGACCTAGTGTTCAGATAAAGCGCATATTTGGATGAGATATCTACCTTCGTCAGCGCATGACCTAGAATACCTAAAAATGGAAAGAAAATAGGGTTAGCCAGAATCAGCGCTTGTTGTAATGCACAGAAACTGGGCGTAGCAGTGATCAATATCTTGCTTTTAAAAGGTGGTGCCCAAGTGACACCACTTGAGGATCCTGGCTACGGGATTTGTTTGTCGCCCAGGTGTGTATCCGTGGTTTTCCAGCGTAACTATTAATGCCATAAAAACGTGCTGAGATGATATATCATTGGTTTATGGAATAACGGAAGGAATCACATGGAATGCGAGTCTGTCATGCCCAGAGATCATTTCAGTTTTCCAGGATCTACGTTATGACAAAATAGACTTGCTCATAAAAAGATAGATGTTATCCAACAAGAAACCGTAAACTATACTACATTGTACTTTTCATATCAGGCCGTTTCGATTCACTTACTTTATGTCGAAGAGTCATGTTTTCGGTGCATAAACGAGTCCAGCGCCACATAAAAAGGGCATCCTATCATGCCCAAATACGGTTGCAAATATACATATAATTGACCGATTTAAATTACGCGCCATTTTTGATACACGATGGTTCGGAAATTTGAACAACCATGTGAAGTTAACGACTTGCCAAGGTCGGGCCGTGTTCAAACTGTTCGTACTCCGGAATATATCGAGAGAGTTCGTGAAAGTGTAGTGGAGCACCCTGAGACGTCTACCAGACATCGTTCTCAAAAACTGCGTAGTCGTCGCACCTCACTCTCAAAAGTCTTGCATGTGTGGCCATACAAAATTGCTTTAACCCAAGAACTTCAGCCTAGTGACCGTGAAAGTCGCCAACAATACAGTCATGCAAAATTGCAGCTTAATACCCAAAATTCCGATTTTTACCGACAACTCATAATGAGCGATGAAGCCCACTTCGATATGAAAGGATCTTTTAATAAGCAGAATTGTCATATCTGGGCATTAGAGAACCCTCGTGTCATCCATCACCGACCACTACATCCTCGTCGAGTCACAGTTTGGAGCGGTGTTCGGTATGGAGGTGTCATTAGACCTTGCTTCTTTGAAGACGCTGCAGGTAATTCTCTTACTGTCACTGGAGAGCGCTACCGTGATATGGTGCAAAACTTTCTCTCAAATCCAACAATTTAACCTGCAAAACATGTGGTTCCAGCAGGATGGAGCAACTTGTCACACAGCTAGAGAAACAATGAATCTTTTGCGAACATTTCCGGGACGTTTAATTTATCGATTTGATATTGTCAACTGGCCACCAAGGTTAACGGATTTAACGGCTTTTGACTTTTTTTTGGGGATTTTTGAAAAATAGAGTCTATTGCCAACAAACCAAATACTGTAAAGTAGCTGATGAACAATATTACGGAAGCGATTGAAAACATTCCTCCCGAAATCGACCAAAAAGTGATGGAAAATGTAATCCAGAGGTTTACGCGGCTTCTAGAGACGGACATTTGTCTGATATTACTTTTCATACATGATTTCTAAGTTTCAATAAAAGATTAAGATGAAAAGATGGACGTATTTTATTTCATTTCTCAAATATTCGAGATACAAGCCAGTCAGTTACATATCGACCACTCTGTAGTATTTCTCCTCCAAATACTTCCTTGGCAGATAAGTTCGGCTAGGCATGATGCCACACATACTGGGAACAAGTGACGACGACTAAACTAAGAATGTCGTAATCCATCACCACCATCAGCTGCAAATGCAAAACTTAATGTTGGGGTAAATGCAGCTATATCAGAGGATATTAGGTACTGTGCATCGTATCCCAAAACAGATTTCTCACAACAAAGGGGGCATCAAAACTGTATAAAGGATTCGCGAGGTGAAGCCTGCGATTTGTTCTCTGTCAGCGTATCTAAATTGTGACGTGTAGCTCAACTCTGCCATCCGAGGTATTTACGAGTATATTTTGCTGTATTTCTAGTTTGTGAATGTTTCCATGTCTCGACGGTAAAATTTGATATTTGTTTACACCTTCTCGTTTAATAAGAGAGCTATAGTAGTCAGATGTTTCAGCTCTTTTGTTGACCATAATGTTTGAGTTCAATCTCTTTATAAACTGTAACTACGTGAGCTTATTCCATGGTAGGTACCTTCAGTCAGTTTGACTTTTAAGAATAGTTCACTTTTTGGGAAGTGCTTATACTTTTGACACCACATATACAATTTCTAGTCTATCGTACTTTCACTTCTCACAGCCCTTAGATATGAATTGAAGTCGCCAGATACACTCGATTTTTGAATGATTTGATCTTTTGTGCGTTACAATTTCCTTGCGATTATTTGCATTAGGGACGGTTTTGTCGGATGAAATATTTCACAGTGTGCTTTACTTTTCCCACACACACTAATCTTTACTTTGTTTTTTACTCTCTCGGTGTCATCTTCTGGGATAAATTTAACTTCCAAATTGCAACTCAATATAGATTCAAAAAACCACTCAGACTTCAAATTCTACACCACAGCTATCACCTTGATCGTCAGTCGTTCGGAGTCGCTGGATTTAAAGTCGTTAGAGCGAGGATCCGTACTGAGGTAGCGAATCCTGGCGGTATTGTTTGTTTTACACAGTTTCTTAATGTAAAATCTGGCTTTAAGCGCTAGATCGCAAAGGCTGATCCCGGTTTCAGGAATCGGAATTGACATCAACCATCGGAATCGGTTCCGTTGAGATGATCAGAAGCGATTCTTTCAATCATTCTGCCCCATCGTTCCTCTGGGAGGACTCGTTCAGAGCCAACACAACTCTAGATTCAAGATGTCCCACAAAAAGCTAAAGGTTATTGTTAGGTTTTTCAAGTTATGCACATGTTTACAGATCAATCAATATCTATGACGTTGTTACATACAAGTTAGGGATGCGATCTTTGCCAAACAAGCAAGGTTTGCTGTTAAAAGCCCTGCAAGTTGTTACAGCCTGAAGCACACGTTAATAACGCAGTAACTACATATTTAGTTCACTCAGTAGGTATGTCAAATACTCCAAATGAATTTGGTGATCTTTAGCTGTAGTTTTCATTCTGAGTTAAGAAAGAATCACTCAAGATGCAACATTCGTTCACAGAATCAAGATATATCACTGCTTCCAACTTCACTGCTCGTAAAGGCGATTTCTCCCTGAATTCATTAGAACACAACTGTCTGCGTAAGAGTAATTATTTTTTGAAATGGCTTGGTTACAGACGCGTAATACTAAGTGCGAATCGACATATAACTAATATCTCAGCTATAATTAAGGAATCTGCTCTACCACAGAACCTCTCCTCCAAATGTGAGTCATCCATCAGCCTGTAGAAACCACTGGCCTTAGTTAGCTGTCTTGTTTGTGCGTATGAGCTTCTTCCTCATTTCTTTGGCAATTTCTTTTAATGCAGTTTTACGAGCGTCCCTATCTTTATATGTTTTTAACCACTAATTGGGGCTATGTGGCACAAAGATTCGTCTCACTAGCAACATAGTAGGTACTTAGGTTCGGCTTTATTTCTAATAGGATACCTTACAAGGCTAGTCACTCCTGGCTATTCTATTGCCGTATTATTTGTTATTTTATATACATTGATCCATCGTTGTCAACAAGTAAGATGATAGAGGGGAAAAGATGTCACGGAGAACATCAATTAAAAAAATTCTCAAAGCTGATTTTAGCAAAATGGATCTAATCGAAGTGTTGACGAAAAAATGTTGACCATGAGACCTTATGACATATGACATGTACGTCACGAGAAACCTGGTCACTCATTTCCCTCTGTGTGTCTGTCAACCTTTTGGTATGTCTGTCGGTCTGTCCGCAAATTCTTAACGTTTCTGATAAAACTTACGTCCTTTTTATGCACTACATGGAACATTGTAGTAGAACTTGTTTCGAAGGCGGGGAAAATATAGAGTCAATCTACTTGATATTTTTATATAGCAATATAAATAGTGATATAAAAGAGCATTTGTAAAAGGCGACTACTGTCATGTATTAAGGCTAACAATGCGACTAAGGCTAGATAGATAGGTACTAGTTAGATCATTTATTTGCCAGAATATATACATGCCAAAAATTACATTTCAAGAAGTTGAACTAAAGCATCTGCAAATGAATGAAAGAATAGCTTAAAATACGAAACAGTAGGTTTAAAAGGGCATATTATAAACTTACAGAATTTTAATGAACGATGAAGTTTTAAGGCTCTATATGGTGTTTTGGAATTTCCGTCAATAGTAAATGTCATTTTCGGCTATGTTTAAGTCTTATATTTTATTTATGAATTTCTGAATAGATAAAAAACTGTATTTGTTTTATCTGTTGTGTTATCATATTGAAACACTGGGGCCTAAGAAAATAGATGACCATTGTAGACAATTCTCTTCTGGTTTGGGGACATCAATATAATTTTTATTCCTGGTATTGTATTCATGTCTGACAATATCAATCTTACGCTGATTTTTATATTAACAGATCAGTATATTCAACAGATATAGTTGCCTAATACCAAGAATGTTTGAGTCATGGAAAAGCTAAAATGTACTATACTGAGGCGGTTTATTGAATATTCTCTTTAATATTGGTTTTCGGGTTGTCTCCAGCTTTCCTAAATCTGAACTATTAGCCCCACCCCAAGCAATCGTACCATATTCCATAAATCTTTGCGCTAGTGCATAATAAATAGTTAAACATTGGCGTTCTTTTAATAATTTGGCAAGGTGACGTACATTGCATAACATAGTGCGCAGCTTTTTAACTAAAAACGATATCTGCATGTCTCAGCGAAAATGAAAATCAATATGGACTCAAAAAAACTTAGTGTTGATATGCGACTCTATACAAAACTGTATTTGACCTTGCAAAATGTTAAGAGTTTCATAATTAGGCAGATTAAAAGCATAAGAGGAGAAAGCAATGAAGTGAGTCTTATTGAAGTTAATAGAGAATAGTCGAGCGTCAAACCATTCTTTGGTCTTCCTAAAATCTCTCAGTGAGTATTTAAAGGTCAGCCCATATTCCCGCGCTATCCTATACAGCAGTGACATTAAGTATAGCTTACTATGTAACCTTGTATTGCCCGTTTGTATAGATCGGCTAAATATAGATATGTTAAAAAGCACTGGGCCTAGAACCGTACCTTGAGGAATACCATGCGTAACTATTTCATAGTAGCTGTTTATCTCGTTAACTCTGACGCACTGTGTCCTTTCAACTAGATGTTCATCAATTTATAAATGCTTTCTCTGATACCGTTGCTTTCCAACGGCTTACTATGACTGACAGTATCGAAGGCTATATTGAGATCTACAAGAATACAAAGACATGGTGATTTCATATCTATTCCCAGCTATTTTGTTTGTCAGGTAATTGATAGCGTCTTGAGTGGACTTTCCTTCTAAATACCCGTACTGTTTTTCTCATAGAATATTTTTCTTTTCAAAATATTTAACGGGACTCTATTTGAGTATGTTTTCATATATTTTTGCAATTATAGATATCAGCTATATCTGTTACTTATTTCGCTACTATTTTTAACGTATCTGCCCTAATGCCGTCTATTCCTGGTGACATTCTTTTTTTAATGTACATATTACTATCTCAATTTCTTATGCAGTTGTTTCTTCAAGATCAAGACTCAGTTGATATGGTTTTTTAAAAGTTTTTTTGATCTGTTTTTTGGAATACTGTTGGTAAGTTCCTTTCCAATATTTGTACAATATTCCACAAGATGGTTAGCTATGTGTGCTGGTTCACTCAAAGTATCCCCTGTTCTTGTGCTTAATTCATTGATGCTGTTCTACATTGTTGTTTTATACCCTTTTGTAATCAAGTGGGGTTGTTACAGTTGTTTCTTGTTTCGTTTCGAATATATTCTTTTTTGCTGACTCAATCTTCATTTCCAGCTGACGTCTTGTTTGTCTATATTTTTTATATTTTCTTTGGTTGAATAAGATTGAATTATTTTATAAAGTGATTTTGATTGCCAGGTTTAACAATGCGTTTATGTAGCCAATGAGTTTCTTTTCCTATCTTTGTGTTTTATTTTCACAAGATTAGTGCTCGTGTCAATAATACTTTTTAGCCTTTTGATGAAGAGTTCCGAAGCTTTGACCACTGTTCTGCAACTGTACGCATCAAACATTGTCTCATTTGTAGCTAAAGCTTGTTAATATATTTTTGGGTTTTATTCTCTTTCTCTTTTCACTCTCAAATATTATGGATTAATATGTGTAATATGGTGTAGGATCTTTGACAAACATATATGATCCAAGCAAAATTTGCTATCTTTTTTGGACACATGTAAATTCGTTTATGTGAGACTTAAAGCCAAATGTTGCCAGTACTTTTAAATAATTATGTATTTGCAACATCACAATTATCAGACATTATATTAACATTGATATTTCCTACCAGATAATGTATACAGCCATCATCTTTCATAAACCTATTTGCCTCAAACAGAGAACAATTATACACTCGGCCCTTATTTCTGCAGTCCTTGAATGTGGTTTCCATTTTCGTCCAGAACACATGACGGATCAGACGTTTACTGGCGTCGTTATTGCTTAATTTGCACTTTGAACTTTTCAGTTGTTTGCTCTTTTTCTCCACTGAAAGTATGCGATTACCATTTTAGTTACATATCAGTAAGTCTATCTAATTATTCTGTACGATGAAAAATATCCAAAAATTAACTCCATATGTATACATTTATTCCGCAAATGGGAATAACACCCGGTCCTTAATCTACATTTGCCGAAAACGGTATTTTTTGTTTATACGATTTATTAACGTTGCGGGAACTCCACTTGCCCAAATGGCATCATAATTTTTACATTAGCTGGTGGCGTCATAAATGGAGCACACATGGCACCCAGTGACACATTTTTTGTCATTTGCTTGTTATCTGGACAACTCCGCCACCACTGGACCAATTTCCAGAGAGATAAAGCCTTTCGCCCTTGCCAGAATACTAGTAGTACGAGTACTACGAAGATTTCAACAACACCCGAATCTTACCTTCTGATTATAATGAAAGTCCTTTAAACATTGATATTCGCTGGGGGCGAACTGCATAGCGGGGGAAACTAAATGGAAGACCGCGCGTGCGATGGATGGAAAGAAAAATATCGTCGGTCTGATGGTGGGATATAGACGTGGCTTATATCTGTCAAATCATTAGAGGAATGTCAGTTTGACATCAAAATTGGTTATTGCTTTCATATTGCACGTGCCAAGCACAAATATTTCACTAGGTGGCGCTGTCGTCGCGCTCCCAGCGAATAGCAGTGACTCTTTAAACATTATCCTATATTTGTTTCGCTGATACATCTCCGTTTCTCCATATTGATTTTGTCAACAGATTAAATCACATAAATTGATGGAATTACTTTAATATAATATCTTGAAATTTTCCGGGACTACCAAAGTTCCTCCGCCTTCCAACATGGCTTTAGAAAATCCCTGTATCCGAAGATTTCTGCTACAATATATTCAAGGCAATAAATTATTTCGCCACAGACTCTCAAATATGAACTTTTGTCGTTATTGGATATTGAGTGAGTTTTTTTACTATTCTGTTGACTTCCAATAAAGAAGGGTCTGTTCTGTATTTCTTTTTGGGCAGATTTTATCAGTATTGAATTCGCTACTTCAAAGTATGTGGCAGAATGGCAATACCTCTCACACATTAATGTTTATCTATTTTAGAATTGGGAATTCTAAACACATCAAATATGCTTTTGAAGCTATATCCGAATGAGTGATAGATCCACGAAAAAATAAGAATTTCTCCATGTACCTGCTACAAAATGAATGAAATTTATTCAATCTTATAATTCTTATGTCCCATAGTTTTCGTACTTCTTTCAAAAATATAGTATTATGTGCTTGATCAGAACATATCACTTCTCAAATCTTATAAGAATCGGCAAAGCGGTCGCTGAGATTAGATTATCAAAAATAACAGCAATGCAAAGTTTCAACATGAATTTGCTCACGGTCGGTAAAATTACTTCTTTGCCAATACTTCTCTTGCTTATGCGCGTGAATCTAACAGAGATAAAGCATATCATTTTTACAAGGGAAACCCATTGTAAACTGTTACGTCTCGTTGGAGTGCATTATTACATTGGGTGTTGGAACTCTGAGAGCAGCAAGAGTTTCCTATAATAGCATTTGACATAAGAGATACTGAGACAATTACTGCCCACTTTCGTCAAATTCAAATAATTTCGTTGTAGCTATATTTACTTCAAATTGTAACTATAATTATTACTTTATCAGTTTCTATGCCAATTCAATCTTAGTTCTAATGAAAGATGATAGTTTAATTTCTTTATTTTCGAATAAAAGAACATCGTTTAAACAACTTTATTAATGATCATATAGGTCTGATAAATAATGATGTAATCATTCGTCCAGTGATATTTAACTAACATTTCAGTCAAGAGGGCCACTGTGTTTCATAGCTTGATTGTTTTGTGAATCCTTAGTTGGATGCCAATTCTTCTCCCTAGTTCTGGATCAACTGCAATAAACAACTTGAACTGAGTACTTGGTGCTTGTACTATGCTAGCACTTGAGATTTTTAGGATCAGCATTATTCACAGACCTTTAATTCCCGATTTACAGATAGCTAGCAAAAATTATAAAGAGGTACTACGAAGCCACGTTTCATTCACTGTATAAGTATAATTATCCCTTACCATTGGAGAAAACATCTATGGCTCTCTGACGTACGCTGTCTTCGCTCACCAGTTTGATTGTAGCCACTAGATTGTCAACCATTCTTGTTCTAGCACCTGCATCCAACACCTTAGTCCAAAAATGACGGGGTTGACTGAAATTGTCCTCATCACCAAGATCGTAGTAGTCTATGGAACCGTTTACTTCCTGAGGTGGTACCGTCTTTTCCTTGATGTTGATCTAGAAATTACAACCTAGTAGTAGTAAGTGAACTTACTTATCAAATAGTTTTTTTTATGAATTAAAACAGCTAAAGTTTTCGATTTTCCTTTGTCATGTTTTCGGCGACTCTGGCCAACTTCTCTAAAACTAATAATCCACTCACTGGAACTTTATGTCGAACTCGAACTATCCAAACCCTCAAACAGATATGCTAATGACACACATGCCTAACGGGCGGGGTTTGTTCCTATTCCGATTCGCAAATTGGTGACAACTATGATAACTGCCAACATTGATTAAAGTAGGATAAGTTGTCGAAGCTCATGCTGTATTCCAGAGTTCAAGAAATAATCAAGGATAAAATGAGATACCGTAGCGTCATCTAAAGAATGACAAAGTCAGTTTCATATTTCGAGAATCATTTGAGTGTGGACTGACTGATGACGTCACATTACACTAACCGTCATCGCCACCACATTAAAATGCATCTGCCTCCCATGCTTTGCGCCAATAACAAACCTTGTTCTAATCTGTATTTACGAAATATCATCATTGTACTGCTGTGAGTCTCATTTTGATGTAAGTACTCAGTAGTATTCAGTTAATATAGTATGGATAATCAGAATAATTATTCTTAGTATGTATGCATGTAATGACGGATATAAAACCTAGTTGGTGAAACAGTAGCGGGAATAAGTTTGATTACTGTTTTTATTTCATGATAATGTAAATATTGTTATAAGGATCATGTTGTGACTGTAAGGGAAATACTCCTTGGACATGTCGACGTGGGGATGCATACGCGTGGTTCAGGAACTAAAAAGCCTGAAGTTGAAAAAGTTCAATAAAACTGTATAATCGAATAGCATCACGTTCTAAAATAATCAGCTGTATTGAGATGTGGCAAAATGGATTGCGGAGTTGAAAGTGTGTATAATTATTACGATATAGTGTTGCAGGACTTGCCAATTGACGCATGAAACTACACAATAACAATATGATAATTGATATTTTTCCATTATTCATGGTGAAGTAGTGAATTCACAAAGAGTTTGAAAAAAGTTCATTGGAATCCGCTCTATTTGGAATAGTAAGTAGCATGTTCATTTATCACATACCCATTTATGAAATTAAACAACAATACATATATTGTAACTTGAAAACATATAAAGGGCAGTTGACAATTTGTTTGCAAACATGCATATCATATTTGTTATCAGCTACTTCGAACACGTAGAAATGGATTTTTTTGGTAAAATTTGAAGAATCTCTCTAATTCTGGACACATTTTTCAACCTTCGATCCACTGTGGCGTAGGTCGCGTATATACCTTTGGAAGATTAGTGAAATCGGCCCGCAAAATACCTTCTTCCATTTTATTTATTATATATCTATAATATTGTACAGTAGGCTATGCCGATATACGAGTCGGTTTGAGCGCTAAAGATGAATATGATACAAGGGCCGTCGCGTCGTCTGGCCGCGTCAGTGCCATAGTGCTGAAGCTAAACTTGTGTAATGTGTCGTGACGGCCGATCCTTGACGCACGAGGTAGATCGGCTACAGCACCCATCACCGGATATGTCATAACTTGCTTTAATAGTTATCAGAATTATTCTTTGAGATTTGTCAAAGATACAAATTATACTATGATACGCAAGTGAAACTAGCAGCATTTTCGACTTTAGGACACTTCCTTATTACCACAGCGTTCGGCATGAGCCGTGAGCTTTTTAACCTTTATGCAGTGCTAAATGTCGCCATATTTATTCCTTTAATTCGCATTAATGTCTTAAAGAATTACCTGAGCATCTGGACCTCCAAAACTATTGGGATGATAGTTAGGAGCACTACCTTGGTTTTGTATGACACATTGACCATCACGTTCAAAATTGGCAACCCTGTTCATTGGTCGATTCACTGGTAGTTGTTCATAGTTCGGTCCAATACGATAGTACTGGGTGTCTCGGTAGGCAAAAAGCCGACCCTAAAAATTATAAAATAAAATAATCGTATCAAAAATCGTTTTAATTACTCATTGTAAGAGAATAATGTAGACCTGAAAATCAGCTCGTGCTTAAATTGAAACATTTTCTTCTAGCTTTAGCTATTGTGAGCTGTGGGTAACGTCAAAAATTGGCTGCCGTGTGATAAGTTTAAGTTTTTATTAGGACCGATTTTTTCGACATTATGCACTTAGAACATCGAAACGAAATGTTTTCTTTTCAACCTTACCTGCAGCAAACGATCTGGAGAAGCTCCAACTCCAGGCACCATGTTGGAAGGATTAAGGGCTAGTTGTTCAATATCAGAAAAATAGTTTGCTGGATTTCGATTTAGTACGAGTTTTCCTACAGGTTGTAACGGGAATTTGCTGTGGGGCCAAACCTGCAATTGAAAGTACTCATGCATAGAAATCCTCGCAGTCCCCAGTTCATTATAAAGGAAGGATTATAAACATGGATGTATCATTGTAAAAGAAGGTATTTAAATTGTAGTGATAATAAATAACCCATAGTTGATGGGTTTTTAACCTCTTTTAACCAAAATATAGTGAGTTTTATCGATTCTGACCATGGTCTCATAACTTTTAACCACCGTTATATTTTCTGTGAGAGTAAGCTGTCGAATCGAGTATAATACCAGCAGGGGGAAAGTACCGGAATGATTGACAGATTGAGAGCTCTTTCTTGATTCGGTGGGTGGTGGTGCATGGCCGTTCTTAGTTGGTGGAGCGATTTGTCTGGTTAATTCCGATAACGAACGAAACTCTAGCCTGCCAGCTAGACGTATTTCGACATCCCAAAGGCCCGCCGGTTCGGGTTTACGCCCTTGCCGCGCGCGGTTTTTACTGTCGGCGTGCAAACAATTCTTCTTAGAGGGACAGGCGGCTTCTAGCCGCACGAGATTGAGCAATAACAGGTCTGTGATGCCCTTAGATGTTCTGGGCCGCACGCGCGCTACAGTGAAGGAATCAGCGTGTCCTCCCTGGCCGAGTGGCCCAGGTAACCCGCTGAACCTCCTTCGTGCTAGGGATTGGGGCTTGCAATTATTCCCCATGAACGAGGAATTCCCTGTAAGCGCGAGTCATAAGCTCGCGTTGATTACGTCCCTGCCCTTTTTACAAACCGCCCGTCGCTACTACCGATTGAACTTCAACATATGAGAACGAAATTCAGAAATTCCATACACAGAGTGTTGTCTTCGAATACAGCGGTTTTGTTAAATTTTAATAAACCCGGACCGGTTTTTCTTTTCCCGTTTGTGCTATAGTTGACCCGGTATTATATGCTGCATATGTATGCCAAGTTTAAAAAAAAACCGGTGGTTAAAACAATCTGAGATCGTTACTCCTGCTTAAAGATCAATCAATCATAGGTTATTTATGATCACCTTAGTGGTCTCTATCCCTAGCTAAAGATATCACCTTCTCCCAATTGAACACCCTACACAGGGTGTTTCAGTTTATTGTTGCATAACTTTAAGATTCGATAAAACTTTTAAAATTAATGCATAAAGTCTATATAAACATGGGTCGAAAAATGCGTGGCTTCCGAAATACAGGGTGCTTAAATTTACTTTCTAAAATAGTTTTTTTTAAATATTTTGAACAATATTTGATGTATAACAGTGAAAATTGGTATACAAGTTTTTTGGTACGACAAAACGAACCATGGGCATAGTTTTACTGTAGCCGCTAGAGGGCGCTCTCTAGTGTACCTGTAGTGTATTAAAATGGCCGAAAATTTTTCTTAGTGCAATTTTTTGCTTTTTGAATAAAAAAACTGATTCTTTGCACTTTTCAACATAAAAAAGCTCTCCTGTGAGTTTTCGTTATAGTTAGCCGTTTTTGAGATATTTCGATTTTTAGGGTTCGATGCATTTTTAATGTATGGGAAAATAATATTTTTTTTTTAAATTTTCGATTTGGGCATTACAAGTAATTAAGATGATCGTTTAGATTGTGCTTTTAAACACAGCAATAATTCCTAACTCAAATAAACACAAAAAAACAGAATATTAATTTGTTTAATTTTCCAATATTATTTCTAACAAATTAAATTCATTATTTACAACTAAAATGCTATTGGATAGTTAGGACAAACATACAAAATCTAAAGTAGTTGCTCGAAATGTAAACCCAATTGTTCAATACACAATTCACATCTACGAATGATCGAACGTGGTATAGCATTATTCAAATAAGGCCTTATTTCATCACATGCATTCCTGAGTCTGTCTATTAGCATATCTCTTGTGGTTACGAGAGTCTGGTACACTTTTTATTTTAGAAATCCCCACACAAAAAAATCTAATGGATTTAGGTCAGGGGATCGTGGAGGACAGGCTACTGGTCCTCCACGGCCGATCCATCTTTATGGATAATTTTTGTCTAGCCAGTTTCTAACTGTTCTCGAATAATGAGCTGGACAACCATCAAGCTGGAACCAGACCCATCTTCTTAAATCTAACATAACATCATCCCACATATTTGCATGTTCAGCCTTGCAGGCAAAAGGTAGGGTCCAAATAGTCGATTACGGTAGACACCAATCCACACGTTTACACTAAATTCATGCTGAAAATTTCTTTCCCGAACTGCACGCGGATTTTCATGCGACCAAATATGTTGATTATGAAAATTTACCACTCGACGTCTAGTGAAGCATGACTCATCGTTCCATAAAACGTTACTTAAAAACTTCCTATTATTATCAGTTCTATCAAGAATCCACTGACAAAATGTGATTCTTCGTACAGGTACAGTAGAGAGCGCCCTCTAGCGGCTACAGTAAAACTATGCCCATGGTTCGTTTTGTCGTACCAAAAAACCCTTGTATACCAATTTCCACTGTTATACGTCAAATATTGTTCGAAATATTTTAAAAAAACTATTTTAGAAAGTAAATTTAAACACCCTGTATTTCGGAAGCCGCGCATTTTTCGACTCATGTTTATATAGACTTTGTGCATTAATTTTAAAAGTTCTATCGAATCTTAAAGTTATGCAACAATAAACTGAAACACCCTGTATATACGGAATCTAAAATAATGCATGCAATTGTCATCCTGTTTCTATTAGGATACTAACTGGCATACTGCTTCGACAATTTACTAGACGGTAGCTTCGTTTAGTCTACGTAAAACCGCTATAATTCTCAGATCCTTCTCATAGTTATGTGTTTAGTTCCATCTCAACGTACCTTTGTTATGTCGAATGGATTGAACTTCTGTTGTTTTGCTTCTTCTGGTGTCATCGTCTGTATATAAAATGTCCATGATGGATAGTTTCCATTTTTCTTGGCGTCCTCTATCGAGTCAAACAAATCTCTAACTGCATAGTCAGGATCTACTCCAGCAATCTGTGTCGCCTTCTCTGGATCCAGATTCTTGATACCTATGTTTGAAAAACACCTTGGGGTACCAGATATTACCAAGAGATACTAGCACATTGTCGAATTGCCACACGCTCAGGACAAAAATGCAATATAGACAGAATTATCAGTGACTGAAATTTGTACTTGCATATATTTGGCGCCTACGGTAATGGTCTGTTTTTATCCTCATGCAAACATGCGCAAGTCTGCATGTCAATATGCTCAAATGTAACTGAATTGCTGTAACCGTTTTAACGTTCAGTCGAAGATGCACAAATAAGATCAGTACAGTTTAGATACGAGTACCGAGTGTGTGAACAAAACCTTAATGATAAACCGAAATGGCCCATTATTAGCAATAGCTGGTGTATGTTTAAATAGAAAGTTTAAATCTTCATTAAAGAAAAGATCAAGAAGAAAGATAAATACGCTTGTACAAGCCAATCTGCACAAACTACTTAAGCGCGAAAACGTGCCTGAGACCATCCTTACTAGAGCTAAAGCTGATCATACACGTTAACGTTTTTGGGAAGTCAGCCTTCTGCTACATTTTATTAATGTGTGTGGTCAGCTTAACCCACGGTAGGGGCCATCACATCGTAGGGCATAATGCTGTTTTTATCTTACCGCCATCTGTCTTCCATACGAATTTAACCCATGTCAGCTTCCGATTTGGACCAATCAAAGAAAATGTGTGGGAGCTATAACCATGCATGTGTCGATGTCCGTCTGGAATGCCACGATCACTAAAGAGAAACATCACCTGATGGACTGACTCTGGTCGGCTAAAAATAAACGTAGTATCGATGTCTATCCTTCTGGTTACAAATAATTTCAAGCTAACTTTTTTGTTGCAAGCTATCTGAACTAAATGCTAGCCAAATAGTACATTGTAAACATAAGTCGAGAAGTGAGCCATTATTGGACGAGCACTTTTATATCCTGCGACGTAAGGTACCCAAAAATATACTGTGCAAGATCGATAACAGCTAACCGTTCGAAAAGGCAGGCAATCTGTTGTACGAAAAGACGTCTCATTCTGGACAAAGGGATTTCTTGGTGGAATCATATCGAAGCATTGAAAACTAAATTCCAAATTACGTTTTGATAGCTTTACCCACAATTATGTAAACGTTCGAAATCAAGTTTGATTAACAAGATAACGGCTGTATAAGGTGGTCATAAGACCAGCAAATGACTTACAGTCTAGCATGCTTTAAAACATTTAGTCATGGGCGCCCGCGGCGGTTTTAACTATAATATTAGGATAGATTCGCCTCTTCTTATAGAAAAACTTCTGCAGGCGCCCATCCATCTAATAGCCTCATCGTAGACTAACAAACTTAAATGATCACAATGCGAAAACCTGCGGACTGGTCCATTTCAATTTCAGAGGGGAGTAAAGTGCTAACGTTTAATGTTCGTTATACTCAATAAAACAATTGTAGTCACCATTATTGGCGGTTACGTCATCAACGCCATATGAAATAAGTAAGCAGATCAAGTCTCCATACCATGGGCGGATCTTAATTTTCCTAACTGAGAGAAACCTATTCAAAATTATTTACTAGTGTAATTTTCAAAAATCTTCTAATCTAGTACATAAATATGGGTTAAGCATGACACGCCATTTGATGTTTTTGAAAGTTGAAATAGGAAATAAATACGGAATTTACAATATAGTACAACATAACACAGCTATTTGCTATCTTGGTGGAATATTTAAGATTGGATGTGGATATGTGACAAGCTTATGAGATCTTTAGAAGAACCGTCTTCAATAAAAAAGATGCTAAATTCTTCCTGGAGTAAAATGCGACTAAATAAATTACTGCTAGACAAAAAAATGCATCTTGATGATGATGCTCTGAAACTCGAGCTTTTAAATCTATGTCGGCTTAACAAACATCAAGCTTGTAACTTCCATATCTATCAAAATATTTAACAATTTACATTAAGGTGCACACATAGAAAATTAAGAATCATAAATTTCCAAAGTTGTTCCAATAAAAATGTTAATTATTGGATTTCTTCATCAGAGTCATCTGAACTTTCTCCCAAGTGAATGATTATATTAGTCTCCTCCCTATTAAACACTTGATGCTTGTCCCAGTCGTTTTTAGTCAAGTTCTCGGTATGTTTCACACACTTGGCCCAAACTGTAGGAGTCACCATCGTCCCAAACCTCCAAAACTTCCTTGTCACCATAGTCATTCTCAATATGACGGTCATAGTACTGTTTGGCTATTCTCCAGACTAACTCAATAGGGTTGTATTGACAATGGTAAGGGGGAGCCGCAACACTGAAAGTCCATGTTCATGTAATATTTCGTCTATGATATATCTTGGAGCCGATGGTTTATTAAGGTGACATAGATTTAGAAGCTCGAGCTTAAAAGCGTTATCATCAAAATGTATATTTTTGTCTTGCAGCCATTGCTTCAATTGCATTTTACTCTAACTGGAATTGAGCATTTTTTCTGTTAAGGCACTATGATAAGAGGCATTATCCCTGATTACTAAAGATGTCTCTTGTAACGCAGATATCAGCTTCTCACGTATCCATTTTTTGGAAGAATTTTTGTGCTTGGAATCGTGGCAGCCAGCACTTTTTGATTTTGTAACAAATAACAATGCAATATCTCTAAAAAACCGGTATTGATCCCAGCATAAAGAACAATATCCCGCTTGCCGGTACCCTGATGGGATAAAACATCGAACACCCCTTTTAGAAAAATTTCCAAAATACGTCAAATTCCATCAAAGAATTAAGATTCTGGAAGTATAAAGTACTTATCATGAACCTCAAACCCCTTTTACAGAAATGTTTCAAAATGGCGCCCAGCAGCTTGCTAAATTGACCCACTCAAAAAATAAGCAGAGCGGGACCGTTTTGAAAAGCACTGTATAAAAATGTTCAATTCGAGGCTATAAATACTGCTTTTAGAAGGGTTAGGGATATGGAATAAGCACTTTGTTCAGTAGTGTTACCTGGAGAGATAGTCCCAAAACATGTTCCAATCTCTCATGTTAGTCTGGGGGTTACGCTTCTGAGAATGTATGAACATCGGAAAGAGAATGGGATCCCTCATGAAGAAGATTGGAGTGTTATTGCCAACCAGATCCCAATTCCCTTCTTCCGTATAAAACTTGATAGCAAATCCCCTGGGATCTCTAACTGTGTCAGGACTACCTAAATCTGAAGCCACCTAAAACAGAAGTATTGAAGTTCTTCATTTTATCTTCAGTACAACTAAAAAATATTATCGGTACTGACCTGCGAAAATCTCACAACAACTGGTGTCTTTTTGCCAATTGATTCAAATACCTTGGCAACAGATAGTTTTGTGATATCATGAGTTACCTAAAATCAAAGATTGCAACACTATAAGAAATTACTGGTGTATAGTTTATGAACAGGGGATTCTTAGCCATTGTAGATTAATAAGATTTGCACATTTTTTTTTATTTCCTACGCCTACTGCCGAGGAAGTTCTGTAATCACAATAAATTAGGTCACTCATTTCCGCCGGTCTGTCTGTCTTTGTCGGTCTGTCCGCTTGTCATTGGCTCCTCTACAAATTATAAAATACTACTCGCATTTAGACGAAATTTTCATGCGAGGTTACTGATACGCCAAGGATGTAAAACCTTGCATAAACTTCGTTTTTTGACATTTCATAGGCTTGGAATCATCTCTAGAAATATTTTTGTAGCGATAAAAATTATCTATAATATAAATTAAATATAATAGAGCGGCAAACCACTTCAAAAGTTATTCATTGAGATGTTAAGGATTAAATTTGTTATGATGGAGAAGTACACAAGAACTTTTACTCAGCAATATAAGACAGTATGTACAGAGATCATCATAATTAACAGGAACTCATAAGAAAAGTAAACTCAGGGAATATACAAGAATAATAAGATGTTTACTGAATATACGAGGGTAATACCATAATTTATATGTATTTGTACGCTCTCGACCCGGGTAAATCTACACACCTATTAGACATATTTCATATCATAGATTTCTCCGTACATGTACACTTGAAACTTGATATGATAGACAATCGTTTGGGTTCACCGGCGGACATGCCAGCTTCGACAAGTGTGCCACCATAATTGGCGCGGTGCCGCGTTGTCGCTTCTGGTGTGACCTGTGGTTAGGTATGTGAAAGGAACCACGTTGCCAGATAGACAGTACTACCGGCATGGCAGAAAGAGAGTGTCGATTGTCTAATTATATGGACCTGTTTGACTGACTTGATCCGGCTAATATTTCTGTTATATATGTTCGCAGCTAACTTTACTCTCATAGGGTCTAACTACTGCCGATCATAATCTTTCATGAACCAATGATGGCGTTGCGTTTTTTCTTTTGTAAAACATGTTATTTTGGAAAATTGCCTTACCTGAAAATATCCAAAAGCTCCGGCTCCCTTAGCATGGACGACTCTCTCAGGTGCCCTTTCTCTATTGAAGTGCTGAAGTGTCTCCGTGAGAAAATGGTCAGTGAGCACAATGGGTCCATATCTGTGGATAATTGAATAATTTAAGCTTATTCACAGTGTCCCTCGAAGGACTCCAACGGCCGATTACTCGAAACGACATTTACGAGAGATTGGGGTTTTGATGAAATTGAAGAAATCCGTTAGGCTGAAATATTTTCAAAATAGTGGCACTGTCGGCAATACCTTGCTTATTACTTCAAAAACGGTTAGACATACGAGATCTATGATGTGAGTGATAAGATTGGCAACTTAGCGTTCAATCGCTTCAGTACAAGTTTGAACTCGCTCGAGTTATTTGGGTGTGTCCGTAGCGATTTTCTTTGTGAAGCAGTTTTTTTCTGTTGTGTTCTAAAGAATTCAATTTCAAGCAACGGTGTGTTATCTGGTTTTGCTTCAGACTGGGGCACCCAGCAACGGAAACTCTTGCTAGAGGCAGGGAGTCGACTGGAAATGAATCACGAAGCTGAAAGCCTTCATGTTCAAGAACCGATGAAAATATTGACAGAATCCGAGATCCTGTCATATCCTTGGTTTACAGTCATATTTTACTCACGCCACCGTTCATCAGATCAAGAGCAACTGAGTGTTGAATCAAGACAATGCTCTTTATCACACAGCAATGTCAGTAAACCGGTTTTTGACCAGTAAAAACATTCCTGTGGCTCCTCGGCCTCATTATTCGCCTTACTTGAGTCCTTGTGGCCTTTTTTCCTCCCGAAGTTGAAAAGTCACCTTGAGGAAACTCATTTTGGGATAGTCGAAAATATTCAAACGGCTGTAACCGACCAGATGAAGCTGAAGGCTATTCCAGTATCGGAGTTCCAACACGGCTATGAGGAGCTTTAGAATGAAGTTATTTTGAGGGTCGTAATATAAAAATTTTAGGTACATGTGAATAAATTAAAAAAAGACTCAGTCTCATCACTTAATTGACAGACCTCGTAGATATAAATGAACATGAAAGTGGTTTGATAATCAGCGTTGAGCACAAGATTTTGTGGTATACTCGTACAAGGCGTCTCATTTTTAATAAGCAAGTTCGCATCTACTTGCGTTACAACTTTGATATTTTAAGCAAATTATGTAACGGCTCCTTTCCAAGTAGTTGCTGAAGTTATCCGTGGGACACCCTGTATGTTTAGCTGCATGGTTTTTGTTAGTTTATTTAAAGTATAAAATTAATTTTGGTATTTACCGTTTTGAACTGTCATATAAATTCGCTAAATTTATTTTACGTACATGCATGCCATAGCCTGAGAATGTGGATCGGGTACATTTGGTATGGGTGTTCCAGATCTAACACAGTTCTCGCTGCCTTATGAGTGTCAGGTGAAAAAAAGATTAAAAAAATACTGAAGTAGAATAGAGACATATTTCGACGTAACTTAAACTGTTTTGATGACGAGCAACTTCGTACAAGATGAAGGACCAGGTAGCAAAATGGACCAAAGACCGATTGAGAAGATCCTCATAACTAGGCCTACCGGAAAGTACTGTCCTGTTTTAGGTTATAGCTTTATTATTCATACCTTGCATAAGTTTTATCGAACAATACGATTTTCATCCATATCTATGACCTGTTCGTCCAGAGATTCACTTTTAGTAAAACGTTATACCGAGAAAAATTGATCCAGCATTTACGGATATAGTTTTGGTTTTTGCATTTTTTACCGAACAGAAAATACTTTTGTAATGAGAATAGGTGTTACTCGGAGGATAGAGGTCTGGAGAGTATGAGGAATGTGGCCTGATATTGTCCTACAGTAACCTATTATTTTTCCTACTGAACATCGCCTCCCTTTCTACGTTGAACCATATATACATCAGGTTTCCCAGTTCAGACATACTCTGCTCCTTAAAGCATTTTACGTCTAGCTTGACCGAAAAGTTAAAAAGTGACTGAACCTAACCTGTATAATTTGTGCCATTATTGTATATCATTCTATTGTAGTTCAATCGCTCCTATCGTCCGATTATTTACATCTCATAGCTTGTATTTCTGTCTATACTTTCGCTGAATCAAATATGATCCGGACTTTTCTGTTTAACGCACCATAATGCGAATAGAGTGGGTCGACATCTTGGTATAATTATGTTGGGTGAGGATGTCAGGAAGAGGGGAGTCGGTCGGCTTGGCTCGCCGAAGTAGATGAGCTGTTAGTAGCATCATGTCTCAGCAAAAGTTGCGCACGTCTGTTGGGCAATGCATTATAATAAAATTGTTGTCGCAAGAGGGCGTACATCCTTCCGAAATTGCGTTGATTAACAGCACAGTTCGACGAAAAGGTGATTTCAAGGACACAAGTATACGACTGGCAAAAAAATTGCATGGAGTTGCGAAAGCCTGACCAGGCAGCACCGCGAAAAGCCTGATCAGTCTTTCTACAGGAAAAATTCTTGCAACGGTATTTTGGGATTCCAGATGAGTACTGCTAGTTGATTTTCTTCACGATTGCCGTACAGTTAATGCTGCTTACTACTGCCAACTGCTTATTGGCGAAAAAGACGAGACATGCCTATTCTGCTCCATGACAATGCTCGGTCACGTACAGCTGCATTAACCCGTGAAAAATTACGCGAAATTCATTGGGAAACATCCTCCTTACAGTCCCGATTTGTAGTCATGTGGCTATCAGAAGTTTGGGTCACTTAAACAGGTCCTGGGAGGTCACCACTTTGACAACAACGAAGGTGTGGAAACGTTCGTGCACAATTTGCTACTCGCACGACCAGCTTCATTCTTTGATGGGGAAATTAAAAAACTTCCGATCCGATGGAAAAAATCATCAATAAGAGAGAATATTACGTAGAAAAATAAGCTGTAAATAAACTGGTATTTACTATACCAATAAAATTACTAAAACAAAAGTCCGGTTCATATTTGATTGACCTTCGTATATACAGTGCTTTTCAAAAAGGTCCCTCCTACATATTCTTTGAAATAGTTCAATTAGGAAGCACAATTTCGAAGTAATTAGACTTATGAATTAAAACTGTTTTAGCGTAAAATCGGAACATTTCACGATGGCGGCTGGGTGCCATTTTGGAACTTTTTTTTGGATAGAATGACTCAAGCACCTCATGAGCACCTTCTGACTCTGGGATGCAAAATCATCAACACTCGAAATGGCGAACTGGCAGTCAGTCAAAGTTGAGCGTTCTTGTACATTATAGCCATGTTCGTACAGTTGTCACCATCCTGTCACAGATCGTGCCCAAGATCCCGCTACACATATTCCGTACATTTTACTAATATGGAACTGGAACTGATTGAAGAAATGCCAAAATCTGTCACTTTTTTTAATGGAATGTCGCATGATTAATTACACATTCAGATAGCTCCTCTCAAAAAAAAAAAATAATGATATAACTAATAAAAAAAAACTATAATATACTAAGCTTCAGGCAGGGAGGTGGATTAGTGTGAGCTCAGAGTATACCATTAATCTGCTGTAAATACTTCTATGATTATTACTATCATTACTGTCCATCCTGTATCCTTAGTCGACCGAAGAATGTTTTGATTTACTGCGTGCAACCAGAAATACGCATTCTGTCATTCAAATTCATATCACTTAACTCATATGGAGAGATTTTTTTATCGATCTTTCTACATCGAGCATAGATGAATTATTTACGAAATCTAATATTGATGAGAAGGTAATGCACATTACAAGCGTTATCGTGGAAACCTATAATAAACATGCACCTTTTAAAACTGTAAGAGTTAATAAGCCACCATCACCTTGGTTAACAAATGAACTGCGCACTGTTCTTGATGAAAAGAATACTGCACAAGCTTTATATAAAACTAATAAGACCGTGGACGCCTATAATAACTTCAAATCGCTTAGAAACCGTGCTCTTAACATGATCAGTAGGGACAAAAAGACATATATCGAAAATTTGGCAAATGAAAATGATTCAAAAAAATTGTGGAAGTCTCTCAAACAACTTGATATAAATTTTCGTAGTAAACCAACCCTTCCGGCAAATTTTCATGACCCTACCAAAATTAATGATTATTTTGTCTGTTTATAGCCGTAAACCTGTTGATTCACTACTTCGCGAAAACTATTTCAAAAATAAATTAAGCTCTGAATATATTTCTTCATTGAATAAGATTAGTTCAAATGACGTATTACAGGGAGCCTAAAATCTGATGCGAAGGTAATTGATGGTATATCGCTGTCAATGATCCAGCTTTGCCTGCCACTTATTCTCCATCACATCGTCCACATCTTTAACGACTGTTTGGAAAAAGGCTACTTTCCAAACACATGGAAACAAGCTCTAATAATTCCAATTCCTAAAAAAATGAAACCCACTGAGTATAATGATCTCAGACCTATCAGTTTATTACCAATTTTATCCAAAATTTTAGAAAAAATTATAAAGTTCCAGTTGACCGGTTACCTAGAAAAATTATTTATGCTTCCCGACACTCAACCCGGTTTTAGAAAAAATTATAGTACAACATCTGCCCTACTTAACCTGCAAGGGAATATTTTAAGTGCCTTAAAGATAATGTCAATAATACTACTAAAATTTTACAAAACGATGTTAATAAATTATTAAAATACTATTTAGATCACAATCTACTTATTAATCTACAAAAATCTAAATTGTTAGTATTTTGCGCACAAAGAAAAACATACAATGTAACACAGCTCTTGAATATTCAGATAAATTACCAAATTTTGCAATTTTCCGATTCTGCAAAAATTCTTGGTGTTGTTTTTGATACAAAATTAAGGTTTATTGAACATGTAAAAAGTCTATCTCAGAAAACCTACCTACGGCTGCGCACTCTTATAGCAAACAGGTATTTACTACATTTTAAGTTGCGTAAAAAACTATATGAAGCATTGGTCATATCCATACTAAATTATTGTAATATCGTATACTATACTTGTTTAGACAATTTCACTAAAAACGTTATTCAAGTTATTCAAAACAATTGTATACGATTAATTTTTGGTTTACGTAAATTTTATCATGTATCAGCGAAAGATCCCGTTCTAAACTGGTTAAAAATTAATGACATGGTCAAGTATCACTATTCAGTTTTTGTTCACAAATTGCTGCTCATGTCTAAACCTTATTACTTGAAGGAAAAAATTTCATTTAATAATGATGTTCACTGTAGAACTCTCAGAGAAAATAATATTAGAATACCCCTGCATACGTCTACACTGTTTAAACGCAGTTTTTCTTACAATGTTGCTATTATTTATAATGACCTTCCTAAAGTATATAAAGAATTTTCACTACCTATCTTTCGACAAATAGTTAAAACATTATTACTCAACCCTCCAAACATATAATGTAGGTAATCATTCATTTCTTTTTTATTCCATCTTTAATTCAGATTAATAATTTTTTGGTGCATTTGGGTTTGGAAAGTATGCCTTTTTCTCTTTTTTTAAATTTTACTGTCGATGTAATGAACCAAATATGTTTGTGGATAGTGTATTCTTTTGAACATCTGCATCTACAATGTAATTGTGAATAAATAAAGACGTCTATTATTATTATTATATATCCTCCTTATGCCCAAATTTAGTTGATTCCAGTGAATGGAGTCTCTTTGATGTTGTCAAAAAAGAATTTTGTTTTTTCAATATCGCCGTTGATCAAAGAAGGTCGGTTGTTAGAAATTACTCGATTAAAATTTTTCGACAATGTTGTTTTAAAAAATTCATCTTCACTATTTTTAACAGGCTCCATATCATTTTTTTTTCGTGAAGTTTGTACATAATAAAGTAACGTAGATGGACCTCATCAGTAGCGGTGGATACAATATCGATTCTCCCTTAATTTTAACACGTATCGTTTTCGTGATAGTTTATTTTCAAGACCACTCTCAGTGGTAGAACAAGTGAGTCAGATATTCGTCACGTAACAAGCGTACCTGTCGGTTGATACCGGAACGCACAGAATTTTTCGATACACCTAAAATAATATACAGGGTGACTTTGAAGTTGAGTCATTAATTTTCAGATAATGATTGTAGAAGGAAGATAAACCAAAATATGTGTGTAAAAATAAAAAAAAAATAAAAAAAAATGTTACCTTGTTTTATAAAGTATCCTCCCGACAAGTATTTCAGTGCGGACCTGTGCGCCCAAAAGCATGTCACAAAAACTGTTCGAAATGATTTCCGTTTTGCTCGACGCACAGCTGGGCGCGTCTTAGCCATGTCTCTTTACAAGCACGCAATAAAATCACTGGTTGATTTCTGATCACTGTACTCATTTCCTCAATTCGAGCACGTAATTCTTCGCGTGTATTAACCGGTGTTTTATACACTAGAGTTTTTAGCCAACCCCAAAAACAAAAGTCTAAAGGATTTAAGTCCGGAGACCTTGGCGGCCAAGGTACAAAACCGCCACGGCCGATCCAACGATTATTAAATTGTCTATTTAAAAATTCACGCACATTTCTTGCATAATGGGATGGTGCCCCATCTTGTAAAAACCACATGTTTTGTCTAATATTTAAAGGCACATCTTCCAGTAAACCAGGCAAATTGTGTTGCAAGAAATCAAAATAATTTTCACCAGTTAAGCGATTTGGTAATTCAAAAGGCCCCACTAAAATTCCATTAACAATTCCCGCCCACAGGTTGATTGGTTCAAATCGCTGTTGAAAATTGGTTTCCCTTATTTCATGGGGATTTTCAATAGCCCAAACGTGAGAATTACGTGAATTAATAATTCCGTTTCTAGTAAAGAGGGCTTCATCACTCACTAAAATTTGATTTAAAAAATTGTCATCATTTTGATGTTTATTTAAAAGCCAATTGCAAAAGTCAACCCTTTGTTCATGATCTTCCGGTTGTAAGGCCTGCACTTTTTGTATGTGAAACGGATAGAACTGATTTTCACGTAGAGTTTTCCAAGTTTTATATTGACTAATCGCCAATTGAGTTGAAATTTGTCGGGTGCTTACTGTTGGATCATCACTTACTAATTCTAAAATTTGTTCTTCTAGTTCTATTTGATCGTGTGGTCTTGGAGCACCGGCATGATCTCCTCTGTGAGGTCTTAAGTCACCTGATTCACGAGCTCTTTGCACTACATTAACAAAGGCACGAGGGGTTGGTTGCACTCGATTGGGAAACCGATCCGCATAGATCCGTGATGCCTCGGCAGCATTTTGTAAAGACTCCCCGTAAATAAGAACCATGTCCACAAGTTCAGCATTTTCGTAAACATGTGCCATTTTTGATTTGAGCCTCGCAACAGACACGACAATTCACTTACGCGTTACCGACTACCGACTGATACTGACTGTATACAACTGAAGAAACTAATTGTAAAAATATCGTTCCAAATTCTTTCGCTTTTTTGTTTCCGATGCGATGAACGGATAAGGCGGATTATATCTGTTGTTGCCAAACACGAGAACATAATATCATTATTGAGACAGGGCGGTACTCAAACTTCCAAAGGGCTATAACTTTGTTACTTTAATTTTACCAGAAAAATGGTAAAGGAAAAAAACATTTCTTTTGATCAGATCTACTCACTGTTAAAATAAATGACTCAACTTCGAAGTCACCCTGTATATTTATATTTAGCATAAATGGGTCTACATGCCTTCCTACTGTGAGACTGCTGTCTATAAATGGTGGAGCGATCCCGGAATTGATGGTTAGATGATCGGGCTTGGTTTTGTTTGACTTTGCCCAGTCCTCTAATTGTGTCGCTGCTTTGTCCAGTTGTGGCATTTTGACAGAATTCAAAGATAAAGTACAGATAAATCTAAGAAGCTGAAACAAAAGGTAACATTTGAGGTACTAAGGTTCCAAAAATATATCCAAAAAAGATTTAACTCCAAATTGTCTGTCACTTTTTAGAAGTAAAGCATCGCTTATTCCATTCTTGTATTATTACAGTTTACGTTCATCAGTCAAAACTTTAGTATAGTTTACAATTACACATGGTGATCCAAGAAACGGTGACAATATGTCTAGGGTAGAGACTACTGTCGAAACTGGCACGGAAAATTTTTATAAGTATAGATCTGACGAGATACAGGGTGCTAAAATTATGTTATGAATGCGCCCTGGGGCAGATGAAAATTTGATACATGTAGTAAGAGCAACAGAGTACAGAAAGATCACAAAAATATCATCTTCGCCACTGGCTTCTCCAACCCTCTGATAATTAGAGAAAAATTGGTTAGAATATTTGGGTAAAAATTACTGCATACAGTAGATTTATACTGTAAAGCTCTAAAGTACTCATAAGAAGCTTCAACATGAAATATCGCATGACCTCCTGATCCATTTAAAAAAAATGTCCAATGACCTCTAATATGCAATAATTCCACAGTCCCAAATTTCAGCTTGCTAATTTTATCAGTTAAGAAAACAAGTTCAACTTTCTGAAAAATTCTGTATACAGGGTGCTTCATATAAAACCCTCACCATTTGGACCTCTCGGAAACTGAAAGAGATATGGAGTCGCTTAATAAGGCAAAAGTTGCGTATTTAAATAATCAGCCAAATTCCGCTTCGAAAGCTTCTAAATTCGAAAGTACTTCCGGAAAGAAACGGAAGTAGAGGATTTTCTGAAATTGTTCCTTTTTTTCCTGCCAAAATTTAGTAATTCCAGAAAAACAGGAATTTTGAATATCTGCTATGATTTTCCTCTGCTTATTTATGATTTTTATTGTTATTACTATTAACAAAATTCTTATTTCGAGTTCAGGTTTCACCCACAATTTTTATTTCCTCATAATCTCCATCTAACAACAAATTCACGGCAAACTAAGGAAATATATCACTGAATTTAGGACTCAAATTCCAATATAGCGTCCATACGAAAAATTTGACTACGTTGTTTTGCAGATGAGTATAAGCAACAATGACAACAAGCAATTTATTTTGGAATCCCATCTCAAATAAATTCAGGAAAGAGTAAAAGTGATTTTGGGATAAATCGCGATACAAATGACTATCTGATAATTTTAAGACCTACCTAGAAAATTCTGCTCTTTGAGATAACAGAGGCTCAGCAATGTTAATGGACGTATTATAAATTTTCAGAATCAGAGCTAAAAAGTCTATTCATCTGTGCAATAATCCTGTATGGCGTCTATAAGAAAAAATGAAGTTGATGCTGGAGGACAAGAGACGAAACGATATTGGAATTCCAATTATACCATCTTGTAGAGGAGAAAAAGTATTAATATGCAATTTATTTTGAAACGAAGTCAGGAAAAACTTTTAGGAAAATTCTGTTTTTACTGTCTGTCTCCTGAAGTACTTTAAATTTCGAAACTTTTTGGGCGGCATTTGTTGACTTCCTAAATCTCTTTAATTTCCGACATTCTAATGGTGTGGATCGAATTCAAAAGACCCTGTACAAAGTGCGAGTGTATTTTTTTTAATTTGCCTTCTATAGTTTTCATTTTAATTTCCATATGATTAAAGGTATTTTCAAGAATATTTACCTGTCACACTAGTGCTGCAAAAACTAAATCACTGTTGTACGATAAGCATGTCACTATTCTAACCACGAGCATTGCAATAATTTATAGCTTTAATACCGGATATTGGTAGGCCGCATATCGAAACTTATTATTGATACTATTCATATTTTAGTTTCATCCATCTAAATCTATTGCGGTTTGCTATGCAAAACAGAACCTTTGGGAAAGTAGTGCAACTATTTCCTGGTGCAAGGTGATAAGAAAATCCGATGCGATATAGGAAACATGTAATCATTTTGCCAAGGATGTGAGCTCTGTAGTTATAGACCTGGTAGCGTTGGTTCTAAAATAGAACGAGATGCATGTAGGTTACAACATTTTTTCCATATACTCGTATTTTATCACGTTCCTGGAACATGACAATGATTTTTTAATAACTTCTGAACGGCGTTGCTTAATGTTTGTCCTCATGCAGTTACATGATGCTGTCCAAACGAAGAGTTGCCCGTTAGGAATGGACTAACCCTAACAATATTTATTAAACCTTGTATGATAATGGCCCAAAAATGCTCTTTTAGATAATCCTAAGTATTCAGCTGGAAAGAATGTACATAATCATATTTGATGTCACTCGTTAGAAAAACAATCTGATTAAGTGTAAAGTTTTTCACCAATCAAAGTGATTTCCATTTTTGGTACGTTCAACGTTATAATATAAAGAAACCAGACTGAAATTATTATACAGTGCTTTTCACAAAATGTCGACTCCTACTTATTTTTCAAACATGTCAGGCTAGAAATCTGAGATTCGGAATAATGAAATTGGTGCATGAATACAATGTTCTAGCATAAAAGTGGCAGTTGGAAATATCAAGATGGTGGCTGGGCGTCATTTTGTATGGAGGTTCTTGGAATACCTCATTTTAAAAATTCACTGTCTCCCAAAGGGGCAATCTGGCAGGCTGTCAAATTTGATCGCGTTTGGAAATTTAGTCTCTTACAACTCTACAACCAGTCATCAAAACGCTGTAGTATGTTATATCAATATTACTTCTTTGGAAGGGTCTATCTGAATAGGTTATAAGGTATGGAACAATCCATAACAATTTTTTTTTTCTAATAGAACCTCCCAAAGTAAAAAGATTGGTATAAAATACTATAACTTTTAGTTATTAGTTGTTGATTAAATGTACAAAAACGTTAAACTTTCACAGCTCATCAGCTGGCCACTTTGAAAGATAGTGATTTTATGTTTTAGGGTTATGATGTAATTATAATAGGCTTCAAAATAAACTCATCATGCAGGTATGACCCTCTAATCCAGTTAAAAAATGTTACTGTTACGTAATTTAATTTAATTTCATTATCTCGGATTTCAAATCACTAACTTGACCCAAAAAATAAGTAGGGGGGGGGGGGTTCTGAAAAGTACTGTACAGTCCAACTAGAATATTTTTTATTTTTTATATTCTCGAATTGCCGAAGCACTATGGTTGTACGGTCTATACTGTTTGCAAGTGAAAAGTGTAATTCCAAAAGCTCTGCCAGTATTTCTCCTGACCTACGACTTTATCTGTCTACTTAGCTACGAAACACAAACACCATCCTCTCTATGGAGATAATCCATTCATCATTCTCCATACGAAGTAAGCTAAAAATAAAAACAAATTGTAGCAGTCAGTGTACATTGAATCCAATCGATTATCTAGCCTCTAAAAAGCCACCGAATCCCTGTAGCTGCAGCTTCCATTCAGCTTCAGTTACAGAGCATTGGTTGTCGATAACGCAGCTGGAGGCGAATATGCCGTAAATTTAATTGCGGGTGGGAAAACGTGAGACACAAAAAGGATAGGACACATTCGTATGGTCTATGCAGCACGATTGTGCCTTATATTTAGAGAGCGCGATGTGACGCAAGAGTGTGATTTCATTATTTTGATTTTCTGCGATCATACATGTACACAACTATAACTATGCCTTTCCCATTAAATAAATCTACATCAAGCACATCATCATATTCATATAGTCGGTGAGCAGGCTTGTTTTCAGTTGACTTGAAATAAAATCATCACTTAGTTTGCATACCGCCTAGTTTTTTTTTAGCGTGGCTAACCAATATCATCTTAACGGACAAACGATCTCATTCGCTCAGATTCCTTTGGATCTCAGATTTCCTTGAATATAATCGACTGAAATATCAGGAGATCTAGCAATTAAGGCTAAAATGACAAAAACGTGACATCTTCGCATTCAGTAGTACATTTGGTCTACCACTGGGATCTAAAATCTCCTTGGATATTTCCAGATCAACCTTGAACTGCCTCAGGTCTCCTTAAAATACCTCGAAGCGCCTTGAATTGTATCGAGTATTTTGCCTCTTATCCCCTAGAATCGGCTTGGATCTCAGTGAATTGCCTCGGTGCTCCTTGCGTCACCTCTGATTCTCTTGAATTGCCTTTGGTCCTCTTGAACTGCAACACATCACCTTGAATACCCCAGTTCTCCCTGGATTGTCTTGAATTCCATTTAATTGCTTTTAATCTTCATGGATTGTATCGGTTCTCCTTGAATTGCCTGGAATTTTCTTGGATTGCATTTCCTTGAAATGTCTCGGATCTATTTGGATTGCCTGGAATCGCATTAAATTGCTCGGAATCTCCTTTGATTGCCTTGAATCTTCTTAAGTAGTCTCGCATCTTCATGAATTACCTCAAATCTCTTTGAATTGTATCGGTTCTTCTCAAATTGCGTCTAATATACCAGGATTACCTTGGATCTCCTTTCATTACCTCGGCTGTCCTTGATTTGTCTCTGATCTCCTTGAACTGTCTCGGCCCTCGTTTAATTGCCTAAGACCTCCGAGGATTGCCTTGGATATCAGTGAATTGCCTCGGTTCTCCTTAAGTCACCTTTGATCTCCTTGGACTGCAACGTATCTCCTAGAAGTGCCTCGAATCTCCTTGAATTATCTTACATATATTTCAGTTGCTTCTAGTTTTCATGGATTGTCTTGGTTCTCCTTGAATTGCCTCTAATCTTCTTCGATTACATCGTATCTCCTTGAATTTCTTTGGGTCACCTGGATTACCTTTAATTTCTACTTATCTTTGGAGTGGAAGGGCACCTCTAGGTGAACTCACCGTTGAGGTTTTCCCAATATCTTGAATTTCTTTCTCATGTGTGTGTGTGTGTGTGTGTGTGTGTGTGTGTGTGTGTGTAAAATGTACGTACATGGTGAGAAAATAAAGAACATTATTATTGTTATTATAATAATAATAATAATGTCTTTATTAATCCATCCACACTGCGAGGCAAAGTTTAGCCAGCTGGCTACTCTACCAGTTAACCTCACAGCGCAGGAACACATACACATAATATATACAATAATTAAGGCTTAAATAGATTAATCTTAATATGTTGTACATCTATTCTACATAGCCCGCTATAACAAAAAAAAACAATAAACACATAAAAAATATATCAGCCAGCTTGGATAGCAGACCCCAGAAGATGGTTCTTAATGGCTCTCTTGAATGCAAGTATTCCCTTCTTTTTGAAATTGTCATTAAGACTATTATACACCTTGACAGCGTTGTAGGTGAAGCTCCAATGGAAAATGTTGCTCCTATAACTAGGTATATTGAAGTCAGAGTTATGTCTGAGATGTCTGTAATTGAGATTCCCACGTGGTACCAGCCTATTTAGTAGATAAGTAGGTAGCCTATTGATTTTTACTCGTTTTACTAAAATTAGTAAATTATATGTGAAAAGCTGGTCAACCCTCAACCATCTAAGCTCATTGATCTACTTAGACACATGGCTAAACTTTCGCAGACCACAAACGAACTTACAGCAGCTATTTTGAATTTTTTGTACTCGATATCTAGTCACGTAATCAAGACAAGGAACGTAAACAGCAGCTGAATAATTTATTAACGATAGAACCAGAGTCTCAGCCAGTTTTTTGCGAGTCTTGAAATTCAGAATATGGCGATTGGTGTATAATATCTTCAAACGCATGTATGTTAAGCGAGATAAATGTGTAACATGTTGCTTAAACCTCAAATCTGAATCCATGGTGATCCCTAAATACTTCGCATGGTCTACTATAGGAATATGGGTTTCGTTAAGACTAGGAACAATTGTGCCATCTAACCGTGTACTAACTGTTTTGGGCCAAATAGCATGGTGGAACATTTTGAAGCATTGATCTTCAGACAATGTCTTTTGAAGTACTCTTCAATGTTAACTAGATCTAAGTTCATTTTATATTATGCTTCATGCTTGTCCAAAGAATCAAAAGACAGAGTTAGCTGCGTGTCCTCTGCATACGTTTGAATATTACAGTGCTGAAGGCGAGTATGTAGATCAAAAGTATAAACTAAATAGAGTAATGGTCCCAACTCAGAGCCTTGAGGTACGCCAGATGCAACATTCTTTGCCGAAGAAAATCCCTTACGTGTTTTCACCTTCTGGGTACGATTGCACAAATAAGAATCGAAGAAACATAGTGGCTTGTCAGAAAGACCATAAAATTTGAGCTTACTCAAGAGAATACCATGATGTACCATATCAAAGGCCTTAGAGAAGTCTAGCAGAATCAGAGCTGTTCCTATCTGATTATCTACATTTTTGATGATATCATCCGTAATGTTGTTGTGCTATGCCCTGTACGGAAACCAGACTGATATTGAGGAATCATATTGTTTTGTTCAAAATAGTGGGCCAGCTGTATGTAGACAATTTTCTCTAAAACCTTCGACAAAAAGCACAACACGCTGATGAGCCGTAGGTGAGAATACTCAGAGACGCTGTTTGTCTTCGCCAAAGGCAAAACGATAGCTTCCTTCCAGCAGCTTGGGAAAATCCCTGTCTCTAAGGAAACATTTATAATATGAGTAATGTGATTCAAAATTTCTGGTAAGCAGAGATGTTTCATTTTACGACTAAGTCCATCACAACCCGATGTTTCTGACTTGATTAGAAGTTAAAACATCCAGCACTTCATGCTGGGCAACGTAGCGAAAAGTAAATGAAGGAAAATTAGTGCAGAAGGAGCTATTATCATATTTATGAATTGTAGACTCAATTAGCATCGAGTTCAAATTAGCAGCCTGTGAGTTCAATAAAAAGTAATCATTCAGAGAGTCTGGTTCGAGTAGATCATCTGGAATTTCAGTTTTTTTCCGTCGACAGATACTCATATCTTCAAGGGTTTTCCAAGCTTGCTGCGTATTCAAGTTATCAATGTGTGATAGGTAAGCCTTTTTCCCTCCTTATTGACGCTAAAGCATAATTTCTTAGTTCCTTGTAGTAAATCCAGTTTTCTTGATTGGGAGTACGTCTGAAAGTTATTAAGGCAGTATCCCTCTGTTTAAGTATAAGTTTTACCGTAGCTGTTAACCAGGGTGCGGCTCTTTTATTGACAAATAAAATAGTGAGTGATTCCGTTAAAATACATACTTTTTGTTGTATATCTTTGACATAAAAAAATTCTATCCAAATTCATTCGAGCTAAATCAGTCTTAAAGCTGACTATGTCAATGTTTTTAAGATCTCTATAGGTAATAAATCGCGGTAGGGGTTTCTTAATTACAACACGGAATTCGCAAACAAACAACTTATAGTCAGAAATAATATGTGCATTAACTACACCAGCTTTTGACACAGTGTCTGAGTTATTGACGAAAATTGGATCAATGAGAGTAGATCTCAATTGGGTTACCCTAGTAGGATCGTCAATGACCTGCGCAAAACTGTAACAATCAAAACATGCACTAAGTGGGTTACTTGGGTTGAGCAGATCAACATTCATATCACTTAATACTATGATATTGTCGTGCTGAGGGCTGAAAAATGATAGGAGCTTATCTAAAATGGTAATGCTATCGTTTATAGAGCAATTAGGAGGGCGATAAATGAGCATTATCAGATATCCGCTACTAGATATAGTGAATTGACAACAAACTATTAACAACGCACCCGAGTCGATAGGGTTCGTATCTACTAAAGTGCAATTGAGATATGACCTAGCATACAAAGCAACACCTCCACCCCTAGCTCCACGATCTTTCCGGATTAAACTGTAGCCATTCATTGATACTGCACCATCATCAATGCAATCGTTTAACCATGATTCACTAATTGCAATAATATCATAATTATAACGCGTTATTGCAAAAAAATGATCCAAAGAAGGCAGCAATCTTTACGGATTGTCTCAGTTCTCCTTGAATTGCTTCTGATCTCCATGAATTGCTTCAAATTTTCTTTGATTGCATCGTATGTATTTGAATTGCCTTGGACCTGCTTGGATTGCCTCGGATCCCCTCGAATCGCGTCTGAACCTTGGATTTTCTTCAAATGACTTGGATCTCGTTGCGTTGTAATAGAAAATCTCCCCCGTAACCTCTCGTTTTATTTCTAGATCAAAGATCATATCTCAGAACCCGTGATTTTTAATTATAATAGCGGCCGAAATGTTGCCATTAGCGATTTTTTTCGACTTAAGCTCTTGTATTGAGATGTTTTTCAATCCTACCATAATAGTCTTTCTGCCACATATAGCTCTAAAAACTTCAATACTCAATCATGGTCCAAATGTATTTTAAAACGGATAATTTGCCAAAAAAGGAATAAGTTAGGTTAAGATACGCCGCGTCCACGTGATAAGGACAGGACTGACTGTTGGTACAGCGGGCAGCATGTGCGTGACTTCCGTCCAAAAAACCGGGAACGAAGGGAGCATGCGGCAGCGGCAGCGGCATGAGCATTGGCAATGCGAGCTGCGTATTAACATACTCGCGCTGCCCACTTCCCTACCCAATTCCCTGCTCACTGCCGTGGAAGTGGGCTGCATGTTAACCCGGTATTAAAGTATGGAATACCGCCGTAACAACCGTGTCAATCGAGCTACAGGACCCCCCACATGTATGAGAGAAAATTCGACAAATGTTATCCACAGTCTCACACAAACTATAAACACTCAAACGTCAAACCCTTAGATTGTGAATCTAAGTCCCGTATCGTCAGTCGACCCTACAATTGTAGGGCGCGTTTATGGCCTCCTTGATTGTCATACTCCTTTCTCTCCTTCAAAAATTTCGAGATTACACTTGTCCCGTGTCAGCGTCAGCGCTCTCCTATTGTGGAGATTTGTTTTCCTTTTAAATTGTAGGAAATTTCAGGCTGATAAAACATGATATAATTCAAAACCTAACACAATTTAATGCAAATTGATGTTTGTGACATAACCTCAAAATAGAGCGCTGACACTGAGAAGTAGAAAACCGTGACAATCAAGGAGGCCATAAAGGCGCCCTACAATTGTAGGGTCGACTGACGATACGGGCCTAAGCACTGAAATGTTAAAATACCAGCTCTTGTAAAAATTGTAATATTTTAATGATGATTCATTTTTTGTGAAAAATCTTCACCATGCATTCTTTGTAGTCTCGGATTCAAAGAGCTTCAGGAAAAGCTTTGATATCAGGCCCCTTCAAGTCAAGTAGTAGGTGAGGAGGCAAAGCCTGGCAACTAGGCCACCTTTGACTCTTTTTGCCAACTCCGTGGTACCAACACTGTATTAATCCACAAACTATCCACTGATAGCTGATCATTGGAAAAAATTAGTTCCAGGGTAGCGATGCACCTATGTTTATCTTGCACCGATCTGGTTCATAGCCCCTGTAGGCCAATGCTATGTCACTGTCTGAACCGCGCAAGTGTTTTAAATTCCAGACACATAATTACTTTCAAAAACTTCTTGTTCATAACACTTTAGCTGCGTTAGCAGATACATGAGACTGGTCTGGGTATTGCGTTCCGACGAAGCCTAGTTGTGCCATATTTCACCCAACGGCGAAAGCAATATCCCGTAAGTTACAAGTCGAATTGAAACGCTGCCGGCACCTATGCAATCCTCGCCATGTGCCCGACTTTTTAGCTAGGTTAAATATATACAGGATGTTTGTGAGTAGTAATACACTGAACGAACACCTTATCAGTCCTATGCGTTACCGTACACTTGTAATATGGCCAAAATACAAGTTTTACAATATGGCTTAACAAATGGATGCAGGAGGCTGCATCTTGCTGCATATTGAGACATGTCCATGACTGCATAGTAGCAGCATGTGTGTTGATTTAGTTGTTCATTCGTATTGACTGTAAAGTGCGGGCTAGGTCACTGGTGAAGTCATTCAGGACATGTTATAAAGAAATGGGCCCGCAGTGAACGTGATAATCGTGGTTTGTAATATTTTGTGATTAAAAAATATGAAACTTCTAGTATGCTTTCTGAAGCAAAGGCTTCTGATATTTATAAAGAATATTTAACAAGTTGCAAGATAGCCTATATAATCTCACATGCAAGTGGAAACACTAGATAGTCTATGACGTCTGTTTCAAACGCATAAAATTTACCAGTTGGAACGAGCTATGCATATCGCTGTTGCTTTGATAAAGTTCAATGTTATCGAATGTCCCATTTATAAACTAGCGAGTACCCCAGATGTTCGATGGAGCACAGCAAAGTAGCAGAAGCAGCGGTGCCACATCAGAGCCGGCCGTTAAACTTTCAAAAGTTGCTCGAAAGGCAAATTACACGCTGCCATTAACTTTCGGGGTTGCTGCGCCGCGGCTTATCGTGGCTGCATATCCACGTAATTAGCCATTATTGCTGCTGGCGCATCATCGCTAGGGGAAATACGGTTGATGTCGATTACCTGTTATATGGTGCGCCTTTAAACAATTACCGTGTAAGTACCGACGGTTACCGCTTAAATTACATCAAGTGACGTGGAGACAATATACATTATAATTAGATACCTACTATTGGTATCTTTGTTGATCTAAAAAATGCCTTTGATACGGTTAACCATGACGAGCTTCTGAAAGTTATGGAAAGATTGGGATTTAGGGGAGCGTCACAAATCCTTTTAAAAAATTACATTTCAAGTCGGGCACAGACTGTCAAAATCACTTACAGTAAAAAAATGTACATCAAGTGTGGTGTGCCTCAAGGAACAGTACTAGGCCCGCTGTTATTTAGTCTCTACTTAAATGACTTATTCAAAATTAACAGTTCTGGAAAGATTATATGTTTTGCAGATGACACCCTCGTATTATATAAAGCTGATGACTGGAGCACACTGAAGCAAATAGCTGAAAAGGATTTTATAAGGATCATTGACTGGTTTGATACTAAAATTTTAACAGTTAACTTCAAAAAAACAAAATTTATTGCATTTACATCCTATTCAAAATTTTTACCTACCTTCGAACAAATTTCCGTTAATTATCATGGCCAAAAGACCAAAATCGATAGAGTTAACACTTTGGAATATCTTGGAATATTTATAGACTCACATCTAAGGTGGGATAACCATATTAAATATGTTATCAAAAAAATTAGAAATGTTGCCTATAAACTCAAAATGCTTGCTAACATTCTTACAGAAAGTTATCTGCGAATCCTATACCATGCCTTAGTTGAAACCCATATAATATATGGCATCACAGCCTGGGGTGCCGCCTGCAAGACATATATTTCTGACCTGAATATAGCACAAAAAACTGTTTTGAAAGCCATTTTCCATAAGCCAAGATTATATCCAACGAACAACTTATATCAAGAAACAGGGATACTTGATACAAGACAACTTTATTTCTTACATGCCACCACCTTACACCATAAGTATTGTAATAAAAAGAAAAAATCCTATAAACACGAGCATAACACACGATTTCGAATAGCCTCATCTAATATCCAAAGACCACACAAAACATTATTCAAAAAATCATTTCAATTCTTAGCAGCTAAAATATATAATGTAGTACCAAACAAATAAAGATACTTAATTTTGGAAAAAAATTTAGAAGAAAATTGAAAGACTGGGTTAGTAATGTGCAGCGAATGACCATACATAATTATATACAAAACTAAAGCTACAAAATTCCAATTACATTAATACCTTTTAGATTTAACAATAATTGTTATACACATATATGATTGATTGTTAGTTATTAAGATATAAACCACACACAGGCGATGCCTTCTATGGTTTTTTCATATTTATTTGCCCATTTTTTGTATTTTGGCCAATAAATATTATCATTATTATTATTATTATTATCATTTTTGAACTAAGGTCAAACCTTCAGACCTTGCTAAAAAAATATACATATATAATGTGATGTTCAAATGATTGCTGCAGCACTGTACAATGGTACGGATCAGTATGTCAAATTGTAAATAATCCTATTGAATCTAAGGAATTACCTAGCTTTGGGCAGAAAGTACTACCGAAGACACCGACACTGAAGGCTTTATACTGCACCTTGGTGCGTTCTAAGCTGGAATATGCATCTAATGTATAGCATCCATATTACCAAATCTATACTAATGAAATTGAAAGTGTACAGAGGAGATTTCTTAAATACTTGAACTTCAAATTAGATGGTGTTTATCACGATCGTGGGACTCCCCAATCAGCGACGTTGCTTAGATTTGAAATGCATCCTCTTGAGCTGAGAAGAGTTTGTACTAGTTTAAAATTCCTTTACAAACTCGTACACAGTGATGTTGATTCTTCACCTTTATTAGCTAAAATTGATTTTCATGTACCGTCCCGCATTTCCCGAAGATTTCTCGCTTTTTACTTAAAAACACCAAATTCTAATGCTATGATTAAGTCACCCGTGTACCTTATGTGCTCCAGGTTTAACACCATAGCTGATAATTGTAACATTCATCATGATAAAGTCAAAGATATATTAGCTGTATTCAGCGATGACTATTATTCAATTTATAGCATTTAAGACATGTAGGTGAGTAGGTGTAGCTATTCATTTTTTTTTCTTTAATTTTTTCAGAAACTATGCGAGCTATGATTGTAGTTAAAAATACTGCAACGTCAAATTGTATTCAATTACATTGTCCTTTAAATGGATGTATCTGTTGGACGATGAATATATTATTAAGACAAAAGCCTGTCAAAAATCGGGCTCGTTGAGTTTGGTACGATTACCGTCACTGTGACGCATTCTGAAGATAAATTTACAGAACAGATCAAGCAATTGAAACATGTGTGTTGTATTTCAGCGCTATCTTCCTCAAAACGTAATCACTAATATCATGTAACTAATATGAAAAAATAGCGTGAAGTGGGCTGTCTCTGCACTACCCACGCTATGCTATTATCAGTTCATACGGGACTATTATTTCAAGAAAAAACGTTAACTACGAACATGTATAGCAAAAAAATAATGAATGGATCAAGTACGCCTAGTAGGCCCGTACAGTTAGTCCACTATCCCATACATTTGATAATGCTGCGATATACAGGGTGTTCCATAATTATTGCGACAAAATGATAGGGGTTGTAGAGGGCATAGAAATATGCAATTTTGCCTTATAAACCCCTGTTCGTAAATATGCCGTTTGAGCACTACCGCTAATTTTACCTTAAGAGAGACGAGCCTCGCGAATCTACGCCCAACGCTTTCCAGAACGTCCTCATCCGCATCACGCCATTTTTGCAAGGATTCATTGACGTGTTTGTGTCAGTGGCAGCATCAGACACCTCGCGGGAGCAGGGCGGCCCTTCACGAAGCGCACAGCAGAATTTGAGGAAACGATTATGCACCATGTGGAGGCCAATCCGCGTACAAGCGTGCGTGCTATTGCACATGATATGGCAGCGTCTCAAACTACTGTTTGGCGGGTTGTCCATGACCAGCAACTACACCCAAACCACCTTTTAAAAATCCAAGCCATGGGTCCAGAAGATTATCTGCCGCGTCGACGTTTTTGTCGTTGGTGGCTGCAGCAGAAGTTGAGGCAACCAAACTTTGGTCGTTACGTTTTGTTCACTGACGAGTCCTGTTTTACAAAGGACGGTTATTTTAATAGCCGTAACAGTCACATTTGGGATGAAGAAAACCCTCAAGCCATAGCCATCCATAGAGACCAACATCAGTTTTCAATTAACATCTGGTGGGGCATTGTGGACGAGCATATCATCGGGCCATATTTGCTTCCACCACGTTTGGATGGGCATGCTTATGGTCGATTCTTACAGCATGTGCTACCGGAACTATCAGAAAATGTGCCAATGAACATAAGAGCCAACATGTGGTTTCAACACGATGGCGCTCCAGCCCACTTTTCTTTACAAGTGCGGCAGTATTTGGACGACAAATTTCCAAATAGGTGGATAGGCCGAGGTGGCCCTGTGCCTTGGCCTGCGCGGTCACCCGACCTGACCCCACTGGATTGCTTTGTTCTGGGGCCATCTGAAAGCTTTAGTATACGAAACTCCTGTTCCCAACCAACAAGAGCTACTGGGAAGAGTGATGGCCGCGTCCGCACATATTCAGGACATACCGGGGGTATGCCACAGAGTTCGCCGATCATTGAACAATCGTGCACAGCTGTGTATTGAACTAGGTGGAGGACACTTTGAGCAATTACTGTAGGTAAGCCGTTTCAAGAAACTGATGTTTTTTTTTGCTGCAGCCCAAACGGCATATTTCCGACAGGGGTTTATAAGGCAAAATTGTTCATTTTGATGCCCTCTACAACCCCTATCATTTTGTCGCAATAATTATGGAACACCCTGTATACTGAGTGACAAAAAAAAGGTAAACACTTACGTACATGTATCCGATTTTAATAATGTTTGGCATACATGTTCAGTGTCCTTACTAGTAAAATGATTCAATTTCCAGCTTGATTTGTCAACTGACTGCAGAAGCTGGTTCAATGATGTGTTGACGATCTACGGGTACTGTATGGTGTTTAGGTATGGAATAATACGAGGCTTCACTACTTCCTGAATATAGCGTCAGACTGTCATATTGTCTCTGATGAAAATTACTGGTGATCTGCTACCATAAGCAATAGCACCCCACGGTCACGTCTTTCATCACGCCGCCTTCTCACTCTTGTCCGACCATCGTGCATCCCCAAACAGAAGCGGGATAGAATTCGTTCTCTGCACCAGAGCAAACGGTTACGCCGATATCTGCGATGAGAAAAAAGGCCAAACGGTCGTATTTAGCGATATACCGTACGCATGCCAACCATCCTTCCATGCTCTTCAAGCGACTGATTAGCGATGGCTCGAGTACTACTGAATCTGTCTCTCAGAGCCAAAAGTCTCAACCGGCGGTCTTGTCTGTACTTGATTGCATATTAAATTTATATGTCAGGTGATGAGGCTTCAACTTCAGGAATTGAACAGAAAAATATTCTGAATATGTATTATAAAGAAGAGTGGCATAATAAGTTTTGATGATAGTGGAAAAGATGCTTGAAGAGCGACCAGTATGCTCATTGTACAAGTTGTAATAAAAAACTTTTTTAGGAAAGATACCCTCAAAAAACCCTGTGTTGTGTACGGACTGGTGGGCAATGCAAAAATATACTTTTTTCCACAGATGTAGCTGCGAGGAACAAAGTCCCTTGATCCATCACTGATCTTGTAATGGCCCTGATTGTTTCCTCCTGCCAATTTTGTCCTTGAATCTACCAAGTTTCAACGACACTGTCTATGGATCGCGTCTTTTTCGGTTCGGCAACACTGGTGGCAGTCACACACAGGATTTTTTGTGTACCGGAGCATACAGCAAGTGGGACTTAGATGCGATAAGATATTTCTAAGTTTTCCTCCGCCCCACTCCCCACAAATCCTAATACGAAATTTTCAACTCTTGCAAACATTTTTCCGAAAATGACCAGAAGCGGCTTTTATTCTTTTTGTTCTTGGCATAATAGTAACCTTGTTCTAAAATTTCGTATAAATCCGACCAGTAATTTTAAAGGTTTTTTTTTAATTAGAATTAGGTGCTCATGCAGCCGTCACTAGGCATTATATGAATGATGGATCATCGGTTTGATTTTGAATTCACCCTTTTCTGTTCACCTCTACTGTTATAATGGTAAGGGAACTTTACAAAGGACACTTCACGCCTCAGGGGTCGGTCAAGGAGACTTGTTACACTTGCACAGGTAGACCACGGTAAGAGAAGGGATATAACAAATAAAAAAGAAACAAAGGTATGTCAGGTGATCATAGGTTTACTTTGGTTGAATGGATTAATTCAAAACATGACGTTAAAAGGAGTCGGTACGTTTAAGTTCTCATTAGTTGCAGAGATTAATTTATAGTGTTCTGTCAAGATTTCCAATTTTATTTCATTCACGAGCCAAAGATTTGCGAATGAACCGATAGACAGACCGACGGAAATGAGTGAAACGGTGATGTGCATATATATAACATCCAACAAATATAAATGTCATTTTCAAATTTTTTTCACAATTACAGTGCTTCCCCGCCAGTAGGCGTGGGAAGTAGGAGCACATCTTTTTGCAAACCATAAAACTTTTGGTAGGCTCTTAAGATTGGGATGCTCCAAGGAAAATTTGTTTCTTTCCACTCTTGAAAAAGTTTTGGGTGCTCAATTATGTTCACGATATCTGCTATCGGAACCGACTTTTGCTTTTCAAAAAAGTTCTGGAGCACATTCGTATGTTTCCAATGTATTTCCTGGGTAAAATTCATTCGGGCGCCCATGATACTTAGTACAATTGTTGTGAATTAGTAGGTGGCATCAGGATCAAAGGGACTGCCAATCACTGTCGCATCTGTCTGTATGACAACAGTGGCTTGGGGGCATCTGTGGAGTGCGATATTAGTATACCGCTAGTTCAGGTGAAACATCTCTTACGAATTTTGTGCTGAGGGTCACTCATCAGTTCCTTTTATTCAAAGTAACGCTGGTGAATCCAACGCCGAGTGCTACAGCTTGATGGCATCCAATTTCTTTTGATCTAAATTGAACAACACGGACATGCGCTTAAACGATATGTGGTTTTAATAAGTCATCGCTACATGAAGGGCCGGCCTTAGTAATTCTGTCACAAAACTATAGAAATTTAGGACATGATAAAAACGAGTTCGCTATCTATTTCTAGATAATCATGCAGACTATTAACATTTTCCGCATGTGGTTTCAGCAAAGTTTACACATAGCGCTTCTAGATTTACAGATTAATAGGCATAAACCATTTAAACTGACTCTTTGTGCTAACTCCTATTAAATGGAAATGCTTAATAGTCTTGTGCCATGTAATAACCGAAGGTACCAGTACGTAAGCTTCAGCTTTGAGAAGCTTCCTTTTGCCGGCGCAACGGTAGCTGATAGTGTTAGGAGGATTCGCAAAGTGACCTACAAATGAGGTGCATTCTATTCGTCATTGTCTGTCAGAGCGGTCCGTAGGACCTTTGCTCTTGGTTGAAGTCTTTGTAAGTCAGTAGGTCTGTCAGGGAGAAAGAAGGGAAGAAGAAAGGAAGGAAGGAGGGCGAGTGCGTCAATTTGAGGGGTGCCTCGGCATTGCTAATTATTATTCAGCAATTTTAAATTGATGCTAAAATTAATTTTGGGATTGGTTGTTGAAGAAAAATTATAATTTTGGTTGGATCTAAAGTCGCATGATTTAATTTTGTTCACAGTGCGAGTCGCGGCCTTGTGTGCTTGCGAACTTAGTCGACTGTGTAGTCTACTGATCTGCGTAACAAAGTGTTGCTATGCGATTCCGCTTGACTATAACGTAGCTACGCCTGTTGTTTGATGTAGTCCCTTAGGTAAGGGATGTCAAGGTCTCTGTGAAGGGTCTCGTTGGAAACATACCATGGGGCGTTAGTGATTGTATGCAAGGTTCTGTTCTGCAAAACCTGCAGGCTACGCAAATGCGTTTTGGAGAGAAAACACCAAGCCGCACTTGCGTAAATGATCGCTGGTCTAATAACCATCTTATATAGCCGAACTTTGTTGATCAAACTTAATTTTGATGTTCTACATAGCATAGGGTAGAGTTGCCGAAACGAGATTTGGAATTTAGTTTTTAACGCTTCAGTGTGCTTCTGCCAGGTCATTCCCTTGTCAAGAGTGACACCGAGATACTTAGCAGAGCTTTGCCATGGTACCGGAGCTCCATTCACTGAAACCTCAGACGGGGCGGCGCTACGTTTTTTAGTACAATAGATTGCCTGCGTTTTCGAATGATTAATTTTGATGAGCCACTGATTCGCCCATTCCAATACCTCGTCCACTGCACTTTGCAGCCTGTCGTGAACTAGATCCCCAGAGCACGACTGGGTCACCAGGGCAGTGTCATCAGCATAGAGATAGATTTCACAGTTGCTGGGGCAGGGGCGTCATGATTAAAAGTGAATAAAGGACTGGTCCAAGAACCGAACCCTGACAGACACCGGCTTTGATGGGCCGTGTTGTCGACAGAACGTTATTAATTTTGATCCGAAATTGTCTTCTGAAGATTCCTCTGAGGAAAAATCACTAAACGAGGCACTACTGCCACTGACGCCCTTAAATATCTCCTAACGGATCTTACAATATGTTGCTCCTCGTCGAACTCATTATCAAGGTCATAGTTGGGAGAGAACTGACTTTCCATTGCATCAGCGAAAACATCGACCTTTTCCTCTGTCCTACAGGCTACGCCCCTAGGACCGTGGATGTACGGGAGTTGTTCTCGCTTTCCGTTTCTGAGCGACTGCAACTTTCCAGAGAGGAATACTTGAATCAAGCATCTCCGACAGAAAGTCGCTCCATTGCTCATTACGAAATTCATGAAGAGCATTTCTGACTTCATCAACAAGACTCGTTGCTCTGTGAATATCATCTGGGTGACAAGACCTCTCCGCTTTCTTAATTGCAGCTCTTTTGTCAGAAATTCTCTGAAGAATGTCTGCAGGGAGAATGAGCTGATGGACACGTTGTGAACTTGTTTTGTAGTTGTATGTGTTGCCTAAACGTCATGAGGCTTCAGTTATCGATGTTTGGCTCTGATGTGATGTAAAATCTGCTTATCTGCTTATATACTACAGCTAGAAGGAAATGGCAATGCTTAGGTGCATAGTGAGGATTTGTGTGCTAATAGTAGAGATTGTTATCTCAAATGTACTTACTTGAGATTCAAAGCTTGAGATTAGTTGCACATACACTTTTTCTTATCCATTCTGGAAATTACAGATGCAAATTTGCTGAATTGCAACAATGAGAGAGACAATAAATAATCATATTCACTGTACACTGTCGAATTACAAGTCATATACCTGCTAACAGTAATTTCACATAATTTTTGAAAACACAAAAAAACATACAAACTCGTAATTTATAGTTTTGAACATAACCTGTCTTCAGAAATAACAACATATAAATAGCCCGTCGGGCACAGCTTATATATATACTTCATTCGTTGCATATTATTCAGTAATCATTTTCTCACACAGCAAATATCACTGATTTTATACACATACAGACCCAATACACATAATCATCCTGATGCGGTTTTGCTATTCAACCAACTTTCTTCCCAGAGATGATATCTACAGACTACTCCGCTTCACAAGACATATGCAACCAACAATGCGTGTAGTTGAGCCATTCCTCCATAGATGGATGCTCACAACGGCCCTAGTGAGCAAACGTGGAATGACCGTTTGCGCCCTAAAAACTACCTAGTCTGCAAGATGACATTTTATAGTTTTTTTTGACGTTTTATAGGTTTCTTACATACCCGTGCGGGTGCCCAAATCGCCCATTTTAGTAAAGCCGTACCTGCCTGCATGCGGCACAGCGAACGTCATAATATTTGCATGAACGTTGAAGTAAGGTCACCTTACGCAGAAGTGACGTGAACTATGTAGAGCGTGCGCTTTGACACTATTAAGCATTCTCTTGCAGGGCATTCTGGAGTTGCAGGTCTTTTGCAATATATCGATGACCTCAAGTTTAATGGGTGTGACTCAGGCTATCGGTAAAATTGGGATAACTTTATTTGGACGAGTCCTCTAAAGTTGGAGTTTTCGAATCTGTGCCGTTGTGCAAGCCCACCGCGGACAGCTGATTGATTTATTCCACAGTAAATACTATACCGGGTGATTCAAATTCGACTCTCGCCATTGGGATCGAGAAAACAGTGGCAGATACGAAGTAGGTAGAAGTTACATTAACATTACTACTTTACTCCTCTATAATATGACATGATTATAAATTCAAAATAACGTTTCGTCTCTTGTCCCCAATCATCAACTTTATTTGTCTTATAAACGGTATATTGGATTTTTGCACAGGTGAATGCAGCTTATAACTCAGATTCCAGAAACGGATAATATAGATTGACATTACCAAATGTTATTAAAAAAAACAGGATTTCCTAAATATGCCTTGAAGTTATCAGATATCAGCCAATCTTTCTCATTTCATGTGCTAGGTATAGGTGTATAGTCCCTATTTCTGATTTCAATGATGTGATATTAAATATGACGCGGATTGATATTATAAAATTCCAAATATCTAAAAAAATAATCTTAAATTATCGAATACAGGACAATGTAATGGCAAAACCTTTTCATATTATTTACGGGTCGTATTGAAAACATAATTATTTATGTTTACCGATGTTCACATCTTATATTCAAACAACTATTAATCTACGACTGAGGTGTCATGTAGAGCGCCTAAAATCTTATCTAATGTTATCTACAAACGCTCCTCAGAAATTCAAGGATTGGCGATTTAATTGGATAAACATGTGATAAACTGCCATTTTTACAAATAAGGTCTGGCTGTTATACATTTTTAGAATCAGAATAGAAAGTTTTATTGGAATCCCAATTATGGTGTCTTGTAGGGGAGAAAAAGTAGCAACGTTCATGTACTGTTTATTTTGAAATCCCATCTCAACTAAAGCCAGGATAAAAGCTACTTTGAGGTAATTCTGTTCCTCACGTTATTACTCGAAATTACGAAACTTTCTTATTGCCATCTTCTTGCCCAACTTTTCCCCAAATGAGCCGACTTTGTATCTCTTACCGTTTCCAAGATCTCAATGGTGAGAGTCAAATTTGAAACACCCGGACTGTTTTATTCCATTTCCGCACCTGTTCATACTAGAAAATATTATTTGGATCTTTTTCCCATCCTTTAGCGCAGACTTTTGAACTGAGCAAGTCGATATTCTATTACAAATAACCTACTGGAAACGTATCAAAAAAGTTGGTGATTTTACTTGAAATACTCAGCACAATACAGATCGCCCCTGGACTATCCAAGCTGTCCCGCAAATCATTATCACAAACTAGTTTCTACCGAACAGACCGAGCAAAAACGGCAGCGCATTGAATGAGATCTGACCAGTCGATAGCAGAGTGCTCTCAAAAACTACCACAAATCCCTGGTATAGCTGCACAGCTTCAGCTACAGCGCATTGGTTTCCGATAACGGCGACATTTCCAACAGGCAACTGGCGACTCCTGTCCCATAAATTTAATTGTGCGGGTAAACGAGAAAAACTAACCAATGCATGATAAAGGACAGCATGGAACATGAGACATTTTACTTCCAAAGTCTACTAGCGAGAAAGTACTGTAATCGCGAAACATTTCGATATTGAGATATTATCTATTTTCTATGTTATATGACTTGTAAATCAGGAAAAACCGTGTAATTAATTTCCATCGGTCTGTCTGTCTGTTTGTCCGCTAATTCTTGACCCCTCTATAACTTGAAAACGATTTTCGGATTTTGATGATATTTTCGCATGTTACTTTTATGCCAAGGACGAAAAATCTGACCAGTGGCGGCGGAGCGGGAGGCAAAAGACGAAAAAATGGAACAGTCATTTGCCGCATCGGAATCACTAAAATTTGATCGTATATTAGGTTTACTACTTAAACTCATACCAGTATTTCTGATTGTAAGACCGATCCACCTTACCTTCCGTTGATAATACGATACACGCTTGCTTGTGTTTGCCAATCTCTAAGAGATTAATTCAGAGCATAAAATACTATCAAGTTCAAATATAAACTTAAACCACTTTTTTTTAACACGCTTATATTCGCTTGGCCTGTATCTATGTAACGGAACTTTGAGCATAATTTTCACCAATTTCCAGAATTTTGATTAATTCGAAACTTCGCACACCTATCAAAGACCGATGACAATGCAATAATTTGATAAGATATCCTTACAAGGATAATTCTGTAATAAGCATATATGTTAATAAAAACCCTGGGATTTCAAATGCCATTTTACGAATATTGAAATTACAAGCTTAAGTGGCAAAGCACTGGTCTAGTAAACCAGGGGTCGTGAGATCAATCCTCACAGGAGGTAGTTTGTAGCATACCTTTTTTTTTATTCTTTTATCACGCCTTTATTAGCTTGACCTGTATCCATGTATATATGTAACTCAATCTTTGAGCATAATTTTCACCAATTTCCAGATGTTTGGTTGAATTGAAACTTCGCACACGTATTAAGTTCGCTGACAATGCAATATAATGCCATGTCCACAAAACTATAATTGTTAAATCGAAATAAAAAATGAAAAATAAATAATAGTTTTAAAAAACTAAAAAACACGCCTTTATAGCAAACCGCACTTAAAAGTAGAAAATAATTTTTGATTACAAAGAGTTTATATTACAGTAGTAGGTCGAACAATCAGTCAATATTAATGACCTCAAAATAAAATTATAATAAAATTTAAGTTATTAACAGAATAATTCAATTCAGAGCAAGAAGCGTGGGGTACATTTTACTACATAGTTGCCAATAGGATGACTGTAACATTTAATAATCAAGCACCCCACGCTTTTTACTTTGAATTGAATTATTCTGTTAATAACTTAAATTTTATTATTATTTTATTTTGAGGTAAATAATTATGATTGTTTGTTTGACCATCTGCTACTAGGTATAATTTGTAATTGAAAATTGTTTTCTACTTTTTAGTTCGGTTAGGCATACGGCGTGCTTTTTAGTTTTTTTACACTGTTATTGTTTATTCATTCTCAGTAGATCTGGAATTTTGCTGTGCCACCTGGTTTCGGAGATAAACGCTAACAGAGGCATACTGCATTCCTGCATTACAATGTTGGTATTTTTTAATTATCCGGTTTTTCTTTCTAATTACTTTCATTAATATATGAATATTGATTGTTGTATGTATACCTTACCTTCCCATGTTTGCTTTTCTTTTGACCTGCTTTACTTAATCATAACATACATACATATGATCATTCTGCGCAATTGTATTTTTTTTTAAAGATTGTCTTGACAATTCTACACTTACTTATAGTTTTTTTATAGAATTGTATTTTTTCTGGTGGTTGAGTCAGAAGCTTGAAGCTAGAGTCCGAAATCCTCATGAACATTTTCTTTATTTAAAGAACATTTTGTCATTTTCATGCAAAGTCTTTTATTATTATTATTTAGCAAACATTTCTCCGATTCTATTCTTTTTAAAGGTAGTCAAAGCATCAGGACGTTCAAGTTAGAAGCAGTATAAGGACTTCCTGTTTCGAGTAAGCCTTAAAAAATGTTTATTAATTAGGATTTCAGTCATTACAGTGACGTTTTTTCATTTATTTTTCACATTTTCTTAGGATATTTTCCTTATAAAGTAATTCATCATCCTCTCAGTAGCGTCTGTGAAATGGAAGAACACTGAAAGAAGTTATGCCTTTATGCTCTATAAGCAACAATAGCGGTATATTTTTAGGGGTTACGATATGACGTTGTGGTTTTCATTTTTTACTTCCCAAGAAAAGATATGGAGAAAGGGATCAAGGATAGGGTGATATTTATAGGGCTGTATATAAAATTCATTGATAATGCTATATAGGCATAAATAAATATGAAATGATGCGTTAGCCTTGTGGAGTGACAGCGAATATTAGTTTTACTGCTGTATTATTAATTTTCAAGGTTTACACACAAACTTTGAAATATATCTTATAAATATATCAATTTTATAGCCAATGGTTCTGACTCCAATGTCAGTTGCTGGCAAAGCAACGCTTTTTATCATTCTACATACCTATTACTTTTCATAAAAGCCTCCCCCTACTTATTTTTTGAACGGGTCAAGTTAAGAAGCTGAGGGAACAATTGTAATTTTCAAGATTTTGGCTGTTCACCATTCGGAAACATTTCTTAAATAGAATGTGAGATTGCGTGGAGGGTCCACCGATTAAACATTTTTCTGCAGCCTAAACGGTTTACCGTCGTTAGATACACATAAGCACCCCGAGTTTGAACTTGCTAACTTGGCCCATTCAAAGAGGAAATAAATGAGGGACCGAATTTTATTCTGTACAAAGTCCAGACAAGAGCTGCAAGGGTACCTTGAAAAGTGTCATAATGTCGTATTTTTTTTCACATTATGTAGGTTATTTATGACATTATGTAGGTTTTCCGACAAGACGTCAACTTGGAACTTTGTACCTGTCGTTCTCTTCACGCTCACTTATAGCAAGCGCGGAAAATGTGAAATTATATCAACTTTTAATCACGTTATGTGGGTTTTTTGTAATGTAACATCTGCTTCAGATGGGACTAGTGAGCGCCATTCATAGCTTCTATGGCCCAAGTTGTATGTTCTATTCTATTACTGGAATTACAGTCGTTCCTTTATAGGTGGAACTTTTAGCGAGTAGGTGCGAAATGGGTTAGTGACTACTTAATACACAAGTCGAGAATATACGGATTTTTAAGGACATTATATCGATTTTTCACGTAATACTTCAGCCGGTGAGAAGTATCGTTCATATGTCTGAACTGCTGCTGTATTTATCCGACGACACTTCCTTAATAGACAGCTTAAAACCTCTCTCATGTTGAGGGGCATCCGCTAGCAGGATTATCTTCAATCGATATGCCAACGGAGTTCGTTCCCCATGCTGTCCTTGATAAAGCTGCTATTCCAACTCGGTACTGTTAAGTTTATCATACATTCCCCGTCTCGAGGGTATCCAGATTGTGCAACAATCCGTCAGAATGAGCTTTTTCTATTCTGCTAACCTCAACCAGTACACAAATTTAGTTAGCGGAATAAATAGGGAAATGAATAGGGGGTTGAACATTTAAATTCCGACTTATAATTGGAGTTCGCCGATTTGAGACTACTTATTTCCATCCCTCGTATATTCAACTACATCTTTGTATATGACGGTATTGTTTTGTTTGTATTTTCAAGCAAAATGCCTACCCCTAGAGTGCCAAACATTGTATTGTCTTTGTACTACCTAACCACGTCCAAACTCACAGATTGGCTTCAAAACTAAAAAAAGAAGTCCAGATATTTGAAATTCTTCAGATTCGTAGAATTCGTACTTCTAAATAACCACAACAAAATTGGAGAAGATTGGTCAAGTAGTTTTTGAGAATTTATAATTGCTTATCCCAAAACACCTGTTTTCCGGCCATCACTACTAGTTTATTGAGCAATATACAGGGTTAGTTCACAGGGCATTTTATAGCAAAATACACTATTTTACCTTGCCGATATGAATCGCAAGCCATCCCGGAATATTTTTAGAAGCAAAAAAATATAACCTTTGTTTTTCGCATAAAAATAACATTTATATTTCAGAATGGTTTGTGATTCATATCGATAAAGAAAACACGAATATTTTGCTATTAAATGTTCTTTGAACAAACCCTGTATACTGCTCAATAAACTAGTAGAGGTGGCCGGAAAACAGGGGTTTTGGGATAAACAGTTCTCAAAACACTACTTGACCAATATAATCCAATCCTACGAATTTGAAGAATTTCAAGTAATTGCGTGAAGTTACGGTCGCATTACCAACAAGTGCCAAAACCTGCATTTTGCCTCGTTTTCCGGCCATAACATTTTTGCTATTAGCCGGATCTTTTTACGTATAATCTCATTTTGTAGGTTTCATAAATACCTAAAGATCTTATATGAAAAATTTTTTCGTTCCTGTCGACATTTTCGATTGAATCCCAAAAACACGTTTTCTCATTCTTTGTTGTCAAATGAAACGTTTTCTCACAAAAATTGGTGTACCCATTTTATGCGTCCATGTTTTAAATACCCCTTGAACAACATGCATCAATAAAACCAGACTTAACAATTATTTCAGGGAAACTTGCTAATAATATTAGACTATGACTGTATTTCGGTACTTACAGTCTTTATAATTTTCTGAAACAATACCCGGCTATCGTTTGGTTTTCTTATGTTCGCTGATCGCAACGTTATGGTTTCGTTATTCTGCAATTAGAATTTATGAAGCAACACGCATCGGACTGAGAACGTGCAACCAATAAGCGACTAATAAATGTTTCACTGACGAGAGTGTACGGTTAATTCCAATCTCATCGAACGCATGTGTTTCGCATACACGCCGTCCGGTGAACTAGATGTTAACGTGTGGTGCATTCACCGCAGCGTAACAACCGCATATACACGCCTGATTGCCAGAACAGCGAATTAGGCACATTGAACTGGAATCGGGAAAACAATAAGGCCTGGATCCCCATTCCTGAAAACGAGGGAGTAGAAACAGAGTTATTGAGAGAAGGTGGACGTGGTTTACTTTCCTGATGAATAATTCCAGAGTTTTACAGCTCTTGACATTTGCCAAATGCATCAGTTTTCCGCACAAGTTCGAATATATTAAAAAGGAGCCCAGTCTATACGTTTACATGACATTTTTGACGCCAAAATTAAGTAGTTTTGGTGCACGTTCTTGGCTAATTTGACTACCATTACCTACCAAAGTGAAAGTGTAATACGTGGGCATACATCCTTCACTCTGGAAAGAATATTGAAGTAGCTATTCGTTCTGCGTGTACTCACGTAGAGCAAGGCAGAAATACTATCTGCGTTGCGATATGAATCGCTCATTTACTGTTAGTAAACAGGAATACCTTAAATAAGGCAACGCAATGAATGTATATATTGATTATGCATATGAACAATTTTGCATAATTCGCGAATTTTAAAGTTAAACAATATGAAACATTCAACACAGCAACAATGGCGCTAATACCAGATGTTGGAAATAGTGGGACATCCTGCATGAACTCTACACTGTTTTTCAAACTTGTCGTGATTCAAAGAGATTCTTGGCTAAAAGCAAATACCTAGTTGAGCATAATATGAAAATTTCTGTTATTATATTATTGTCTCTGTATTTCCTACTAAAAAGGTATAGAAGTATTTTAATTGATTCATTCTTGTGCATACTCCATAGATTCGCGTCGCAATAAAATGAGATCTTAAAATTGCTACAAACTATTAGTTTCAGAATGAAAGTAAATTAAGTTAAATCTCATTCTATTTTGGATTGAAGTTTTGACCCTTTTCAGTATCTATCAGAAAATTTGGTTCGTCTTCAATATCTTGCATTGCATTTCAATGTTGTTGTTAACTATACAAGTCTGTTCACAAATCTTAGATTATGACTAAGTGCTCAACGAGATAAGAAGTAAAACTGTCCAGATAACTGCCCAATGTTGAGATGCATGCCCTTTCGGAAGTTCTCAGAGATAATACACCTTATGTTAAAGAGGACGTTCATCATCCTGCACTGATCATGGAATTCGTTACATCCGGATCTCCAACGAAATTCCCATTTGCTAATTCACCACGGTTTAACTTTCGCAAAGGTAACTTTCCTGAAATGTACACAGCCTTGCAAGATGTTAATTGGACGGAGGTGATCAGTGCAGCTAATGTTGATGTCGATTGTACCGCCTTGTATTCAGTTATCAATAACATCTTTGAGGTCCATGTCCCTAAATGTAAAAATAAAATGTTTTCGTATCCCCCATGGTTCACACGGGAAATTATACCTAATATCAAGAAGAAGCACATAGCAAGAAGGAACTGGAGACGTGACGGTACTAAGTTTTCTTATGATCAGTTCAGTAATTTTAGGAAGCTCATTAAGAACCAGATCAGTGTTGCCTGCTCCGCTTACGTCCAATCGGTTGAGGATGCCATTGCCAATAATCCTAGCAAATTCTGGTCATTTGCCCAGATCAAAAAACAGCAATCTAGAATCCCCCAAGGATGACGCTTAACGACAATGTCTGCGATACGCCTCAGGATATAGTGGACAGTTTTGCTACCTTCTTTTCAACAGTTTTTATCCCGTTTGGTCTACTAGGGTCATCTCCTCCAACAAATAATTCTGCCGATATCATTTCTTTAAAAAATATAAGTGAAGAAAACGTAATTAGGGCTTCGAAAAGATTAAAGAACAAAATGACGTCTGGATGTGATGGTATTCCAAGTTTTTTCGTTAAAGATTGCATTCATATACTAGCGAAACCGCTGGCTTCCATATTCAACCTAATTCTAAAATCAGAGACATATCGAAATATCTGGAAGACCTCTAAAATATGTCCTATTCACAAAAGTGGAGATATCTCTGATATTTCCAACTATCGCCAAATAGCAATCCTGTTCAATTTCAGCAATTGTTTGAGATCATCGCTTATGAAACGGTTTACTGCTCGGTCAGGGGTGCAGTCTCTATTAATCATCATGGGTTTATGAGAGGCAGATCTACGGTCACTAACTTGGCTCTAATTACTCAGTACATTTCTGAAGTACTGGACGGTCAGGGACAAGTTGATGTCATCTACACAGATATTCAGAAGGCGTTTGATCAAGTTAATCATTATGCACTTCTGGATAAGCTTAAAACAGTGGGTATGTCTGATGCAATTCTGTCGCTCATGAATTCATATTTGAGGGATAGAAGGTAATTTGTCGAATATAGTGGTCATAGTTAGAGTTCCTATCGGGCCACGTCCGGGGTACCTCAAGGGTCAAATCTAGGTCCATCATTGTTTTTGATATTTATTAATGACTTGTCTTTTGAACTGAAGTGTTTGCATTTGTTTTTCGCTGATGACCTTAAAATCTGCACGTCAGTCAAGACAGCCGAGGATTGCCTCATGTTGCAAGATGACTTAGCTCTAATTTCCTCATGGTGTTCATGAAACTGTCTCAGTCTGAATGTTTCGAAATGTAAAGTTATGACTTATACTAGACAGATTAACTATTTAATTTATGATAATTATAACATCAATGGTCAGCTTATTGACAGATGCACCTCTTATAGAGACCATGGAGTCACTTTTGATACCAAGCTAACGTTTACTGAGCATATACTCAATATCTCGTCGGCTGCCACTCGACTACTTGGTTTCTGTATCAGAAACTGGAAAAGTTTCTCCAATGTTGATACTTTAATGACTTTATTTTTTACTTTTGTCAGGAGCAAGTTGGAGTATGCGACTCTGATCTGGTCTCCTATATACCAAAATTCTGTCGTGATCCTTGAAGCCATTCAACGTAAAGCTTTAAAGTATTTTCACCTTAAATGCACAGGTTCTTATCCAGAAAGAGGTTGTGACCATAGTGCCCTATTAGAGTTTTTCAATTTGGATTCACTGTCAAAAAGACGAAACATACATATTTGATTTGTCGTTTTTGTATGGCCTCATTCACAATAAAATTGACTGTCAAAATTTACTTGAAAAAATATGTTTCCGCGTTCCAAGGCTAGGGAGTCGACAACAAACGGCATTCTATTGTCAAGCTAGCCGTACAAATGTTATTACAAAATCGCCAATTAATCTCATGTGCTGCGCCATGAACAGTGTTACTGAATCGTGTGACATTTACAGTGACAGTTGTGCATCGATTATTAACTGCTATAGATCATCCAATCTTATTTAGAATGTGTGATACTATAGATTTAAGTCCAAAAACCATATCTCTTTAATTGTTATTTTTTTCAGCATTTCCTGTAATTGGGTTTCACCTGTTGGAAATAAAGAAATAAATAAATAAACTTCAATGACTATGATACGAGGGTGGATCAAATATGAACCCGACTTTTGTTTTAGTCTCTATTGGTATAGTCTATTTTTCTACATAATCTCCACTCTTACTGATGAATTTTTGTAATCGTGGTGACCTCCCAGGTCTTCTTTAAGTGGGCCAAACGTGTGACAAATCGGAACTGTAGGGCGCGTGTTCTAGTGTTTCCCAATGAATTTCACGTAATTTTTCTTGGATCAATGCAGCTGTGTGTGGCCGAACGTTGTCATGGAGCAGACTAGCACTTCGAATATGCATGTCGCGTTTTTCGCCGATAGTTCGGTTTCACTTTTTCATGCAGTTGACAGTAGCAAGCAGCATCAACTGCTCGTCGATCTTGAAGAAAATCAACTAGCACTACACTTGTGGAGTCCCAAAATACTGATGCAAGAAGTTTTCCTGTAGAAATACTTGGCTTTTCGAGGTGCTGCCTCTCCAGGCTTTCGCCACACCATGGAAAATTTTCTTATCGTCGAAGTATTCTGTTGATCGACGCAAAATTTCGCAAGGTTTTACGCCCTACCGCTACAAAAAATGCCTGATAATGCGTTGTGCAACCGACGTGTGCAACTCTTGCTCAGATATGATGCTGCTAAGAGCTCATCTTCTTCGGCGCGCCAATCCGACTGACTCCCCTATTCCTGACATCCCCACCCAACATAAACCGAGACGTCGCTCGACTCAATTCACCCATGATGCGTTAAACAAAAAAGTAATTTGCTTCACCCTCGTACATCACACTTGTCAATAAACAGAGTTGCTCTTATTTAGTTTAAACTGCTTTTTGAGATCCACAGAAACCTCCACAATATTCTTGAACTGTCTGGAACACTAAGATTGTATGGAACTCCCGCACTTTTAAATGTTTATGCAGAGAACCAATTTAATGGAAACTGTTAACAATTGTTGAACTTGCAGCTTGCCTCATCATCTTTTAGTATGAACTTACATCCGTCTACATAATTTTGGCGTATCCTTGCTCTTTCTAGCTGGTCCGAATTCGTTGGCGATAATGAGGCTTACGTACTCTTTCTCAGAGAATAAATGGGGGAGCGATATTTCGGCTAGTGTTCAGGTATACAGTTCCCCAAAAGGCGTTTTTTTGCGCCCCTGTTACCGTATGACGTATGAAAATGGAGAGTAATTTAGGTCTAGATACCATAGCACTTGCTATCATTTGGTTCAAATGCAAAAACAGTAATGAAAGAGGACATTTAATGATAAATCCCCATGGTTCAGGAGACAAAAAATCTAGGAATCATATTTGATAGCTCGCTTGGTTTCGAAAGTCACATAAAGAACAGAATGAATGTAGTTTACATGCGACTAAGGAATATTTACCAAATTAAAAAACCAACTATCAGCCAAACAAGAATATTATTTATGTAATACTTTAATTTTATCACTTTTTGACTATGGCGATTGGTTATCGTCACGAACAAAAAGATGCATACAAACAGTTAAAAATATTTGCATGGGATTTGCTTTTTGGTATTCCATACCGAAACCATATCACTCCATATTTGAATAACTACAACATATTGAATATGGTTAATCGTAGAAAACATCATATGTATTCTTTTATCTATAGGGTTATAGAAACAGTTTAACTGTCCTATTTAAGAAAAAGATTTGTGCCTTTGCCTCGTGCCCAGTGAAGCAAAAATAATCTCAATTTTATCGTACCTAAGCATAAAACGCGTTTGCTCGTTTGCTTATGTGGCGGTTCACTTATCGAACAATTTGCGAGCTTCAGTTAAAAACTCATCGCCAAAAATATTCTCTAAACTAATAAAAACATTGTTACAGAATCAGCAGCTACTTTAGCAGCGTTTGCGTGAACAAAGATATCGTTTTTATAATCCTACTCTCTGACCAGTTGTATAGATTTGTTCTTAGCGACCGTTGCCGGTTCCAGGGGTTCTTTCTTCGATTTTGCCTTTTTGTGTTTCACTACCTGTTCATTTGCTTCTTTATTTTTTTTTCTGTAATCTACATGTAACGTATAATTAGTCGGTAAACGAGAGTGTTTAAAGTTGCCCAAATATGTATAGATATTTATTTATAGTAATAGTTGATAATATACATAGTATCTACATTATACTTTTTAAGTTTTTATTTGATTAGATGAGATTAGGGGTTTTTTGGGTTTTCAAAGCTTTCTCGCATGTACTCTTTGTTTTAAAGGGTTCCATGTATCGGTTCTATAATCGAGAGACTCGTCATTTTCGTCATTGTCTATTGTAGAAGTTCCTTTGATTGTAATGTTTACTCGTGACGAAATTAATATTTTTAATTTGAACTTGAATTTATCTCAAAGATAAAGAAATACGTTAAATTCTGTCTGTCGACAATCTGCCACTGCTGTTTTCTAAAAATGTAGTCAGGTTCAAGCATCCAGGCGCAGCTTCTGGCTGCCCAATATAATAATAATAAACAAATGTATTCACAGTACAACCAGTAACTACAGTAACTCATTTAAATAATAAATGTGATTGCAATGCTTCAATGTGCATACTTTCTACAGAACTTTACTAAAAGTTCCGTTCCGTCAAACCTTATTTTTTGAAGAGGTCAAATTAGTAATTTCGGATTTTCAAGATGGCGGTTGAGCGCTTCGACAGCCCACCAGTTCGTCATTTTGAGAAACAGCCAATGTTCTATGTTTATAAAGTACTGATAAGTGTAAACACCGATAGCGCACCAGATTGGTGCAAGATCAAATATCTGGTTTATCCATTAAAATTAGTTACCAATACCAACGGATTAGCAAAAAGGATCAAAGGTGACCCAGTCGCTACCAAAAAAAACATTTTAAGTTATAGTTACGTTAATTCGACTTCAAAATAGGTTAAAAAGATTGCACGACCAATTTAAAAAGGGTTATATTTACTTCCAAGCGATTGCCTCTTCACAAAGTGGGGATTAAAACCAAAGTGATTTAGAAGTCGATGTTAAGTCGATGAGGCACTTATTACCAAGTGTGTCATAAAATGGCCTGCGTGTGTGGAAGTGATTATAGCACAATGATCTCGAAATTAAATTTTTCAAGAGAGGTGATGGATGTGACTGGATCACAAGTGCACGAAGCATCTATGCGCAAGAAAATTTTTCGACAAAACTGGCCACAACAGTTACTCCAAATTCAGGGGGAATATAACAAAGCTAAATTGAATTTGTTAACAATTTTATCGAGACACTCTGATAACAACATAACCTCAAATTCGAAGGACGCTTTGTTTTAGGACGCGAAGTTTGGGTGAGTTGGATATTTTTGGAAAATAATAATAATATGTAATCAATAAGTTATTGTTCATATTTTAATATTAAATAGAGAATATGTCAAATATGGCCGTTTTCAGAATTTCGACCTTTAGGGATCTTTCCTTGCAGCATGCATTTTTTACTTTATAGTTGAGTTTACTCTATTTCAGACCTAATAATCACTTACAGGTAGGATTCTAAATCAAGGTGACAGTAGGTCCTGGTTTTCATCTTTGGGTAAACAATTTGACATTAAATAATTTTTTCTACCAGCGTGCGGAAAGTACTCACTTTCCACACGCATCTGTGTGCAGAAAGTGTATTTTCCGCCCTTTCCGCACTTGTAGGCTGTATTTATTAGTTTCCCGTAGCTGGCGAGATGTGTATACTACAATCCCACTTCGTATTGCGCGTATATGATAGGGGGAAATTGCTAACAGGGATCATCCTCTCTTTTTAAATTACAGTCGTTGCCTAATCCAAAGCAAGAGAGAGAGAGACAGATGGACGTATCGGAGTGCGTTCATTAGTAGCGTTTAGTGTCTGGTTTTGCAGTTCTGTGATATATACGAGTTTATATTGTGTTTTTTTTTATCTCGTATGCAGCTTGTTCAAAAGAAAAAAGGTTAGGTCTAAAACGTATCATAGAGAAGAAATAATCACTTCAAAATTTCGTTCTGTATTACGCAGTACACATAGTAAGCGCAATGCGTTCTTACTACAATACTCCCGAATCGAACGCTCATGCGCATTTTAAAAAAAAACCGGTTATAGTGAGGTACGTTAGGAATCTTCCTGTATAAATTTTCAGATACCTTCTTAATTATATTTAAATATCACTGAACATGCACTCATAAGCAAGCACGCTGCAAATATTCTAGAGGTGTAACAAAGACAACATGCAGTTTATTTTGAAATCCTATCTCAAATGAAGTCAGGAAAAAATAAAAGGTAGTTTGGGATAAATCTGGTAGGTGAAACAAATTACTTTGATCTTTTCAAAACATACACACAAAAAAGAGTGCTATTGATTCAATAGCATGAGTTACTAGGAAATTATTATGATATTAGTTCGAGATCACAGATACTTCGAATAAGGTAATTTTGTTGTTTTGAAGAAACGTAGCACTTACGATTGAGAAACTGACCTTTATTCAAAGATATATGTCTTAGAAACATATCGAAATCACGGTCCTCAATTGAAGATAGTTGTTCTTGAACTACAATTAAAAACACTAAAAACTGTGTGCAAAAATTCAGTATGGCGTCCATAAAATAACGTAAATTTGATGCTGCAGGACCAGCGACGAAACTATGTACATATGGAAATTCTAATCGTGCCTTCTTATAGAGGAGAAGTGGCAATGTTAATGTACAATTTGTTTGAATTACGTTTCAAACCATCGTTTCCCATAATAAGGCTCTTGTATCGGCTTACATTTCGAAACAGAAAGATCTTCATCCTACTTCAACCAGCCTACCTGTGATAGGTCATCCAGACATAATGAAATACATCGGACTCAAGCAATCGTCGGCAGCTTGAAACTTATGTAACAATCGAATTGAGCTCCAGCGCTGTCTCTCATCAGCTGCAGCTTCGTTATAACTGAAGCTTACTGAGAGAAACGTCCGCATTTGCTGTGCACCTGAAAGCTGTTCCAACGAACTCCTAATTATTAGTATATAAGGAGTTGTAAAGTTGGAATATTCGAGTGTAGATAAACGGGTCATAAGCCTACAAAAGAGGAAAATTCTTTCATTCAAAAAAATTAATCGTCTGTTATACTACTCCGGTTACTAGTTGAGCCCCTAATTGAGTTTAATACGATTACCAACCCGTATAATTATACAATCTAACATCTAAGTTCAGCCTGTAGTGAGAACTTTGCGTGAAATTCTATTTGAATTGGTTTCTATATGTAACGACTCTTTGACACGTTGGGCCAACATACACCAACACCATATCTAGAGACTTGTATGACATTGGTGTAAACAGCGAACGAGTGAGAGTGGGCATGACATTTTTTTTCATATACTAAAAAAATAGGTTTGTTTCAGTCATAGACTAGTAACTTTCAATACGATAAGTAGTAATCTGAGATACGAGGGTGCGTAGACATGTTTTGAAGTAACTTGAAATTTATGACTTCTCATGAAAACAACAACACTTCAATTGACCTCTTTTTGGTATTCGACTAAGACTCCAAGGACGGATTCAGAAAGATTTATGCTTTACGGAAAGAATTGCTAGTTTTAACAAAAGGCGAAGTTAGATTTTAGTTCACGTACGTTTGCTCTGCAATACAGAATTCCTACAATTAACAGTAAGAATGGCAGTATTAATACAATAAAAAATTAAATATAACCAAATAAAAAGTCAATTACTGTCAATTTTATGCTAATGTTACCAGTATTACCGAATGCTACCGAAAAGTATGGAATATATTCTTACCGAATTATAAACTAATATTGACCATTTGCCACCACTAATTTATCCGGTAGCATCAGTTAATCTTAATTTTATGATAATCTTACCAAAATTATCGAATATAACGTATTCTTACCGATTTAGAAATTAATATCGGTCATTTGCCAACACAAATCCGTTAGCGTGTTTATTACCAGTTGTAGCGCCATCTTTTGGCGACCAGCGGGAAAAGGGCCTAGAACATCGAGGACTAGCCTCTAGTACGATCCGATGTTCTAGAAGACACCACACACCGGTATTTCGATATAAAGTTAGCTGCGTCCAGGGAATGAGCTCTGTTCAGTCGAGACTTATCGAGCGAAAAACGTTCGACTTTGAGCGTAGTACCGCGACCCACTCATAAATCCCTTTTGATACTATAAATGTATGGATTAGACCTTGGAGACGGATATAGGCCACCTTTTGTTGTGGAACTTAGACTTGAAGGGATTTAAATAAGGGGCAACTATTATTTTTTGTATTTAGGTATACAGACACGGATTTCATATGCTCTGTTGTTTAATATAAAAAAGAAATTTTGTGAATTCCACCCCTAAGGGGTAAAGTGTTAAATCAAACTTTTACCGTGTTAGTTTTGGCTTTAGATTATTTCAAATGAATCCAGCCTAAAGATACAAGTATGTTTTGTCTTGAATTTTATTTTTAAAATAATTATTATTAACAAAGAGTTTCAGAAATTATATCCTCGAGGTGGAGTAGGAGGACTTGAATATTTCTTTGGGCTGAGAGGTAATTTATGAACAGGACGTGTCAGGTGAGAAAAAATTGTGTGACAGGGCCTCAAGATGGCTATTGGATTTTCCCCATTAAGGGATTGAAGGGCACTTACAAGTTTATCTGAACTCGCTTGGAGCTTTCTAATATCTAAAAATTGGCAGCGATGAGCTTCAGTTTGGAGTCGACTTGAATTAAAAATGAACTGTTTGACCGGAAATTTGGCAGAGAGGTAGCTTTTACAGTATAAAATTTATTTTAATTTAATGCTAATATATAATAAAGCTGGCAGTATTATTAATTTTTTAGCTTTCCGCTCCGCGGTTTTACCTTCGCAGCTTGTAGGAGGCTCCATTAATAAAATAGCCGCATTTCCCAAGCATGCAAGTTAACTGTCAATTTATTAATACCATGCAATTATAGCAATGCTCAAAAACAATGTTACATGTTAGTAACAACTTAACGCATACGAAGCCGCGGCTTACAGCTGGTTTGTTATCAATAAGTTATAAGTTTTTTTATGAATTACTGTGTTAAGGAGTAATAAATTACTTTCTTTAGTTAACACATGTTTTTGTTACAATAAGATGGTATAAAAATGGCAGCTATATCATACACTGCTTTAGCAAGGAGCAAATAAAGTCCCTTATTGTCCGCAACCATCGTGGAACGGAAAAGCCCGTTGTTAGCATTCGGATTTTGTTTGCGCTCAACGGTCAGTCTAACTATCCGTGCATTCCTTTATTTCCACCGAGCGCGCACATATAAGTGAACATGGTTTCCGTCTCTGCAGCTGTATTCCGATGCAGCAGTCGAATCCAGCATACTCGTAGAGCGGTGTGGCAGTTGCCCTCTATGATTTAGAGAGAACAATAATATCCACCACTGTTTCCGAGAAATGTTGCTTACAACTATCCTGACAGGTCACTATGCTGCTCTCAACCTCAAGGAGCGTCTCTCAAGATCAGACTGCCCCTCTACTCGTTACGAAAACACAAAAGCTTTTATAGTAGGAAACCGTTGCGGTCCTTTAAGATACTACAAAGGTTATGCATTCCCATAGAGACAGTTTGTCCTCCTATAGCTCTAGTTGTACAAAACCATGAATACTTACAAAATTTGATTAAGCCTCCTACCATCTACAAAAACATGTATATTTGGTCAACTAAAAAAATATCGTCCGATTCGCGAAGTGCGCATTTAGTCGATTTGAGGTTAGGGACAATCTGAATTTCGAAATGACGCCCAGTGAATAGTCAATTGCTTAATTGAAAAATGTCGCATAACTTATCGTATGCCTTTGTGTACGCATGGACGTATCTCGTTAACAGTACTGCGTTACGCGCATCCATTTTGGCATACTGCTTCTAATTATTGTATTCAAAGCAGATAAAAAACGAGGGTTCTCAAAAAAATAGGAAAGCATATACAGTATCAAAAGAGAATCATTGAAGTCCCGTATGTAATATGTATAAGCGAGATGGGAAGAGAAACACGTATGGTCAATGCAAAGCGTGAACGAAGCGTGCTCGATACTCCAAGGATAACGAGTCTGTGAAAGCATCATTTGCATTTTCGGTCTAACATACTCGGTCTCTCGCACACACACACGCTCACACATTAAATAAGGGACCTCAGTTATTTCATACCAAGACTCTATAAAAAACATTATCTTCTTTAATACCCAAAGATAGTAGGATACCATTGTCTAGTGGAATCAAACCACATATATGTTTAAATTATTGTTTATTGTACGACGTTTCGATGACCACGGTGGAGTCCTGTGAACATGAAAACCGCAGGATAAGTTTAAGTTCATAGAGCCGTAGTCATGTAATATCGCCGATTGAAAATTAAGATGCGGGGGTGAGAGATAGTTGCGGCGGTGCAGCAGTTGCAGTACTTGTAGGACTTGTGAGCTTGAATGCCTTTGTTGTAGTTGATGACGGAGAGAGGGGGCGACGGCTCTATCGTCAGTGCTTCTGACACTGCCCTTGCTATACTTGAAGAGCGGGGGGGAGGGGGCTGACGTGGTGGCTAGTCTATCTCAATTTTCATGACCCCTTCCTGGATCCACCCTTGGTCTGTCATACATTATTAAAATTGAAATTAATATATATAATATGTATACAGCGTGTCCCAGAAATCACACGCCAGGTTGACGTGGTAGGTATATTGGCTTCAAATCACTCAGATAAAACCAACCTTAGTAAAAGTTTTCTGGTGTTCGAGATATTGCCACTTTTAAGTGTTCTTAAAAATTCCTACCTTTTGCTCCTCTTTGACCTTTTACGGCCATAAAGAACTTATAACTTATAATTTTATTTCCTGGGCTACAATTAATAGTATTCATTTCATTGAAAACTAGCACGCTATGCTAAAAGTTCCTCGTTGTGACATAATGCTACCGACCGAACAGTGAATGTGATAGCGAGATAATCAATGACATGTTTAGGTCGTTTCATTCCTTAGTGATTTGGATACACTTATTTTTCATTTGTAGAATTTCGCAATTATTACGACTTCAATGACAAAACTTGGAGTTATTCAATTATTAAAAGAAAAAATGTTACACTATTTTGAAAAGAACATTGAATAATAGGTTAGTTTTTAAGATCATTTGCCGATTCAGTCTATTACATTTTCTTTCACAGTAATTAATCAAACTTTAGTAAAAGTTTTCACATTGAAACAAAATGATGAAATGAATACTTGGTTGTCTCAACGAACTATTAGCGGTTGCTCAGGAAAAAATAATCATATGTTAAAGGTTCTGTATAGCCATAACAGACAAAAAAGGAGCAAAAAGTAAGGATTTTTTGAAAAAACTTGAAAGTGACAATACCTCATATTATATTTCTAGGACAGCCTGTATATATATACATATAACAGTGCAGGACCGGAAAGAGCCAAGCATATCCGGCTGAAGCCGGATGGAACGCAACCAGATCGAAAAACTCTGAGTAGTACCTTTTAACTTTTGTAAGAAAGGCTACGATAAGCCAATTGGTTCGCGACCTTGACTGCAAAAAACATTGAAAATGGGTATAATTATTGATGTATCATATGATTAGGCTTTAGAAGAGTTCGGAATCAGTGGTGCTAACGCTACACTGCGTTGAACACACCGTTTTGATATTGAGATTGTCATTATGGCTCTTCTAAACGGGCAACATATTTACTGCATTACCTAGCTGCAATAGAGCAGCCTCACGGCAATATTTTCAATCTGTCCCGGTAACACAAGCTAGACATTTATTTATTTTGTTTTATTTAATCAACGGGTAGAACCCTTCTGACAAATACAAAATAGCCTTGATTTAACGAATGAATGTAATGATCTTAATACATAATCATAAATTCCAATTACTTCTAAACTAGATATTACCTAATATAAGAAGACGAGTTGTGGGTTCATTTAAATCATAATTTGTTTGACAAAAGGGGACAAAGAAAGAATCGATATGTCGCGTTCCCCTATCATTAACCATAAGTGAAATTTCTCCTAACCAGCCTGCGTCGCTCAAGATAAATCATATTCATGTAAAAAAGGGTATTTAGTATAACTATGAAATTCATTTTATATCCACAGATTCTCAAACATTTTTTCTACACACACGCTCTAATAGGTTGATCTGTAAGAACAATACAGAATTTTAAAAGAAAAAAGTGACAGATCAACACAATAACGATTTATAAAAACTATCATCTTATATTCACAGTTGATTGTTTTCTCAATATGTACGTTAAATGATAATTTTGAGTTGAAATAACACCCGAGTCCTTGACCTAGTCTGTAGTTTAAAAATATCAACCGTTGATGATAAGAATAAGTAATAGGAGAACGAGACCGACTAAATGTAATTTTGAAAATTTTCTGATTTAGAATTAAAACATCCACTGCACCCTAATGAGAAATAAGAAGAGTATCTTTGCCGCAATTCTGCATCATGTTTGCTCCCAATAATTCCAGAAATCTTAACATCATCCGCACCTAAGTGGGAACCCTGCTGGACTCTAGAAGTTACACGAATACTTTGAGATGTACACCCACCTTATCTTACCATCTGAGGTCTATCAGAGAAGTAACTACTTCCAATTCAGGAGCTAACCCTGCATCACATAATGTAATCAAGGCTATCTCACCACGTACAATTTCGTTAGCCATATTGCTGGAATGCTGACAAGTGCATGTGGGCCATATGTTGCAATGTGTTCATGATGGCTGGGCTACAGTTGCTTCAGTTATAGCATTGATTAACGTATTCTACTTGGCCTCAGCTGCCTCTCTATATACTATAAATATACTTGATGTCTCATAAATGGCGCACATATTATATATTGCTCATATAGACAGCATTATCTATGTGACCCTAACCTTTTTAAGGTAAATATAGTAAATAGAGAAGCAGCTATGGGAAAACTTTTTGGTCATGCAAAATGGCTTTTTAGAGGTCATTAAAGCTAGCCAAAGCAGTACTGACAAATTATGTCCCATCTGTGTAAAGTGTAACGCCTATGGCAGAGTTCTCTTTCATGTATAAACCCAACTTGAGTTTTTTGCCGTTTCAATTAGGGATTGAAATAGTATACTTGACTAAAACACACTTTTTTCTTTCCAGGCGAACATCCAGCTGCAATGCAGCATGGCGGCCAGCTGAGGCATGAGTACCCTCTGACAGCGGTTTTGCTCAGCATTCTGGTAGCTGTGGCGGCGCCATAGACACTCAAGGGGTGTAGTGAATTTGTAAATAAGAACAGTGATATTTCGCGAGGACAATTCTTCTACTAATCTTTGTTTTATATGGATGCAGTAACAATCTGTACTTTTGAGGTTAGTATATACAATACTATTTTCAGATGTTTAGTTTTACCTAAACCGATGGATTTCATCAGAGATAAAAATCATGTGGCTAGAGCAAGAAGGTGATGGTTCCTAAATTATGAAAATTTTTGTCATGTACAGGGTTGTCAGCTAAGAATGTTAGGTACTGTGTCTGGGAACCTAGCCATCGTAGAGGCTTGCGGCAAAAACAGTTATTACTAAAACGGCCAAGAGAAAAACCTGGAAAATATTTTACCGTTTCTGAAATGGCCGCTAGCGTAACTGCAATTCTAGATCTAAAAAAGTGATGTTTCTGTGAATTCCGCTATATTAACCCCACAAAAAAAGATAATTAAAAAGGTTTCCGTAAAAAACACCCTGTATCTTCGAAACGGCTGAGCCGATTGTAACAAACTTGGGCTAGTTGAAAACAGCTATTGGGCTACAAATGATGTAATATTTGAAGTTTTGTTAGTTTCTCATGTGGCCGCTAGAGAGCCTTTTTCGACATGCCGACAGAAATGATTAATTTTCTTAAAAAAAATTACATGCATTGATATGATTTTTTTTATGGAAAAGTAGTTAAATGATGTCTAAACAAGCTCGTGAAAACTGAAATTTAGGATGTCTAAATATTTATCTGAGCTTACAATGCCATTGAAATGTAATTTGCCAACTCTTATTGCCGACATTGAAGCCTAGACCATTACTGAAGATGGAAATTTAACTTTGCGCTTGAGACAATCAGTATGATAAGTTTCGTGTTTTTGGCGAATAACTCTGCTCCGACTATCACCGACGCAAAGTTCGAATCGTGACTAGTCACTCCAGTGCACACGATTACACCTCTCCGTATCCAAATTTCGATGATTTTTAGCCCATTTTAACCTGTTTTGCTTCTGCTTTAGGGTCAATAATGGTTTTTCTTTAGCCTGCTCCAAAGGAAACAATAATTACCTCTTATTGCTTAGGATTGAACTCGTGAAACTTACCTTGTTAGTACCATAACCTAGTTTTCCTGCTTCTGAATAACACGTAGACCTGCAAACACGTCTTCCAACAGCTTCACTCCTGAGTACGCTCAACTGTCCGTAGTTAGCACGACTATTAGACTTGATAATTCCGCCCAAAGCTCGTCTATAAGGGTCTGTTAGTTTGGATTTTTTTACATATCTGGGTTTTTGGGCAGTTGAACCATTTGATTCGTATAATCTTACAATATTTCGAACACTGTGCCTAGATAACCCGAGCAATATTCCAATTTCACCTTTGATTTTCCCGATTTATGCAAATGAATGATAATTGATAGAATATTTTCATCTATGGCCTTTCCTCTGCCCATTTTCTACCGCAACTACGAGGTACGGCCGCCTGATAAACTAAGGTTCGCTAAAACAAACGAGCGTCGTTGACAAACAAGCATTGTTACCACGTCCGTCTTGACAAATCATCGTTAGCAGTATTTGGGTATTGAAGTTTTTTTACAGTTGTCGATTTTTTATGAAACAACAACTCTATTGAATCCATACATTTCCTAAATTGCTATAAATAGCATATTTTGTCTTATAACTTACAATATCTTCTATATCTCCTATATTCTAGTGGGTTTTTTGCCGATAAATGTCAAAAAACTACAAATTTTGTGTGTGGGCCAACTGAAGCTGGACAGGGCTCGTATATATATATATATATATCCTTTAATTTCTTTGGGTAGAAGGCAAAGTATTGCAAAAGTACGCTCTTATAACTTAAACTCTCAAGCTTCCGAAGATCTATGTCTTCATCGTCTGGAGCTGGAAACAATTATTGACAATAGCAACAAATAACAATTAGGAGAAAAATATGTACTTACTAAGTCGGCGAGATTGTTGGTGAAATTGTTTTTAAACAACAGTGAAGGGAACACATAGTCAACTGTTGTTTCCAGCTCCAGACGATGAAGACATAGATCTTCGAAAGCTTGAGAGTTTAAGTTATAGGAGTGTATTTTTGCAATACCTTGCCTTCTACCCAAAGAAATTAAAGGATATCTTCTCCTAACAGCTACGAATACTATATATACAGGGTGACTTTGAAGTTGAGTCATTAATTTTCAGATAATGATTGTAGAAGGAAGATAAACCAGAATATGTGTGTAAAAATAAAAAAAAATTAAAAAAAAATGTTTACCTTGTTTTATAAAGTATCCTCCCGACAAGTATTTCAGTGCGGACCTGTATTTGATCGTGAGGTCCCCTGTGAGGTCTTCAAGTCACCTGATTCACGAGCCCGTTGTACTACATTAACAAAGGCACGAGGGGTTGGTTGCACTCGATTGGGAAACCGATCCGCATAAACATGTGCCATTTTTTATTTCGTTTGAGCCACGCAACAGACACTATTCACACGCTAACCGACTGTATGTATAACTGAACTGAATAAAATACTTAATTGCAAAAACGTCGTTCCAAATTCTTTCGCTTTTTTGTTTCCGATGCGATGAACCGGTAATGCGGATTATATCCGTTGTTGCCAAACACGAGTACATGATATTATTATTGAGACAGGGCGGTACTCAAACTTCCAAAGGGCTATAACTTTGTTACTTTAATTTTACCAGAAAAATGGTAAAGGAAAAAAACATTTCTTTTGATCAGATCTATTCACTGTTAAAATAAATGACTCAACTTCGAAGTCACCCTGTATATATATATATATATAACTTGAGACGTGGTCATTGTCTTCTAGACCAGTTAGGTGAAAAATTAAAGCTTCCGCCTTTTGTTGGGTACTTCGACAAAATTTAAGCAAAGAGAACTGTTTATACTTTTTTTAATTCTCTCCTGCTCCTGATGATGATGGCAAAGTCCATTGAAAGCTAGAGAGAATTAAAAAAAGTATAAAGAGTCATCTTTGCTTAAATTTTGTCGAAGTACCCAACCAAAGGTGGAAGCTTTAATTTTTCACCTATATATATATATATATATATATATATATATGAAGTTGTGGCCCTGAAAAGGACTGATTGAAAAAATAAAGGTTTTTAATGCTCCCGTAAATACTCGAAATGTTTACCATCACGATCTATGCATTCCTGGAGCCTCTCATTGTTAGTCAAAACTGCAGCTTCAATTTCGGCTGTAGGTATGCTACGTATTACATTACGAATCGGTTTTTCATATATTCTCTGGTTGTAGGTTGTGTCTGAAACGATGTCTTTTAACAGTCTCCATGAATAAAAATCAAGACAAGGTAAGTCCGGTGATCGGGAAGGTCATGGAAACACACTTCCTCTTCCAGTCCACCGCTGTTGAAATATTGCATTAAAATGCCACACATTAAAACTCCAACGCCCTTGGTGCTGAGCTTCATGCCACTAATACGGCTTTTCTGTAGACCAATAATGCATATTATGCAGATTGACCCTCCCATCACTATTAAAGGTGGCTTCTTCGGTCCAAGGAATTTGAAATAAAAATTCTCTATTTTCGCATATAATGCCTAACATCCAATGCCAATAGTACAACGTCCAATCAAAGTCTTCTTCTTCCAAGGCCTGATTTAAAACGACATGATATGAGTTCATTCTGAACGTAATTAAAAAGAAGATAAATTTAAATAAATCCTTATATTTTGATGGTTATTAGAACTTACCTATGGTCCTTCAAAATATTTTGAACCGCTGTTCGTGATATGCCCAACTCGAGGGATAATGCCCTTGTGCTAACATGAGGATTTCCTTCAATATATTTCAGTACGCGGTTAATATTTTCTTGTGTTTTACCAATCCTTTGTCGTTAAAACGTAGGCCGAAAACTACCATTGGCTCGTAAGCTCGCCACTGATCGGAGAAAAAGTATTACGTCGCAAAGACGCCGGTTTGGATATCGCGTAAACTCTTTTTGCTAGTGGGGCATTCTGAAGACATTCAAAATAAACCTCAGGTGTATCAACAGCTTCATCGTTCGTAAAGCGCATTTGGTAAGCACAAAAATTGCTCAAAGCAAGCTATTAACAATTTGAGGATAATTTATGTTTTTAGGTATATGTCTTGTTGTATTCCATGGTCTGCTTCTATTAATTGTCTGTTTCGTATATACCCACCTATAGTGAATATGCATTTAAACAAAAAGTATGCCTTTTATTATTAACATTACTCACTTACCTTTTAGCAACACTTTGTAATATTTTCAAAAAGGGTGATTTTAAATTAGAAGTAATAAAAAAGCATTCCACATAAAAATTAGTTTAAGAAAATAAAAATTTAAGGGATTTTCGTATAGAATTTTCTTTGGTCTAAATTTTAGGTGGAACAGGCGGTTTCTGTGATTTTGTTTAGGCATTATTTAGCTACTTTTTCATAAAACAAATCATAACAATGCATTTAATTTTTTTAAGGAAATTAATCATTTCTGTCGGAATATCGAAAAAAGCTCTCTAGCGGCCACATGTGAAACTAACAAAACTCCAAATATTATAACATTTGTAGTCTCTCTTTCCAACTAGCTCAAGTTTGTTAAAATCGGCTCAGCTGTTTCGAAGATACAGGGTGTTTTTTACGGAGCACCCTCCCACCACTTTATTTTTAGAGATACAGCAAACTTTGTCAAACAAAAAAGTTTACCTTATCCTCGACTTTGAAGATCCGGTATTATTTTGTTTGATTAATCACTTTTTTAGATTCAAGATTGCAGTTACTAGGACTTTTTTGACACAAGCCTCTACGATGGATAGGTTCCTAAGTACAGTGCCTTGCATCCTTAGTTGCCCACCCTGTCATAACATAAAAGATCATGTCACTCATCGGCATTGCTCTTTGTCTGGTAAGCCTCTGGATTTCTATATTTGAGAAAATATTAGGTACGGTTTTGACACAAGAGTAGCACAATGGCAGGGACGAAAAGCGTTATAGGTTTTGAAAATCGTTTACTTGTAGTAACGGATGAAAATAAAAAATTCCAGAACGTTCCGAATATTGTTTTACGACCTGCCGATTATTCTTGGACGTATACAAAAAGATATTTCGAAAGTACAAAAAATGTGTAGCCTTATTTCTAGCAATTTGTCTGAAGTCCAGTAGACAATGAAATTTTGAGATTTCTTATTTTTGTTTCCGATGTTGAATTAAAATTGTCATTTTTTACACATTTTATTTGCCAACAAGAAATATGGTTTAACCAATCGAAATAGTAAGTACTTCTTAGTGTACTAATTTAGGTGGAGCGTGAGATGAAATTACTTTTTAAAACACTGGATTTCGGTTTTTAATACCAATGTATGTCAAAAATTTCCATTTCAGTTGTCAGTGATATTTTGTACTAGCCAGAAGGCATGGTTAAGTTCGTTCCAAGTAAAAATCGTCTTGTCGATAAAGCCAAGTAGAAAATGAAGGGCAGCTTCAATGAGTTGTGCGATTCTGGTAGTTTAATGAGTAGCACAAGTTTCCACGCAACTAATTACCTGCCTCACATAACAGTGACGTTGAATATAGTTCATGTTTTGCTTTAATTTTTAATACAGCACTGACAGTACTAAGGAGTTGTTATGAAGCATCTGATAATGTTTCAATTTAGCACGAAACTGGACTAAAGGGGTTGCCAAGAGTTTTTTAACATTGATATAATATAATAAAACAAACTGAGTGTGAACTACCTACTAGCTTATCTAAAAAGCGATATAGAGATATGACGGCATAACGATATATCCAGGAAATACTGGAACCTCGTATTGCTAGGGTTACTATGAACTGTCACAAAACTCAAATCAGCTTCCTTCCTCCGCCTCATAGATCTACAGACCATTCGCCGAACATTATGTGGGATATGACGGGCAGAATAGTGACCGCTTTTCTTCATCTATCTATACAACAAATGTATTCACTTCACGTATGTATGACTGCATATACAACTTTATTTAAATCAAATCATTTTTAGTTGTTGCTCTATTTCCTTTCTCAAATTGAGTATATGTATAAAATTGTTCAAATACCCGTCGCGGTGACACGAAACCAAGGTGACCAATTTTCTACAATTCTGAAGTATGGATCAAAGTTCAAAGAACTGCATACAGCTTATCGAAATATATGTACGACCTCAAAAACTGTACGGCCTTGGAAGCCCAAATATCTTCATCACTGTAAAAGATAGCCCAACCTAACAGCAATCCTCAGTCTATTTCAGCCGGATCAATGATGCAAAACGATCCAAAATTAGACCACTCCAAATAGGAATTACCTGACAGTTGTGAAAGTCTTATCAAACTAGTTGCAACGCGATCGATATTGTAATACGACTGTGGTGCTCGGAGGCAGGTTTCATGCAACTCATACGAGTCGCAAGTTACTTGCTGATAGACCATTATTACGAGGCGACGCACAGTACGTGCAGAGTTCTATGCTGTATGCAAATCCGATGCTACGTTAATTAACTTGGATTTACCAACAACAAATAGCTACCTCCAGTTAGAATATCAATTACAATTGTTCCCTTAGGAATCTATAAATGCATATAGTACGTGTTTAGATTGGTAGGATACCATTGTACATCCATTCGCGATTTCATCGAATTAGGTATGTAGGCTTTGTTGTTTGCTGTTGATTTTATGTATTTTCATCAAGTTCCAAGTTTTGGTAGAGGTATGTGGGACACAAGTGCTGCCAAAACTATAAACAAGCTCCTAAGCTATTCGGTTCTAGTTTCCTTATTAATAGTGCCTTACGTCAGCACCTTATGTCACCATTTTGGGTTTGTTAAGCATTTCCATAGCTATTCAAGATTTATTACCACAGTTCTTGGATCAATCTTTGATTACATGAACAAATGGTACGAGGTTTAGCAAATCGGCATACTTTAATTTGGTTGTTTATAATACCACCTAAATGCTCAATATGCATATGTTTCGAATCAAAGTTATTCTTATTTCGTAATTAATTACACGTTGTGGCGAAATTATTCAATTTTACGTTTACTTAGCTGCTTGAAACGTGGACGCATAGCATTCATTGGTAACGTAAAATATACAATGTTGTATTTCTGGGCAAGACCTTAATTCGATTAAGGTTTATCAAAAGCAAAAACATTTTAATCCTCCCAACAGTACCAAAGCTTTCAAGTCCAATGCCAAACGGTTACTATGGAAAACAGAGTCAATCAGATTGTCGAGTCATTTTCCATAAATGTGGATATATCTTGTACTATAACTTCTTCATTTGCTGCCTTTCTTGAATCTGATGGAATATTTCTGTATTAGCTGGACTGTGAGGTTACTTATTCATGGATCCAGCATAAATTGTTACAAGCACTTTGCATCTGGACATATAGGAACGGATGTTGGCTTCAAGTAGGCTGGCTCTGCGCTTTCCACGCGGCGATGTCAGTTTGTAAATGGCACAAGTTAGTTAGCGAGAAAAAGTTAGCTAGGAACATTTAAATATAATCTGCATATGAATGAAGTCGTTCATTTCATTTACGTTTGTTTTTTTGTTTCTTCTAAACGCTACGCCACTGCGCTTGTACGATATTCTCATAAAAAATCTGGCAACGCTGCACGGCCTCATCGGGTAGTCCCCGATACAGATACATACAGGGTTGTTCATTTGAAAATTTCCCACCACAGACTTATCGAAAACCACTGATTAAAAGAAAAAACGCCGAGACACGTGAAAAGAGTTGTCAAGGAGGGCAACTTTTTAACCGAAAACTACTTCACCCCCTTTCATTTTCTGCCTAGCCTGTTTGAAAGGTCTTTCGAAGTCCTTATTTTGACGTTCTTTTTTTTTAAAAAATCGGTCGACTCGTTTTCGACCAAATTAGAAAAACCTTTATCTATCTTAATTTGTACAGATAGACAACAAAAACACACGAAAATATCACTTTTTATTTCAATAAGTGCTCAAAATGTTGTCCGTTGTCGACCAAACATTGATATAGGCGATGTTCAAATTCCTGACGGACATTTTCAAAAACATGTGGGATAACATTGACGCCTTCGATGATGCGTTGACGAAGTTCATCCAAACTTTCAGGTTGGGATGTAAGCGTAATAGATTTCAAATGGCCCCATATAAAAAAGTCTAATGGTATCAGACCACGAGATCTAGCATGCCATTCTATAGGCCCTCTTTGCCCTATGTATTTATCTGGAAACTCGTCTTCTAGCCATTGCCGAACCGAAAGAACAGTGAGGAGGAGCGCCGTCTTGCTGGAAATATATTCAACAGCCTCAAGTATAGGGTTTCCATCCTCTTCGATATGGTGTCCAATGGTTTCAGTGATAAGCGGATTGATGGTATTTTCAACATATCCAAATAAATGTCTCCATTCAAATTTCCATTAATAAACAATGGCCCAATCACTTTGCTTCCTAAAATCCCTGCCCATACATTTTTTTGGGGAACTGGGTATGCCCTTCTACAAAAGCATGATGATTTGCAATACCCGAAGTTCTGCTTATTAACAAATCCAGTTAGATAAAATGTGCATTTATCGCAGAAGCATGGATGAAATTTATGGAACTTAGTAACTGTGTGTACAGAGCCTAATGAAATACCAGTCGCAGCAATAATTTTGCGTGATAAGTATTAGGATTTATTCCAAAATGCCCCAGAAACTTCAACTCGAGCGGCTTCATCCAAAGCTCTCCGATGATCACATCACGTTTTTTATTTGAAACAGATCCAGTTTGAGTATATTTAATAATAAAATCCAAAACATACCTATGCGAAATTATTTGGGACCTCGGTTGGCCGCGTGGGTCAGAGTGTCGTGCTACTGATCAGCCGGCCGGCCGGGCCGCGAGTTCGAATCTCGCCTTCGCCATGGATGTTGTGTGTTTGTTTTTAGGCAGCAGCGGTGGCCGCAGTAGTAGACTCTTCGGTCTCCTGATCAGTCGCCGTGCGCTGTGCGGGTTCGAGTCCCGTCCCAGGAGAAATGTTTCTCTTGGCTATGGATGTTGTGATTGTCCGTAGGTGGTAGATGGTCTCTGACTGTCGAACGCGGAGGTACCACCCGGCGGTTCTCGTAGGCGGAGCCAGAATGTGTGCATGTTGCATGCACACGTGTTCCCTCGCCAGAGTCCGTGTGGCGTCCCCCCTTTCCCATGTATCCCCCATAGCCCCACGGTACCCAATGGGTGCTTAGGCCTTAGGCCTTCGTGGTAGTTGGAGTATAAAAAAAAAATCTTCCTTGGATGTCTGGCGTTAAGGCAGTTTGCCGGGCACATTGATTTTGAGGACTATAAATTAGAATCATTTCCACTTTTTGGGATAGTGTATAAACCATTTTGGAATAAAATCTGCATCAATAAAATAATTTTCACTATCCCAAGATTGTCACAGTGCTAGCTGACAACAAATTAAATTCTTTCTTTTCCAAAAACTCGGGTTGTTATTTGGTTGTTGTCACGTCTAATCTTCCGAATTGCTGTTTATATTGGTAGTTTCCGTTTTAAATTATAAATGACTTATAGATTTGGCAAACCCTAACGGGGAACATTATGAACACTTATTGAAATAAAAAGTAATATTTCCCCTTATTTTTGTTTTCTATCTGAACAAATTAATATAAATGAGGATTTTTCTAATCCTCTCGGAAACGAATCAACTAACTGAACAAAATCAAACGACAAAATAAAAGACTTCCAAAGACATTTCAAACAAGCTATTACTCGATACTCCGTGTCATTTTTAAGGAATGACCCTGCGGGACCGCGGGTGAAAGGGGGTGAGGTAGTTTTTGGTTAAAAAGTTGTCCCCCATTGACAAATATTTTCGCGTATCGGCGTTTTCTCTTTAAATAATAATAATAATAATATTTATTTGCGTTCAATTCAATTACAAATGTTACAGGTGAAATAAAAAACATGCAAATAAATATGAAATATCTACAGAAGGCAAAGCCTGTGCGTGGTGAGATGTCTATCCAATATTCAGTCTATATCAGTATAATTGTCATTATAGGTACAATCGTTATAATTGGGTGTGCGACGAATCAGAAAATGTCATATTAGGATGTTCATTTGCTTCAGCTACTGCATGCTTGGATGTGCTCAACCTAATGTATATATTAAGAACTTTTAAAAAAAATTCCTTGACAGTTCAAAAAAAAAGGATTTAATCGTTTTTATATATATTTGAAAGAATTAGCTGATGTATGTGGAGGCGAGCTATTTCATTAATCCACTTTTTTAATTCTTTTTTAAACTGCATAGAATTATACTGTTTTAAGATAATAGGCAAACTATTATAAAGCTTCGGTCCAATTTTCAAACCCTACTATTTTTCCGAAAATTACCGAGAGCCTCTGAAGCCTCAAGAAACGAAGTTTGAGCGATTTTTGTTTTTGTCGTCTTTTGTCAATAGTTCCGCCACCACTGAGCGTATTTTTAAAACTTACGTCCTTGGCATAATAAAACCTTGCATGAAAATTCCATTAACATCCGACCGGTACTTCCGAAGTAGACGGGCCAAGGATTAGCGGACAGACCGACAAAACGTGTGACATGGTTTTTTGTGATGTCCATGTTATATAGCTTCCAAAAACATGATTTATCGTTTTTGTAATTTTTTGCGATTACAATACTTTCACGCCAGTAGACGTAAGAGGTTGAAGGAACGCGACCCTCTTCTTGTATATTGAGTGTTCTCAGTACACTGTCCCACTTATTTTGGTATTAATTTTTGACACCCATCCGGAGACAGTGGTTCGTACAAGGCTACGTCAGGGATGTGCTTTCAAGTGATTTCTTGGTAGGTACACTCATAAACTCCATCATTACCAACTGTTGCCACGTGAGCAGGAAATTATTCTACTGCTCTTTCACAATACTCCATTATTCCATTATCTTATCCACTAATGGATAAAGGTAATCAAAAGAATAGCTTCTCCTAACAGTCGTTGCGCCATATACAGGATGAGTTTTTACTATGAGCTCGGTCGATAAGTTCATTATTGCGCGTGGAATGCAGAAAACTTATTCACAAAAAGTGTATCCAACAGAATATTCTTGAACTTAATGATATGTTTATCAGCACATACTCGTAGTGATTCATATCTGCTAAAAAATGTATGTTTGGGTCATAAGCATTCCTAAATTTTAATGCAGATTGGGACATGGCCTCTCAAACGATGCAATTTAATATACTACAGGACTATATTTTCAATTTGTGTAGATAATGAATAATCTCTCGAAAACTACACTCAACCAAGACCTCCTCACTGCTATAATTGGAGTACTGATTTTTCGCTAGAAAAATTTTATGATCACATTTTTCCTCCCTATCCACTTGCATTTTGACGTTTATATGCAAAATGAACGATTTCTTGAAGTGTTCAAATGGAACACCGTGTACTTTTTCGCTTTCTTTGATTCCCCTTTGCACAAGATTTCTTTTATTATAACATTGGGATTTGTACGACTGGTTTTTGTATAACAGCTAACCTATTCGACTCGGATATAAATATAAGTGGAAAATATTGCGAAACCATTCAAAATAAAAACTAGCATTTAGTTGGTAACGGCAAATCGTACGGATTGGTGTATTATGGTCATTATAAATTAAACCTAACCAAAGTATACAATAAAGTCGAAAACTCAAAAAGGCGTCCTAGTGCCTTTAGTGCATGATCTGTCTATAACTCCATTATAATACATGTTTTCTGGAAGAGTTATCTGGCGAAATGGGTATGATATGGGAAATACTGTTTTGAGTGCATGCGTTCAGGATGTCGCTGCATATATATTCGAAATGCAGGACGTCAATTTCTAGAATTCTCCTATAGAGCCCAAATCATTTAAGTGAAGTCTTCCATTGAAAAATTCATTCCGGTCACCGACTATATATCCTACGTCTTGCCTTACGTAGCGCATATTTTTGCTGTAGAACTTTCTGATCCGAAATGACTATCAATGAGTATTTCTTCGGGCTGCTACATTGTTGAAATACCGGTATGGATTAAGACATAATTTGGAAGGAAGTCAAAATAAAATTCGGTTCTACCAATCGAATCTTTGAGCATAGTGTTTACCAACTTCCAGAAGTTGCACACGTATCGAGGACCGATGACAACTCAATAATTTGATAACAGTTTTCCATTATCCTTATTAGGAGCGCCAGGATTGATAAATTCTTTTATAGATCCTGTGTAGGGGAGTAAGAGAGATAGAGATAGCGCGCGTTCTGCTCAAGCGTGCAATTTCGGACTTACTCTTTGTTGGTCGGGCACTCGGCACAGCACAACGTAGGCAGATACTTGTTCAAGGTAGTGCATTCTCACCTTGTTCATTCCTTATACTTGCGTAGGTACTAGTGAGTCTAATACACGCGAATTACTACGTGGACGACATCCCGTCAGTCCGTATCGATTTCGGTTCAGATGGTGTGCACATGATTAAACCGATATCGATACAGTACCCAGCGACATACAGCTATGGAACTACTGAGAGACGTATGTTGCCATCAATCCTGAGTTGGGCTTGGACCGTCCACCAGATGCAAGGTTGTACAGTTGATCATGCAGTCATTGTAAGATCCTAAGACGGTATTCGGATTGAATATCTTGATTGCTCCTCGCTAGCAGGAATAACCTAATTCAACAGTGAAGCTTTAAATGCAATAATTAGATAAGTAAATGATTCATAAGGCACTTCAATGCCACATGTCCACAAAATTAATTGATAAATCGAACTGAAAAATGAAAAATAAATAATAGTTCAAAAAAACTGAAAAACACGCTTTTATAGCTAACCGAACTAACAAGTAGTAAATAATTTTTAATCACAAACAGTTTATATTACAATCAATCATAATTAATAACCTCAAAATAAAATTATAATAAAATTTAAGTTATTAACAGAATAATTTAATGGCTTGACGGATTTTATCATCATACGAGGCGCCTAGATTTGTTTTTATAGTTGAAGTAACACTGGGTATAATGAAGTTCTATACAATCAAAGTAGGAGATCTTATTCGAAAATTTTAGCTTAGAAGTTCCTATTCGTGGTCTACAGCTTGAATGACTTAAACGTCTCTCTCAGATAGGTCCTGACACCGAAAGTGTCACAAAGTAGACAAAAATGGCGAATTTTTTGAACGATGTTGCAATATTTTCATTTATCTTGATCATCGAATTACAAAAAGAATAGTTGTAGCTCAAAAACCCGCCGTAAAAAACCTCGTAAACCTCATATCAAAAGGAAGCTTACGAAAAGGGAAATCAAAGAATGTCTTACCTGAAAATTTTGACAAACAGTCTATTTTGCATACTTGACCATCCTTTATATATAGTTTGGCAAACGGATCTGCAACATCGGGGTATCGGTGAGGGGAAAGCAAAACATGGCTGGTTTCATTCATAAAATGCCAGCGGCGTGCGGTATTTTATAAAAGTTTGGGATTATTTCATAATAGGTTTAAATTTAGTAAACTATACGTTTATGTTTCACTTTAAATTTGGGAAGTATCTCAATAAGCCCACAATGATATGGAGCATTGTCCATAATAATAAATAAAGTCTCTGGTAAACTCAAAAATAGCTGTTCTCTACAGTCTACACCATGTAAAAAAACACTTGAGTTTGTTTCTACACTTCAACAAACGGAAAAATGTCTACTCACTTCCCAAAATTGCCACAATTCAAAAAATCATGATAACTGCGCGATTTAAAACCTAATTTGAAAATCAAGCTAGCGTTTTTGTCAAAGCCGTAAATAAAATATATTTTTCAAATGCAAATAGATACTTAACGTGGCTTTTTACCTTGAGTATATATATATATTATACATCCGTGATCTTATAATATGCTCATTTACTTTAAAAAGTGCCACAAACCGAAACATGACCAGAATTAATTTTTCTTTTTTAATCCGCATCTTTCTGGATTCCTATTGTTGCAATTTTGGACTGTTGATGTGGATATTTCTAGAGCATCGGTGTCGCTTAAATAGAAACAAAGAACTTTAAACATATTTCATATCGGTTTAACTTATAACCTCTGTAATAAATAATACTTACATTATACAGCATTTACATTTACATTTCACCTATTGAATTAGCATTGGTGTTCGTCAACTTCATCATTATCATCATCGTCACTGTCGTCATCAGTTTCGCTGTCGTCATCTTGCCCTATAGTTATTATAACTGGTTCCATTTCCTCCATAAATTGATCATTTTCCCAAAATTTATCTTCAATGTCCCTAACATGTTGACAAAATTTCTGCCAATCATTAATGGATATTAAGGTCATCGCTTCCTGAGTAACTTCTTTCAGTGCGGTTAAACTGAAGTTTCCAGTGGTATTGCGGCTTCTTATATGAAATTTAAGCTTTGTCCAAGCTAATTCTATTGGCATAAATAAGGCGGTGTTCTTAGAGGAGTATGTCCATGTGATCTTATGATTCGATCCACTACACAACTTTTTTGGTTGTCAGGGGGCTTATGAAGTAAGACCAGACCGAACAAGTCAAATTTTCTGGGAGTTGCCTCATGATTTATGCCTATAAAATATTTTATTGTATAGTTTGATATGTACATGCATGTTTTGAGTCATAAGTACCTTTCATTGTCAATCAGGCCATTATATCTTTTTTCGAAGATGATTTTGTCGGGACGGAATGATATGGAGCATTGTCAAATACTATAACCGAATTGGCAGGTATATTCGGGAGGAGTTTTTCGGTGAGCCAGCGTGTGAAATTTTCCCGATTCATCTGACCGTGGTAATCGCCTGTAGCTAATCCCGCCTTAAATATCAAACAGGCATTGTCAACAAATCCATTTTCTGAACCTGCATGCACTATAATGAGTCGACCTAAAATATACAAGACGATTATATAATATGTTACAAATCAGAGTTAAATTTAACATATATATAGCATTTTTGCTTACCTGTAGAACCTATACTGCTTATTACACCAGAAACAGTTTCGCTCTGCCAGCATTTTTTGAAAGTCAAGTCATTTTCCACCCAGGTTTCGTCCAAATAAACAATATTGCGCCCTTTTTCACGATATCTACGTATTTCACGGATGTATTTGTACCTCCATTGCAATATATTAGGCCTCTCCATCAAAACTTTTCTTTCATTTTGACCATTTGCGCCAAAAAAAACCATTTGATTTTAATAAACTCCGGAGTGTTTCCCTAGAGTAGGGGAAATTTAAGCCTTCTCTCAACTTTTGTAATAACTTCCTAGTTGTCGGTACAACTGTATATTCAAGATAAAATCTGTTTATCAAATGTCTAGTAATCTGAAAATCAAAATCTTCATCTTTCTCAACAAGAGACTGACCCGGTCTTTTTTTCCCGGGACTGGATAACATTTTATTGGGGTTATTTTCTAGTCTTTCTTTATCTTCGTTATGAATTTTCCTAACAGAAGATACTCCGAATCCGGTATAAAGGGACACCCTTTCAAGCTTACGTTTAAGCAGCAACTTGAGGGAATTCTTTGCCGCTTCCTCATCGCAAACCCTATAAATAATCATCAGAATGTTAGCTTAGCATTTCCTTGTTTTTTATTTATATTCAGACTCAGTCGTCAAAACTATAAATAATCATCAAAATGTTAGCTTAGCATTTCCTTGTTTTTTATTTATTTTCAGACTCAGTCGTCAAAAACTACAATTATTGCATATTATTATTACTAACCTATAAACATTCGCAATCACTTCTCTTGTTTGGCTATGAAGCGTCCTTCCGCGAGTAAATTGGTTCATTTTAAAAGAATAATACTAAAACGAATAACAAATAACAAAACACTAAACTATTCAAAAACACACAGCACTAAACATACAAACTTAATAGAACAATAAATAGTTAACAATAATAGTTGTAAAACTTATACACGACAATCAACGGAGATCAAACCTACGCCACTGGACTTTTCAATAGTATGGATATTCTAAGAAAGGAGCAAAAAATTGTCTGGGACGCTACCCAATAGGGAGTCGAATTTTCTCATGGCGACAAAACATGTGAGGATATCCGCCAATCAGATTCGTTCAGGCGGTGTCCAATATACTTTTCGGGTGGTTGTTGCCAGCTCAACCGATGTCGATGAGATCTTTGGAAAAATGTTTACTTATAATACGATTCAGTAGTAAAAAATAGTTATTAAATACAAATAGAGCTAACAACCCATTAAAATACTCAGTATTTTGAATTATTATTTTTTGGAATTGTGAAAAATCGATTTTCAAATCATTGAAATTACTTCATTATTGCTCTTTTGTAGTTAAATTTGGCAATATCGAATATTTTCGATCGCATTCCTTTCGCTGTTGCAGATCCGTTTGCCAAACTATACTATCAAAAAAATAAAAAGCAATTAGATATGGAGGAAACATGATACAATGAAATTTTTCTGACAAAGAATTCAGCACTCTAGGTATAAGAGTTGCGGAGGTGCGTGTTGTCAAAGTTGTTTTGTTTGCGATAGATAACCTAATGCCCACCACATAGTTATGAATCGCCCTGTACAGATAAGAATATTCTTAAGTCAGGAGCATAATGTTGACTACAATTTTCTTATCATGCCCTTCCATGCCTAAAAAGGAAGCTATCATATACCGAGTCACAACCCACCCTGTATTTCTATTCTTTTCAGTCACATCCACTTGCAAATAATATTTCCCGGAATCATGTGCTGCTCCTAATCTCTACACTCGTAGGAATGATAAATTTTTCTCCTTCCGTTATTATTAATAGAAGCAATTTCCCTTTCGTGTGTGAGTTGGGCATATCATTGGCGCGTTAAAAAATGGCTCAATTTCTCAAATCTGCCAGATTTGCGAGCAGGGGGTCCTTTGGTCGGAACAGCCACTTTCTCTTTGTTGAATTGCGATCCTCCACCCTTACTATACAGAATATTTTCCTTCTGTCCTATAAGAGTGATTCCGTCATCGCGGCATCCCCTTGAAGTAACCAATGCTAAAACCATATTTGTTGGCAAAGAAAATATCCACCGGCTTAAACATATCTGTATTAGGAAGATGGTCAGGCAATGCTGCCAGATCTACCGTTTTGAACCTTTGGCAAAACGCTTAACTGCTACCGGTTTTGACCGCACAAGCTTCGATCGTATACGTCCAGGCGTATCATTTTTTCTAATAAAATGAAACATATTATTGCTGTATCTCCTTAACAACTACCAACAAGGACAATCGTGGGAATATCGGCAATAAAGGAACGGAGCAAAAATAGAAGGATTTGTAACCGGCGCGACGTACGTTCTTGCTTTTTGGCTTTACCAGGCCCCAACAGATGTGCATTGAAAACACTGAACTAAGAACATATGCCTATTACATCTGGATACGGGTGTAACCTGAAGGAAAACACGGATGTAAAGAGAAAAACAACTCGAAGCCACGAAAAAGAGCCAGCAGGTACATTTGTGGCTTCACTCAGAAGACCTTACGAGGTCTTAAACGATGTCACCACTGAGGCCAGCTATAGCTACCTGCCGTAGTACTTCATTCTCATGAGTATATTCACAGAAAGACAAGTGCTCATGTGGAAATTTAGATGAAAAACAAAGGATAAAATTTAGCGTGTCTGCAATAAAGGAACGGAACATAAATAGAAGGATTGGTAACCCGAGCGGCGTACGTTTCTGATCGTTGGGTTTATCAGGCCAAAATTGATGTACATCGAGAACATCGAAGTGAAAGCATAATATGATCACATCTGGTTGTCACGATTGTCCTTTGTTTTTCAGCAAGACTACTCGTCTTTTTGGTATAACTATCAACGGCATTCATTCTGTAACAGGGCTCACAAGCGCTTCTTAAGCAAACAGGGTAGGGACGTAGCTTAAGGAGGACTAGCGAAATTTCGAAAACCATTTGACCTATTAACATGTCTAGCGGAAAGCTAGCTTATGAACGGGACATGTCAGCTAATAATGGATTTTACCTCATATCAGGATTGAAAAGGGACAGAGCCATTTAGTTTTTTCGAGAATCCCTTGTTTTTTACTAGAGACTTAGTATTTGGCAACTAAGTAGCTTATAGGCAGTTTAGAACGCATTTTGCGACATGATCGTACTAAGGAGGCTAAAGAGCTAAAGAGCTAAAGAAATACGGTCTAAACCGTGAAACACGTGTTCTGAACAGCTCTTAAAATATCGGAATTATCGTGTTCCTGTAGTTCGCTGCTTTTTACGGATGTTATATCAAAATGTGTCTTATCATGTGAGGAATATTTCAAACATAATTGTGCCAGTGTTCCAATTTTGAGTGCAAAACTTTGACTGATTAATCCTCTGAGTGGATGGTGCTGTTTTTTTTGTTTTGTTACAAATATTTGACTTGTTCACGTTGAAGTTCCATAGGCGGGTAGATTGATTTTTTGCTGAAGGTTTCGGGATGAAGTGTACTGGTTGTGTGAAAGATGTTGACCAAGATAAAGATGCCTTTCCATGTGACCTATGCAAAAAAGTGTTTTGCTTGGGGTGCAGTGGTATCTGTTCATCTGAAGTTCGTGTTCTACAGCTAAAGAATAGTAGAATTTTTAAGTTTATATGCAAAGGATGCAAATGGGAGCCAGCAACTACATCAATCAGCAACTCCATCAAGCAGTTGGAGACTACTTTACGTCAGGAAATAAAATCTTTACGCCAAGTCATTGATTACCAGGATGGGAAAATTAATGATCAGCTAATTTTGATCAACAGAATGATGAACGAAATAACTGAGTTAAAAAATGAATCAATCATCGTTAAAAATGTACAAACTGAAACAATAGTAATAAAACCTAAAAGAAACCAAAAATGACCTCAAAGAAAAAATCAATCCTAAATCAATGGCGATCGCTTTGGAAAACGTTAAAAGTGGAACAAATGGAGCAGTTATAATAAACTGTAATAACATCAATTCAAAACAAAAGATAATCCAAACAGTAGAAGCAGAACTCGGAAATACATATAGTGTAGAGGAAGGGGAAAAAAGCAACCAAGGATTATAGTTAGGGGAGTTGAAGGAGATATTTTGCTAGAAGAAAATGATAAAATTATCGAAGCACTAAAACAACAAAATCAGTTAGAAGATATTGATGGGAAACTTTTTACTGTGATGAAACTGAAGCAAAAAGGAGAAAATAAAGGTAATATAATTCTACAAGTGGATCCGAGTCTCAAAGAAAAGATCTGTGCCATGCACAAGCTGAACATTGGATGGAGGCGTTGTGTGGTGCATGAGTATGTTCGAGTTGTGAGATTCTTCAAGTGTGCCAGGTATGGGCATATAGCTATTAAGTGTACCAATAATGAAACATGTTTCAAATGCGCGCGACAACACAAAAGTGATAGTTGTACATCTAATATGGAAAACTGTATTAATTGCATTGAAACAAACAGGAAGTTTAAAAAATCTCTAGATACAAACCACGCGGTCACAGATCCATACTGCTTATGCTATCAAAGAATATTAAACATTGAAAAAAGGAAACCATAAGAATAGCCACTACAGTCCCATCCAATTAGTCAAGTAAATTTATCCAGTCAAACAAAAAAATCTGCAACAACTAATATAGATAATCATTATGTTACAAATGAACGGGTGCTAGTCAGCATCATACATCAAAATGTGCAATCACTGGGAAATGCTGTTGATCTTATGGACGATATGTTAAATAACCACCAGGAATGTCAAATAGTATGTGTAACAGAGCATTGGAAAATGAGTCAGCAACTACCCTACTTAGTGCTAAAAAATTTTAGTTTGTCATCAGCTTTTTGCAGAGAAGATGGCTTTGGAGGTAGTGCTATTTATGTGAGAAAAGGTGTGCATTAAAGAAGTATAAGTGTCAGATGTCAAGTAGCAGAGGAAAGTGTGTTTGAATGTGCAGTGAGTGAATGTAAATTGGGTAATATAATGGTTGTGGTGTTAGTTGTGTACCGACCTCCGAGTGGTAACTTTTCAAAGTTTATTAATAAGTTAGAATGTATATTAAATGAGATTTTTGTTTCAAACAGATATTTGTGTGTATCAGGAGACTTCAACACTGAAATGTTAATAGAGAATGAAAACAAAAATATCTTATTGACGCTTATGAGCTCATTTAATTTGGAACCAAAAATAAAAGAAAATACAAGAATAACGCATGGTACTGCTAGTTGCATAGATGATATGTTCACAAATTTCGAAATTGAAAGTGCATCTGTTCTTTGCACTCATATTTCTGATCACACTACTCAGAAAATCAATTTCTTTGCAGTCCCAGTTACAACATCAAATTACACGTATAAAAGAATTTTTTCAGAAGATAACAAACAATACTTTCTTGAATGTATAAAAAATGAGGATTGGATTGAGCTGGTGCAGGATATTGGAAATGTAAATGAGCAATGGATTGTATTCATGAATAATTTCATAGGTATATTTAATCAGTGTTTTCCTTTGAAACGATTTAGTGATAAGAATCGTGTGAGGAAACATGAGTGTAATGAAGTGATTACAGAGTGCAAAAATAGACTGGATATTCTGTTGACCCTATGTAGAGTAGATGGTGATTAAAAGGAAATGTACAAGAACACAAAAAAAGAATATGACTATTTGTTGCAGAAGGTCAAATCAGAAAGATACGATCAGAAAATCAGAAATTCGGACAATAAAAGTAAATCTATGTGGGCGATATGTCATGAAATCACAGGTCAAAACAATCATAAAGACATTCATATCAGACGAGATCCAAATCTGATACCACAGCAGTATAATGAATATTAGTTATCAGCAATTCCGCTTTTACTGAAAGATGTGACACAGGTGCCTTTTGACTGCAATTTACAAGAAAACAACCAATCATTATACTTAAGACCAATGACTGTTGATGAAGTGTGAGAACTGTCGAGGAGGATAAAAAATAAATTCAGCTGTGGTATACATGATGTTCCAACAACAATAGTAAAACTTTCCATTCCAGTTTTAAAACATGTTTTGTGCTTACCTATTAATAATGCTTTTAGATAAGGATCATTCCCAGAGAATTTGAAAATAGCTGTTTTAAAACCAATTTTTAAAAAAGGTAATCTAGAGCAATTGCAAAATTATAGGCCAATCAATATTTTAACAGGTTTTTCAAAATTATTTGAGTTAGGCATCAGTAAGAGATTATTAGAATTCATGAATGACTATAATTTATTTAATACACATCAGCATGGTTACCTACATGGGCGGTCGACAGATACTGCAATCTTTCAATTTGTTCAAACAGTACTTAAGCAATTAGAGGAGGGAAACTTAGCGGTTGGTTTCTACCTGGAATTGTCCAAAGCTTATGATTGCATTGTAACGGTTTCACCGTCCGATCGTATTTATTAAATCACTTCTCGATTATCATTTCACTAATCCCATCTCTAGCTTTTTTGCTTGGAAAATTTTCCGCTTGGAGCGCTTGATGCGGAGTTCCTGATCTGCGATATTCCTCGCGCTTCTTTTTCACTTGAGCCGCCGATCGAACAACGGCTAGAAATTTCTTCTCAAGAGCACAAGGTTATATAGCACCATGTGCTAGAATTTTCTAGAGTGTGTGTCCGTATAGGACAAAAATGATTGGGGCCACCCCCTTTCTCTTTCCCTTTCACTTTGCCTAGCCTTGGCCAATATTTTCACCCATGCATGTGCCTTGGCAGCGCCATCGCCTTTAACTTCGCCTACAACTGGTTGTGAAGCCACTATATGGAGGTCACCCCTCATAACTGGGACCTCCCCTTCAAGCCCCTGGCCATCCTGGCTTCAGTCGAGTAAAAATGGACCAGCGAAAGATAAGTCGATAGCGTTATAGCAGCGCCAAAGATGTAAAACTTATTTTGTTATTTTTGTAAAATTGTAATGTAATGAAAATGCCTTTTTTTTGTTAAATAAAATCTGTTAAATTTTTGTGTTCTGTTTGTTCTTCTATCCTCTAGCCATGCCATGGTCGACACACAGCTACACGCCTGTAGATGTCTTCATGCCACCGACTGAGCTACCGGAAGCTAATGCTAACGCCCTTTCTGTGATTGTGCAGAAAAGTTGGAATCTTCATTGCATTCCATCTTTTCTGGACTTTTTGCGGAAAGGAAGCGTTACATAAATTGGCACCCGCAACGTGAGGCTTCGATAGGTGTTTGGCTTTGTCGACAAGTGGTTTGCTAGTGGAAGATTGGCAGACAGAACATAGTTTTCAAAAATTCTTTACAATCTTTGGCAGCATTTCTATTTTTAATTGCTTTTGGTACTCAAATTTCTAATTCTTTAATCATCCTTACTTTTTGCTTAATGTTTAAAATTTTTTATCAGAAGATTAAAATTTTTCCACCTGTTTATTTCATAGGCATACTATTAACTTTTAAATTGTCTTGTTTAGTAGTCAGCGAGATCATTGCCAGAATTTTTTTTCTCACATACTACTATAGTTTTTATTTACTGCTGGGGACAGTTATAACTTTTTTCTCATTGTACTTTTGAGATTGATGATATTTTGATATTTTTTTTGTTGTTGAATATTGATAGTCTGGGGACTTTAGGTTTCCCAGCATTTTTGTCGAATATCATCAAACTTTTGATTGAGGTTGTGACTATTGTTGTTGATAGTTTACATATTCTTATATGCTTTTCATTTTTGATCACTAACCTCTTAGTTTTTGAAAGTATTTCTTCATGTGCAGTTTTTTGATTTCTTGAGACTTTTCATGTATGCATATATAGCCTAATTGTTGGATCTCTGGTGTACTGATATAGCTCTCATGATGTTTGGTACGTAGGAAATTTACTTTCAAAATTATTTTTGCCTTCCCCAAATGTATTTACTTTTTGAATTTTTGACTGTACTTGAACTTTTGATCATTTGTTTTCATTCTGATGGCAATAATCTACTGACTAGAGTTATCTGGAGTAAATCATTTTGCGATTTATCCATTTTTCTGAATTATATGAAATTGATATTCATAATTTTTCGTATATTTTGGCGGTTTACTTTTTTTCAAGTATTGACACTTGGACATAGTACTTTGATACTTACCTCTTTTTTTTCAAGAAACAAATGATGTTTTTCTTGACTATATTTTTGCTACTTTTCAATGGGGGGTGACTCCTAAATCATTTTTACCTATACAAAGACACACATACTCATTTATGGTAATTAAATGTCAACCTGTTGTTTAAATACATAGTATATGTTCCTCAGTAACTATTGTAGTAATTTTGTCTCTTGTTTGGAGCATAAGTTTTCATAATTTTAATGTTTTATAGTTTTATCTGGCATATTCTTTGAGGGAAATTAGAACATTAGTGTCTGATTTTCCATTGGATGAACAGGACTTGAACGTCTCTGTACTTTTTTAATGTATGTCAGAGATAAAATAATTTTTTTTAAAATTCGGCTGCTCCTGTTTTTGTATTGAAACTGTTTGTTTGTATTGTTAGTCTTTTATAGTGTTTTGGATCCTTTCATATTTCCGCTCAATCGAAGGGAGCGAGTTTTTCGATCTGCACATTGGAGCGAGTAGGTTTTCCTATATTCATTTCCTAGTACAGATGCGAACGGATAAGAATTTCCTTTGATAATGATTAAACTTATTTGCTGTAAGAGGCAGCTGAATGTTTACTTTGGACATTTAACATCGTTGATCCTTCAACCTTTTGAAATATTACAATTTGTCCAATACTCATATTACCGCTCAATCGGAGGGGGCGAGTTTTTCGATCTGTACATTGGAGCGAGTAGGTTTTCCTATATTCATTTCCTAGTACAGATGCGAACGGATAAGAATTTCCTTTGATAATTGCTAAGCTAATTTACTGTAAAAGGCAGTTGAATGTTTACTTTGGACATTTGTCATCGTTGATCCTTCAACCTTTTGAAATATTACAATTTGTCCAATACTCATATTTCCGCTCAATCGAAGGGGGCGAGTTTTTCGATCTGTACATTGGAGCGAGTAGGTTTTCCTATATTTATTTCCTAGTACAGATGCGAACGGAGAAGAATTTCCTTTGATAATGATTAAACTTATTTGCTGTAAGAGGCAGCTGAATGTTTACTTTGGACATTTAACATCGTTGATCCTTCAACCTTTTGAAATATTACAATCAGTCCAATACTCATATTTCCGCTCAATCGAAGGGGGCGAGTTTTTCGATCTGTACATTGGAGCGAGTAGGTTTTCCTATATTTATTTCCTAGTCCAGATGCGAGCGGAGAAGAATTTCCTTTGATAATGAATAAACTTATTTGCTGTAAGAGGCAGCTGAATGTTTACTTTGGACATTTAACATCGTTGATCCTTCAACCTTTTGAAATATTACAATCAGTCCAATACTCATATTTCCGCTCAATCGAAGGGGGCGAGTTTTTCGATCTGTACATTGGGGCGAGTAGGTTTTCCTATATTTATTTCCTAGTACAGATGCGAACGGATAAGAATTTCCTTTGATAATTGTTAAGCTAATTTACTGTAAAAGGCAGTTGAATGTTTACTTTGGACATTAGTCGTCGTTGTTCTTTCAACCTTTTGAACCATTACGTCAGTCCACCATGTACAAAATTTACAAGTAATCATTATTTTTCTGATTCCAATTTAATGTGTATACTTCATCTTTTGAATATTTCATTTTTCTGAGTGTACTCAAAATTTAAATTGCATTCCCGATCTAAATCATGTGACAAATACTGTGTATAATATTTTATAATGTTTTTATGCGCATACTTTCTGAATTTCTTTTACATACTTAGGTACCTCTATTTTTGAAGACTATTACTTTTGAAGTTTTTGATAGTATCGTCTTTTTGAATTCATTATAACTTTCTTCGAGAGCACAGACTTACATTGATTTTTGGTTCAAACTTTTGATGATTGTTCACATATTTTTGAGTGGTTTTGAACTTTGACAGTATTTTGTAGTCTGGATAGTTACATAGATTCGTTGCGATGTATGCCTTTGAGGGTCTTGTACTATCCACAGTTTCTTTAATTGAAAGTGTTTTCTTCATATGCATTTTATTTTCTTCTTGAGACTTGTCATATATGCTTTCCGCCTAGTTGCAAATCTGTGCGTATTGATAAACTCTTGAAACCTCTGGCGTATAAGTAAAACTCACTTTTGAAATAGTAATTTATGTCTCAGTTCAATTCAATCAGTTAAATTTTATTTGAAGTAATTGTCAATTCCTTCTTGAGATTTTTCATATATGCTTTCAGCCTTTGTGCACATTTGTGCGTATTGCTAAGTCTTGAGCTTGGTTGCGACATAGCTTTCATGTTTCGCTATAGATTTTGAAATATCTGGTGATTTTGCTTTTGCATTATTGCATTTGTTTTGATAGTCTGCTCTCATAGTTTTTTTTTCGACTTCTTATTTCTTTCAATTTCTGTCTTGACGTGAAGTAATCGCCAATTCTTATAGACTCAGTATAGTAATTCTCTTTTCATACTTTACACTGGTAAATTATTATAGTTTTTCTAATCTTGTAATATTTCATGTTTGAACTTAACTTTCATTTTACAATGATATGGTTATTTTCAGTGTAGACTTTGAAGTGCGCTGATGATATCAGTGATCTACATGAGAATATTCCATAAACTATAGACAGTCTTGTCTAGGGCTTTGGAGTGCACCTATGGTGACCCTAGAAAGTTGTCTTTCTCTCATATTTTTGCTTTAAATTAAAATTCGAATTCTTACCTATCATATTTATTTCTATTTCTTGTTCACTAGATTTTTTTTATAACTCCAATTTTGCACCTACATATATCGTAGTCTTTTGCATACAATTTTTGCTTGCGGCATTACTCTCATGTATCATGATTTATTAAAATATCTTGTGATTTTCGTTTCGCTGTTTTGCATTTTACATATGCTTAATATTTTGCTTACTTTTGTATTTTTTTTTGAGAATTCTTTATAAAATCATGCTCATATAGCTTTGATATTTCCTTTCACTTTATGATTTTAATACTATTAGATTTACAGTTGCACTTGTGTTGCACTTAGTTTTTTTTGAAATTTATTTTGCTCTTTTCTATATTGAACTACAAAATTTTTTCTTTTGGTCTGGTTCATATGTTGTCACATGACCCGAAAATTTTTATTGAACTTACACTTGAATTTTAGTTAATTGATTGAACTTAAGCTATATTTTGACTTTGAAAATCTTACTTCAATATTTCATGAATGTCTCTTATATACTTTAATTCTCTAAAAATATTTTAAATTATTTTGTAGTCTTACAGACTGCTTTCGCCCGACAATTTTTTTTTGTGGAATCAGAACTGCACTTAGATAACATTTTTTTTGATTAAAATACCTTCTTGATCAAGTTTTCATTGATTCAGTACTTGTAAATTGTTTTGTTATATGACTTGAATTCCTAATGGAATTTGTTAATTTCTTTTGATTTTCATATTTTGAAAATAGTAATGCACTGTTTTTTTATATTGGATATTGGTTTAAAATATCACTGTAGATGATATTCTTTTTGGGTTTGGAGCATTCCGAGATAATCTGGCAATTGTTTTGAGAAAGACTATTATTATTTTTTTAGTACCTCTTATGGTTTAGGTACTTACTTAGTTTTGAAGTTTTTAGTAGTAGTCAGTCGTGCATTTTGGATGACATTGTGATTCCTCACTTCATGCTTGGACTACTGCTGAAGCTTTTGGTTTATTATTTTTCTCGTCCTAGGTATGACGATGTTTTATGTTTTGGGTTGTTCATCATATGATGATAGTTTTTTTAAGTGCAATTTCACTGTACTTTTCAGCGAGTTGGTGCTATAACCATCCCTCTTGTTTGGTAGACTTGAGGCTATCCCTTTTTCTTCCAATTCTCTTCTAACATTTTTGTTTCTACCTTACTTTTACTACTTGTTATCTGGTCGAATGGTTGTACATTTGTCCTTCCGTGATAACTTTCAATTTCCTAGTAAAAAAAAAAATTCTTAAATGCTTCTTCGATTTTTTTTTTTTTTTTTGGTTAAGTTGGGGCGAGTGTAACGGTTTCACCGTCCGATCGTATTTATTAAATCACTTCTCGATTATCATTTCATTAATCCCATCTCTAGCTTTTTTGTTTGGAAAATTTTCCGCTTGGAGCGCTTGATGCGGAGTTCCTGATCTGCGATATTCCTCGCGCTTCTTTTTCACTTGAGCCGCCGATCGAACAACGGCTAGAAATTTCTTCTCAAGAGCACAAGGTTATATAGCACCATGTGCTAGAATTTTCTAGAGTGTGTGTCCGTATAGGACAAAAATGATTGGGGCCACCCCCTTTCTCTTTCCCTTTCACTTTGCCTAGCCTTGGCCAATATTTTCACCCATGCATGTGCCTTGGCAGCGCCATCGCCTTTAACTTCGCCTACAACTGGTTGTGAAGCCACTATATGGAGGTCACCCCTCATAACTGGGACCTCCCCTTCAAGCCCCTGGCCATCCTGGCTTCAGTCGAGTAAAAATGGACCAGCGAAAGATAAGTCGATAGCGTTATAGCAGCGCCAAAGATGTAAAACTTATTTTGTTATTTTTGTAAAATTGTAATGTAATGAAAATGCCTTTTTTTTGTTAAATAAAATCTGTTAAATTTTTGTGTTCTGTTTGTTCTTCTATCCTCTAGCCATGCCATGGTCGACACACAGCTACACGCCTGTAGATGTCTTCATGCCACCGACTGAGCTACCGGAAGCTAATGCTAACGCCCTTTCTGTGATTGTGCAGAAAAGTTGGAATCTTCATTGCATTCCATCTTTTCTGGACTTTTTGCGGAAAGGAAGCGTTACAGCATCAACAGAGACATATTGTTGTTAAAGCTACAAAGATATGGTGTAAGAGGAACTGCGCTAGAATTGTTCAAGTCATACCTCTATAATAGACAACAGAGGGTTGAAATTGTTAAAGGAGGTCAAACTTACAAGTCAAACATTGAGTTGACTTCAACCGGCATAGCACAGGGTAGTATAATTGGGCCCATTTTTTTTGTAGTTTTTTTTAAACGATCTCTGTTTTGTTACTAGAGGTGATCATAGCAAGGATAAAATTATCTGCTATGCTGATGACACAAATTTAGTGTTGGGTGGGACAAGTCTGGAGGACCTAACTGCTAATGGGAATCTCTTATTCAGAAGTGTGAATATATGGTTTTCTGAGAACAAACTAGTGCTGAATAAGTCCAAAACTGATGCAATATTATTTAGAACTAAGCAGAGTAAAGTCTTTGAGCCACAATATATCGATATAGATGATCATCAACTGCAGTTGAGTGAAAGTGTAAAATTCTTAGGCATCTATATTGATGAATTTTTAGATTGGACAACACATGTATTCGAACTACTGAAGAGGCTCAATTCCATTTGCTATGGTTTTAGGGTGATATCAATATATCTAAATAATACGAGTATGAATATGTTGTACAATGCAAATTTTGAAATTGTGGGATTATTTTTTGGGGATGCAAAATGCGGGATATGCAAGCCAGAGTCGCGTAGATTTTTCGCCTGGATAATAATAGTGTATCGGCCGAGAGGCAGAGATAGCCTATTTCAAGGCTCAAAGACTCCGGCGCCAGACTAACCGAACCGTCCATGTACCAGACCTGCCCAGTCAGGCCCGCTGCGTGCGGCACAAGGGCGGCATTTTCAAGTGGGCGGCAAAAACAGATATAGAAACAAAAAATTCTGTCTTGTCTTAATTTGGTGATCAATGATGCAGCAAGTATTTAGCACGAGACTGCGAACTTATTTAATATAATTCAAGAAATTTACGTTTTCTTTTGATGATTCTTCTTTCGGGGTTGATTTTTCGAAGCTCGGTGATGACTTTTGGCAAACAAATGGTGGTATACCAATCCGCAGTAACAGTTATTTGCTCATTAAGAGGAATTGTTGTAATATGACCCGCTTTTGACACAAATGGCACGACCATCTTTTCCGAAACACTTCGAGAACGTATGACTTTTGTTGGCTGTTCTTCACCTTGGAACACCCAAACAGCCGACTGTCGTTTATTTTCTAGTTCATAACAGTAAATTCACGACTCATCACCACTAACAATGCTGTACACATTTTTTGAGTTTCCGAAATTGAAACGGTCAAGCATTTTTTGACACCAATTAACCCTGGCTGCTTTCTGCTCTTCAGTCAACAGGTGGGGTATCCAACGAGAAACTGATTTTCTTACTCCTAATTCTTCATGTAAACTTTTTTGAATTGAGATCTTTGAGATCTTCAAGGACGCCTCAATCTCGCGATATGTCACATGTCTATTTTCAATGATGAGTTTGCGCACAACATCGACGTTTTCCTGGGTGACTGCCGATTTTAGTGCACCCACCCTGGAATCGTCGCTAAGATTCACCCGTCCACGTTTGAATTCTCCATACCAACGGGAAATTGTCGACTGATGTGGCGCTTCGTTGCCGAAAACAGACAGAAACTCAGCAAGGCATTCTTGTAGCGATAATTGTCTCTGAAAGTGGTAATAAATTATGACGCGAAAATGTTCTCGGTTGAGTTCCATGTTTCCAATGACTTGGTGACACTTAAAAATTCACTGTGGTGAGAACACTGCACGTATTGTTGTGAAACTTTGAATTTGAGTTTACTAAAGAGTGAGGTTAAGATTCAGTACTGACTTTCGATCCGCGCGGCCTGCTATGTTTCTATATGCAAAACTTAAAAGACATTCCTCGTAGTCGATAATTTGCAAACATTTACCAGATTTCAAATTGAACGCTCTAAGTGCCACGCGATGATCTAGCAGAATCGATGCAGTCAGACCATTACGGTTCCCGCCAATAAACACGATTCGTCGTAGAAGAAGAACAATCCAATTTCAATATGAACACAGTGACGAAGTGTTACTGGACCCCAAGATTTAATACAAAGTCGAGTTTTTTTCAGAATCTTAGATCAGACGCTTACCTTTCTTAAGGACAGATTACAGGAGCTAAAGACTTTTACTGATGTATTTGGTACTAACTTATTGAATTGCTGCAACGATGACTCAATGATACATTGTAAAAGGTTCAATATAAAGCTTAAATACGAATCTACTGGCGAAACTGACGTTGACGGTGTCGATTCATTCAATGAAAATAGAGCTTTGAACTTGCACTTTCCAGAAAATCGGTCTAACGATTCTCATGCTTCGTTAGAATACCTTTTTACTAATGACTTATATTCAACGTTTCCAAACACAGCAACAGCGCTACGAATATTACTTACATTGCAAGCCACAGTTGCATCCGATGAAAGGTCTTTTTCAAAGTTAAAGATTGAAAAATCTTTTTGAGGTAAACAATACACCAGCAAAGACTAAGTAATTTTGCTATAGTTTCTAAAAAACATGAAGTTTTAGACAGCTTAGATACTAAAAACTTGATAGCAGATTTTTCAAACATAAACGCAAGAAAAGTTTAATTTCTGAAGAAATAAATATTTACTTATGTCTAAAGATAGTATTTTTTGTATTTTTCTATTTTCTCATGCCCTTATAGTACAATGGCTTTGGATTCGATTTGATACTCGGACACTCCAGTCATTCATCGACACAGAAAGTTCTCAGCGTAGAGTTGTACATGGGGCGGCTAAATCGGAATTGCACGCGGGTGTTCGAACAAATAGCGGCGGGCCTGTGCCCACTTCCTTCGGAGACCTCCGGCTTCTGGAGTCCCAAACTGCCCTCGTCGGATAATCCACATTAAACTTGCGGTTAAAGTGATACTAAGGGGTGATCAGATCACCCTTGATTAGAAAGAAATGACCCTATTTTACAATTCGGCTAAGATGGTAGTGTGACCCTTGGCAGGATTCAAAAAGGCCCAGCTGCCTTGACCCCACAGTCGATGTGCGGCTACTCTCGTCTCACCGCGGATCATTAGATCCCGCGCTGGGAGGTCACCGAATGTCTTTGTGATAATTGAAAACCTGGGGGTGCTGCGTTAGCTGGCTAGTCCCGATACTCATAACCTTGGTCGAACATACATTTTTAATACTCACTTAACTATACTAAGTGACATATAAATCCGAACACCCAGTTTAAATGGTTTTATTTTAATAAAATTTTGTATAAGTACTTAATGAAGCATAATAAGTAAATGATAAAAATTTCAAAATGATTGCACTGCTTTAAAGCCCTTTGACCTTTAATAATGTGTGGATGCACCCTGATGTGCTACGCATTCTCCAACGCGTCTAGGCATGCTTCTGATCAGGTGGTCAATGTCCTCCTGTGGTATCTCATTCCAGGCAACCACCAACTCCTCTCGAAGTGCTTCTAGAGTCTGAGGAGGACGTTGCAAATTGAGTAATCTCCTACCCATCATATCCCACACGTGCTCAATTGGGGATAAGTCGGGAGATCTTGGTGGCCATGGTAACAATGTGACATCATTATGTTGAAAGAAGTCTATTGTGACTCTTGCAACATGTGGACGGGCATTATCTTGTTGGAAAGTTGGATCTGCCAGGGTGTCAAGATAGGGTAAAAGATGGGGTTCTACAACTTCGTGGATATAACGCTGCGCGTTCATGTTACCTCTGATGAAGATTAAAGGTGACCTGGAACCATAAGCTATAGCACCCCAAATCATAACTCTTTCAACAAAAAACTGTGGATTCCTCCTTTCACCACGTCGCCTTCTAACCCTGGCACGACCATCGTGCATGTCTAAACAAAATCGAGACTCGTCACTAAAGACAATACTGTTCCATTCCAGATCCCAGAGTGACCGTTGTCTGCACCACTCAAGGCGATTACGTCGGTGTTCTCGAGTTAAAGGGAGGACCCAGTGTGGCCGGTATGAAAACAAGCCAAAACTTCTCATTCGTCGGTAAACACTTCGCATGCCGATAGGTCTTCCGTGTTGTGCAAACCATTCATTTGCAATGGACCTGGTAGTGGAGAAACGGTCCCTTAAGGCCAATAATCTTAGGCGGCGATCTTCACGGTCTGTTGTTCTACGGCGGCGTCCAGTGCCCCTTGCTCTTTGCGTACGGCCTTCTCGAAGCCATGCCTGACAACACCTAACCACAGTGTCTACACTTCTTTGCACTCTAACTGCAATTGCCCGAAAAGAAAGTCCAGCTTCCCGAAGTCCCACTATACGGCCCCTATCAAACTCACTAAGTTGACGAAATCGTACAGGTCTCCGTACTCTAGGCATCGTAACCGATTGTAAAGGATGTCAAAAACCAAAATCCGCCAACGTCGATTCTTTACTGCGGCTGAAATATTCATTTTTAGAGCGTTAGTGAATTAAAAGAAAAGCAGTATAAAAACCGGAACGTCCAACTGATAAGGCTGAAAATTTTTTCACTTGTTATTTACAGTAAGATAAATACATTCACCAACTTTTATTAAAATAAAACCATTTAAACAGGGTGTTCGGATTTATATGTCACTTAGTATACAATATTAAATGCGGTACGCTCCCGCCACTTCACTCTGCAAGCGATGCGAACACCGCGTCGACCGTAGACCAAAAAGCCTACCAAAAGCCGGACAGTGCGGACTCATAAGGGCCTTCGCACACGCATCGTAAGCGTAGTTGTTCCGTAAGCGTATCGTTATGACGCAACGCTTACGAGACCTGCAGTGTTCCAGTATTTTGTAAGATCTCAATTGAAATCATGGCGTTAACGGTACCTACCATATGTTTCTGGTGTATCCATTGATGATCTTACATTTTCTTCAGACGAAGAAGAAGAAAAAATTATTTGTTGCTGCACGTGGACTTTCAGAAGATGATAATAAATTCCGAAGCTTTTACCGAATGAGGAAGGGGACATTTCAGCCATATCGAGAGCAATTAAACAAAACCTGTAACACGGCTTCGTGTGCGGACTTGTTAGCACACATACGAGCTCGTTTTGCTCTCGTCATATGCGCGTATTACGATACGATTGCGATACGACGTAGTATGCGAAGGCTCTAACTTGTCCAAACAGGACAGGAAAAACCAAACATGTCGAACAAACCCGAGGGGATGGAAACCCTAGTCCCAATACAAAATGCTTCCAATTCCTTGAATCAATCAAATATTATCACTTACTTTAAGATTGTACTATATCGCACTATAACCTAGTTAATCCATGTTATCGTTCCACCGCTAATAACCCTGCGTGGTTGATGCGGTATTTTGATAAAAAAATGCTTGGACTATTCCCTTGACGAGGTTTATGAAAACTTCCCCGTGCGGAAAGAAGTTACTCCCAAACGGACACGAGATCCAAGTCAAGCTGTTCCAAATATATACGTGTATCGGTAGTCACGTCCTTGCGGAGATATACTCGAAATGTGAACCCGAGGCGAACTAAAAATGAAGCGGTTACGTGTCTCATTAGCTACTGATCAAGTTACACTCCGGATGTTTTCATTTAACGGTGAAGATAAATATAATAGATTGGGCGCGTCCATGGTTCTAAAGCAGCGTGTGTCAATGTTCGATCTGAATATACAGAACCAACAGAATTTTTGCGGTATAAACTTTTTTATTACTATGTTAACTATTAATTGAGCTTCTCAATCTTCGAAAACTGCTTAAAATAACCAGATACCTCCAGCTAGAATCCAAGACTACTACCTCCTCGCCATAGACTGCCGAAGTGTGACAAATACTTAACCACTTCGTTAGTCATTACGTTTCCAATAGATATGGAAACAATGCCACAACATATGTTCCAAACTGTCAGAATGTCTGACACAAACATGTTATGTGGCACCTTCGATAGCTGCAACACTTTTTCCAAACGGAAATGCCGAGCATATGAGGCAAACTGTAAAGTTCAAGGCGCAAGTTGCAGCATATCTTGCGCTTCGCGCTGTCTTAGTCCGATAGATCACACACTTTGGATATTGTATAGTCTCTATGTTTTCGTCCGTTGCCTGAGCCGAGAGATCATGCTGAGAAGTAGCCAAAAAGCACAAAACAGCTGTCTACGGTTATCTGTCTTTTGACGGAATGGCGAAAGCACAGCATGCATAATTTATTTTGTCGCCATTTTGCGGTTTCGTGGTGACTGGGTCTTCAATTCGCGGACTGAAATCTGAACAGTCCCAACCGATATTCTGCGCTTCACTCTTTCGTAGTGGTCGACTATGTACCCCAAAAGCAAGATGTACAGGTCCTTATTCATGTGACGAGGATCCTCCCAGCTCACTTATAGTGAAATTATATTTTGATAAACATTGGAGATCTTGAGAAAATTAAGAGAAAAGGTGCTTATGCATTAGGATGCAAACAATATTTACAATTATAGAATTCTGATTAATATTAGAGTAGAATAGCATAGAATAGAAATGTATTGGTTTCTCAGTTATAAACAAAAAACAAAGAAATTTATAACTGAGAAAACACGTCATTGTGATGCAGTGTAAATAACACACAATTTCTTTTAAAGTACATACAAAAACAAACATACATAGACAACATGTAACAACAGCGATATTAATGCTTACGATTTCACTAGAGCACAGAACTCTTCAATACTATATGGTTCCATATCGCATATATATTTATGAATGCTTGAGATGTTGAGGTAAAGCATTGTAAAGTGTAATGTGGACATTTTTCGGTAGAATTTAGCTTATGTGATGGGTAGAAGTATTCCTGACTTTTGCGAGTATTGTAACTGTGGTTGAAGACGTTTTTTCCAAACATTTCTTTATGATTAAAGGTAAATAGTAGAGTGTTATAGATACAGTTTTCCGGTAATGTTAATAAGCGGTTGACTATTGAATATACTTATACATGACTACATGACTCTCTAGGTTTGATTTTGAACATTTTTTTTATTATCCTCTTTTGTATGATAAAAATTCTGTTGGGAGCGGGGCTATTACCCCAAATTGTTATTTGATAAGGCATAATAGAATACGCAAGCCCATAGCAGGCACCCTGCACAGCTTGCAAGGGCAGGTGGCCAGTGAGTACTCATAGTACATAGCATTCTTGATTGAGTTTTGAAGCCATACTCTCAGTGTGCTTATCAAACTTAAGACAGCTATCGTATGTGACACCCATGAGGTTTGTATTGCTTTTGATACATACAGATTCATTAATTAAGGGTAGTTCTTTGGTGGCATGGCTTGACTGAAATAGGACACAACATGTTTTTTGTATCTTGAATGCTAACTTATTCATCTCCAGCCAGTTTTGAATATCGTTTATTTGAGTCTCTATCAAGATTCGTATATCAGACGTTCCTTTATATGGTATCAGAATAGTTATATTATCCTCATACATGAAACTTAGATTTTGCGCGTTTTTCGTGGTTGTGGATATATTATTAATATAAATAATAAACAATGTTGGGCCCAGTGTACTGCTTTGAGGAACACCAGTACTATATGTCCGAGGACTTGTTTCCCAGTTTTGTTCAAAATTACTTTCTGTCTTCTATTACAGAGATAAGATTTAAGCCAGTAGTACCCATTCCCGCGTATACCATATTTATATAATTTGTTTAGCAATGTTTCGTAATCAATGCAATCAATTGCTTTTGATAGGTCCACAAATAGACATGCTGCTCCTCGATTCTCTCGATATTCATGGATTGCTGTGGTGAAATCGTGCCGTGTTCACACCTCTACCTTTCATGAAGCCATGTTGGTTATTGGTGAAGTATTTGAGTGGAGAAAATTAATAAGACGGTTGTTATAAGCAATTTCAAAGATTTTTGAAAAATTTATCAGCAACCTAATAGCACGGTAGTTGTCTATATCATCAGGATCGCCTTTTTTATAGATTGGTAATACAATTTTTAATGCTTCTGGGCTCCTTCACAGATATATTTAGGATATCAAGAAGAGGGTCAGATATTATGGTTATCATTTTTTTAATGATGAGAATTGGAACGTTTTCATCACCACAACTTTTTGTGTTTTTTAGGTTGCATACAATTCTGAGCAATTCATCATGATCTGTTGGAGTTAAAAATATTGTTTTATTTTTTAGTTCTAGGTTGCAGTCATAATTCAAATTTGGTAGTTTTGATAGGAGTTTTGGAGCAGCTTCGACAATGCTTTTATTGAAATGGTTGGCTAAAGCATTTATATCATTATGTACCGGTAAAACAAACTGATCTGACGACGTTTTGGGTGTGTTAGTTAATTCTCGCACTGTATTCCAAATTCCTTTACTTCTATTGCCATGATTATTTAGTTTGTTTAAATAGTATTGCGAATTTGAATCTATTAAGAGTTTCACATATGTCTGATTATAACTTTTAAAAACATCTTTATATTCTATATCGTTTTGGGAAATCATTTGAAGAGCACTCACCTTGTTCCTAAGTCGATCCAATTCTGGGGTAATCCAAGGAGGTTTCTTACTTTTCGCAGCTCGCTTTTTTATCCTCAGAGCAAAATAGTAATTGAAACTGCTTTGTATTATCTGAGAAAATATGTCCCACCTTTTGTTTACGTTGACACTACTATAAATTTCGTTCCATGATGCTGATTTTAGATCTTGTATAAAACTATTTATACGTGAGTTAGAAAACACTCTAGTCAATTTGGGTTCATGGGCGATATTGGCATTGAGTGAAAAGAGGGTATGTTGCTCTTTATGGCCAGAAAAAAGTGTATCAATAATTTTAGACTGAAAGTTCACATCTGTGTTAATTAAAATATTGTCCAAACATGATTTGAAGTCATTTTTTACTCTAGTTAAATCGGTAATAGTTGCTTTCAAACTGTAGGAATGAATTATGTCAATAAAGTCTGATGATTTCCTTTTTGTCACCAACAGATTTATATTAAAATCGCCTGCTATGACACATTTCTTTTTTTCATTACTAATTTTATCTAGAATTATTTGAAGTTTCTCAAAAAACGCGTCGATTTGACCGTCACATGGACGATATATAGAAACGACGACTAAGACGAGCTCTTTCAAGGTTATTTCAAGGGCTGCACATTCAAACACACCGCACTGCGAAATGTTATTATTATTATTATTATGATAATTGAGATGAGCAGAGTACACAGTAACTCTAAGCTCATGCAGTAAATATAGTGTACGGACACGTAACACAAATACATCAAATAGAAAAAAATAAAAAGAGACAGTTCATAGCTATAAAGTTTGTACACTCCTCCAGCTATCATACTGCACTTTGAAGCTATTAACTGAAGTAGCACCAACCACACTTTCAGGTAAACTATTCCAGGTGTTGAATATGCGGTTGGGAAGAAACCACTGTCGGACTGTCGTTTTAAATGGCTCCTTATGAGGTCAGGTTGAATAATTCAAGGCGATCTTCATAGTTTGGTCTTCGTGCTCCAAAAGGGATACGAGTAGCCCGACGCTGTACTGATTCGACGAGATTTCTATCGCGCAGAAGCACAGTGTCCCATACCGGGCCAGCGAATTCAAGAATTGGCCTCACGAATGACTTGTAAATGTAGGCGCAAGTGTTGACATTGGATCCTTTGAAAGACCTCTCCAGCATGTATAGAAGTTTCTTGGCTTTTGATGTAACGTGGTGAATATGCTCTGACCAGGAAAGACGATCGTTGACTACAACGCCCAGATCAGTGTGGCTGGAAACTGCTTCGATGTTGTGGTCAGAGATCTTGTATGTAAATCGCGGATTTGTCTGTTGTTGAGATTTTCACGAACTTTCGCTCTTTCTTGAAGTATATCCTGGTTGCAGTAGATAGCACACCCTCCATGACTTCGTTCACGGCAGAAGAATGAGATGAGCCCATGATTTGTAATCTTGATAGCTTGAATTTGCTGTTGGTCTTGCCAGTGCTCTGTGATACATAGAAAATGGCACGGATCGTGGTTATGTATGCTATGTTCCATCTCGCTTACGCAATTTCCCAATGATTGAAGGTTGTAGTGTTGGATCCCTAAGACTGTCTTCCTTGGCTTATTCTGTATTGACTTAAAGTTGTATGTCGGGAAATTTATGATTCGATTTTTCTCATATGGCCTGATTATTGTGTTTTTAGGTCAAACACTGAAGGCAGTGACCCGTGCAGTTTCAGATCTAGGAACAACTATCTTGAAAGCCGCAATGTTCTCGGACTTGATTGGTAGTTTTATTACTTCCAAAGTGTTGATTTGTTGTGTTGCTAAGTGTTTTTTTTATCTGTTCGTCAGTTACTTCTGGTGACAGTGGAGATATGAATACTGGTATTCTTCCTTCCACGGCAGCTATGTCAGATATCTCAGCACTGCTAATGACAGTTTGCTTGTTTCCCTTACGAGTTTTTCGCTGTACTGTTTGGAAATCATCTTGATCATGTAATGCATTATTCTGATTCTCCCAATGTTTGTTATCATTTTGTCGCTGGTTGACGCTGATGGTATTGATAACCGGAGTTGCCTCGTCGATACCACTTTTTGTTGGTTTTTGCTGGTTGTGTGTTACATTTCTTGCCTCTATCCGTATTACTTCACTGTCGAATGCCCTTGACTTACAGTTTTGCCAAACTCAATGTGTCTAATCACTGGATTATTTGTCCGGTTTATTAAATCAAGCCTTTGTTAAAATACTATTAGACCAAACTAACTAATCAAAAATCGACCCTGTTTCAGAAAAAAATCTAATAAGCGGTTTACTGCAAAATTATATTCTTAGGTATGTATGACAAGGCTTCTCATCAAGAGATCCAAAAAAATTGCGGGCTTGTTAATTCAGAGTTGGAAAAATCACATTTTCAACAATCGTAGTCCTTCAAAATGAAACCTTACTCGGCCGATTCACTGTCAATTTGATATTACACAAAATTCACAAATCGTCGACTTCTACACTTGTTTTTTACTGGAAAATGCACAACGGTAAACCTGAAATAATTGCCAAAATTGAAGCCTTATAGTGCTTAACATCCATGAAAAATGTAATTCATAAATTCTCAACCGTTAGTGTAATTTTCAAATTAAATGTATGGCACACAGAATACCATTCCTTTGATTTTGTAAAAAAAAGAATTACTCTGACAGCGCTGCAATTATGATGTTCCAGATTTCATTACACACTCCCTCTACAATATAAATCTTGAAAGAAGATACAGAAAAGTATATTTTGCATAAGAAAATCGAAACCGTCATTTGAATTTGCTCTTTAATGCCTCACCTTTGTAAGGTACAGGTAGTTGCAATATGAAACGGGATAGGTTTGATCAGGTAGTTTAATGAGTTTCAAATGTTTTCTAATACGTGAGCTCAATTGTTATGGTGACTTGTTTGAGAAAAATGGTATTTCGGCTCTAAAGGGACCAATAAAGTACATTTTTCCGTCAAAGCGTCATCAGCTTTTCAGTGGTAAGCATTCTAATTACGACTATCAAAAGCAACGGGTTTATTCTAATTATCTATAAGACAAAATATGTGTACCCTTAGCGACACTTTACATGGTCAGTATGAGAAAAACTCGTTTAATGAGATATTGAGCCGAATCTATAGCAAGAAAATAAGCCCAACGTGAGGCCATCTGATTGATCCAAAACAATTAGAAAATTGCAGAAATGTTTGGACATTCCTGACTAAATTCTTTTCTGGGTTATGAGCACTACAAAGGTTTCAAACTTTGGCTGTTATGTTGGATTTACCCATAATCATTTTCGAGTAAGAATAAATGAAGGGTACAGGGAAAAATATCACAAACTTGCTGTTTTGTAGTTAGAACTGTAAACTTGTATAAGAATCCCATGAGTATCGGAAACACGCAAAAACAATGACAAGCCGTGTAGGGAATGAAGATGAATGGCACATCCGTTGTATGAAAAAAAGATGAACGTGCACTGACCTTCACCGAAACTTGTAGCTACTACAACAATATACCATACACCAATCTGCGACGAAAGAAATAAACGTTGGGTAATCATTTTTAAGCAGTTACCATTAGTTTTGTTTTTGTTTGTTCTATATTTTATATTTGAATAAAGTTTTTTTGGTTCATTGTTTTTTCCCGTCCCAATTAACAAAATAGTTATAAGTATTTCAGTGTTTGAGCTATTGAGTTTAGAAAGTCCCCTTTTTCTCATGTTCAAGGTCCTGTGCAACAAATTTCCTGCTGAGGTAGTTCTCATATTAGAACCAATCGTGAAACCTAAGGTAGGCACTTTGCTGGTTAATCAGTCCTTAGATTACAGGGTGTCGCATATGACGAAGTGCTCATTTCTAACCTCAATATCTCAAAAAAGGTGAATTCAGGCATGGACGCTAACACATAAAAAATGTTTAAAATCATAAAGAGAATCTTAAGATATCAAAATAAAAACGGCTTTCCATTAAAAAATGTGTGATCTGCTTTCACTTTTAGGCAACCATGGATATCAAAAGATATTTTTTTATTCATAGGTTACCTTTTCTTTAAAATCTTATAATAAGGAATGGTACTCCGTCAGATCTTAGGCCCATCCTGTACAACGAATCTAGAAGTCTTCAAACTTGTAACTTCACTTTTCTCGAAGCTTACTTTTTGTGACATTCATCTTTTTCCTCCTGTACCTTTCAAATGTAGTCCATGCTGTTTGACTTTTTTTGTAATAACAAGATAAGTGTAACAGTAAATTGGCGGCGTAAGGTCTCAGTTTAAAGAGATTTTCAATCCCCAAAAGCTTGCTTTGGCTCACTTACACCAATAACTCGTAACTATTTGAATATCCGCGAAAAAGTGGTTCTTCCAACTTTGCCGTTCGAAAAGTTAGTCATCAACATCTTTTGTACCTCTCTTCGAGGAGCATGTCAGTATACCCTCAAAGATACAAATGCGTTTTGAAACAGCTTATTACAATTTTTCTCTCAAGTTGTAGATATTCTGGTATCATCTGCAATTAGATCGCTTCAAACTCTGCAAAATAAAGAGATCCTGGCGATTCGATTGACCTCCACTACATCGATTCCATTAAACTTCGTCCATAATTAATTTTTTAATACGTGTGCAAGCAGTAACTTAGCTGAACTTTATTCAATTAAAATGTTCAAGGGAATTTATTAGTAGCAGCAAAGAGGTACTCGTAAAAAGTTCGCCGCTTCTTAGGTCTTATCATTTAAAAGCAACTCTTTTCTCCTGAAAGGATGTTACGAAGAAAGTTTTAAAACTTGGTACCGATATAAAAGGTTATGCTACTTGAACTCTATATTGAAATACCTTATTTAAATTTTTCGTCAAAAAGCACGAGAGCCATGCGACCGGTATTTCTTTACAGATTTAACTGTTCCAAAAATAGTACTTCAAAATATTAGGATCAAAGAAAGCGAGAGGAAATGAAGTTTACTTACCATGCACGACATGAGACACTTTTTGCTGCAAACTTTTCAACCAGACAATAAGTTTTCCGTATATTACGTCTCGAAAGTTCGTGTCACTAATTTTTCTGCGTCTTTCTGTTGGTGCTTCTGGACCTTTGTAATCTCATGAGCCACTACACTGATTCTGATAAAATAATATGTAGTTAATAGTTAACTTATTTGAAAAAATTTACAATTTTTTGAGGATGGTGGTATTACGTATTTTTTATATAGGTACATTATAATAAAGCACCTAGGTAATTTAATAGCTGTATGTGCTCAAAATATGTATATGAATTATTTAAGTAAATATTAACAATATTCATTAGTATATGATCAATTAACTCTAACTTAATATGTAAATAAAAATATAATATATTGATTCGATTAATATTCTAAAATGAATACATAAACTGAGTGTATTTCCTATAAATATACAATTTGCATTTATTCACGAACAGAGGTTGAATCCCGATGTCTCTAATGTTTGCGGGTCTTACGGCCAAGATATGTCAAATAACGGTGACTATTATTTCTATGGCTGATTGGTAGCAAAACATCTCGATGGCTTCTACATCATGTGTTACATTGATGGTTTACATATACATATGATTTTTTATTTCATTTATTTTTTACTCCAGTTGCCACGAGCCTAAAGCCTAAATACGCGTGGGCGTACCGTGGGGCTATAAGGGGGAATACAGGGGGAAAGGGAAAATTTACACTAACAGCATGTATATATGTGGATGTAAGATTGAATATTGATAATATTATTGATAATAAAGATGAAGGGTATCTATTCTAATTTTAATAAATTGTTTCCAAAATGCACTTTTGAGCAATATTCAATTGTTTTAAAATACTGTTGTTCACTAGAAATTTATGTCGGATTAACGATTCTGTTACAGATTTATATATCATCGACAACACATTTTTTGAAAGCATATCCCTCAAAAGAAAATATATGAATTAATTTACGAATATTATTTTTAATGTTTATCTATTATTCATCCATAATATTTCTAACTGGAATTCTCTAAAATATCATTCTTAAAATTTAGAATAGAATTGTTTCCAAAATCTTGTCGATTAGCAGCAGTTGCTTGAAATGCTCTATAATATATGTCTTGTTTGAATTTAATATTAATTTGTGATAATCTAACCAGGATTGAATTTGTTGTAAATCAATACTTGTATGTGCTTCGATTGCATCCCACGTGTCTCCTTTAAATGAAATAACGGGGTCATCAGCATATGATACTGTAGCTACTTCTATACTCGTATTAAGGATAGTAAGTCAGGCTGCACACTGGGCACACATTTGTATTTCTACAATATTGGTGCGCCACGTTAAACTCTAACACTATTAACAATTCATTATATCTGTACACAGACACGCAGACTAGATGACAGTTGCAAATCATCCATTTGCATCGGCACATGCCATAAGATGGATGGAAAAGTATTCTGAACCCAAAAACGTCTTTTTTTCTCGTTAGTTGCCACATTAAAAAATCGTCATCGTCCTATGACGATGTTGTCGACATTTTAACCAACTTCAAAGCTACACGAAAAATGGTGTGTCCGGTGTGCGGTAGTAAGACACAATTGTTCCAAGCACCAACGAGACATAGAAATTGTGGCGAAGTAAATGTTGCATGCATGTAGCGTAACGCTTTGGTGTGCGGCCGCACTTAGTGATACAGTATGGAATATAATAAATAAAATTGGTCCAAGAACAATACATTGTGCACTCCAGTTGTCCACTGTAAGATCATCGAGTTTTAACAATTTGGTAGATAAATTTGATCGGGAAATTTGTAGTGAGGGACCTCTAGTACCATAACTTTTAAGTATGTTAAGCAGTTCATAATGTGGAACCATATCAAATGTATTTGGTTTGTCTAAAAATACGGCTATGCTTTTCTTGCCTGAGTTCAGGCTCGCAGTTATTTGACTTACGAGTGTTCACACATTGCATCACGTGTACTAAATCCCCCTATGGAACTATACTGATTCTTCGATAGTACATGATTGATCACAAAGTTTTTGGATTGTCTCTCTTTTCAAGAAGCTTTGCAACATTGCTTATGACACCTATATTTGTTTATATAATGTTTGCTGCTTGCTTGGTAAATTGGGAACTATGCAGGTGTTGAGTGCCTTATCATGTAAAAGCGGCTCTTTCCTTGTGAAATGATTTTACGGACAAATATAAAGAGAGATATGAAGAGGTATGTTACTTGAGCTCTGTGTTAAAATACTTTAAGTATTTCACCAAAATGGATGCAATCCAACCGGTTATAATTTCTAGATGTGAATGTTATACCTTTACTCCCTACGCATAAGTAAGGAAATATCGTAGTTGTGGAAACCCCAGATATTAAGTCTCGAAAAACCATGTAATCGATCTGCTTGCCTATTGATGTTTTTGTATCCACAGAGCTAACTGTAAAGACCTATCATTCAAAAGCGACTCCCTCCCAATGAAATGATGTTTTGAACATAGTATAAAAACTTGATACCGCTGTAAAAAGAACTGATGGGCATTACTTTTAATTGTCTATATTTTCATGTAGATACTGCTTAGATAATCTACTATGTAGACAATGAAAGGGCAACAAATTAGATTGTTTTCATTGTCTTCCTGGTTTAATGAGCTGAATTTATCTTCTTTTGTATTTTGTTCTTTTTCCTGCAAAAAAAGTTGGGTGTTGGATTAGCAAACTCCTCCCAATTAGTCTGAATAATAATGTTATTTATCAGTATTCTCTACTTCATATCCGATATACAATAAAAGTTGATAAAAAGCAGGCTAGTTTAAAATTTTAGAATTACTTTTTAAGTGGACACCGGCAGGGTTATTACGTATAAAACCTATATAATATCAAAAAAATCTGTAAAATGTTCGCTAGTGCACTAGGGGCGTCCTACAGTTGAACGCAAAATGAACGTTAGCTGGCTCAAATGTGACATTTATAGGAAATAATAAGGCATCGATATAATGTCACATTTTAAGTTACGTAGTAAGGGTGCCGGAGACTCTGTCGATAGTTACAAAAGTTGACTAGCAACAAGTAAATAAATAGAGTTCCCATCTAAGATGGCCATATCCTCATTCCATTGACGCTACTTTACTGGAGTAGAGCATACAATTATCGGTAAGCTAAAAAAAAGAGTGACTCAACTCCAGGAAGGCCTGTTTATACAGTACACTCTACCATCGTCTAGTAAACAAGTATCTAACTTTTGAGGCTTCTCCAGTCTAGTATTTTTCAGAAGACATGTTCTCATAAACATTGATTTTAATCTGCTATCTCTACATTTTCTACCGTGTGTACATGAAAATCAAGGTAATGACAAATGCAACTGTTTAGACGTAGGCGTAGCTGTCTTTTACGTGATGTAAACAATGCATATTTTATTTAAACTTACATGTTTACCTTTCTGAACAGAAAAAGAAAGAATTCTTGCTTGTTATGCACAGACACAAAAATGATTGTAATCTTAAACTTTTTTGTATGCTACAACTAGTTTAACCGGGTCACAGACATCGGTCTGTCCATAAATATCGGCATAATCTCGGAGGCGACCTCACCGATTATAATCAAATGAAATATTATTTAAGAACTCTTTCTTTGTGAAACGATATTACGAACAGCTTCGAGCGTCGATATCGTTAAGGGTATAGCTTACTGAAGTCTGTGAATAGAAATACTTTGTTTAAAATTTTCATCAAAAGACAAGCAGCGATGCGACTCAACTGATTGAAGAAAAACTGAGATAATTATTGAGAACATTAGTATCAGCTATGCTTACTTCCCACGCATTCTTATCATAGTCGTGGAAATATTGAGTTTTGCGATTATCTTATCGAAGCTTTCCGAATATTCCATCTCGAAAGTCCATTTCTCTTATTTTCGTCGCTTTGTTTATTTGTCTGTAGTTTCTTTTGTACCCGCACCGATTTTATCAAAAGTGAGATATGAATCAAGTGTAATGCTAATAGTAAATCTCAATCACATATTTATAAACTATGAAGTAATTTGCGTTACTTCAGTCACGTTTCTATTGAAAATGTCATCTCGTATAAACCAACATTTTTATTTACTCCATTTCAGCAGTTATTAGTACAGACCATGACTAATACGGTTTTCTCCTTGTTTCAGATTCATCATATTACAAGTGACGTGGAGTCAACTTCAGACAATGTGGTGCTTGATGTATGACACTATCGTGTTTTGTTTCACTTGTTATTGGACGAATGGGATCATACTAAGCATTATTGATTGTATGTAATACAAATACTTCTATGAATGCTGTAAGATATGTTAATTTACACATAAATTACGTTAATTCCTTTTGTTAATGTTGATGTAGTTAGGAAAAATAAATCTATGACTAGTTGAGTCATTTTGAAAGAAACTGAAATGTGTGTGCCGTGGTGAATTTTAGGCAGAAATCGCTTGTGGGTCTCTCTAATATAAGGAATACTTTCACACCCTACCGGTGTGACGGTCGAGTGACAAGGATTATCGCGTATTCGTACCATAAGGGCAAAGATCAGCACCCGATGGTTCAGTGAGCGCTGTCAGATGAGAGACGAACGCTACATGTAATTTCTATAGCACCACAAATAGCTGACGCTACACACTGAGACGACAGAGGAGAGCATCAAAAATATTTTTGTCCAGATACCGCACACTGATGAAAATAATATCTGCTTACGGGCAGCCTGGACGCCATCCTGATATATTTTTTAAATGAAATAAGGGGCTATGAGCTACAAGAATATAAAGTCACTGCTATCCGAAATGGTGGACTTGCGGGCGGTTTGCACATTGAATCGCTTATATTTTTGACAAAAATTCGTCAGATAGTTATGGTATGTTATTAGTATCGTTTTAGAAGGGACTATCTGAGTATGCAATAGAACGTGGGACATTTCGTTTGAGAGACTTTGATAATCTCTTTTCAATGGAACTATCCATATTTTATTAGATACTAGCTGACCCGACAGACGTTGTCCTCTCTTAACCGGGATGAATAATGAATAATGGAAGGGTAAATATATGAAATATATATAACTCGATACCGAAGTGTTTGTACCGTCATGTGGCTAGCAAAATACGTTGGCAGCACTGCTATTCCCCCATCAACTTACCTTGAAAGTAGGCGTAAATGTACCTATGTATATGACGTCATTTGAAAGCAATTATTGTATTCCTGGATGTCCGTCAAAATATATATAGAGTCTGACCCTTTTCCAGAAACCAATGGATGTACTGGCTCTGGTGGTGGTACCAATGGAGTCAATTTGTCTTTTCCACTGGCGCAACATAATCAACAATGGACACATCAACAATGGTGTGCAGTAAAATGGAGTGATGAGGCCCGATTCAAGGTTGTGTTGGTGACAGTATTAGATGTTGACTGTCTGAAGAGAAAAGGAAAATTTTCAGCATCCATTATAGTCTGGGGCGGTATGTCATCAAAAGGAATACGTCGTTTTATTGATGGAAATGTCGATACAAACAAATATTTGGCAATTTTAGAAGAATCGCTTTTATCAGTGATGGAAGAATGTTTGACGTCCGGCCAAGATTTTGTGTTTCAGCAAGATGGTGCAGCGTGCCATACCTCAAAAAAGGCTATAAAATGGATGGAAGAAAATAATGTATCACTTTTGAAAGGGGTTTCTAGCAGCCCAGATCTATCACCTATTGAAACTTTGTGGCACGAGATGAAAAAGGTTCTACGACAACATCCTCCTCGTACAATCACCGAACTAAGACAAAAGCTTCAAGAGATATGGGATTGTTTTTCACCAAGTTTTTGCCAAAACTTGGTTAACACTATGCCCCAAGGAATTTCAGCCGTAATAAAAAATAAAGGTGGTTACCCAATGGTAATCTTTCAATAATTGTTGCTTTGTTAACTTCGCGCATTTATTCGCACATTGTTTATTTGTTCAGATGTTCTATTAGTTATAGGTCTAAGTGATTTCAAATATGTGTTTTTACGTCTAGAGTGTATCTAAAATGTTTTTGAGAAAGTAAATTGCTTTAGAATTAAATAGTTACGTCATGTTTGGTTAATAAATCATATTTTGGTACAAATCTTGAAGTGGGCCAACTGAAGTGGGAAGAGGCTTGTATATACAGAGTGTACGCAAATTGTACTTTTTCTCAAGAATTTCAAATGCATCACGCTGTTTATTTGTACAAGTTTGGATTCAATGTTTGGTATAAGAATTGATTCAAACGAAATCACTAGATTTTTAATTATTAATAGAACAACACACCAAAATTAAGGAAAAACATCACATCATCCATGGAAACAAAGGACAAACCGTGGGCTAGTTCCATATTGCCAGTAAGAGTACAGATTTGACGTAAAAACTAATAGCAATCAGAACAGTATAAATCAGCTTCACACGTAATAGAGAAAAAGAACTATAACAACAAAATAAACAAACAACTATCACTACTCCAGACCTAATCTACAAAAACTGCTCGAAAATATCTCCACCATGTTGAATACACAGCCGTAGTCTTTGGATAAATGACCGTTGCACATCCCTCAGCATGTGTTCCCTTATGTTCAGAAAGCATCCCAATTAACAATTATCACTCCTATTAGGGTTGCAAGAATGATTATACAGTATTCCTTAAACAGCATTGTATACTGTAAGAACATTAGCAAAACCCTCTTAGAACAGCTATACAAGCGGAATGGGCACACCTAATAGGACACCTTAGTCATTTAAGAGGTTGTATAAGGGCTGCAGGTAACATTTATAAAACAAAAGTGAAAGCCTCTTGCAGCCGCTATAGGACATTTGCGTCAGTGCAAGATTCAGTTTTTGTCAACTATACAACTATTCTCTTACGTGATTCTACTTTATTGCAACCAAACTATTTCCTATGCATTATACAGGGTGTTTCAGTTTATTGTTGCATAACTTAAAGATTCGATAGAACTTTTAAAATTAATGCATAAAGTCTATATAAACATGAGTCGAAAAATGCGTGGCTTCCGAAATACAGGGTGTTTAAATTTACTTTCTAAAATATTTTTTTTTAAATATTTCGAACAATATTTGATGTATTACAGTGAAAATTGGTATACAAGGGTTTTTTGATACGACAAAACGATCCATGGACATAGTTTTACTGTAGCCGCTAGAGGGCGCTCTCTACTGTACCTGTAGTGTATTAAAATGACCGAAAAAATTTTCTTAGTGCAATTTTTTGCTTTTTAAATAAAAAAATGATTTTTCGCACTTTTCAACATAAAAAAGCTCTCTTGTGAATTTTCGTTATAGTTAGCCGTTTTTGAGATATTTCGATTTTTAAGGTTCGATACATTTTTAATTATTTATGATAAAATAACGTTAAAATGTCAGTATCTCGATAATTTTTAGAAGTAGGCTGTGCCTGCAAATATTTTTGAAATTGAAAGCAGAATAAGGTTAAACGTCAATTAGACAGTTAGTTTTGTTGTATGTTGAAACCTGAAACGTTTTTTTGCAATTGTGAATGCACGAAATTTAGTTTCTTTTACCTGTTTTTTTTTGTAAGTTTTATAAAAATGCCATTTTTATTCTCCAATCAAGAGTTAGCGGATATTCATTTTGTGTATGGCTTTGTAAATGGGAACGCAGCAGAAGCAGCCAGAGAATACGCACGAAGATTTCCAAACAGACGACATCCAACTCGCTCAGTATTTGTAAGAGTGCATCGCCAAATAATTGAAAATGGTTTTGGAAATCTCCAAAGGGATCAAAACATAAATGTTCGTCAGCGCAGATTTACCCGTATGATTCTGCGTGAGTTTGATAAAGATCCGACCACAAGTGTTAGGAGAGTTTCTGGTGCCTTGGGAATTTCAGCAAGCCATGTTCACCGTGTTCTTAGAAATGACCATAGAAGTCCTTACCATTTGCAACCTGTGCAAGGACTACAGAGAGGGGACGGAGAACGAAGAATCACATTTTGTCAGTGGATTCTTGATAGAACTGATAATAATAGGGAGTTTTTAAGCAACGTTTTATAGACCGATGAGTCATGCTTCAGTGGACGTGGAGTGGTAAATTTTCATAATCAACATATGTGGTCGCATGCAGCTCGGGAAAGAAATTTTCAGCATGAATTTAGTGTGGACGTATGGATTGGTATCTACCGTAATCGACTATTTGGACCCTACCTTTTGCCTGCAAGGTTAAATGCTGCGATCTTCTTGGATTTTTTAAAGGCCGAACATGCAAATATGTGGGATGATGTTATGTTAGATTTAAGAAGATTGGCCTGGTTCCAGCTTGATGGTTGTCCAGCTCATTATTTGAGAATAGTTAGAAACTGGCTGGACGAAAATTATCCAGAAAGATGGATTGGCCGTGGAGGACCAGTCGCCTGGCCTCCACGATCCCCTGACCTAAATCCATTAGATTTCTTTGTGTGGGGATTTCTAAAAGAAAAAGTGTACCAGACTCCCGTAACCACAAGAGATATGCTAATAAACAGAATCAGGAATGCATGTGATGAAATAAGGCCTTATTTGAATAATGCTATACCACTTTCGATCATTCGTAGATGCAAATTGTGTATTGAACAATTGGGTTTAGATTTCGAGCAACTACTTTAGATTTTGTATGTTTGTCCTAACTATCCAATAGCATTTTAGTAGTAAATAATTAATTTAATTTGTTAAAAATAATATTGGAAAACTAAACAAATTAATATTCTGTTTTTTGTGTTTATTTGGAGTTAGGAATTATTGCTGTGTTTAAAAACACAATCTAAACGATCATCTTAATTACTTGTAATGCCCAAATCGAAAATGTAAAAAAAATATTATTTTACCATAAGTAATTAAAAATGCATCGAACCTTAAAAGTCGAAACATCTCAAAAACGGCTAACTATAACGAAAACTCACAGGAGAGCTTTTTTATGTTGAAAAGTGCGAAGAATCAGTGTTTTTATTCAAAAAGCAAGAAATTGCACTAAGAAAAAATGTTCGGTCATTTTAATACACTACAGGTACAGTAGAGAGCGCCCTCTAGCGGCTACTGTAAAACTATGCCCATGGTTCGTTTTGTCGTACCAAAAAACCCTTGTATACCAATTTTCACTGTTATACATCAAATATTGTTCGAAATATTTAAAAAAAACTATTTTAGAAAGTAAATTTAAACACCCTGTATTTTGGAAGCCACGCATTTTTCGACTCATGTTTATATAGACTTTATGCATTAATTTTAAAAGTTCTATCTAATCTTAAAGTTATGCAACAATAAACTGAAACACCCTGTATAGACGAAGTGAAGAATATATAACTAACACATTACAGTCATCTTGTTTACTTACATATCGGCCATTGTGAATTTCATACACAGGTATATGATAAACTTCTACTCTTTGATATAGGGCTATTGAATTACTTGCGCAGCAAATTTTATTGTGATTATCGTGCAAATTAGTTACCCAATTTCTACGGGCTTCGCGTTTGATTCATATTTTGACAATGATCAAAACTATGTCTAGATTTTTAAGATGGAAAACTGAACTTATCTGCGTTAAATCTTCCACAAATCCTATATGTAGACACAATAACACTAATGTTTATCACTTTATATCTGTAATTTCGAACTGGAACATAATTATTTAATATTAAATAGAGGAATATATGTTTGCCCAATATGGCGGGTGGTTGTGTACAATCATGGCCTCGTCCATGTTGTCTTTAGATTATTAGAATATTTTGGTGTTGCCTGCAGGTGTTATACAACTACTTGACAAATGTCTGAAATGAAATACCGACAGAGTCGAATGATTTACCCAGAATTTGTACCAGATCTATATCTTCTGTTTGAACAGTTGGTAAAACCTTTTGAACCGATATGCATGCGTTGTTTGTCTTAAAACACTGGTTATGGCATTTTAACAAAAATATGACAGCAGAAAGTTAATTTATGGTGAAGTTGTTTACCAACATATTTAGCATATGTAACAGTTGTATAAGTTCTTCCGTTGGAAGGAATTTGTTGGCTAATGTAGTAAATTGCACAGCAAAGCAACAAGGCTCGGGTTTGTTTTATAAACGTTAGCATGGGTGCCACAACACAACCATTTTGACTAACTTGCAAATATGCGGTATAAAATAGTTGTATAAACGGTTATGCAACAGTTAAAAATTTGCCCTATAAGGTGTTGTATAACTACGCTATAAGAATATTTTAAACACCTCATTTTAGAGCAAATATGTTTCAGAAAGCAAATTTGTATTCCACACAATATTAAGCCAGCGTTTTGGTGTTCAGGCAACAACAATAGAGAGCTTTTATGGCTGAACGGTTCTTTTAGCAAAAGCTTATACCACTACTTTGCTAGTTGGGATCCTTAATCCTTTCCTTCATATTTTCCGGGGTAGATGGTGGATATCTATAAACCTCTTGCTTAACGTGGCCCTATAGAAAGAAGTCCATCGGTGTCATATCTGGTGATATAGAAGGCCAAGATATAGGCCCATCACGACCGATCCAACGATTGTTACTCCACGTGTCCGAGTTTGCAGGTTGATATCCTCCAAAGGCAAAAAATCAAATGCTCGATTAAAAAAATCAAGTATTCTGTACCGGTTAATCTGTTATTGAAAAAGAGAGGCCCGATAACTTGTCTGCCAATAACTCCTCCCCAAACATTCAAGCTCCATTTATTTTGGAAATCTATTTGCCTAACCCAGTAAGGGTTTTCTGTCGCATAATAGTACATGTTGTGTCTGTTCACAATACCTATGCTGTTAAAAGTTGCATCATCGCTAAAAAGAACCTTATCCAGGAAAGTAGTGTCTTCACTCACTTTGTTTAGCATTATTCTACTAAACTCCGTTCGAGCTGCGAAATCCTGAGGATGAAATAGGGTTTTTCCTGCAACTTTAATAGAACCTCCAACTGATTCGCCTCATTGGTGACACTTGGATTATTTATATATTTTTTTACTATATTCCACTGCTCCACTTGATTCAAAACGTTCTTGTAGTGTGGAAAATGTTTCCGGCCTTGGATGTCGCATATTAGGGTACCGTTGCCTATAAATGCGAGATGCTAGGAAACTGTTTGTTTGGGCTTCGCCCAAAACGAACACCATGTTCACCATTTCTTCTTTAGAAAAATTCGTTTTCAAGCACGTTTTTATTGATATGCTCACAAAGGTAATTTTAATAGTTTGTAACTAATCAACAATTTATTTGTTTCCAAGAATGATGCGATATTTTAGGGAATTAAGCCGTTCCATATAATAACCAAAAAAATAGCCATAAAAATCATTGCGTCTAGTATTAAAAAAAATCTTATAAAAAATTGGATCCAAACTTGCATAAATATGCAGGGTGATGCATTTGAAATTTTTGAGAAAAAGTACAATTTGCGTTTTTGATCACCCGTATGAGCAAAAATTATAATTCGAAAAAGTAATAAATAACATAAAAGCTGAGGTGTGTAGGTTTTTTTATACAAAATTCAGCAGTCCAAATTTCAAAGTGGCGGACTGAGGGGTTCCCGAAGTGGGGGGGTTTTCCTAGACAAAATACCTTATATCTCAGTAGCTAATTACCAAAACCCCAAAGTATGTTATATCAATTATCTTTTTTTGGATTGGTTTACCCAAAATGCAATGAAATTTGAGGCAATCCAGTTGAAAAATTACAACTTTGATATGTAGGTCGAAGTTGGGACACCCTGTATAATAGCCAATATCTTAGAAATGTGTTCTCAAATGTCATGCATAACATGCCATAAATAGATTTTCCCAAAATGTATTTGTTTAAGAGTAATATTCCGTCCACACATGGATGGTCCACCCAGTATATATATATATGGTATATATATATATATATGGTATATATATATGGTATATATAGATACGAATAGAATCTTCCAAGAGATGAAGTTTGACATAACGTAATTTAACGTTTTCATGAGTAGTTGCTGAGTTATTCAAGGTGCAAAGATACTCAACTTTTAGAGCCTGCCAGTCCACAACTTTTAGAGGTAGTGACTTTATAATGCTAATGAAGTCCTCTTAAAGCGCTTCAAAGTCTGGTTTCACACAACCCCCTCTTCGATTAAATAAAATGTTCCAGTCACCACCTTGAACTTTTTGTCTGTTACTCTTCAGTTAGAATATAGCTTTCTAATATCAACTATATCACCTGAATCTCAACTTGCCTGTTATAAACTGGTGAAATAATATGGAATGGCGCAGGGTATTACGCCAAATGTCATTTAAAATCGGTATAATGCCAAATTATGTACTGGCTAGTTGCTAGTCGGCGGCACGCGCACTCGCTGTCAACGCCATTTATGGAGGAACAACGACCTATAGTATATAATTCACAGCTTAAGTAAAAGTCGTGAAAGCTCTAAATGGCCTCCGATAGAGCTTTCTCTGAAGCAGATGTTACATTACATCAAGCCAAACCATGCAACACACATAGCTAGTACAAGCGGATATGAAGTGAGTGACAGCTAGTTCCAACGTGACATTTTTTCGGAAAAACCTACATAATATCATTAAGAATCGGTAACATTAAGTCACTTTTTCAGTTACTTTACACTGGTGTCGATTGAGGCTAGAACACCGACTGTAATTTTGAGCATACTTTTACAAGTTTTATTTCCACTGATAAATATAAAGTGGTTAAGATTTCAACTTAAAATTTCGCAAAATAGCTGAGATATTCCACCTTAATGTTAATAATGCGTTCAAGCTCCTCTGTTCTCTACACATTCTTTAAGTCGCCGCGGCACTGATTGGATTAGGTTATTGATGTCTTCTGGGTGTATTGTATCCCAGGTCACCTGAATTTGGTTTCGTAGAGCCTCCAGTGTTTGTAGAGCTTGCGGTGAATTTGGCAACGTTCTTTCCATCATGTCCAATACATGTTCGATAGGGGAAAGGTCTGGAGATCGAGTAGGACCCCTGAAGCAGATTTACTCTGGACGCTTCTAAGAGGTCTAAACTAACACGTGCGACATGAGGTCGTGCATTGTCCTGCTGGAAAAGTGGATATTGCAATGTTTCCAAAAAGAGAAGCAGATGTGGTTGTAAGACTTCGTGGGTATAGCGCTGGGCAGTCATGCTACCACGAATGAACACTAATCGTGACCTGCTGCCGTAAGCAATGGTACCTCATACCATAACACCCACAGTGCGATGAATGTGTCCAGTCGATTCCGGCCGTCTAGGAACCACGCTCATTACAGTAGCTTCGGTTCGATTAGTGATTTCTCTAAAAGAAAATCCGGCTTCACGTAATTCGATTATCCAACCAAACTCGGAAAGTTGAGAGAAATCAGCGTGTCTGCGAACCAAATGGAAGCAACACATAAAAATCACTGAATATTATGTAAACATGTTCATATTGTATCAGCGTTTAGTTCCATGGTATCAATAAATAATTCTGGCTGTTGCATTTGTCACTTAGTATAATAAATAAAGCTGTTAAGAGCCGACACAGGAATTCAAATCTTCTTCATCTCAACAACACTTACTAGCTTCATTAATATCGCATGAGATAAATCATTAAGCATACATTTTTGCACTGCTTTCAAACGATTCTGAAATTCAAAATTACACAAATATTTACTGAACTGTTTTTGTTATTTCGGCATAACACATAATACGCATGACCTATTTCAGTCTGCCGATGGATACTTTATATTTATATATTTCTGTGAAATATTACAATTTTCGTTATCGGTTGACACAAGAGCTGAGCTTTATTGATGCAAATATTGTGTGACGTGATTTGAAAATATAGGGTTTGTTGATTTTTTCTGCACAATGTGTTACTTTACAGATTGCAACCATCACTTCTAGCAGTATTGCCAACCGTAGCGGAATTCCTCTACGGTAGTGGAATTTCAGGCTTCGTAGCGGCGTAACGGCGGGAAAAGTAGGGTAATTTTCCAATATTTTAGTTTATTGAACTGTCACTGTCCTACCAAATATAATAAAAAACAAGTTTAAAACATATGTCCAAAATTTTATTTTTGATACACTCTTCTCCATGTCACACGAGCAACTGAGCAACAGCGCATTCAAGCGAATACTCCTCCATCAATTTTGACGTGGCAACATCAATATTAGTGTTGTTAAATTTTTCAAAAAATACTATACAGTTTCGAACACATTTATGTAATTTGAAAAACGTTACTGACGAGTACGTTTTTCAAAATATTGCTGAGATGACCCTCACTATTTTGTGTATTCCACACGGGAATGCCGATGTTGAGAGAATATTTTTCTATCATTTCCGATGTTAAAACGAAAAAAAAAATAAACTTTCAACGTCGCTTTTGGAAGCACTATTGAGAATAAAAGTAGATTTATATACAAATAAATTGTGTTGTCATGATTATACATTTACCAAGCAACACTTTGAAAAATACAATGTTACAATGTATCCCTTTAAAAGATAGCATAATGTTGGTTGAATAAAAAAAGTTTATAAACTATATTATTGGTTTATTTCATAAAAAAGGTTAAAAACCAAGGGATAAATCAGTTTGTTTATTTCCCCCTTACTATCAGGAAAAGATCAGAGCGTAATGGACTCCTAGTAGCACGTAGTGATATTTTAGACCAGCAGTAGGCGGTGCGACGCGCTAAATGGTTGGCAACACTACATTCTAGCGCAGCCAGTGGTCAAGAAGTAGATTAACTAATAGAAAGTGGTCGTGGTTCTATTGCTTCTCAATAAACTGAATTTTCTAGCGTATATACCTTCAGAAAAGTCGTTCTCTGTGGCATTACGAATTTGATGACCAAGAACTTGTTAGACAGTTTTAGTACAACAAACAAGATGAATCGTTAAGCTATCCGTGATGTTATTTTTGACAGCGATATTAAGTAGCGGTAGTTGGCGAATACTGATTACTGACAATCATGGCAGGTAGTAACCAGAATTTGAAAACCTTGGAAATATTGTTTATGGAAAAATTATGGTAATATTTGTGTTGCGGTTGCTCCAAACCGATCAAGTAAAATGAATAGGTATATAATCAAAGAATCACAGAACTGAAATCGAAAGCTGCATTATCAGATTGCAAATATCATAAAAATCAGGACAATTTGTTTAAGTAATAACACTGCCGATTTCTTGAATTTATTTTTACATGTGATCTAAAATTTCAGATTTCAACCAACGTTTTTATAAGTTGAATTTATTATAATTAAACCTTCTCAGCTTAAAGGCGTAAAATAACCTCAAGAAATAGGCTCTCCCTTATTCAGTGTATCTAACGGAGCTTCTTATTTCGATAACGGATAACTAAGGATGATCGCGCTGCTGCGCAAACCCAGAACAACAAAGAGCATAACGAAGCAGCAAAACAAGGGCACTAAGGAGTTTTTTTGTCGATATTGGGTTCATTTCATAAGCATCAAAAGATGTCACAAAACGCATCAGAGGTACGTCAACTTTCTATTGTTGTCTCTCCCGTATTCTAGATCAGTCTATCTAGGAAACGGTGAGGGGTCATCGATAAGGATTTGTTGAGGCTGTTATTAGAACACGCTGTGTAGTAGCGGCAAAAATGAAAATGAATCGCCACTTGGAAGACATGTCAACATAAAGTATTCTATCATTTTTTCATACTTATATTTTGAAAGAAGTCACCGGGGTGGCCGAAACGTTTGTAAACTGTTTGAATCTTGGCCCTTCAATGAGCTCTCGTGCCTGGCGGAGATTTCTAGAGATACTTCTCCATTTCTGAGAGTGTTGTCTTGCAACCCACGTCTCCATTTCCCTCCTAGCTTTGTGCGCGGTTACTCCTAGAGCTGGCTCAGGACCAACGAGCTTGCTGGCTGATCTTGTTTTCGCCAGAATGTCCGCCGTCTCATTGCCCCTTATCCCAGCGTGCCCCGGTACCAATATTAACGATACCGGATGCCTCGCTGCGAGGCAATCCAGAGCCTCCCTGCATTGCAATACAAGACTCGAAGTAATCTTACAGGCACTTAGTGCTTTCATTGCAGCCTGGCTATCGGATAAGATTGTTATTCTTCTCCTAGGCCCACCCTCCTCCAGAATGTGAGATACACAAGCCAGAATCGCAAAGATTTCCGCCTGGAAAATGGTGGTGTATTCACCGAGAGGCAGAGATAGCCTAGTTCTAGGCCCAGAGACCCCAGCACCTGAGCCCTCTTCGGTGACCGAGCCGTCCGTGTACCAGACCTGCCCGCTTACTTCGGAGAGTCCTCGGCTACCGGCGTCCCACTCCTCCCTCGTTGGATACTCCACAATAAACTTGCGGTTGAAGCGATATTTAGGGGTAATACGATCACCCCTGCTTAGAAGGACGGGGTCCTCCCTTTCTAATTCGACTAAGATGGCAGTATGCCCCTTGACCGGATTCAAGAAAGCCCAGCTGCCCTGACTCCACAGTCGATGAGCGACTACTCTCGCTTCACCGCGGATCACCAGATCCAACGGTGGGAGATCCAACAGAGCTTCCATTGCACTCAATGGCGTTGTTCGCACTGCGCTTGTAATGCTAATACAGGCCAAACGCTGAATTTTATTGAGTTTGGCCTTAGTTGACTCAGTTCTAATGCAAGGCCACCAGACCAGGGAGCCGTACAAGAGAGATGGACGTACTATCGTCGTGTAGAGCCAGTATACCACTTTGGGTTTAAGCCCCCACCTTACACCGACAACACGTCTACAAGCCCACATCCAATTGCGAGCCTTGCTAACCTGTAAACTGTTTACAAAACACGTGTGATTTCATTTGGCAGTCAGAGGAAAATTCAAAATTTTCCTCTGCTGGCATGCACGTCGTCAGTTTACAATGGTATCTACAGGGAAAACCAAATTTTTCTGATAATTTGAATTCAAAGTGTACGAGACAGAAGAGCGAGAAGTGTGTATAAACACATGTTAGAAAGCGATGAAACCCAGTTGGCTATCAACAGTGATGCAGAAGATTTTGCAATCTGCCGCCTTGCCAATATGTTACACCAGAAAATGTTCGCACAGGCTGCTATAATAGGTTAGGTTACTGTCAAACCCAAGAGAGAGGTCTGTTCAACCATTCAATTTAATATTTTGTTTTCATTTTGATTATAATTATTTATTTATGCATGTACGAGGTGAAAGCCATTTCGAACCAGAGTGACACTCGCCTCCCAGCGCTACATGGGTACTGACCAAAATCGCTCATCTATGATCATGGAGGTGGAAACTTTGCCTTGGGATGACATGGTTCAGTGTTGTCAAACAAACCAATGATGCAATGCTGCAGAATTTGTGGCGAACATGGCCTTTCATTTCATCCTAAAATGGCCGTTAAGACCGATTCGGAATCGATTCTCGAAACAGGTTCGACACAATTCAACAATTAAAAAATGTGTTCACTAGAAATAAAACCATTATTTGGGCATAGAGAATAAACTAACGCAAATTTTCAACATGCATCTTAATTCAAGGAACTGGTGTAACATATTGGCAACGCGGAAGATTACCGCGTCGGCGTTGCTAGGTAACGCGGTGATGTGACTGTAGCAGTAGCTCTCATAAGCCTGTGAGATCATGTGTCTCACAAATTGCATATGGACTTAATACACTTCTCTGCGTGTCCATATCTACAACTAGAATTAGAAAAAATGCAAAAATCCATTTGCCATAGGGATCTTGAAGAGGCCCCTATAACCACAGAACCCCGTCACAGTACATCAGATACCTTTCGTCTTCATTGTCGAACTCCACTGGAACCGTATTCCCAGATTAACTCGCACTCAGCCTCAAAGGGTATATTTATCCGTTTCATCCTCTCCAAATAACCAATTGTTGTTTTATATTAACCCTCCAAAGGGACCGTCGGGCAAAAATTAATCTCATACCACCATCGCACGATTTAATGCAGTTTGCTCAACTGCCATAAAGCCATTAGAGACACCGGCCCGTAAAATATCCACAGAGAGCAGTTGTAAAAGTTTTTAGTGCTGCAAAATTGTCGGTTCACAGCTTCGTCCTGTTTTTTCCCGTCGAGAAAAGAGGGAACTTTTCTATAGTTCGGACGTGACAAGAATGACACCAGATTCCCCGCTTTTTGCCTAATATACATCAGAGGCGTCGGCAGTGCCTTGCAGAATCACGGATCAGACCCAGGAGCGTACCCAGCAAGAGACAGTATTGTGGCTTCTCCCACCTGAAGCCAGACTTCTTCCATCCCATGAGAATCCTGGATCACACCAAAGTGCATGCTCTGCGAGAAACAATGTGGCTTCTATGTCCACTTGTCCACTAGCAGCCAACATCTCGAACAGAAGTATGACCAACGCAGTCGATGTACTGTTTTGTACCAACGTAAGTGGCACGTCTTCCAAGAGTAAGAATCATTCCTTTTCGAGGTTTTCCAAGCAGGCGCAGTTAATTTCACTCATGTCCGTTGATATGTCTGCCGACATCGACTGCTACCGTGCTGCTAATAAGTGTCATAATTTAGTTTCACCGGACCATATCCATTAATTCCTTCTAACGACGTCGCTTACTCATGTTCGAGGTAATTGCTTACGAAGTTAGCTTCACCAGACTATTTTCCCTAATCCATTCGATGACATCTGCTGCTCTCATTTTTGAGCAGATCCAGTGGTATCAAGTGCGCAACATATTTTTTGGCCACTTCGAATGGAAGCAGTCGACGTCGATGGGCGGATTGACTCAAAAATGCTTCCACTTTTTGATTAAAAATAAGATTCTTACGTTTGGATTTATTTATTAGATAGCAATATTACATACTGTAGACAAAATAGCTTCCCCCTCTCCCTCATATTCATGAAAGCTTACTGAACCAACTTCGGCGGCCCGAGATGGTCATTCAAAGTGATGGACCTTGTGATGGTTACCCATATAAAGTGCAATCTATTGGAGAATAGCACATATACTAAAGATATATACGTAGTATGATTATTAGTAATAGTTGTGTCACCAAAAGCCAATGACTGAAGAATGAGAAAGCTAGGCATCTAACTAGCACGATAAAGTTGTTCTAAAATCTTGGTCAAACTGCGTTGAAGTAAATTTGTAAATACAAAAAAAAATGTAATTTTCTAGTTGGGCTTCCATCCTACAGATGGTAGTTATATGTGAAGTGCTACCACACGCCACATAAAATTTAACTTCTAGGGATGGTTGATCGGGGTTCGGGATAGGTCAATGGCAACGCACCTTCCAATATCAAGAAACTAAAATCATTTAAGAAAGGTATACGGATGAATATTTTTAATTCAGCTACTCTCCAGTAGATGGCGCTGCATACCGGTAGCCATCACAAAGTCTACCATTCTGAATGACTACCTTGGGCTGCGGAAATCCGTTCAGTAAGCCCCAATGCATGTGAGGAGGAGGGCGATTTGTTCTTCAACAAAGCCAAATCAATACGTAATATTAGATATAATAAACTAATTCAAAGAAAATAATCTTTTCAAGAATAAATGGGTATATGGCAACGCACCTTCAAAGATCAAGAAACTTGCCGTGAGGGGCTGTTACGAATCCTCCAATTTTTGACGAAAAATAAGATTCTTTGGCTTGGATTTGTTTATTAGATGTCAATGATTACGTATTATTCAGGCTTTCTTGACAAACAAAGCGTCCTCCTCCCCTCATGCATCGAGGTTCACTGAACGAATTTTAGCGGCGCTGGGTAGTCATTAAAAATGTTGGACGTTGTGATGGTTACCGATATGCGGCGCCATCTATCCGAGACTAGATGAAAAAAAATATATTCATGTGACAAGACAAAATCGTTCTTAAGTCTTATTTAAACGGTGTTAAAGTATACAAGAAAAAAAATATAGTTATATATTTCTATATGTTTCAGTTTGACTACCATCTCATAGATGGCGTTTGTATGTAAAGTGCTATCACACGCTACACAAAATTTATCTATTATGCCAGCGCTCTATGGCAACGCATCCTCAAACATCAAGAAACTTAAATTTCCGTGAGGGGGGGTTAAAAATCCCCCATTTTTTGCTGGAAACATTGTTTTGTTAGTTTATTATATCTAGCATTACGTATTGATCTGGCTTTGTTGAAAAGCAAAGCGTCCTCCTCCTCGCATACACTGGGACTTACTGAACGGATTTCAGCAGCTCAAGGTAGTCATTCAAAACGGTGCACCTTGTGGTACCTACCGATATGCAGCGCCATCTATTGGAGAGTAGCCGCCACCACAAAAATTCGTTCAGTTGGGCTACCATCCCATAGATGGCGCTTCTTTGTAAAGTGCTATCACAGACCTCACAAAATTTAATTAGTCAAAAAGATCCTTTATCCTCTATGGCAACGCATCCTCAAAGATCAAGAAACTTAAATTTCCGTGAGGGGGGTTAAAAATCCACCATTTTTTGATGAAAACATTTTGTAGGTTTATTATATCTAATATTACGTATTGAGCTGGCTTTGTTGAAAAGCAAAGCGTCCTCCTCCTCGCATACACTGGGACTTACTGAATGGATTTCAGCAGCTCAAGGTAGTCATTCAAAACGGTGCACCTTGTGGTAGCTACCGATATGCAGCGCCATCTATTGGAGAGTAGCCGCCACCAAAAAAATTCGTTCAGTTAGACTACCATGTCATAGATGGCGTTTGCATGTAAAGTGCTATCACACGCTACACAAAATTTAACTAGTCAAATCAATGCTCTAGGGGAGGTCGGTCGAGGTTTGGGACGGATATTATGCCAGCGCTTCTTCCAAGATCAAGAAACTTGAATTGCCGTGACTGGGGGTTAAAAATCCCCCAATTTTTGATGAAAAAGAAGATTCTTTGGCTTGGATTTGTTTATTAGATGTCAATGATTACGTATTGTTTAGATTTTGTTGACAGACAAAACGTCCTCCTCCTATCATGCATCGAGGTTCACTCAACGAATTTTCGCGGCGCTGGGTAGTCATTAAAAATGGTGGAAGTTGTGATGGTTACCGATATGCAGCGCCATCTATCGGAGAGTAGATGAATAATAATATATTCATCCATATAGTTTTCTTGAATGCTTCTGGGATAATTTTATCAATTTCTTAGATGATTTTTATTAAATTTCAACTTGGTATACGATAAAGGTTCGAAGCACGACAAAATAAAACTATTAATATACTGCAATCAAAAATCAATTTCATTGATATATTTGATAGTAATTATTGAGCACTAGCATTATTTTGTTGAGAGTCATGGAAATTTGTGAGACGTGGGACAGCAATGTGTTCGCAGCGCCATCTGATGCACAGTAGCCAGATTCAGAAAATGCCGATTACATAGGAGTAGCCACGCTGTGGCATCAATAAATGCAAATCAGAGAGCTACCCTCATTTTTGAACTTTCTGTGAAGATCCATCGAAGCATCAACCACGTCGATCCAGACAGCTCTGATCATTCTTCTTCTTCTTCACACTTGCACTTGTCTTTAAAATAAAAATACTCACTAAGTCTAGAAAATGGCAGCGACCGGTGTGTTCTTCACAGTGTGTACCCTGCTACACGTAGCGAGACTACCATCATGCTCACCAACGGACATCCCCTCCACCTGTTGCAGAGACCGTTGTTTTGTTCATGCGTGTATATAAGAGCTTATCATCACGACGCATGTTCTAGATTGGAGAACACGATCAGTGAAACGAGACGCCACTATCTTGTTGGTTTGAATTCTGCTGTTCTGCACCTTGGAACTATGACGATGAGCTCTAATATGGCTGCCATTGCGTTATCTGCTTCTAGTCGTCAGAATCTTGTTACTATTGTTAAATACAGTAGAAGAATTTTACTGTATACCACAGTGCCCTAGTAGGAACACTGAGCGAATTACGGACTCACAGGTAGATCATGTACCCTGACCAAGGACAGTCTGGATGTACTATAAATGCTTCAACATACGTAAACGTTATGGTAGTCATTATTGAAATGGGTAATAGGGGGGGTCAAAACAAGTCAAAAAGTTCATATGACCACGGTCCAAAAGTCAATAGATTTTTGTCTAAACTGCTTTATAGTTTACAACTTTAAGTGCTTTATATCAACTACAATTTATATACTAATTTTTATAATCTAATCTAAAACGTTTTTAAATCGGGTAATTAATTAATGGCATTAAGTTTTTCTAAGTTAAGCCAGAATTTGTAGTCAGTAAGAAAGTAAGTTTCATTAAATTGAATATTTAAAACACACATGACAACAGCGCGTCGGTCATCATCACTCTTATTGAACCAGCAGTCGATCGCAAACGGTAACAGTGGTTAGTATGTTGTTTTGTTTTTGTTCGCGCCGTCGTCGTCTTGATTTACAGAATTCAAATCTTGCAGCTCAAATTTATCGCGACAGATTTCGCCAACGCGTACATCCAGACAGAAGGACATTTGTGCAAGTGTACCAAAGACTTCGAGATACAGGAAGTGTTCGGCCCACTAATATTCGCATTCGTGAAAGACGGGTTACTGTAGAGCAGGAGGAACCAAATTTAAATATCGTGGAAATCAATGCAGATATCGGCACTCGGGAATTAGGCCGCCGCGTAGGACTATCGCATACCATGTACAACGAGTGCAGGCCTTGTTACCAGAAGACTATTCTCGCAGACTGACATTCTGCACAAAAACATTGAAAATCCGGATTTTTTTAAAAACATTCTAGCGACGGACGAATGTACTTTTACGCGAGACGGGATATCAAAGCCCAAGAAAATCCTCATACCATGAAGGTCGTAATGATGCTTGTGTAGAAAATAGAGGACCACATTTTGAACACCTTCTTTAAATACAAAAAAAGTGCAGTGTTGATTTTGAAAAGAAAAACAATGAATGTATCAAAATTGTGTTCCCTATTTATAAGTGGATTTTTTAATACGTTCAATAAACTTTCTCACACCAGGTGAAGCGCTGAGACTGTTAGTGGTAAGTCCGTTTTTCTTAAATGTTTGCATTTTACGAGTACATTACTAAATAATGAAATAATACCTACGAGCCAAAAATAACAAACTCGATCTTTATTTACACTGCGTTCCGCCGTAATTTGCGTCTGGCTTTGCGGCGTTCTCAGATTTTATTTTACTTTTAAGTCACTTATCTCTAAAAAAATGCCGTTTTGACCGCCTTATTATATGAAATTTTTTTCCTTCTTTGCTATCACCCATTTAAATAATGACTATCATAACGTTTACACCCTGTATAGCTGATTAATTCAGAATGCAAAAGGCATCGTTTTTGCTACATTTAGGCATACCTATATCCTTGTGACTGGCAAGACATGTTGCATTCTTTCCAAATTCTTTTAGGCGACTTCTGGCATATAATCTGCATAGTACAAGAATGACTGTAATATTAACCTGTGGCTAAGCTGTAAGCTATTACACAATGAAAGTCGACTGACATGTGCATATAATTTCGAGGTTTATAAGTAGGTTTATGATAGATTCATGCACATTTTAGTGGAACCGTAAACTTAAAACTCAAGGGTTGAAGAATGTGTATACATACTCCTACGACATCGTTAACGCATCATTCTCTCGACGAGGCCATAAAGTCTTCAGTTCAGCTTTTATGCCTTAAGTTTATGGGTAATTGTAATGTTCATTTGAATGCCTTTAAAACTATAGTCGTGATTATTCTTTTGAAATGTAACATCCACGCAAGTGCACTACAACATAGCTCATGGGGGTTTGTATAATAACTCTAATATGAACCAATCCCGATGCGTTAACAAAATCAAAAGCGGTCAATAAGCAAGCTTTTTATTACAATACGCCTACAAAGTTCAATGCTCCCTTGAGAGCTACTGTGCCTGCTAGGCTTCTACATCCAATTCTAACCCAATGAGATCTGTACACCGAGAGCAGCTGGCCGCAAAGTATGACCGCTCCTTTGTACCCAGTACCCATGTGGAATTACTTCGTCAGTTCTACTAAGCTAGTGTAGTAATTTTTCCACTTAACCTGAATCCGAATCAATGCCATCATTAATGGTAAATATGTGGTGGAAGTTCTCAAATCTCCTCAGTGGTGCAATATTAATAATATTATCGTTGAATGCCTCTAGAACTCTGTAAGTTGTGACTTGTTTGTCAACGTGCAAGAATTTCTCTGGAATTTTTTTTTATTTTTAGTTGATATATTTATCCACAGGTTATTCAGAACACACTGTTATGATGTGGTGTACACTTCTTTTTACAATGTTGTTACTGCATGACGTCAAACGCTAATAAAATTATGAGATATCATTATTGATGTTTGTTTCACATCTAGACTAGTAACTTGATTAAAAAACCGCCAGCTTTCCGAAAAAGTTGCCATGCCTTTTTTTATAAACAAGAGGAAAAGGTGGTGTGATTCCTTTTTTCTTTTTTAAAATCAATTAATGAACTAATAAATAAAACACTATAAATGAAGTCTAATGGTCGACAAATGCAAAACAGCTGTCTAGTGGCATGCAAACTTAGGTCCTACCTCAAAGCGGAGAGTAGGGCGGTTAATTGCGCCAGTGACTTATGACGGATTAAGCTACAAAACCCCGAGGTTTTAATCGGAACTTATTTTGCCTACCTACACACACAAAAGAAAAGAATCTCACAGTAATGACAAGACCTAGTTAAACATATATAGTTATATATCAAAAGAAGTCACAATATATTAACTCAGAAAACAACACAAATGCTTCTCCAATGGAGTGCAAGTTAAAAGAAAGGGTATTGTTAAAAACTACCGCACAATAAAATTATTTGACCGCGATAAATAGCCCCGCGAAACGTTTACCATGGTATACGCTTTACAGATATTTTAACGCCTAAACCTAAACTTTTCATCTGGGTTGATGTTTTCTCCTAGTTACGGCTAGGCGCAGCCGAGATGTCCTCAGCTCACAAGTGCTCAGGTCAAGAAAAAAACGGTGGACAGTGACAAGGTTGCTTGTCTCGTTCTCCAAAATTTACGGTATAATCATAAAAAAAACCTAAAGAGAGAAAGACTGCTTAAAAATATACTCCCTACTCTTTGTCTGAGACAAAACTACTCATTAAAAACACTCAAACTTGAAAAAAAGTGTACTTTTCATGTCTTCTTTTTTACCTTTGCTTTAGCAATTTATCCCTTATTCTAAAATAAAGTTATGGCAGCTCAGAAATCAAAATCATGACCAACTTAATGTAACGTCCAATAGAAGGACCCATGTAGGCACTTTCCCATATTTAAATACGCAAAATGCCAAACAAAATCAAATACACTCCAAGAATTACAGTCAGCGATAATCAACATTCAAATAGGTAATATCTATTAAATAGGTAATTAAATTAACATTTTACCTGTTCACATCAGAGTTTTGTTTTGGTTCTCCGCAATGCCTTCCCGCTAAAAGGGAGGAGATATTGAACAAACTTCTTCAAAACATGCATTAATGCGCGTGGACCGATGGTATAAGTAAAAAAACTTACCGCTGAAGATTGAAATCCCATAAAAAAATGGACGGGGTAGCACCCAAACCAAACCACTGAGAGAGAAAGAAAAAACGTAACAAAGTATGACAGGAAATGTGAAAAACTATTTTAGCAATAGTTATTCTTTTAACGAACTTATCAACGTGGCAGCCAGCAACTCAGCTCAGTATATAGCATCTAGCAGCCTAGGAATGCCGCGGTATGCCGACGCATTAAAACACGAAATATCCTTCCTGAGGCATCAAAGGAAATGCTGCGGAACGCACAGAGAAGGGGCTTTGGAATGTTAGTAACATTATGCGAAGCCTTATAATATCTGGTGAATGAGCATATCTTTCCTTATAGCGTAGACTAGTTCAAAAAATTGTGGCAGTGCACAAGCGTATGGTTTATTAGTTTGTAGCTGTCCAGATGTGGCAATTGACTCGATGATAAAGGTATGTGCTTGTTAAAAGTGACTGTTTGCGTCGAGACCTAGACCAGAGATCAAGTCGCGAGGAAAATAGCACAGCATTCGTATACAGAAACGCAGAATTTCACGAGTCATGGTGACAATGATGATTAGCTAAGACCAGGCGACAATGAATGACGTGTTGTAGATTTATTCACCTATCGGCAAAATCACAGATAACTGCCAATCAAGGACGCGCATTTTGAATTACAAATGAATCAAATTCAAGCGAATAACCATATGAAAATGGTATTTACCATTTTGGATTGATATTTATCGATCCGTTCAAGCGAGTGTGGCTGTCAGTTTGGTTATAAGATCTGTGACGTCATGAATCAGCTGTTATATGTCATAGTTATCCCCGCAAAATTGTGATATTTACCCAATTCGGGAGTAGTTTTATATTTCTGGTCATTATTTGAAATGCGACAAGTTAGAATTTTGCCGGGTATTGGATGTCTTTATTGTATTTCAGCTTCATTTTTGGGACACTTGATGCAGGCTGACTTCAGTTTTAGCATGAAGTAGAGCACCTTATCAGTTATAATCATTACTGTTGGTGGGGACACTTTAAATCCAGTTCCTATGCTTAACAAAGTATCCTGTGTAGTCATATAGCACAAGAATATGAAAATATGGCCATATAAGCTCACTGGATGATGTCCACCTGTATACGGTCTTACTAATATCCTTTTTTTATATTTTTTCCGCTAAATGCATAATTTTTTTCTTTGACATGCGGAAGAGTTTAGAGAATTGAAAGTTATCATAGCTACACAGCCATGATTCCATCATTCCATATGAAAATGGTATTTACCATTTTGGATTGATATTTATCGATCCGTTCAAGCGAGTGTGGCTGTCAGTTTGGTTATAAGATCTGTGACGTCATGAATCAGCTGTTATATGTCATAGTTATCTCTGCACAATTGTGATATTTACCCAATTCAGGAGTAGTTTTATATTTCTGGTCATTATTTGAAATGCGACAAGTTAGAATTTTGCCGGGTATTGGATGTCTTTATTGTATTTCAGCTTCATTTTTGGGACACTTGATGCAGGCTGACTTCAGTTTTAGCATGAAGTAGAGCACCTTATCAGTTATAATCATTACTGTTGGTGGGGACACTTTAAATCCAGTTCCTATGCTTAACAAAGTATCCTGTGTAGTCATATAGCACACGAATATTAAATTATGGCCATATAAGCTTAATGGATGATGTCCACCTGTATACGGTTTTACTAATATCCTTTTTTTATATTTTTTTCCGCTAAATGCATAATTTTTTTCTTTGACATGCGGAAGAGTTTAGCGAATTGAAAGTTATCATAGCTACAAAGCCATGATTCCATCATTAAGAATTTTTTTTAAAAAATAGAACATTTTTCCCATTAATATCATGAAAGGTTTCTTTTTTAAACTTTCCATACACCGTTGTAGACGAAAAAGTACCGATTATTAAGTGATAATAAAAATAATCACAGAAATTTTGGTTATTCGCTTGGATTTGATTATGGTTTCTAAATGGAAAGATTGTATGACAGCACCTGTCAGCAGTTTTTTCGAGTTTACCCGCGTCAAAACTTAACAGATGTTGTTGTAATTATGATCTCCTATGACACCAAAAAACATTCGTGCAAGTACAATAGTCCTCATATTCGATTCGAATTTTCGTTGCCACTAGCACTCATGCTTCTGGTTAAAATATTACTTTGCAACCTGTTTTTTCGTTTTTTTTTTAAACTAGATGTCCTTATGATGTGACTTATAAAAATACTTACTCTTTTCGTTATTGGCCACCTTTTTCAAACACCCACCTTAAAATCAAATAACCTTACCAAACTCACCGCACAGTAAGAAGCGATAACAAGAATAAAAAAAATAGAATTCCATAATCACATACGATAATATGTTGCGTATCGGGACGAGAACGCCAATTTGTTGATGCGTTCGACATTTTAATGCGATAAATTTCGAACGCGAGATCCTGCTCTATGAAAAAAAGGAGCTTGTAAATTCTTGGCTAATGTGACCGCACTACACCTCACGTATTCAAAGATGATATTTCCACTGCTGCCTCTTTGAATCGAACTAGGAACGCGAACCACGCAAATTATTCGGGTGTTAGTAACCGTGGGATATTACAAGCGGGATACAGCTGGATGTTTCACGGCAGATTCAGTTTGTATATGGAAAACTAGTTTCCGCACGGCGTTACGACGATTTATCCGGGATGAAATTCTGCGGTCCCACTGACAACGGTGACGATGTGATATATTAGCTTCGCGCTGAAATTCCAGCCAGCCGCGGGATGGTTCTGTAGACTTGGCATGCGAGAGATAGACAGAAAAATTTGTATGTGTAGCAACGCTAATACGAACTTCGTGTCGCTCTTATTGGAATTTGATTGGGATTCGAGTAACACGTGAAAACTATAGCCGTGGGAAATAACGACAGTTTGTTCAAGAGTAATTTAAGATGTGTCGCTGAAAGAGCGAAATATTTTAATCCTCGCTGAGGTCATTCTAAATAATCTATAATGATTTATGATGGGTCTTCCACCTTCTAATAAGTTGTGTTTATCAATTTGGACCACGTGCGCCCGCAAGGTGGGGCGAGGGAGCACGGCACCCCTGGTATGAATTTTTGCACAACGTTGCATCCTGTTGAAATAACATGGGCACCCTTTGCTTATAGTTTATAAACGATAATAATAATATTTATTATCCATTTTGACATTAGTCAAAAGTAAATAAGTACCTATAAGCTAATAAAGTCATTGACTGCATATAAGCATTTGTCAAGTAAACAAGCGTTTTTGATAGCTGTCAATGGACTGACTGCCAACGAAAGATTCTAGGTCCTAACGCATATGGAGACTTTCTAGAAAAGTTACGTGCTCAAACGAACTTACGTGTAAGTGATGTTCGATCTTTATTATGTGAAGTCTTCGTCGAAGTAAATATTTAGAATACATACTTGTAACGTAGTACCTCGTAGCTCACCAAACCCACGATTTCAAAGCAAAGGGAAGCGTCGCCGTGCCGCCGCTACTTTCCTCCTCTCCGGCCGCCTATAAACACTCATTCCTCGTTCTCGTCCGGTTTGGTGAGCTCCAAGGGTACTACGTTATGTATTCTGAATATTTCACTTCGACGAGGACGGAGCACAATTGCATACTTCGCGGACGGTATATGCAGATGGGTTTAGTTTAGTGCTGACTGAATTTGCGTATTTAAAACTAAATTGCTGACGTTCGAGAAGGTATATGGTCATCGAGAAAATAAATAATGAGGGTAGGATCGGTATAAGATAAAAATATCTTAAATAAGTATCTATAGCTATGGCTGCAGTCCAGATCCATGAGGCTACCTCCCGAGACGTTACTGAAGTTGATAATTGAAGATGCAAGTGGATAAAGGTGTCAGGTAATAAAATCATTGTGTGACTAAAATAGACTTTATTGGGACTTATTACTTTATTGAAATTCTTAATATTTGGTTTAATAAGTTTGTTATTATCTTGTTTTTGCAACAACGTAATCACAGAATGAAAGAGTCGCTCCTTAAAGTTAGTTTAGAGCAAAAAAAGCAATTTAAAAAAATGTTGCATGTCGCCTTTATTCACTTGTGCCTTCAATTATCTGTAATTGGTGCTAGCTTCGCGCCTTACAGTCACAATTTTCAGTGAGATAAATCATAGTTGTCTCACAATGGTTCAGGTAAAGCCCAATGTTGCACATAACGATACCTGCTTTTACTCAGATGAAACTACTCCACTAAAGGCCTCTTACATTTCTGAGCATTGTTGAGAATATAGAATTTTATGGAAAGCCCCGCACCTTTATACATAATTGCAGGAAAATACGAATATAATGTATGTTTGTGTGTGAACAGCTGTCAAAATGCCAAATAAAACCTGGTCGACTCATAGTATCCACTCGCATCCAGTCAACTGAATACGATTTCGAAGAACAAAGCTTTTTCTATCTAGTCCAAATTCGTTTCCTGAAGCAACTTCTCATTTAAACGTATCTAAATCAACTATTTTCATACAACAATCAGCGGAGTTAGAATAAAAGTAAGAAACCTGGCTAACATAGCGAGTGACAAAAAAAGGTAAACCTGTACGTATTTTATTAGAATTCAAGAATTTCTTACATATCGATTTATCTGGCCATGAACAATAAGTGACAAAATGGTCAGGATTTTCTGTTGTTTTTGTGGTGACTATGTGTATTGTTTGGTGATTAATAAGCATTTGGTTTTCGTGCATTCGCGGTGTCAGTTAAATGTTAAATTTCGTGTAGCTTATTGAGAAGCCTTTTTGTGGTTGCTCGGAATGCCTAGAGCGATCAAGTAAGTTTTGAGGAGATGGCAAGACAGTCGAGGAAGGCTCCCAATTAGCCTCATCTTATTCCATACCTGAACAACATCCAAAACCCGATTTTTCAGCAAGACATTGGCCACATGTTGCCAGGGCATCGTTAGCTTTCATGGATCAGCATCGCATCAACCGTTTACCTTGGCCACCACGATCGCCTGACCTATCTCCAATTGAACATGTCTGGGACATGATAGGTCGCAGGCTCCTAAATTTACAATACCCTCCATCGACTTTATCAGCTCTTACTCATGAAGTTGCAGTAGGAATGAGATACCCCAACAGGAGATCGACCACCTTATCCACACGATGCCCAGACGTGTTAATGAGAGTATAAGAAATAAACATACGTAGGTGTCACTCAGTATGCATCGAGCAAGGTCGAATCACGGTGGCGTGGAGAAGGTCGGGTGAGATGAACAAATTCGATAATCGAGACATATCGAACCTCACCCGCCTATAGAGTGCTTTCTTATCGATTACATGTTCGGCACATCAAACGAATTTTTCGCAGCCATATCTAATTTCCGCTGGGATACAAATCGCACCGTAGGGTTGGCCTTCGAACCGCATCAGCTCTCGCTTTACGGATAATACAGTTTCATTACTGTCCGCTCAGTAACAATGTACACCGTGAATTCCCTCTGCTCCACTTCATAGGAGGAAGAAATTAGGGCGGTTGGTCGGCGGTGTGTTCAACACAAACCCACATCAAAACAGTTTAGTCCATGACGTGTCAATTAACACGCACATACGCAGCCTGCTTTATGCGTGAATTGTCTATATGATCACACGTAGACGTGAACCGGTTAAGTTACCAGTTTGGTCGTTCAAATACTGGAAACTGTGGAAATGCATTAGATGAGTACGTTTGATGAATTTCAATGGGATCAGTGCACATATTCCAATTTTATGGTTATTGGGTATTATGCCATAAATAATGAACACTAGTGTGGTCCAGTTAAGGCATTCGCGTTCTTGGATTCGCCCTAAAAGTATTTTTATAATGGTATTTAAAATGGGTCCTCCTCAACGAATCTACCCACGGGCGCCCGCTCGAACTTTTCGCAGGGGAGCGATCGGCAAGAGATAACTGTGAAAGTGCACCTGCCTCCAAAAATTTTTGTAGAGCAGAAGTGTTTCTACCCCTAAAACTTCTTGAAGAACGTGGAACGTATATTTTGTTAAGGGGGGGGGCAATTTTAAAAGTCTTCACAGTGTGTAGAAAATCATGCTAAATATACAAATTTTAAGGTTCAACCACGTTCTTAGGAGGGCACAGGCGGCACTGGCATCTTCTTGATTTATGTTTTCTAGGAACTGAAAGTTGCGTCAAAATTGTTTGAGCAAATTCCAAAAATTGTTTTTGTTTCGATTCCGTAAGGTTCTCTGGAGCATTCTGAACGAAAAAAGCTCTTATGAAATTTTCTCTAAATTTTATAGATTTCGAGATATACATAAGCAATTAAGAAAATCCTAAAGTAGTTTAGGAGGCAAAGAGATTCTATGCCTTTTTTTATAATTGCACTTGAGGGCTAAAGTGGTGCAGCTTATTAAAATATTTAATAGCTTGTTTATTTTTTTTTGCCAAAAATGACATATTTTGCACTTTTTCAATTATGAACATGCCTGTCTCGAAACTAGTTACCTTAGAGATCCAAAAAAACTTTGCCAGAGCGAAAAGAAAAACAATTTTGGAATTTATTTGAAAACTCTTCTACATAATTTTGGAATTTGTTCAAGAAATCTTTTGAACAATTTTGGGCCTAGAATCATGAAGGTTGATTAAAGGAGTCCTTGGAGCAGATCATGCAACAAAAAGAATATTTTTCCGACTGGATGCGAAAATTCCTACTTCCTGGACTATTTATATATTTCAAGTATCGCAGGATTCATTTGATCAGTTTTTTAAACATTTCTATTAGTTTATGTTCAATTTCAAAATAATAGGCGATATAGTTTACCATAAACACTCCATATAAATAATATCTAATAATATAAATCTTAGGAACAACGATAGTTTTCATTCAAACTTCACAGAAATATGTATCAGTGCAATATCTCGAACGTTTAGAAACTCCTTATATTTCTATAAATTGTGACCAAAAGTAACTTACTTACTAACTTAAGTGAAAGGAAAAGTAAAATTGTGAATTCCTGGTATAGTCGAGACATTATGCGCACTGGGTGGTGCGAGGTACGCGATACGCACACAACCGCATCCCTTTATATATATATTATATATATATATATATATATATATATATATACAGTGAAAGCTCCCATAAGCGGACACTCACGGTTCCGTAACTTTTGTCCGCTTATGGGAGGTGTCCGTTTAAAAGAGAGTATGTAAGTATAGAGTATAAATAACGGGGTATATAATCATGAGGAAATGAGGTATTATAATCATGAGAAAAATGAAACAGAAACTCGACACATTTTTAAAGTATGTATTTATGCTATATATCTATATAATATATGTACATATACGCATACAAAAACATAAATGCTTCAATACATGGTACGAGAATTTAAAAAAAAAATTATTCTTTAGCTTGTTGAAAAAAGTTTAAAATGTTTGTCTGACGAAATTTCACCATCTTTTGGTGAAGGAGACAATTTTCGTAATAACTTTCTAAATTTTTCAAATGCTGAAATGCAGTGAAATCATCTTTAGCAAATTTTTTCAATATAGAAATATGATTTAGAGCTTCCCCATATGAATTTATCGTTTTTGAACCGCTTAGTGAGTCCACCAGTTCCACTTCTTCTTCTGAGTCGTTTGGACTACCATATTCAAGTTGGCCTGGGCTTTCTACATCCAAATTCGAAAAGTTGCCAATGGCATTTTCTTCTGTTGTTATGTTATTGTCTATGGCCAGGAAATCATCTACTTTCTGGGGATCTGCTACTCCTAAATGTTTGGCATGTAGCAGTAACTGACCAAGTGTCGCTAAGGGCAGATCGTCTTCAGCATCGCAATAATTTTGCTCAGCAAATTCTGAGCTACATGCACTTTTTCTGAATCCAGCTTTGCCAAAACAGTTTTTAATTGTAGAGGAATTTACTTTATTCCATGCTGTTTTTATAAAATACAAAGCTTCTAACACATTGATAGACTTTGTAAGCTCAGATAAGCTTTGACCATCGTCAATTTTTGTTAAAATATGTTTTAAAATCAAGTGCCGATAATAAAATTTAAAGTTCTGTATGACACCTTGATCCATGGGCTGACAAACAGAAGTTGTGTTTATATAATTTTCACATTTTTCATTTTCATATCACGAGGATGAGAGCATGCATTGTCTAAAAATAAAAGAACTTGCCTTTTTTGGATTCTCATTTTCCGGTCGAATTCGACTAACCACTCAGACATGATTTCTCGGGTCATCCATGCCTTTTTGTTGGATTTCCAAGTCGCTGGTAGATCCTTAATAGCAAAGTTTTTTAAAGCACGGGGACGAGCCGCTTTCCCGATCACAATCAAATCGCATTTTTCACCGGCCATATTTGGTTAGTCTATCTTTAGACAACTTTCCACCCACACATGTTTCTCCTTTAAAGGACAGAGTTTTGTCGGGCAATGCGCGAAAAAAAAGTCCACTCTCATCTGCGTTGTACACATCTTCTGGTTTGTAGCCAAGCAACATGGACGGAAGTTTCTCCAAAAATTGTGACATATCAACTTGATCTACTGCAGCAGCTTCGCCAGATATGCATTTGAAACTCACACTATGTCTCTTGCGCCACTTTTGCAGCCACCCGTCGGACGCACTGAAATTATTATAGCCCAAAGTAGTGGCGATTTCTTTAGCTTTCATTTTCACTAACGGCCCTGAGATTGGAATGTTCTGACTTCTAGCTTTCACAAACCACTCAAAACATGTTTTGTCTATAGCAAAACCTTCCTTTTGATTTATATTAGTTCCTGATTGCCATTTACTCCTGATATCTTCCTTATTTTTGGCAATTTCAGTCTTGGATATTTTTTTTTGTCCATGCATTGTTGGGCACTTTGTTCAATATCATGCTGTGATAAGGGGCATTATCCAGTATAATCATAGATGGACTCTCCAATTTTTCTAATAACTGATGTTGAAACCATTTCAAAAAATTGTCCTGGTTCATCTCTCCATGGTAATCGCTCAATTTTGTTTTCGAAGAAAATATCGCTTCACTACCCTCAATAAACCCATTTTCATTTCCAGCATGTAATATAATGTATCTAAAATATATTAGTTTTAAATTTTATAGTGCAAATTGTGTAAAAGTACATACCTTTTACCATCTGTTTTAATAGCTTTCACGCTTTTTTGGTTTCCATTTTGCCAAGAGCGACCTATGGTCCCATTTTGAAATATCCAAGTTTCATCGAGGAAGACAAACTGGTATAAGGCCTCAACCTTGGCTTGATTGTATTGCCTTAGAAATTCCACCCTTTTCAAAGCTATACTTGGTAGTTCCATGAGCCCTCGTCGCGGATTGTCCTTAAGCCACTTAAATCCAAGATCTCTAAGCAACCGCCTTAAAGACGTGGCACTACCATCAAATAATGCCCTATCTCTTAATCGAGACCATAAAGTTTGTATCGTAACTTGTTCTTCTGAAACCATGTGTAATATGACATTATAATTTAGTTAACAAATTAATGCAAATTTCTGATAAGTTATTATAATAAGATCTTACTTTTGTGATACATAGAGATCACTTCTCGAATGGCACTTGTATCCAATGTCGCTGTGTTGGTTACACGTTTAATATAACTCCGCTTTTTCTTGGGCGTTTCTAAATATGCATCACTTTTCACACCCTCGGAAATACGACTAACTGTCCTTAAACTAATTTTTAAAGCAGCAGCAACACGCTACAAAAAATGAAATAAAATTTCACTATTATTAATATACATTACATATAATTATTAGTAACCTACCTCTTGAACAGCATTTAAAGGCAACAAAGGCCCGTTGTTGTCCCTTTCTTGCTCAAAGTAGTGCATTAACGAGGCCACGAGTTCCTTACACCGACTATTTAACTGTTTGGGCATCTTTATATACCAAAATTGCGGGGCCAAAGGATTTATAAAGATTTGAAATGCCACAAATTGATTCAGTGTCAAAATTAATACAAATGTCAGTTCCCAGTTTAAATAAGTTTCAAGGTGACAATGTGTCAACGCTGCGAAATCGGTTTAGTGCGTTTACATGTCGATAAGTGATTGGAGCGTTTGCAAAACATTTTATTTCGCATAATGCGTCTAAATTTATCAGAAAGCAACTTATGTGATATTTTAATAACAATGTTTATATGACTATTAACCATAATAAGAGAGTAATGACCATTTTACAATTTATATATCACATTAATATGAAACTGCAATAGAGCAATTGTTTGTGATAGAAACCTAGGCATTAGGTCGGGGAATTTTTATCGTGATGACGTGCACGCCACTTTGTTTGGCGTTGACTATATATTACGTATCTTGAAAAGTGACATTTCGACGTTTTTTTTTGACATTTCGTAGGTTTTCTGTGACATAGCGTAGATTTTTCTACAAGTTATTAACTTAGCACAAGCATGTTAACACACACTCGTTGTGAACTCGTTTTGTAGCTGTACGTGTTGCTTAAACGTCAGCGAACAGCGATCATATCGAATAAACGTGGAATGAACTATTTGCTCACTAAAAACTACCTAGGCTGCAAGATGATATTTCATCGGTTTTTTACATTCTTTAGGTTTCTTACATAATCCCCCTGCAGATCGTGTCAACTATAGCACCAGAATCGGGGGCATCTAGCGGCAACGGTGGTGACCTGGGTGACAATGTAGCGGTCGATTCTGGTAAAAGATGGCACTTTGTGCTATCTTATTTCGATGAACCTTATACTGTGAATAGAAGAGTTGCTCAGCTTTTGTTCGTTGTTCACCAAGACCAAGAGAAGAGTAATCAAATAGCAAGAAACAACTGTCCATAGTTAGCCGACTGTGATCGGACGAAATAAAGCGATAATATTAGTTTTTTTAGCTTGTAGGAGATTCCCTAAATAATCTAGGTTTAAAGCGGAATGGTTTTACGGAAAATACCTCCCTATCTTCATGCTAATAGCAGGATATTACAGACAAACTGCATACAAAGTTGTAAAGAGCGCGAGTATGCAGAGAAGGCCGCTTGCATGATTTCATCGCCATGCCAGCGTTTTATGGAGCGAAAAAGAAAGGCAAGCGCCAAGCTACCGTGGCTGCAACTGCAATAGAGTTTGCCTCCATAAAACCGGCATTATTTCAATCTTTGCCGATGCTCTGCTGGCTGACTTCCGTGAAGGAACTTTTCATTTAACAGTTACTCCTGAAAATACGATTATGCTCCGCCGGAGCAATTTAAACTCCGTCCACCGTTGGCGGTGATCCTTGCCAAACTGATACTGACGTAGTTTGATGATATATATGCTAGAGGTATTTGACCACATTGCCGCAGCGTACTAGGATTATACCGCAACATTATTTTAGAAATTGAAACACGAGTCACCGCGGAAATCCAGGACCCTGCCCCTCTTGAGATCTCGCACCTCCAACGCAAATCCGCTGATCTGGCAAACTTACAAGTTACATAAGCTAAACATTTCACGTGAGTGATTCAACAAAATAATTTTACTCCACATAATATTATATCTTGACATACTTTTTAACTTACGTAACAGATCGCCATGAGGGTGTGGATTTGAATTCCGTCCCAAGAGAATATTTTTCATGACTATGTACGCTGTGATTGTGCATAGCTAGCAGACGATCGCTGAATGTCGAACGCGGAGGTACCACCCGGCGAATCTCGTAGGCGGACCCAGAGTGTATGCATGTTGCATGCACACATGTTCCCTCGATATGGTCGGTGTAGCGTCCCACCTCTTTTGCCCTGTATCTCCTAGCCCCACGGTATCGCAAGGGTGTTTAGGCCTTAGGCCTTGTGGTGGTTGGAGTTTAAAAGAAATATATCACTTGTATGGATTCCTTCAAAATAATATAAATGAAAGCTATAATTGTTTATAAACATTCCCCAAACCCAGTATAGAGCGCTTTAGACTTGACACCGAATTTTGCTCTCAAACACGCTGTTACTCAACACTCACTTACATGCCAATAAGAAACGAATTTTATAATCAGCGAACACAAAAAAATCTTTTATCAATAAAGGTTATATACGTATGTACCACAACGTTGGGCGTTCACCTGGACAGTTGTGAGGTAATTTTGATTTACGATTTCCACTTCTTCTTTCAGTGAGGACTCAGTTCCAATCTAAGGTTTGTTTACAGAATTGTATTCTTAACCACATTGAAAAATGCTAAATTTCGGGGGCAGATCATTTCTTCTGGTGGATACTAATACTGATGTGCCAACCGAAACTATAATCTAACTAAACTAATTTTATCTACTTCAATTTTGAATCTAAAAGTCCTTGCGAGAAGTATTTTCGCGTTATAGGTAGTAATTTAATTTTTTGACCTCACTCTGATGTCACCAGATTCTATGTAGGAAGCTCAATACTCCCAAAAAGCGCATTATGGATAACAAATTAATTAAAATACTTTCAAATTTTCTTGTTTTATATATTAACAATCATATGATATCAGGAATTTATTTATTTATTTATTTACTAGTATATACACTATCCGAACGGTTTATTACACCATTTAACGGATAGAAACACAGGAATCAATTTTAAGACAAAATTGTTCAAAAATAACTTAAAATTGCCAAATGACTTAACCTACTGCGATTCTTGCACGTTCATAGTTGTTACATACTATATATATCGGAGAGGAAAGCAACGCATTGGTTCTAGCTACGTTTAAGTAAAAGTATTTTGAATTGGATCGCGTCTCAGCATTAGGTACATGGATAAGAATCTTACCAAGTAAATATCCACAATCTATGGCATTATTAAGCATTTTATATAATTTCACAAACCGCCTCTGAATACGTTCAATTTTATTCGAGTGAACTTCATGAACAGGATACCATATTATAGAGCAGTATTCAATTTTGGATCGAACAAATTAATTATATAACCAGATCATGGTATGCACATTATTGAAATACCTACAATTTCTGATAATGAAGCCCAAAGTTTTGTAGGCCTTGCTAACAACAGCATCAATATGCAAAACAAATGTAAGTTTGGTATCAAAGAATATACCTAAGTCATGAAACTCTTTACACATGTTAAGTTGCGAATTATCAGTGTTATATGTCTATGAATCTGATTGGAACAAGTTTGCGCGTAATATACATAGTGAAGCATTTATTAGCATTAAGCTACAGCTTGTTACGGTGACACCACTTATTTAGGTTGCTCAAGACGTTTTGCAATATATTACAGTAGTCCATGGTTTCAATTTTACAAAAAATCTTCAAGTCATCTGCATATAGAAGGCAGCTACTATGTAGCTCTCCAACGACGTCATCAATGAAAATTTGGAAAAGCAGAGGGCCAAGAGAAGACCCCTGAGGTATGCCAGAAGAAAGTATAATCTGAGTGGAGGTGCAGCCCCTGTATTCGACTTTCAAGCATCTGTTTGTAAGATAAGATTTGAAAAACTTCATTTGATGGGTCAACCCTCGCGTAGCTAATTTCTTTAACAAAATACCATGATCTAGCTTAGCAAAAGCGTTCGAAAAGTCAACTTAAGCAACATCTACTTGCCCCCCTTCATCAACAACTTCATAGCAAAACTGTTTAAAACACGCTGGATCAGTTAAAGTAGATCTGCCTTGGAAAAAACCATGTTGATTTGGAGAAATTTTGCGCTTAACATGGGAGAAAATTATATCATGCAGTATACATTCGAAAACCTTACCGACGTTGCTTATAATCACAACAGCTCTATAATTCTCAATGACACAACGTTCGCCTTTTTTAAATATGAGAGCAATCCTAGATGTTTTCCAAGCCATGGGAAATGTTGTAGTATTAACAGATATGTTGTACAGGTAAGCTGAAGGTTCAGCTAAAACAAAAGCACAGTCTTTCAGTACACATGCAGGGATTAGATCTAGAGTGGAAGGTACCTTGGGTTTAATCTTTTTCAAAGCGGCAATAACCTGTTTTTCAGTAATCATTGGTATATACAACGATAATGAGGCGCAGTCAAGTGAGTCTGCGGGTGCAAAGTTTGTGGAAAATGAGTATGTGGACTTGAAAAAATCTGCAAAAGCGTTGACAATATCTTACGGTTCGTTAAGTTGAGTTTTATCAAACATCATGGCATCAGGGATATGAGAAGTATTTCTCAAAGAATCAATAAAACACCAAAATCTTTGAGGGTTAGTAGCTATGCCCTGTTCAATTTTAGCGGTATACCTTTGAAATGCAATATCGATGTTAATTTTTATGTTTCTTCGAAGATTTCGAAAAGCGTTCTTTTACACCGTTTCCATAGCCTTCGCTTTTTCTTGATTTTAGAAATAATAGTATTGTTGAACCAAGCAGGGTAAGAAGAAAGAGATTTCCATATTATACTCATCTATTTAGAAAAACCGAGTAGAATGCATGCAAGGTTTCCCACTATACAAATATTTCCATTATGAGGTATTTCGCCATTGTTGCTGTTTGATGAAGTCTTTTTCATCTTCCAAAATCACGAGCTTAGCGGGATTGTTCATATACTGTACCGTTAATAAATATTTACTTTAGTCTCTTTGTCTTATTTAATTCTTCCCTGCGTAGTAGTAAGTAGTGTTTGTCCTGCTGCGCGTGAGTACAGCTAGCAGAAAGGGTACTATACAAGTTTTGCAATACAGCTTTATTCATTGACTTCATTCGAAGTAATTTCCACCACATACAATACACTTCTCCATCCGCCAAAATCATTTGAGTGAAATTGCCCCTTTGGAATTCTCTGTACTACAATCATTCTTTAATACAAACATCATTTCTCTAAGCACTGGTCTATGTTTCAACGACCAGTAAAGTTATACTGTAAAACCGACCTTAACACACTGCCTGACCACGATGTCATAATCCGTACATTACACTGTCAATACGAATGAACAACTAAATAACTATACTGGCTTGCTCCTCCATGATGCCAACCTCGCGATGTGCCTGCCAGACAGACCGGCTTAATTTCCGCCTTCCGTCCTAACTGCGCCAAACTTCGTACATGCAGAACTGGCTGATATGACCGCTCATCTGTCCCTGGGGTGTCGAGATTGTTGAACAACCTACAAGAAGAGGTTTTTCCCAGTACTATTAACCTTAGGCAGTTCAAAAATCAGATTAACAAGGTTTCTTTGGGGATAGCAACCGTAGCGCCGTGACATTTAGGTTCCTGCCTGCGCGGCTGCTTTGGTGTAAGAGAAATAAATCAATGATTGATTGATTTATTGACAGATTGAGAATAATAATAATTATTATTATATTAATGATAATAATAATAGTTGTTATTATTATCATTGTTATTCAAAATTTTTACAGACAAGATTCGAATAAATACGAACGATCCCATAGAACGGAGTACAAGTTCCTTCCGTATGACTATTTACAATCTACTACAATCATTCTTTAATGCAAACGTCATTTATCTAAGCACTGGTCTATGCTTTAACGACGCGTAAAGTTATACCGTAAAACCGCCCTTATCTCACTACCTAACTACGATGTCATAATCCGCACATTACACTGTCAATACGAATGAACAACTAAATCAACTGGCGTGCTGAGTGCTGATGGCGGCTACTATGCACTCATGCACATGTCTCAACATGCAGTAACATGCAGCCTCCTGCGTCCGTCTGTTAAGTCACATTGCAAAACTTTTATATAATTTGTATGATTGATTATGTGAATACCCTTTCGTGAGGAAAGAATGTACGCTGATGTATTTAGGCAATGGTAGAAAAATTAGTCAAAGGTGTGCACTAAGACTTCACAAGTTTGGCGACAAATAATGCTATGCTTGCTTCCTACTTTGAATTTATTGGTGTGTACCCATTGTTCCGTCGGTGTCTGACCGGTGATCTTTAGCCGCTCTATAACCCGGTAGTACCGATTGAATTCACTCAAGGCCACTATCATACTAGTGCCAAATGCCTTGTAGGTTTTGCATATCGGTCTTTTAGCGGCGAAGTTATGAGCAAGAAACGAGAAAGAGAACGTCCCCAAATTTTATTTTTCAAGATTCAGCGCAGTTTAGTACGTAGTCCGAAAACTCTTTAGAAAGCTCAAAAGTGCTGAAATCAGAATGTGCAGCAGAATTTGCAGCTAGAACGTTAACGTCTTTACATGAGCGTGAGAGAAGTCCTTATTCTTTTGGACCTAATGATATGTATAACTGCTAATTTTGATAAAATTGTTACTATAGTAACACAATTATTGTGAAAACAAAAATATCAATGTTTTCAAGAATCAAAACAGGTAGGAAAGAGAAGTGGAAGAACCGTCTCCAGCGCTACGAGGCTTCACAAGGAAGTTATTTTGAGGGTGACAATATTAAATTGTAGTTACATTCGAATTAAAAGGTTCAAGAAACCAGTCTCATCACTTAATTGACAGACCTCGTATCGTATAGTGATTAACGTTTTCAATCTGGTAGAATATGTTAATCAATGATTGTAGCTTTCGCAGTTATACAGGGTGACTTTGAAGTTGAGTCATTAATTTTCAGATAATGATTGCAGAAGGAATATAAACCAAAATATGTGTGTAAAAATAAAATAAAAATTAAAAAAAATTTTTACCTTGTTTTATAAAGTATCCTCCCGACAAGTATTTCAGTGCGGACCTGTATTTGATCGTGAGGTCCCCTGTGAGGTCTTAAGTCACCTGATTCACGAGCCCGTTGTACTACATTAACAAAGGCACGAGGGGTTGGTTGCACTCGATTGGGAAACCGATCCGCATAAACATGTGCCATTTTTTATTTCGTTTGAGCCACGCAACAGATACAACTATTCACTGACACTGACTGTATACAAATGAATGAAATAATTCGTTCCAAATTCTTTCGCTTTTTTGTTTCCGATGCGATGAACCGATACGACGGATTATATCCGTTGTCGCCAAACACGAGCACATTGAGACAGGGCGGTACTCAAACTTCCAAAGGGCTATAACTTTGTTACTTTAATTTTACCAGAAAAATGGTAAAGGAAAAAAACATTTCTTTTGATCAGATCTACTCACTGTTAAAATAAATGACTCAACTTCGAAGTCACCCTGTATAGCGTTACCTTTATAGTGCGGGATTAAGCGGGATCTTGCGCGAGATCGATGAATCCCGCCTATAAATCCCACTGGATTGAATGAGCTGCGAGATTAAAATCCCTAATACGTACATACACAGCGAAAATCATATCACTATTTCTGATACAGTCGGATAAAAATAGGTCTGGTCTCCGGCGTGACTCGCGTATCTTCTGGTTACCGGATAGACTTTCTCAACAGCCTGTGGGTATGGTTAACTAGCACCCATAGAAGCATAAAACTGCCCACGCCCTATGCATCACTGCCTTCCGACATCGCAATGCCTTTGCCCTTTCATTCATTCATACTACAGTGCCGCTAGAGTGCTCCCAAGAGAGGACGCTATTAGTGGATTAAAGTATCTTGAACATCACTTTAATAAAATCTAAATCGACCACGATGAATCCCTTTGATAGGGATCCACCGATGAGATAAACGGTCTTTCGCACTTCACGTGAAGCGCGTTTTTTCGTTTATCTTGAGGGCTCGTGAAACATTAATCATTTTGCCAGGAGTGTTTCTCGCCTTTCAGACATTTCATGCGTACTTACTGGGGTTAAATGATTCGAAAAGCGCCGGTCCACGCTACCTTCCTTTGAATTACATTCGATATTAGGTAAAATAAAAAATTTGTGCGAGTTTCTTCTCATCGCTGTCTGTAGGTTTTTAGATAGATGTCCACTATGGATCTTCATGATGGTATCCATGTTTGAAATTGGACGGTAGAGAAAAGATTCATCTAGATCTACTACATGTATTACAATCAGAAGTGAGATCGCTGCCAAGTCTCCGGCAAAACACCAGTAGTAAAAAAAAATTAAACTTATCTTTGGTCGTTTTCATTTCCCATACCGAGCGCCTAAATATAGCAGAAATTGTGGATTTATCAGTTTTCTTGACAAATATTTAAAAAGTCATTGGATTAGTCCATAGGACGTAACATTAGGTTCCTTTTTTTAAAGATTAGTATAAACGTGGACGAACATTGAGAAGAAGCGACAGCCAGGGAACCGTACTGAGACTTGTCAACAGGTCTCGCTTGACTTTTCTTCCGTTTCCTTTCATTCAGTGAGCGTAAAATTTGTTTGATTAACCCTCCGGCGGGCGCGCCTTGTCAACTCTTATGAGTGGGTGCACTGCGCCTATTGCACTGCATTCAGAATTTTGACCTTTATGCTTTAGTTTTTAAAAAAAAATTACATTTATATTAACAGTATAGCTGGTTATTATCTATGAAACGTTTTATTGAAATAAATACGGTGTTAATTTGAAATACACTCTAAAATAAACCGCTAAAGTTACAAGTGAATAAAAGGGTACAGTGAAATGAAAAGACAGAAAACAACTTAAATTATCTGGTTAATTAATATCCATATTTTCATTCGCATTATCGTCACACTCATTACATGTTATACTTATACTGCTGTGCTTCTTGCAAGCATTTCTTTTACATATCTTACATGTAGATTTTGTTCTATTATTTTTGTGTTTTCCACAAAGAAAACAAATACCAGGTTTTACAGTAGTGGGTTCCATCTCATTGTTTCTCTTATAGTTTTCCAAATAAGCAGAAATATCTTTAGGCAGCGTCTTAATAGAACTTCTTTCTTCTAAATTCTCTTTCATAAGATCTAAGGAAAGTTTTTTCAAAAATAATCTTCTTCGGTCCTTATTTTCAACATTGTTGAACATAAAAACAACTCGGACATTTATACCAGCAATATCAAGATATCGATAAAATAAAGAAAGAGGCTAACGGCTCCTAATTCTCGATGTACTGTAGGATGGGTACATCTGGTCTACAGTATCGACACCCCCCTTTGTGGCGTTGTAGTCTAAATTTACCACAGGCTTCTTGGTAACTTCATCTACGTCACTGGTATTGTGCACTGTTGAAAGGAAAATAACAGCTTTGCTTCTTTTTGGTACAGTTGAAACCAAAGAACAATCATATTGAAAGCCGAAAATGCATGAATTAATATCTCTATCTTTACGAGCCAAGAATTCAAAAGGTATATCTCTTTTATTTTTCTTCAATGATCCAAGAAAGGTAATGCCCTTTTGTAGGAGATATTCCGCCAATGGAAAGCTACTGTAATAATTATCAGTAGTAAGATTCCTTTTTGAACCCTCAATCGGAACTACTAATCTTTTGACAATGTCATCTGGTTTGTTGGACTTCAAGTAAGGACCTGGCATTTTTTTTCCGCAATAGACTTCGAAGTTATATGTGTAAAATGCCTTGGCATCACATAGTGCATATATTTTAAGTCCATATTTGGCAGGTTTGTTGGGAATATATTGAACAAAGCCACCGTCCTCTAAATGGATGTGGCATTTCGTCGATCGTCACGAAATCACTTACAATGAAATTGGCAATGCAGTTACTCACAAATGTTTCATGAAAGTCACAAATTGGTACGAGCTTGTCACTTGACTTCCTATGTTCTCTAGAATTCAAGTCATCAAATCTAAGGGCTCGAAGAAGAAACTTGAATCTTTTGTAGCTGATTAATGCACGTAAAATGATGTGACCATCTGCGGGATCACATAATTCGCAACAGATTGTGTGCCTTCCTTTTTTCTGCCGATAAAATATAGAGCACCAAACAAAGCTCTGATGTCAATTCTTGTGGTATCATGGCAATCCCTGGCCCTAGAATATTCAACAACAGATCTCTTTTTTTGAATATATATGTTAGTATTAGTAACAATATCTTCGATCATATCTTCTGTGATAAATACATTGAAAGCATCTATTTCTTTGGGAGTATTTTTAGCGGCTGCTCTGGGACCTGGTAGTAATTTGATGATATTTTTTGATTCAGTTTTCGCAGAAGGTAGAGGAGTACTTTTCCAAATCGTCTCTTGATCTTTTCCTATAAAGAACTGGTCATCATCTTGCCGTTCGAAGACGTCTCCCAAGTTCATATCACTGTCACATTCAGGTTGTTCAGAATCGCTGCTATATTGGTCTTCTTCCACTGTCTCATCTGATTCGGATTCCAACTCACTTGGATCATCTTCTTCAGCCCTTTCCTGTTCAAATTCTTTCATTGCTTGCTCAACTTCTTCAGCTAACTCTTCAGGGGTTAAAAATCTTCGCGACCTAGAAAAAGAAACAAAAAGTGTGTAAAGCTAGTCAGTAGCATTTTTACACATCATTTATCAAATTAGTAACAATTTGTGTCGATGGTTTTAATAAATTCAAAAAATTCATTCACAATGTATGAAAATTATTATCTAATCTACAATAAAAACAAAGAAAAATATACTTACATGATGAGGCGCGCCGCGGCAAATACACCGCAAATTTGACACGTCACCAATCAAAGTCTTGTACTAACTGAGCCGCTAGCCGCGAGATGGTCATACATATTATAGGTGGGGGTAAATCGACCGAACGAGGAATACCTAAACAAGCAACCGAATCGGTGCACTGATATCGTTTCTATAAGCCCAAAATATAATTGTGCGGCTTTTTGCCGCTGACGCGCCCTCCCGAGGGTTAACACGAGAAAGCATCGTGTCACCCATAGTGGCCTTTGTGAATACTATACGGATTAACTCAAGACGCGCGTTCATACCCACTATAAACTAAAATCATATCGACAAGTTTGATGTTATTGCTGTTTGAGTGTGCCATTTTTATTTTTTCCTCTTAGAACCGATTTATAATAGTTTTGTTTACCTAGGCAGTCTTCACCTGAGTTAAATAATCATGCGCGCCATATCTTTCCGCTTCTCACCTGATCGAGATGCAGGACCGGATTAAGTTTGTTTAGGTTTGATCGACTTTGCGGAGTCTAATGTCGGTTATCATAAGACCTTGGTGTAAAATAAGCCGCTTATTTTTCCTAAATCTATATGCCGTATAAAGTCTCAACTTTGAGGACAAAAGGACCACCGTGGTGGCCGAGCAATTGTACAGTAATGATTGATTGATTAACTGATTGACTGACTGATTGGTTGATTAATTGATTGATTGCAGCAGTACTTTTTTCCACACGATGTCCTCACTCTTTACAAGTCCCAGATAAGACCTAGCCGTGAGTATTGCCTACACATTAGGGATGCGGCCGCCCCGACTACATTATACATGCTCAAAGCTGTTCAGCGGAGTGCTACTCAACCGATCGATGGCTTTTTTCAATCAGACAGTTCCGGAACCCTTTCGCACCAGCGGGCCGTCAGTGATCTTGCTCTCTTGTAACGCTACACCAATGGCCTTTGCCCTCAGGGTTCTCCTCCATGATGCCGCCTGGCGATGTGCCTGCCAGACAGACCGGCCTGATTTCCGCCTCCCATCCTAACTGCGCAAAACTTCGTACATGCAGAACTGGCCGATGTGATCGCTCATCTGTCTCTAGGCTGTTGAGGTTGTTGAACATCCTACAAGAAGAGGCTTTTCCCAGTTCTATTAACCTTAGGCAGTTCAAAAATCAGATTGATCGATTTATTGACTAATTGACAGATTGAGAATAATAATAATAATCATTATTATTATATTAATGATAATAATAATTATTATTATCATTATTAATACTATTATTCAAAATTTTTACAAACAACATTCGAATAAATACGAACGATCCCATAGAAAGGAATACAAGTTCCTTGTGCATGAGCCATGTGACTATTTACAGTATACTAAATTTTTATACCTCTCATTTTATCAACGTTTATTAGCGTAAGTTGACAGTAAGCACAATGAAATATCTCAATATTTAATTTGAAGAATAAGTGAACATCCTGAATGGTAAAACTAAGGAGTAGGTCATTCATTTGCTGGCTCCAGAAATATGGGGAAATTTTATTCCAAATAAGTATTCTTTAGGTCGATAGCTTGATGAATTTTAGATCGAGGACTGATATCTTGAGCTGATGATTGATTGATTGATTGAATGATTGACTGAATGATTGATTGAATGATTGATTGATATGATTGAATGATTGATTGAATGATTGATTGAATGATTGATTGAATGATTGATTGAATGATTGATTGAATGATTGATTGAATGATTGATTGAATGATGATTAATGATTGATGATGATTGATTGAATGATTGATTGAATTATTGATTGAATGATTGATTGAATGATTGATTGAATGATTGATTGAATGATTGATTGAATGATTGATTGAATGATTGATTGAATGATTGATTGAATGATTGATTGAATGATTGATTGAATGATTGATTGAATGATTGATTGAATGATTGATTGAATGATTGATTGAATGATTGATTGAATGATTGATTGAATGATTGATTGAATGATTGATTGAATGATTGATTGAATGATTGATTGAATGATTGATTGAATGATTGATTGAATGATTGATTGAATGATTGATTGAATGATTGATTGAATGATTGATTGAATGATTGATGATGATGAATGATTGATTGAATGATTGATTGAATGATTGATTGAATGATTGTTTGAATGATTGATTGAATGATTGTTTGAATGATTGATTGAATGATTGATTGAATGATTGATTGAATGATTGATTGAATGATTGATTGAATGATTGCTTGAATGATTGATTGAATGATTTATTGAATGTTTGACTGATTGACTGACTGATCGAATGAGTAAGTGATTTTCTGGTTGACAGATTGATTAATAGATTGATTGATAGATTGATTGATAGACTGATAGATTGAGGGATGGATAGATTGATAGATTTACAGACTGATAGATTGATAGATTGACAGACTGACAGATTGACGGATTGACAGATCGACAGATCGACAGATCGACAAATCGAAAGATCGACAGATAGACAGGTCGATAGGTCGATAGGTCGGTAGATCGATTGATCGATAGGTCGGTAGATCGATAGATCGATAGATGGATAGATCGATAGATCGATATATTGATAGATTGAAAGATTTAAACACCGGCAGATACACCCACGTAGCTTATAATAAATTAGATGACCTGATCACTCAAGTATGCACTCACAGTATATCTAATAAAAGTTCTTTAATATTTTGCTTCAAAATTCTATTAGATGTTGTCTTTAAATTTGTTGATAGTCTACTATAAATCCTTATACACGTGTGCTTTGGACTGTGTTTCGGTTTTGGTAAGCCTATGTCACGAAACTTCCACCAGGGACAGGTTTCTAGCACTACAGATGTGTAAAGTATTCAGCACTTGATAGATCCTTGCGGCACACCCATGTATGGGTAGTGCATGTTTGATGAACGATTTTCTGTTTCTCCGCAGTTTGTTCTCTCATTTAGATAGCTCTTAAACCATGCAAGAGCAATTTCTCTGATTCCCTAGGTTTCAACTTCACGAATTAATAAGGGTTGTTCAACTAGATCAAAGATTTTGCTCAAATTCTCAAAAAAAAATTAAAAAAATATATGACAGGATATATTTTATAGGTGTTATATTTACCGAGAAGATTTACACTTTGATGTAACACCCCAATATAGTTATTAACTATTTCATTCTGCTCTGCAACGCCCGAGAGTCGCACCCTCAACGATTAGAAAGTTTTCCAGCATATTAGGTATTGAAGCAACTTCATACATTATGGATTACGATAGAAAGTTTTAGCGGAGTTCCGGAACAATATGGAATACGGACAATGCACTACTAATTACAGCGATATTAGCAGTCCGTTTTATGGCATGCGCTTTTCTGTTCATTGTCTTCTGTTTTAGCTGATTCACTGTGGTCACTTCTACTTCAGCAGCGCTTAGATAGTCGAGCAAATATGTATATTTACATACAAAGTTGTTCTGGATGTCATATTTAAAACCGTAACACTCGCGTATTCAGATGAAATCTAGTAATGCACAAGCAAACTGTTTAATAGTACAGAGAAATTATGAACACTTTATTATCTAGGGTCCCATGATATGTTCATGACATGATAAGACATGTTAATGTATGTCATTCGGTTGACTACGAACAGACTGAAATGTCGTCAAATAGGTTGATTCTGCACCTCCCATGCAACGTTGCCAGTTGTTCGGCATAAGTAACCCATCTGAGAAAGAAGTCAGCTACGAGCTTGTAGAATAAAAAAATTAATGAATCAGGTCAGTTAATCAGGACAGTAAGTCTATAGTCGCCTCCCAAATTGGGGTATTGCAATGTAAAAATGTTTCCGCTAGCCTAACGGCAGTACCGACCGTCTTATATTTTATTAAGTGCAACCTGTAAGTTATACTCTGAATTTGTTATTATTTCTCAGAGAAAACAGCAATAGAGAATAAAAGGAAACATGAATGCCCTGCCCTATTTAGTTTTTTCAGTAATTTATAAATAATCTGATTATAACAACTCATGTGATACAACAATATAAGGCCTGCTTTAAAGGGAACTGCATTTAGTATTGACACCACCACACCAATTCAATAGCATGATCAAAAATAGACTTGCGTGCTTTCACCATAACCCTACGTTAGATTTAGTCACGTAATGCAAACATGGTATATCAAGCAATTAAGTGTCAAGTCAGGACCTGCATACTATGCTTTTCTAGAAACTTAACTTAATTTCAAGTTGGTCTTGACCTAAGGGGTAAAATTTGGTGGAATTTCATATTAAAAAATTACCGAAAGTGTGTGCGATTTTCTCTGTTATTCATATCACGTATATAAATTTCTGTGAGTATAACTTACAAGAAAATAAAAAACTGACCCCTACCTTGAAATGTTGAGCTCCCAAAACACTCCCAGTTCAATTTTAAGGGTTATTATGTAAAATGTTGATGAACCTAATTTGGTAATCCTTAGAATTCTGAGTTTTGTGTTACATCAACTGTGAAAAATATGATACATACTTGAATAAATAAAAAAAATCGACTAAAAGACTAATTGATTAGCCATTTATTGGCGTTTTTATTCATAGAGTCGAAAATGACAATATTTAGCTTCAAATGTGTTGATTTTGGTAAAAAGGCATGAAAGTGAAAAAATCGGTCTTGGCCCTTGATTTTTTGACCGTCCGCTTTACGTTACTCCTGGATAATTTTGATGTGGATTCAATAGTGCTTGAGATGTGCAATAATGAAGATTTGGCGTGCTTAGAGAAACCACCTTGTATATCCGTAAGAGCTAAATTCATAACTCGTTTTGGTACACACTACCTACCTATCATTTTACTGAGTTCACTTAAATAAGGATCACCCTGTACACTGCAATATGGTCATGGCGGCTAGGCTGTAGTTGCCATCTTTTTCCAGTTCCATCTTATATCGGAGACTGAAAACCACCATTATGCAGATTTCATTGTCCGCCGCTATGGATAGCTCTGTACTGCTGTATCCAAGCCATTCTGTCAAATTCTTTATCCAGGACGTTTTCCTTCTTCCCATATTTCGTATAATGAGTTGTAACGTGAAAGTATTCCAATATTTCGTTCCATTCGTCATAGCTATAGCCAAAATGTTCCATCAAAAATATTGCTTCTTGAGAGGTTCCATTACATTGCACGTAGGTGGTAGTAACTAGTTCATTTCTCAAAGATGCGTTTAAAAAAGTGAGAGGAGTATGAAATATTTTTTGTCTTCTCCGAAGGAAAATGTTTTAACTTCTATGCCACTTTTGTTGTTTCATCCCAAAAAATTTACGTGCTTATTTGCTAAGCTTTTCTTACTAGAATAATTTTATAGATTTGTCCGCCCCGGAAATGTTCTTTGTTTTTTTAAAGTTATCTTCAGCGCTGCCTCCCAGTAAGAGTGTACTTTCCGGAACCATATGTATAAGAACATTCCGGGATATTTTTCAATGCACCAGTTGCCTTATAAATATCAGTTTTTTGTAACACCATGTATAAAACTTCGAGTACCAAAAAGAATCTTGTGGCTGTATTTGAATCTAAAATTGCAGATGTGTATAATTCTTATTGCTACACTTACTAGGGGACCCTTTAGATTTCCGAAAACGCCCAACATACCAGAGTGATAGTTGAAGAAATGAGATTTCGACATGAGAAAAGTAAGTGCATCAATCTTCTTGACTCGATTGTTTAAAAGGATTGTCAATAATTCCGCCATTCCTAAGTATTGGGAACAACCTCCTTTTATAACAATTTTGGCGTTAGAAATGGATACCAAGAATTCTTAGAAATTTATTGAGTGAGACGTTGAAAATGAGGACAACCTCCTCAACAGTTGTTTTCCGCATTGCCTTATATATGCCTGGTTCAACATCGCGTACGAGGATGGAACCAATTTATCATCCGACTACAATTTGTCCCCATTGAAAGGGACGCTATCTGTAACGGAACACATACCGCGACATTTTAGAAAAACTTCTTCTCGAAGGCACTTATTAATCATTGCCGAAGTTGATATATCAAGAAAACTCCTCGAAAAGTACTCGTACTTGCTTATGAGTATGCTTTCAAGAGCTTTCATGCGCGCAATTACGCTCGGAGGTTCTATACTGTAGGATAAGCTCGTATTTGACATCAACAAATATAAGAGTCAGGTAATGGTCTCTGTACTTTGGATGCGCTAATGGAAAGGGGCAGTTTTAATATACTCAGTGACGTTAGAAGTGTTACGCCCAGAAAATATAATTTCTTCAACTTGTCTTTTTTGCAACATGATGACTATATTTAAAGCATGCAGTGGCAACAAGGTCAACGTTACCTTTACTAACATGTTATCTCTTAGTTTTTGTGGAGAAAGCAGTTTGTGAGAGCTGAGTAGTACAGATATTCTTTAGTTATTGCCCTTTCAATTATGTACTAGTGTTAGGCATAACAAAATGATTCGAGTACGAAGACGTTCAAATGTTCACCGTGTTAGCGACTTTGACAGGGGTAAAATTATTGCCTGTCGAGATATTGGTTTGTCCTATCTCGAAATTGGCCGCCGTGTTCATTGTACTGCAATGACGATAATGCGTGTGTATTGTGTGTCGATAGAAGAAGGTAGATGAACACGAAGAAGGCCAACTGTTCTACCAAGGCATACCACAACGACAAGATAGGCGGTTCAGACAACTAGCCGTACGAGACTGTTTTGCTACTACGCGTTAGATAGCTGACCAATGGATTGAAGTTACTATAGGTATCACCGCATTCGAGCTTTTTTTTACCGTCCACGGTTAATGCTTCCTCTGACTGCGGACTAGTGTCGTCAACATTTGAACTCTAGCAGAGAACGGCAGCATTGGGAGGCAGAATGGCATAATGTCATTTTCAGCGATGAATCGCAATTCTGTCTAGGTATGCGCGATGGTCTTAGAAGGGTAAGACGCCGCCATGGAGAAAGGCGTGATATTGGATTTGCTGTTGGGAAGCATGTACGCAAGACTGTTCGAGTAATGGTTTGGGGGCTATTGCCTATGCCTATGCCGATCACCCCTTCGCTTTGTTCAAGGCAATATGACTGCTGCGCATTATGTTGATGTCCTACAAACCACTTTACTACTGTATCTAGAGGGACATCCACACGTCCTTTTTCAGCAAAACAACTCACATTCCTATATTGCTCGTCGTACTACGGACTTTCTTCACGAAGCAAGCGCTAATTTTTTGCCATGGTCAGTTCGTTCACCGGATTTAAATCCCATCGAACATGTGTGGGATATGATGAGGAGGAGACTATCCACTTTGCAGCATCTGCCACAGACTCTGCCACAGCTAATCCATGAATTTCAAGTTGATTGGAATCAGGTGCCACAATCAGACATTGATAATCTCATTTCGTCGATGACGGAGGTTATTCAGATGCGGGGTCGCCCAAATCTGTGCAGTATATCTCTTCATACAAAATGTTTTGAGAATATCGCTACGTTATTCTTCACCGAAAGGAAAAAATGGAGGTGCAAAGTGCAAGTCGACGCCTAATACTCCAGCGTCTGACGTTATAGTGCTTCGTCATGAAGTAGAATGCCTCAATCGTGAGAAAGAGTTACTAGTGAACCTTAACAGTGAACTAAGATGCAACAATGAGCTCCTCAAGGAAAAATTATCACTTACAAACAGTGAATCATCATCCTACGCTGCAAAAACAAGGGGGCCATTTCTTAACCAGGCAAACACAGGTACTGTTTCTTGTAGCACAGCCAAAAAAAGTCAAAATAAACACATACTATCATCAGCTGGGATTATTGTTAAATCGAACAATAACTTGATATCTAATACTGACGTGTTAAATGATATTAAAAATAATATTAACCTCAAGGATCTTCAACTGTGTTTAAGTGGTATGAAGAAAATTCGCAATGGTGTAGTTATTTGCTGCGATGATGACAAATCGTTGGGAAAACTAAAGGAACATGTTTCTAACAAATTAGGAACGAAATATGAAGTTAGTAATACTAAGCTGTATAATCCCCGAATAATGATTAAAAATATTCAGATTCCTGAAAACTCCAGTGTCGCTGACATTATTGACAATATTTCATCTATTAATGACCGTCAAGATCTACAAAATCGTGAAATGAAATTTGTAACGAAATTAAACTACCCTAACGCTACACATTTGGTACTTGAGATGTCACCTGAGGTGAGAAGTCTCTTTATGTCACGTCAATATGTATATGTCGGATTCAGCAAATGCTTCGTTGCAGACCATGTTAGGGTGGTGCGATGTTTCAAGTGCAGTGCAATAGGTCAACTTGAAAAAGACTGTAAGTTGTCCATTGTGTGTTCTTCATGCAGCTGTGAACATCGATATAAAGAATGCTCGTCCGAAATCCTTAGGTGCGTTAATTGTGTTAAAAGCAACGAAAAATATAAAACTAAATATGATGTTTGCCATTCGTCGAATGACGAAGGTTCGTGCTTGGTGTTACAACATTACATAAATAATCTTAAATCTAAAATCAATTATGGAACATAAAAAATATATTAGAGTAGCTCACATAAATGTAAGGTCGTTACTTTCCAATTTTGCCGATTTTGTAAAGTTAGTTTTTGAAAAAAAATTAGATATAGTTGCTGTATCGGAAACTTGGTTGTCCGAATGTACTAAGTCTGAAACTGTCAATATCCCTGGCTTCAGCTTTTGTAGAAATGATAGGCCATCCCGTGGTGGTGGTGTCGGTATTTATATTAGAAGCAACATCAAGTACGAGGTACTTACTTCCTGTACAGATGCTTGCTTGGAGCATATGTTCATTAAATTTAAAATTGGTCACTGTAGTTACTGCCTAATGTATAGACCTCCGAGTGAAAATGTTTTGAATGCTATCGAATGTCTCGATAATTTGCTACCTGGCCTAGTCACTGCATACGACAATTTAATCATGTTAGGTGATCTAAACGTTAACTTATTGATAAAAAATAAAATCAGTGAATGTTTTTAGTCATATGGCTTTACACAAGTTATCGAAGATCCCACTCGTATTACTGAGACAAGTAGCACTCTCTTGGATCCCATATTTCTGTCTGATGTTGAGGTTTGCGGTGACAAGGGTACCATCAACGCTGATATCATTAGTGACCATCAAATGGTTTTCTGTGACCTACTTTGTAGTTTAAATAAAGAGCATAAGTATGTGGCTTTCAGAGACTATAAACACTTCGACTTAGATAACTTCAACCGAGACTTGCATCAAGTGAACTGGGAGCAGATCTTATACTTTAGTGACGTTGAAACCAAATTGAAATTTTTGACTGACAACATCAATGCCATCTTTGATTTACATTGCTCAATTCGGACAGTGCGTGTCACTAGACCGAAAGCACCATGGTTGACCGCCAATTTGAAATTAATTTTCAAGGAAAGAGGATAGAGCGCTGTCTAAATTTAAAACCAATCCGTCTGTTCAAAATTGGAATAATTACAAATCTTTGAGAAATTTTGCATTACAGTCGTTACGGAATGAAAAGTCTGCCTTTTTGGAGCATTTAAAAAATCAGAGAAATTCCTCTTTATTATACAAATCTTTAAGAAATATGCGCGTTCAAGCAATTAAATCTTCTGAAATCCCATCAACGCTCACATACCCTTACAAAGTCAATGAACAGTTTTTCAAAACAGTGATGAAGCGTGCTTTGAAAAAATACTTTACTACAGAACAAATAACATTTTGCAAAGAAATTCATTTTCTTTTAAGCTAGTTGATCTAGATCTGATTAAAACAGTCATCTGCAGTATAAAATCCAATGCTTCTGGAACGGATGGTATCACGTTACAAATGTTAAAGTTATGCTTTCCAGTAATTGGCATTCATCTGCTACATGTTATTAATATTTGCTTGGAAACTGGATACTTTCCCGACCTTTGGAAGCTAGCTCTGGTGACTCCTCTGCCGAAATTGTCTAATCCGATATCCATCGCTGACCTCAGACCAATAAGCATATTGCCAATAATGTCTAAAATTTTAGAACGAGTAACTCATACACAGATTCTAGATCATCTCAATGCACATAATATAATCCCCACCCATCAATCAGGCTTTCAGAAAAACCGCAGTACAACTACAGCCTTGTCTTATCTCATTGTTAGCATCATATCTTCCATCGACAGTAAAAACATGAGCTTGCTGGTACTGTTAGACTTTTCCAAGGCCTTCGATACGCTTAACCATCGACTACTTATTGCCAAGTGCCGCTACTATGGCTTCGATGAAGTTGCCTGCAACTTTTTTAAGTCATATTTAAGGGAACGTAGGCAAAAAGTAAATATCAGTAATCAAATTTCGACATCAAGGTACATTCAGTCAGGTGTTCCACAAGGCTCAGTACTGGGACCATAGATGTTTTTACTTTACACTGCAGATTTACATGATAACTTCAAGAATACACATGCTCACTTTTTTGCTGATGATACGCAGGTGAAGTGTGATTTTAATGCCGACAATGTCCAGGAGTCCATGATGCTAGTAAATGCGGAACTCGATAGTGTTAATAGGTACTGCAGCTCTCACAACTTGAGACTAAATCCCTCAAAATGTTCTGACATATTACTTGGCAATAAAAGTTTATGTGAAAACCTTAAACCATTAATTCACATCAAAGTTAATGGGGAGGAAATTATTTTTTCTGAAATAGTAAAAAATTTGGGCATTCACTTTGACTCTGACTTACGTTTTAACTCCCATCTGAATAATGTCTTGAAAAATTGTTATCTATCCCTCAGGCTTCTATTTGCAAACAAACAGATTCTGCATAGAAACATAAAAATTAGATTGTGTCAAAGTTTAGTTATTTCTAAAATGTTATATGGCTTATTCATATATTACCCATGTTTGACGTCTATTAACGCAAAACGTTTGCAGATAATGCAGAATACCTGTGGGCGGTTTATCGAAGGCCTGAGAAAGTTCGATCATGTATCACACTTGTATCGTAATCTTGCATGGCTAAGCGTTCAAAACCCTTTCAAATATTCCATTCTCAGCTTTACTCACAAGATCATACTAACATCATCCCCTCAATACCTCAGCTGTAAACTTGTTCCAAGGGCGTCTGTGCATAATCTTCAGGTTCGTAACCGTGACACCTTAACTATGCCAATACACCGCACATCACTTTTTAGACGAACTTTCACATACAATGCAAAATTATATTACAATAGCTTAAGCCAGGATCTGAAGACTATCCAGTCTTCCCGGAGTTTTAAAACTCAGTTAAAAAGATATTTACAAGAATTTATAGCTAAATTGGCACAAATAGTCCTATTATAATGTAACCTATTATCTCTTCTTCTTTTTATAGCTAAATTGGCATAAATAGTCCTATTATACTGTGACTTAATCTTTGTAGTTTCACTTTTTTTGTATAACTTGTTTTTTTTTCACTTTTGTACGGGGTTAGATGGTGGAATAGCAGGTGCTAAATCTCGCCCCATGTAATGTACCATGTTTTGGTCAATAAAGACGATTATTATTATTATTTTCTTTTCTTATTACTTGTGAATAAAATTTCTTGAGAATAAATCGAACTAAAAAATTAAAAATAAATAATAGTTTAAAAAACAAAAAAAAACACGCTTTTATAGCAAACCAAACTAAAAAGTAGGAAATAATTTTGAATTACAAAGAGTTTACAGTAGTAGATGGTCGAACAATCAATCAAAATTAATGACTTCAAAGTAAAATTATAATAAAATTTAAGTTATTAACAGAATCATTCAATTCAGAGTAAAGACTGTGGGGTGCATTTTGCCACATTTTCATAACTCGCCTCTCGTAGACAGTTTCCTATAGAATGATTGTAACATTTAATATATCAAGCACCCCACGCTCGTTACTGTGAATTGAATTATTCTGTTAATAACTTAAATTTTATTATAATTTTATTTTGAGGTCATTAATTATAGTTATTCGACGATCTACTACTGTAACTCTTTTATTTTCTACTTTTTAGTTGGGTTAGCTATAAAAGCGTGTTTTTTATTTTTTTTAAACTATTATTTATTTTTATATGGGCCGAAAAAAAAAGTAAACCCTGTATCTAATAGCATTTTTATGCAAATTCAATGCTGTATCATAATATGTAACATTTGTTTTCTTGGTTAAGTTCATTTATTTATCACAACTCATTAACTGCAGAACGGTACCTTCAATTCTTTCAACATGATCTAGAAGATTGTCTGGATAATTTACCTTCAGAGCAGGTTAATAGCTATTGGTTTCAACAAAACGATACTCCTGCGCATATCTCTAGGCAAGCTCGAGAGTATCTTCCTCAGCGATTTCTCGGAAGTTGGATTGGAACCTGCAGTGAAGATTATCAACATACTTTTGAAAATGAGCAGCAGGTACGAAATGGAAGCATTTAGTATGATTACATCAGCAATGTTACGTGATGTTTTGAGTTCCACTTTTAGAAGGTCATCTTTATGTTTAGAAAATAATGATAGCCTATTTGAACATCTGTTGTGAATGAAATAAGAATTATGTTAAAAATATATCCGTTATTCTGAATATCACTAGATTAAGCACCATTTTATAAAATGTTACCCCATCATATAATCATTTGATATGCATCTATCAGTAATCACAAAATATTACATCAAGCATTTATTTGTAATGCCTAATTGAAGTAAAAAAGAATCAGAAACACAGTTTTCTTTATAACTATGAAAACAAATGTAACATGCACTTTTTTTCGGATCATACAAAAAATAAAGTTGATGATAGTGTCTCAAAAATGAAACGTCAGGCACCAAATTTAAAAACACCAACGTGCAGTTGTGATGGGCGCATTGTATACATCATGTATAATAAATACACAATTGTATACGCATATAAATATACTAAGTGACATATAAATCCGAACACCCAGTTTAAATGGTTTTATTTTAATAAAAGTTGGTGAATGTATTTATTTTACTGTAAATAACAAGTGAAAAAATGTTCAGCCTTATCAGTCAGACATTCCGGTTTTTATACTGCTTTTTTTTTAATTCACTAACGCTCTAAAAATGAATATTTCAGCCGCAGTAAAGAATCAACGTTGGCGGATTTTGGTTCTTGACATCCTTTACGATCGGTTACGATGCCTAGAGTACGGAGACCTGTACGATTTCGTCAACTTAGTGAGTTTGATAGGGGCCGTATAGTAGTATATATAACAGACCGTGAAGATCGCCGCCTAAAATTATTGGCCTTAAGGGACCGTTTCTCCACTACCAGGTCCATTGCAAATGAATGGTTTGCAGAACACGGAAGACCTATTGGCATGCGAAGTGTTTACCGACGAATGAGAAGTTTTGGCTTGTTTTCATACCGGCCACACTGGGTCCTCCCTTTAACTCGAGAACACCGACGTAATCGCCTTGAGTGGTGCAGACAACGGTCACTCTGGGATCAGGAATGGAACAGTACTGTCTTTAGTGACGAGTCTCGATTTTGTTTAGGCATGCACGATGGTCGTGCCAGGGTTAGAAGGCGACGTGGTGAAAGGAGGAATCCACAGTTTTTTGTTGAAAGAGATGTTCATCACACTGTTGGAGTTATGGTTTGGGGTGCTATAGCTTATGGTTCCAGGTCACCTTTAATCTTCATCAGAGGTAACATGACCGCGCAGCGTTATATCCACGAGGTTCTAGAACCCCATCTTTTACCCTATCTTGACACCCTGGCAGATCCAACTTTCCAACAAGATAATGCCCGACCACATGTTGCAAGAGTCACAATAGACTTCTTTCAACATAATTATGTCACATTGTTACCATGGCCACCAAGATCTCCCGACTTATCCCCAATTGAGCACGTGTGGGATATGATGGGTAGGAGATTGCTCAATTTGCAACGTCCTCCTCAGACTCTAGAAGCACTTCGAGAGGAGTTGGTGGTTGGCTGGAATGAGATACCACAGGAGGACATTGACCATCTGATCAGAAGCATGCCTAGGCGCGTTGGAGAATGCGTAGCACATCAGGGTGCAACCACACATTATTAAAGGTCAAAGGGCTTTAAAGCAGTGCAATCATTTTGAAATTTTTATCATTTACTTATTATGCTTCATTAAGTACTTATACGAAATTTTATTAAAATAAAACCATTCAAACTGGGTGTTCGGATTTATATGTCACTTAGTATATACGTCTCGATATTCACGTATACAATGTACACAATGTATTCAATAGCAAATCATAGTTTAACTACTTGCATACAGTGCTGGTGAAAGTCCTTTTCCCTTTTAGATTCCCATCTGTACGAAGAAGAGAGAGAGGGGGAGCAGCGGGCACCACTTCTGTAGAAAGAGTGCGCCACACACTACGTTGCCTGGCACAACAGTGATGAAGGCCACAGAACGCGACTGTAACTTGCTGCAATGCCTTGTTTTCTACGCCCAAATACACGTCTCTGGCGAATCGGTTCAGGATCAATTCCGGATCGATCCTAATGGTTATCCGATTTTATGTGGAACTGAAAGTTCAGGATCGCTACCAATTCTGCAACGTTGCATTATTAGTGTTTGACTGTGAAAGCAGTTAATAAATAATGAGAAATAGTTTTAAATAAATTAGGAACATTTCTTAGGTAAAATAAAACAACTTTTCCATTTTTAAACAAATATTTTTTAAAGTTGTCGGTTCACTGTTCACCAACTTTCTGACGTTTGTGAATAAACCTAACTTCACTTATGCTATTTTATACATTGTCTTTATCATTGTATACATTCTATCCATTGTATACGCAATGTATACATTGTATATGCATTGTATACATCGATACGTAGACAATTAATGTATGTACGCGTAAGCGCCCATCACTGCCAACATGTAAAGCCTAAAAAGCGCCAATGAAAAAGCCCCATCAGTTTTTAGACATTTCTTGAAATAAAGTCAGAACAAGACAAACACAATTTTCCAAAGTTTTAGTTTTTCCCAAATACCTCAATAGGCCATGAAACTTTTACAAGTTTTTCATCGGCATGTAAATATACCCCAAAGAGCGCAGCGTTTTCTTAATTCAACCTAAGCTATATGTCCCACAGGTATTCAGATCTCCACGCGGTGGACCCTTATCTTTGACACCCTATATAACTATGATACAAGTTAGGTCAATAATCACGTAGCAGAGTGCAATAATGAGCTTTCGCATCAAATGTTGTAGATGATACGATTATTTTAGATGAAAGTTCACTGCAGCTCAACTACAGCAGATATATTTTGGAGTCGCTCAGTACTACGTGGAGTAACCGCACACAATTGCGAAATTTACATCAACGGAGAGCGAACCTTGCACGTGCGAGATTGAGCACAGCTACAATAGGATTTCGTGCATAGTCACAAGTGAACAGCCAAGCTAAAGCAGGCATTTGAGTGCCGATAGTTGGCGGTTTGTGTATGAAGCTGAAGCTTTGCATAATTAGAAGCTGCCAAATCAAACGTTACGTAACCGCCTCTGTTCTAGACGAGACTTGTGATATTTTAATGCAATGTTTCGATCTGCGAGTTGATTTGTGAGATCTAATTTGATAATTTGCTTGCAGTCCACACTGAAAACGCTCTTTTTACTTTGCACTTTACAAATTGACACACTTGCATTGCTTAAAAGTCACTCAATATTTTTGCCAGACCTCTGACACAAATAACATAGTAAGCCCACTGCGTAGTTTAGTAAAGATAAAACCAGGTAGGATTTGGATGTCTATCAAATGATGTGCAACATGCGCCTATATTGAGTTTCTCTGAAAACGTTTATGCTTTCAAATCACATCATGAATGCAACTGGCCTGGCGAGAATTTGATTTCAATTTAACTAAACCTACAAAATAAAGATAAATATATAGCATTGATTTGTGAAATAGCTACCCGTATAACACAAACAAAATAATATTTAAAATAGGATACTCTACAGTCATGTTTATGGCATAAAATCAAAATGCCACATTTCTCTCATCTCTCGCTTGTTTACAAATCGATTTTGCGGCTCGGGTATTACCTATCTTGAAAAATTGCATTTTGTTGGTTTTTTAACATTATATGGGTTTTTGAGACAGCTGGATTTTTCTACAAGATGTTAGCTTAGCACTAGCTGTTGTACACTTGATGTGTACTCGATACGTAGCTGTACGTATTGCCTACACGTCATATCGAGTCTCCGTACCATGGGCGGAATACTGCGCAGACCAATTCTTCAGCGCATCTGCTAGCTTCTCCAGTACGCATAAAGTGGATAACACGGAATTGGTGTTTTTCATTCCCTATCTGGAAATACTCTAATAAAAGCACGAGCTGTCGGCCTTTCCCATTGATCGTATTTCCGAGCATTGTACAGTTTTATATTGAAGATTGATAACAGGACAACTCGAATTGCACGCCGATGTCAAGTAAGGTGTCACTCTGACAAATATGATTGAAGGGCACTCATACGTAACGACAAACTTTTCGAGACAGAGACAAACAACTGAAAAACGTATACCATTGAGCTTACCGAACAAACATTCACACACAGGGGTAAGTTGCATGTGTATGTATGAGGAAGATGGAGATATACAGGGCGTTCCTTAACGATATGCAAATATTAAAGGGTGTGAATCTACATTAAAAATTAATGTTAGTTTGCTTCATAAACTATGGTCCAAAAATGTTTCCTTACAAAAACTCGAGATGTTGAAGTTTTAGGAAAAAAATGGAAATTAATATTTTCAGAACCGCTTCAGATATTTCACTGAAATTTAGTTCGTAGTGAAAGTTAATAAAGTTGGATATTTTTCAATGCAAAATAATTTTTAGCTTTAACAGTGGCATGCGTACGGGTATTGACTTCGATATTTCTTGAGAAAAAAATGGTACGCCAATGGTTTTTTGCCAAATAAAAATTATTTTTGAATCCCCGTTTAATTTAAAACAAATGATCTTTCTTGAATTGTTTGCTTTTGAGTTAAAAAAATAAAAACCGTTCTATTGTCTAACTTGCAAACTTATTAATTCAATTAGGGGTAATGAACAACAACTAGCTACATAAACATAACATTAAAACCAACGAAATGATTACAAAAATTGTTGAAAATATCCCCGTACCACGCAGGCGCCGTGACCAGGATTCGAAGCAGTAGTACCACAACCGGGAATCTGAACTTTAAGATTCCAGTCAATAATAGCATCCCAAACGGCCGCTCGCTGCCTGAAGAGTTATCCAATTTCGGCACAGCGATAAGTTGCTCTTAATTTTCATATGTACACGTTCTTTTTTGCCTGCACATGAACAACGTGCTATTCCAGTGGACAGTTACAGTACGTACCTCGCTTTGGAAATCAAGCTTTATAGCTTCTGGGCGCTCATTTCGATTTTCGGTACGAAATTCTTTGAATGGAGGACTTCATGGTTGCTTCAATAATTGAAACAGCATTTCTCATACTCAACTGACACCTATGTAATGCTGCCACTGGTTTTGGAGTTATCAAACTTTTCCTCATTTGAGCTTCATTAGTATCAGGCTGTGTGCTCTGTGTTGGGATGGTCAAAGTTTCTTGTGAATCTATCTCGGAATCTGAAGATGAATTTTCTTGTACATGTCTGTAAGATGATGTCGAAGGAATTAAGATATCAACTTATTTAGCTCACCGCTTTTGTTCTTTGGTGTTTCTTGTCCACCCCAGGTAATTGACCAGGTGTCTGCCGCTGCAAGAAGACCCTATCTATATATTTATTTTCATCAGCATATCGGCATGCGCAGTATCAAACAAATTGTCCAAGTTCGTAACAAACTCTTGTCCACATTGCTCAAACTGTTCTTGTGTTTTGCTTGCATTTTTTGCAAATCTCCCCAAACTTGGTATAAAGTAACTAGTTTCTTAACAAAGTTAGGTAGATATCTGGTCGGTATCCGTGCTATTGGCCGGTAAATAGTGCACATACGAATAGAAAGGTTGGCGGTCTCACTGACACTTAGTTTTACTTCCCGGATACTATAGAATAAAACTCCTAGTACTTAGTACTAGTCTATTAGAGAGATGTTTTGAACCGGTAATTTGATTCTTCACGTCCCCTATTCAAAATATCCTCTTTTTAGAACTACATAGTATCTTCGACGTGTTAACTGAACTAAAACAGTGCGTTTACTAATAGAACAAACTAGCCCTGCAATGTGACATATTCCAACACAACTGGGCACAGGTTGTCGTGGTTCTAGGTATATAACACCGTCCAAGTTCAATGAAATTGAGTTAGTGACACCATCTAGTACAAAAAATGATGTTTTTAAGACTCCCAAAAACGATTCTGCAAATACGAAATAAATGTTAAGATTTTAGGAGTGAAAAACTCGAGGTTTCCGCAAAATGCACATATTCATGTCCCCTGCTGTTCATCCAAATACCGCACAAGTCCGCGACAGGATAGGAGATGTGTGCTTTTTGCTAGAAATTTAATCCGTTTTTCATATATTCATTTTGTTCTTTTTTAAAATAAAGGTAATATTTTTTGAACTTTCTTACAAATCAACTTATGTCCAACAGTTTATAATTGTTTTTATTTTATCACTCAAGCACACATATTTTTTTTAGTGAAGAGCATATTTTTCAAGCTATTGTTTATAGTAATTAACTAAAAACTATTCAAGAAAATTATTAGTTTTGGAATAAATCGTTTTTTCTTTTTTCTGGAAATTTGTATTTTGAACATGTTGTTTTTGTAAAACACGCCTCAATTCTGTTGACATTGTTCAAACAAAATTACAGGGTATGAGTTTGAAAACAAAACTTTCTTTTTTTTGGGACACCCTAACCTAGATAATGTCAAGAAACCCATAAAGTGTAAAAAAAGCCGACCTAATGCCAGTTTTCAAGATACGTAAGAGCTTGTTGACTTTCTTGATGATCGGTTGGCACACTGGTCTTATTTCTATACTCAGATTATAATTTTTCTCGATACAAATGTGTTTCTTTATGTTTTGTCTTAGTGTCGCGCCAATTTATTCTGTGGTGCTCCCTCAATGCGTGTTCTGCTATGGCAGATTTAGCTAATTTGTCTTTTTGGTCGCCAATATGTGTCCCACACTCGCATGGCACCTTGTATAAGTATACAATTCTCCGTCTTTTAAACGTCGTTTCTTGGCTTGACATTTGTGAGTACGCAACGTAGGGTTGTATTCTTCGAGAAGCTGGTATCAGTGCCATAGCGCTATCCCACTCTAATATAACACAAAATGGCGTATCTCAGAAATACGAAACTTCCAAGTCGATTTTATTACTTGAAAAATGTTGCTCTTCAATATCACGAAGTGGCATAAGTCAGTTTTTAATACCTTCAGAGTTGTGGAAAGATAATATTAGACTTACCTCATTTTAATAGGAAATTAAATTTCACGTGGGAGCTTAAGCTTAAGTTACGCCAATTTTGTAAAATTATAATATACAGGGTTATCCAAATTAAGTGTCCACCATTAGTAACTTTGTTATTAGTGAAAATACAAAGTTGTTTGAATTAGCAAACTAGTAGCATTTTTAACGCTGGTAAAAATGAGAAATAAAAAAAAACAATTGAGAGTCGTTATTTTGATTTTTTTCAATAAAATAACATTTTTTTAAATGGAAACCCCTGTATATTATATTTTTTTCTGTTAAAGCATCAAATTTTAAACAAAAAAGTTCATAATGACTTTTCCGCTAAAGTCAAAAATAAAGTCAAAATAACGATAAATATTTTTAATTATTTGCAGTATTATAATATTAAGACGGCTATGAAAACAACATGGCGTTCGCGATTTGACAGCATTAAGATAAGCGACAAATTGTTAAACTGGACATATTCGCAACTAGAAGGCTTTGGAAAACAATGATAAAATCAAATAATGTCAAACATTAGTGTAAATACTTGTTTATAAGCTTTATTGTGTCATTAATTTAAAGAAAAATGTTCTCCCATGAAGAAAAGTGTGATATGTTAGAATGCTATTTAGTGTGCAGAAAATCCTCCTTGAGAGCAAGAGAATAAATACTACAGTGAATTATATCCCGCTCGCATTCAACCGTATGAACGATATTTTCTGAGACTTTATCGAAAATTTAGGGGCAACGAAAATGTTTTTGCTAAAACAAGGGCAAAAAAAGAATTCATAATAAGCGAGGCCACGGAAATTGCAGTTATTGGATATTTTGAAGCTTATCGTGAGAATTCAATAGCAGATATTCTCAAGGACTCTAATTTTAGTTATGGTACTGTTCAAAGGATTTTAAAAAAATACAAATTTATTCCGTATAAGTACCGACCAGTTCAAACGCTTTTGGCAGGGGATCCAGAGAGAAGACTTGTTTTTTGCCATTGGTATCTTAGCTTCTGTCGCCAAAATGTAAATAACTTTCGTTACCTTTTATGGACAGATGAATCACCATTATTGGTCAAGAGAAAATCTTTTGTTAGTACATCCAAGAGGCCCACAAGTCCGTTTCAGTTTCAACGTTTGGTGCGGTATAATTGGTTCAAAAATTGTTGGCCCGTTCTCTTATGAGGGAACCCTAACTGGTGAAAGATATGTGGAATTTATGTCAGAAATTCTGACTAATTTCTTAGACGAATTGGATCTTATAGGTAGACATCATCTGCATTTTCAGCAAGATGGCGCACCTGCCCACAACTCCAGAGGTACTTATCATTTTCTAAGTACTACTTTTAATGATCAGTGGATAGGAACAAATGGCCCAATACAGTGGCCTCCCAGATCACCAGATCTAAACCCACTTGATTACTTCTTGTGGGGTTACTTAAAGAACCAAATTTACAAGCGAAGGTACGGTAACCTTGACGCGTTAAAGACTGCAGTTAGGGAAAAGATAACCCAGATAGATGGTAGGACCATACTTAAGACAGTTCGAGCAGTTGAAAAACGTGCCCAAAAATGTATTGAAGAACAAGGTGGCGTTTTCGAGCATCTTCTTTAAAAAAAATTGTTATTGTATTTTGTAAGATTATAAGTTGACGTTGCAAATAAAGTTTGTCGATACAATTTAATTGTTTCAGATTGGAGGCCATAACTTCAACAATTTGTAACCTAGGAGAAAAGTTATTGTAAGCTTTTTTGTTTAAAATTTGATGCTTTAACAGAAAAAAATATAATATACAGGGGTTTCCATTTAAAAAAATGTTATTTTACTGAAAAAAATCAAAATAACGACTCTCAATTGTTTTTTTTTATTTCTCATTTTTACCAGCGTTAAAAATGCTACTAGTTTGCTAATTCAAACAACTTTGTATTTTCACTAATAACAAAGTTACTAATGGTGGACACTTAATTTGGATAACCCTGTATATATATATATATACAGGGTGGCCAAACACGTGACGTCATAAAAAAAAAATTAGATTCCCCACATCGAGAGGAACCCAAATCACCCCCATATATATGGTCCGATTTTGTTTAGTTTAGGAGTTATGATTTTTTTTCGGATTTTTCGAGAATTTTTGAGTTCTGTGTTTATTTTTACCATAACTTCGTTAATAATTGTGATAAATGCCTGCTTTTTTCACGATTATGTAGCTAAGACCTAAGGCTTAACTATCATATAATCATTCAAGTCATGTAACTAATACTACTTTTTAATTTTTTTCAAAATCTTCGAACATAACAAAAAAGTAAAAAAGTGCAACAACTTTGAACGTTTATAAAAAATTGAAAAAACATGTTCTTACTATTCGTAAGTATCTTAAAAACTTCCTTACGGTATCAGCTATTTACCGTAAAAATTTCATCAACCTAGCTTTACTACATGCTACCGTAATTGTGACTCAAATAGAACCGAACCCAAAATTGGATAACCCTCTGCTCAATAGAAATTGTTAGTTTCGGAAAAAAAATTTGCAAAAACCACAAAAACACGTTTGATTTTTACTGAACAGCAGATTATTATTCATTTATGTTATTTACAAGAGGTTTTCAAAATGTCTGCCTCTAACAGAAATGCACAAATACACCTACGTATGAAATTTTGTTTTAAATCTCTAAATGCTTGTGTGTTGTTTTTCAACACATGTGTCGCTTCTTGAATTTTGTTCCTCAATGAATTTTCATTTGCACATTCTTGAGCGAATGTTATGTCTTTAAAATATCCCCAAACAAAAAAATCAATGGGGTTGAGGTCAGGGGAGCGTGGAGGCCATCGTATCGGTCCGTTTCGTCCGATCCATCTGTCTGGGAACCTTTCGTTTAAGTAGTTTCGCACGATCGTTGCGTTGTGGCATGGTGCACCATCATTCTGGAACACCGTGTTCCGTCTGGCTTCCAGGCTTGAATCTTCCAGCAATAATGGTAGGCTATTTTCAAGGAAGCTTTTGTAGGCTACCGAATCCAACCTTGACGGCAGTTCAAATGGACCGATAAATTCCATATTGAATATTCCTGACCACATGTTCACACTAAAACGGTGTTGAAATGTCGACGGCCTTGAGTGGTGGGGGTTTTCAACAGCCCAAGTATGTAAATTATGGATATTGAATATCCCTGTTCTTTCAAAACGTGACTCGTCAGTCCATAAAATTTTATCAAAAAAATCGGGATCCTCTTGTTGTCTTCGCAGCATTGTCTCGCAGAAATCCACTCTTAACTGGTAATCTGAAGGCATCAACGCTTGAACTCTTTGAACATGATAGGCATGATAACCTTCTTCATGATGAATATTTTGTATCGATGTTCGTGGTATTCTAAGGTTTTGTGCCATAGATCTCGTACTCGTTGAGGGATTCCGGCTAATTTCTTCAAGTACTACTTCTCTGCGATCCGGATCAGCTGTAGGATATCCTTCATTGCTTCTTCGTCCTGGAATGCGGCCTGCCATGAAAGTGTTATGTGTGTTAATAAAAACACGGTGGTCTGGGTAATGCTCAGCTGTACCGGGAACAACTTATACGCCGAGGCGGACCACAACCTGAGCATTACCCAGACCACCATGTTTTTATTAACACACATAACACTTTCATGGCAGGCCGCATTCCAGGACGAGGAAGCAATGAAGGATATCCTACAGCTGATCCGGATCGCAGAGAAGTAGTACTTGAAGAAATTAGCCGGAATCCCTCAACGAGTACGAGATCTATGGCACAAAACCTTAGAATACCACGAACATCGATACAAAATATTCTTCATGAAGAAGGTTATCATGCCTATCATGTTCAAAGAGTTCAAGCGTTGATGCCTTCAGATTACCAGTTAAGAGTGGATTTCTGCGAGACAATGCTGCGAAGACAACGAGAGGATCCCGATTTTTTTGATAAAATTTTATGGACTGACGAGTCACGTTTTGAAAGAACAGGGATATTCAATATCCATAATTTACATACTTGGGCTGTTGAAAACCCCCACCACTCAAGGCCGTTGACATTTCAACACCGTTTTAGTGTGAACATGTGGTCAGGAATATTCAATATGGAATTTATCGGTCCATTTGAACTGCCGTCAAGGTTGGATTCGGTAGCCTACAAAAGCTTCCTTGAAAATAGCCTACCATTATTGCTGGAAGATTCAAGCCTGGAAGCCAGACGGAACACGGTGTTCCAGAATGATGGTGCACCATGCCACAACGCAACGATCGTGCGAAACTACTTAAACGAAAGGTTCCCAGACAGATGGATCGGACGAAACGGACCGATACGATGGCCTCCACGCTCCCCTGACGTCAACCCCATTGATTTTTTTGTTTGGGGATATTTCAAAGACATAACATTCGCCCAAGAATGTGCAAATGAAAATTCATTGAGGAACAAAATTCAAGAAGCGACACATGTGTTGAAAAACAAGACACAAGCATTTAGAGATTTAAAACAAAATTTCATACGTAGGTGTACACTGTGCATTTCTGTTAGAGGCAGACATTTTGAAAACCTCTTGTAAATAACATAAATGAATAATAATCTGCTGTTCAGTAAAAATCAAACGTGTTTTTGTGGTTTTTGCAAATTTTTTTTCCGAAACTAACAATTTCTATTGAGCAGAGGGTTATCCAATTTTGGGTTCGGTTCTATTTGAGCCACAATTACGGTAGCATGTAGTAAAGCTAGGTTGATGAAATTTTTACGGTAAATAGCTGATACCGTAAGGAAGTTTTTAAGATACTTACGAATAGTAAGAACATGTTTTTTCAATTTTTTATAAACGTTCAAAGTTGTTGCACTTTTTTACTTTTTTGTTATGTTCGAAGATTTTGAAAAAAATTAAAAAGTAGTATTAGTTACATGACTTGAATGATTATATGATAGTTAAGCCTTAGGTCTTAGCTACATAATCGTGAAAAAAGCAGGCATTTATCACAATTATTAACGAAGTTATGGTAAAAATAAACACAGAACTCAAAAATTCTCGAAAAATCCGAAAAAAAATCATAACTCCTAAACTAAACAAAATCGGACCATATATATGGGGGTGATTTGGGTTCCTCTCGCTGTGGGGAATCTAATTTTTTTTTTTATGACATCACGTGTTTGGCCACCCTGTATATATATCATTTTACAGCGTATGGCTTATCTAAGTTACGGCAGTTACGTATCGTTTTAACTTCACCATCAACATTGAATACAGCTTTTTTAGATTGCAAAGAAGAAAAACTCAATTCGAAAGATATTCCTTGGAAGTTCTGAGCGCAGAGCAAAAAAAATTACTGCAAAAAATATATGGTAGTCGCTGTGTGAACAAGATATGCCGGTAGTTCGTTGGCAAGAATACCAAAAATTCGATTTACAAGTTTTGCATATGGAAAAAAAACAACACGGTAGATAGTTTTAAATGACTTTATTGCTTTGCGAAGTATTCTCCATGAAGATTAATACACATCTGCATGCGCTCGAACCAATTTTCGAAGCACTTATTCCACTCGTTTGCTGGCAGATCCAAAACGGCATTTTTGAATGCGTCAACTGCTTCTTCTGGTGACTAGAACCTTTGACCACGCAGTCTGTTTTTAATGTTCTGGAAAGTAAAGAAATCGTTAGAACTTAGATCGGGATCTATATGGAGGATGGTCCAATAATTCCACGTTTTCTTCCGTTAAATACTGCCTTGTTTTTTGGGCTGTGTGCGAGCTTGCATTGTCTTGGTGGAGAATGATTCTTCTTTCCGGGTTGATTTTTCGAAGATCGATGATGACTTTTGGCAAACAAATAGTGGTATACCAATCCAACGTAACAGTTCTTTGCTCATTAAGAGGAATTGTTGCAATATGACCCGCTTTTGACACAAATGTCGCGACCATCTTTTTCGAAACACCTCGAGAACGGATGACCTTTGTTGGCTTTTTTTCACCTTGGAACACCCAAACAGCCGACTGTCGTTTATTCTCTGGTTCATAACAGTAAATCCACGATTCATCACCACTAACAATGCTGTACACATTTTATGAGTTTCCGGAATTGAAACGGTCAAGCGTTTTTTGACACCAATTAACCCTGGTTGCTTTCTGCTCTTCAGTTAACAGGTGGGATATCCAACGAGAAACTAATTTTCTTACTCCTAATTCTTCATGTAAAATTTTGAATTGAGGTCTTTGAGACATTCAAGGACGCCTCAATCTCGCGATATGTCACATGTCTATCTTTAATGATCAGTTTGCGCACAGCATCGACGTTTTCCTGGGTGACTGCCGTTTTTGGTGCACCCACCCTGGAATTGTAGCTAAGACTCACCCGTCCACGTTTGAATTCTCCATACCAACGGGAAATTGTCGACTGATGTAGCGTTTCGTTGCCGAAAACAGACAGTAACTAAGCAAGGCATTCTTGTTGCGATAATTGTCTCTGAAGGTTGTAATAAGTTATGGCGCGAAAATGTTCTCGGACGAGTTCTATTTTTCTAATGTCTTAACCACTTAAAAATTCACTGTAGTGAGAACACTGCACGTATTGTTGTCAAATTTTGAATTTAAGTTTACTAAATAGTGAGGTGAAGATTAAGTACTGACGTTCGATCCGCGCGGCTTACTATGTTTCAATATGCAAAACTTAGAAGACATCCGTCGTAAATCTTCCTCATGAGAAATACATGAAATACTAGTTATTATTTTGTTCATATTATTATATTATCATTATTTGAGTGAGTCTTTTGTTTGTATTGCCATATTTAACTTGAATGGGGCGTTAATTAGTTTTAGATACTGCCGGAACTTATTTCGCCATAATCACTCTTCCCCTTTTTGTTACCATTTTGTCGTGTAATGAAATATTTTTTTCTTTAAATTTCAGGTGTTTTGATTTTTCATGACTTAATAAAATACGGACCTAACTAAGTCTTCATTCTATGAATTGCGTCCCTTTAATTTCACAAAAATGACGTATATATAAAATGAAAAATGGGTTAATCGTTGCTCATTTTTGGAAAGCTAGTAAACATGAGCAGATATACCTACAAATTCATGTATGTAGCAATAATACCTTTTTGTCAACAACAACTCAAATCTCGTGAAAATATTTAAAACACTCTCCTGAAAATTGGGAAAAATGAGATACGCCACTTCGTCGTATGGACGACGATATAGTAAAACGAGGGTATGTCGTGATTCATCCTGTGAAATTAGCTTTATGTCCTTGTCTTCTCGTAGCATCTGTTCCGTTATATTTCTTGAATAGCCATTTTTTCAAGGTCCTCTTGGGCGCGACGTATTTCTAGCTCTTTCCTTCAGTTGCAGATGTTCTTCGCTTGATCAATGGAATTACAGATCACTTTTTTCTTCTTAGTCAGGTGGCTCGAGGAATAGTGTTGCTCACCTCCTCCTCTTTTGTGAACTTTATCATCGGATTAGTCGATTAAAGTTCTCTTAACCGTATCAATTATAGGACAGTATGTATAGTTGGAAAAGTACCTCCCTAAGCATGTGAAGAGGACTACTATTTGCTATAAGCCGTAAACGTCGGATTAGCGCGAGAGTCGCTGATTTTTATCAAACGCCGATTGTACAGTAATGTACAATACAACTAGCAGCAATAAAATCGAACTATACACTTGCCTGGACTGTACTGAGATTATACCAAATGCCCGGATACTTTCTAAAACCTACGTTCCAATTTTGCATAAAAATTTGAAGCATCAAATCGACGTAAACCACGGATTTCAACCAAAATATATAATAAACAATACGTTGGATTGTCTTCAAATTTTAAAGAAAAGATTTGATGTCCCAGAAGTCCTGTATGATAATTTTTTAAGCGTTTTTATAATTTTCTTCTGGTAAAGATAAAATAATTCGGAAAATTCAAGTTTCTTATAACATCTTCTAGGAATAATTATCCACAGGAAAAACAGTCGATTTTGTTTAAACTTTGCAAAAGCACGAATATTATATTACCGTTCCTATAAAGATTTTAGGTATTTTTAGGTAAATGTCACAATTAATATGTGTGATCTGTGATCCGGCCAGAATAAATACTGATCATCTAAGATTCGCCTTATAAGCTTCGACCAACGACGATAACTCAACTTCAATCCGATTTCAACTTCAGTCGTGTTCTTTTTGTGTTCTCACCAAAAGCAACTGACAACCTCGTTTTAAGATCATTAACTATGTACAGTTCCTTTCACCGTTTTTGGCGGTTACGCTATCAAATAAGTAAGCAGATTGACTTACCGTACCCTGTGCGGAGCTGAGCCTCCTAAGGTAAACTGCACACTGCACAAGCCGGTCATTAGAGCAGCTATTACTAGCTCCTGCACATACACATGGATTGGGTGATAAAAGATGATTGTTTTCATTGACTTTCCCAAAATACTCCAATTTTGACACAGATATTGCAGCTGAATATTCATGCATTGCTGTTTTACATCGAAAATCAACAAAGAGTATGCTCAAGCCATGCAAGTCTAACTTAATTTTTTTATATTAGTATATTTACACGCTCCCGGCCCCGGTAATTCCACCCATTTAATGCTCATAGATTGCACATCACAGGTTTCCCCATGCATTTGTCACTAAAACTTAAAATGATTAGAAATGTTTTCGATATGCGTCTCCTTCTGTTATCTGGGTTCGGTTCCCCACGGACGTAACGATCTGCTTGATTGTCTTGCTAGTACTACGGTGGTGCTTCGTTGGGCGTGGCCGCGTCTGACGATATGGGAAGGGGCAACATTGCAAGATGGACGGTAACCACCGGTAGGGCAGGGAAAAAATATGTGTTGCCTGACTTATAATTTTTTCATTGTACATGTTTGTAGCTAATTTTTTTCTCGGAGGGTTTAACTTGGGTCGAACTTAATCCCTTCTGAGCTGATGACGAAACGTAGAGTTAGCCTACCTGACGCAATTTCTTAACTTTATTCAACAAAGAGTCCCAAAATATAACAAGTATAATATGCGATGATCTACCTGAGGAAAGTAACACCTTGTGCCATGATGCGAACGGTAGTCAACGTCTCCAAACCATCTAGTGACCGCAGTAGCTGAAGCCATTGAGCAATGGTGGAAGTATGTACACGTGCCGGGTTGTAGTCGGGTTGCTGTCGTCAGTTGCTTTCGGTGAGAACTGTCTAACGCAACATTAATGTTTGTTGTTCGAGAACATGTTACTACTCGTATCGCCGTAAGTGAATACCTACAGGTCCAAAAATAGATAAAATGAAAAAATACATTTTAAAAACAAGCTTTCATTTAGCTGTTAGGAATGAAATTACGGGTAGTAGCTCGATGAAAAAAACTGGATTTATCTTACAAGTTCCATAAAATCAAACGCCACACACCAAACCACACAACATAATTGACATCTCGACTCAGAACTTATGGAACATTAAAGAAAAAGTGACATTCATGACTTAAACGACAACAGCCCAATGTGGTTTACAATGTTGAAGTAGCAGAGAACATAAATTGGATTCGGAATATATAAAATAGGCGCGATATTCAAAAGTAAGTCCTATACTATAAATATTTCCGTTCGTTTGTAAATATGTATTGGACAGTGAAGCTTCTTCAAGACAATTTTTCAAATGAAAGCTAGTTACACCCTTTCTCCGTCCTGGCGTCAAATCGTAACACGCTTTTATTAGAAAACGTGCGATGAAAAACCTTCATCACCGTATAAATAATTCCAATCGGAAAAAAATGCTAAATATGAGCTTGGTTCTAAAAATGTATTTTTATATTTTATTTATTTTTACCTTTTCAGTATTTACGATGTCAAGTAACTACTCTGCTAATTTATATAAAATCTTACTATATTCCGTTATGAGGACTCCTTAAAACTTCTTACTTTATTTGTATTGTAAAATTTCGATAGATATAAATCATATAATGATGAAACGATATTTTACGTTGATCGCTCTACCTATGGAATTTAGAATGATGTTATTTGCTTATTACGTTTCTCTCATGAAGCTCTTCTACTTGATACCCATATCACCCCGGTGACCATGGATATTATAAAGCACCATTTAGCGGCTGCCGCCAGATTGAACTTATAATGTCATCGCCTTGCTTTGCTTATTATGTTCTACTCATCAAGCCCTTTCATTTGATGCCCATAATATAAAGGTGACTATGGAAATTATAAATCGCCATTTTCTGGTAGCCGCCTTATTGGTCAGATTGCAGTTACATTGCTTGTTATGTTTCTTCTCATAAAGCCCTTTAGTTTGATAACTTCATCATAAGGGTGACTATAGTAATTATAAACGCCACATTGGAGCGGTCACCATATTGAAAATAACATGACGTTACTTTGCTTATTGCGTTTCTCTCATCAAGCGTTTCCATTTGCTCCTCATATCATATGGGTGACTACGAAAAATCTAAATCGCCGTTTTGAGGCAACACTTCCAATATTGCGTTTCTTCCATCAAACCCTTCCATTTGATACTCATATCATATGGGCTACTATGGAAATGACGAATCGCAATTGCAACATAGGCAACATTGGAATCAAAACGGCGACCGTAAATATGTTCTGTATTGTCACTCGAACCAAGCGTATGTACAAAGTTTCAGCTCAGTTGCTAAAAGTTAGCTGTATCCAAATTCAGTTCCAAGATTTTTTGTCAAAAGCTTGTACTAAAAATGCAGTCAGCGGCCTGCTAAGAGTGATCTCTAATTCTCAAAGATACCGTTGCGTAAGCTGAGATAACGTCTGAACTGCAAAAGCACACACAACTGGAACATCCGTATGAGGTAAGCAATAACCAATTCATCAATTTATCACGGAGACAATGCCGGAAAAGAGCAACCCAGGTAATAATGGCGCTGTCTCAACCCGTCAACCGAGACGGAGAAAAATGAGGGCGCGTCTTTCCAACAAACCCGCTGGGGATATCCTTCAAATTTTCAGCGCACGACTAGCGGCTTCACTGCCAGCTTTAAACAGCTCTGTCCTGTGGCTTTTCACAATTGGAAACCCGTCCCACTTAATTTTGCAGGATATTTGCTCGTCTTAGAGAAACCTCTCTCGGATATGTATGACATGGCTGTATTTAACCAGAACAATTCACAGAGCTTTCAATAATGCAATTTTCACAGCGAAGGGAAGTAGCATAACAGCAATTTACTTTATCTTACGTTTCAGTTGTATGTTTTAGAATGGATAAGAGTCCATGCATGCATATTATGATGATGTGGGATTTCGGTAACATGGAAGGTGGTTTTTGTTACTTTGACAGTATGAAAGAGCAGAGCTTTCATTTGTATGGGTCCATGAAAAAATCTTATCATTCTCACAATTTGAATTTTTCAGGAGACAAGAAAAACTGTTCCATTGAGAAATAAATCAGTTTGAAAGAGCTTCTGTTACGGTATGATATACCTTATAGGCTTAATTTAACCTTCATTCAAATTCACTTTACAATTGGTAGAATTTATGTTCAATCCTGGATGCCTATGATAGTCTAATCATATTAGCGAGTTTTTCCGAAATAATAATTGTAAAGTCTGGTTTTGTTGGTCGAATTTGTTCAAGGAGGTATTTACAACATGGACGCATAAAATCGATACAGCAATTTTTGTGGGAAAACGTTTTATCTGACAACAAATAATGAGAAGGCGTGTTTTTTTGGGATTCAATCGAAAATGTTGACAGGAACTAGAAAACAACATTTTTAGGTATTTATGAGACCTACAAAATGAGACCACACGTAAAAGGAATCGACTGATAGCAAAAACCTTATGGTCGAAAAACGAGTGAAAATGCAGGTTTTGGCACTTGTTGGTAATGCGACGATAATTTCACGAAACTACTTGATAATCTTCAAATTCGTAGGATTCATACTTCTAAAAAACAACTACAAAATTGGATTATATTGGTCAAGTATTTTTTGAGAATTTCTAATTGTGTATCCTAAAACACCTGTTTTCCGGCTATCACTACTACTTTACTGAGCAATATACAGAGTTAGTTCAAAGTGCATTTTATAGCAAAATACACTAGTTTACCTTGCCTAGCCGACGTCGATCACAAACCATTCCGAAAGATAAATGTTATTTTCATGCGAAAAAATGAAGGTTACGTTTTTTCTTCACAAATACGAAATGTTTCAATTTGTTCAGAAGAAAAAACGTAACCCATCATTTCTTGCATAAAAATGACATTAATCTTCCGGAATGGTTTGCGAATCATATCGGCAAGGTAAGCTAGTGTATTTTGCTGTAAAATGACCTTTGAACTAACCCTGTATATTGCTCAATAAACTAGTAGTGATGGCCGGCAAACAGGTGATTTGGGATAAGCAATTAGAAATTCTCAAAAACTACTTTAGAAGTACCAATCCTACAGATTTAAATACTTTCAAATTTCTGCGAGAAACCATCGTTGCATTACCAACAAGTGCCAAAACCTGCAGTTTGCCTCGTTTTTCGGCCATAACGTTTGTGCTATTAGTCGGATCTTTTTACGTATGGAGAGGATCATGTCACGTTGTGCGTGCATTCAAAATGCAAAAACGTGCAGTACAGGTGCTAAGTTCAATGAGCACTGCAAACACCTCTTCCAAATGTTGGGGATACAACAAATTACCTCAGACCATCAGTGAGCTGAATTTTATGCAATTCAAAAAATGAATGGGGTCCATCCTACTCGATCATCTTTTCTACTCTGCTGAGGAGTAATTCCAATATCAAGTTCCTTATGTGATTTATGTCTCATGTCCCCCGTTTTTTTTTATTGTGAATGTTTGACTTTCGTTTACTTTGCATCCAATGGCTTGTCATACATATCATTTAAATAAAGCGACCAATAAATAAATGAGAAATAAATGAATAAGTGGAATATGTCTTAAGCGAAGAATCATATCAATCACATTATTTATTGTCTGTTATGGATAATTACACGTAAATGTTAACTTACTAACATGCCGCATTTTATAATTTTGCATGTTTGTATCTCTAAGATTAAGGTACACCGGGGAAACCCAAGTAAAGTCAACAGTTCGGAAAAATCGAATGTTTCAGCTTTGCACGTTTCAATCTATAAGGTGCATAGGGGAAACCAAGACAAAGCAAATACCTGAGAAAATCGAGTTTCACGTTTTACATCCAAGCCGTGAATCAGCCATCGTTGAAAACAAGAGCTTCTCGTTTAACATTTTTCAATCGAGGATTATTTTTGTGTTACAAATGTATTTAAGGATTATGTTAGCGCAAGCAGAACGCGGTGCATGATACTGTCGCGATAATTTGAAACGTTTGAATACATTTGAAAGTTGAACATACTCCGTTCAAAACTGGTAGTTAAAACATCAACATTCATTTTTTTCCCTGTAGAACCCTTATGGTTCTAAATATGTCTTCCTCTTGATCTGTTAGCAAAAATTGTTGTTTCGCCTTTTCAATTCAAAGAATAAATGAACTCATTCATAAAAATCCTGCATTTCTCATAAGCTGTGATAACTTTACCATTATGGATTCGGCTTCCTTGTGTTTCCTACCCCTTGTCGTCTTGCTTTTTGCTCCAACAGCTTTTAAGTTGACAATGGCTTTGCAGTCCCTTTTCTCAGATTCTCTTTTGTATCATTCTGGACCATCCCCTCCCTTTCAGAATACAAAGCTTATAAAACGTCGTTTGCGAACCCTACAAAGATGTCTTTCAGATCCTCAGAATCAATATATGCCACATCAGTTCATCTCTTCTTCTTGAGTTACTAATCCTTCTCTCCAATTGCAGATGTTATCGTTTTCAGAGAAAAAAAAGAAAAGATACGTACATGGTATTTCATTTAGGTTGTTTGAGAAGGAATTCAACCATCCTCCACTCCTCAAAATGCCATCAAGTAGGTCGACTTGGCGTCATCAGATCAAAAACGTACGAACATATATTTGTACAATAATAGTATGAGCTTTATGTTCCCCACCCCTTATCGTCTAGCTGTTATATTGAGAATGATCTTTACAATCCCCTTTCTCTGTTTCTCTTTTACACAAACTTGAACCATCTCCTTCAATTCAGACTACAAAGCTAGTAAAACCGCGTTTTCAAACCCTATATAGGGGATGTCTTTCAGATAGCAATAAATATCTAGTTACTCTGCGATACGTCAATGGCTTTTGACATCTGACAAGTCTCTGTTATTCAAATCTGTTCGCTGTGATATCTTTTCATTATTTAGTTTTTACAATTTTGTCAATAATGGTGAATTATTCAAATGCAGAAATGGCGGAAATGCTTGCCGACGGTAATGGTGAGTAAGCCAGACGGATTTATCACCAGAGACATCCCGATCGTGCTTTGCCAGATAGTCGAACCCTTCCTAATATTCATCATCGTCTTGTTTAAACTGGTTCTGTCCGAAAAGGAATACCTGAAGGTAGACCTCTAAGTGTGAGAACACCTGAAACTGAAGAAACAGTGCTGCACGAAGTCGAAGAACATCCTGAAACGAGTACGAGGAAGATCGCTAGACACTTGAATATTTGCTATCAAATTGTTTAGAGAATTTTAGTGGATTTTTTGTTATACTATATCCTTACCATAGTTTGAGAACACGGGCATTACTTCCCATTGATTTTTCAAGGCGCGAGGCCTTTTGTCAGTGGTATCTTCAAAAAATTACACAAAATCCACAATTTGAATCAATTATTCTGTTCACGGAAGAAGCTAATTTTTCTCGAAATGCCATTCAGAATTACCACAATAATCATTTGGGGGCAGAAAAAAAAACCCTATACCGTAACCGAAACCCATTTCCAAGACCAATTTTCGGTTGCCGTATGGGCAGGAATTATTGACAACCACCTTATTGACCCATTCTTCTTGCCGGGACGACTTGGCAGACAGACTTACCTCAATTTTCTTCTACAACAGTTGCCTTTGCTGCTTGATGATATTTCGTTAGTAATAAAAAACAGTATGTGGTACATGCATGATGGTGTACCAGCGCATTTCAGTGTAGCGATTCGTTATTATTTACAAACTGTTTATCCAAATCATTTGGTTGCGGTGGGCCCCAAGAATAGTCACCAAGGTCCCCAGACCTCAACAGTTTAGATTTCTCTTTGTGGGGCTATCTTACGACACTAGTGCACACAAGCCCCATTAACACTACAGAGGAATTAAGAGAAAGAATAGTTGCAACTTGTGATAGAATAAAAAACACTCCAGGAATAATTCAACGAGTGCGCAATTCCATGAGATGGAGGGCGGAAGCATGGATACTAAGTAAAGCGGGCCATACTCAACAATTTTTGTAGTCATTTCGTTGGTTTTAATGTTATGTTTATGCTGTCAGCTGTTGTTGTTCATTACCTTTTATATGTTTAATTTTACCAATTAAATTAATAACAATTTTGCAAGTTGGACAATGGAACGGTTTTTATTTTTTTTTTGTCAAAAATGGGACATCGAATGAAAACAATTTAATAGAGATCATTTGTTTTGAATTCAACGAGGAATTTAAAAATAATTTTTATTTGGCAGAAAAAAAGAATGAAGTCAATACCCGTACGCATGCCACTGTTAAAGCTAAACATTATTTTTGCATTGAAAAATATGCAATAAGCGGTCCTGAAAATATTAGTTAATTTCCATTTTTTTCCTAAAACTCTCAACACCCCGAGTTTATGTAGGGAAACATTTTTGGACCATAGTGTATAAAAGCAAACTAACGTTAATGTTTCATGTAGATTCACACTCTTAAATACTCGCATAACATTAATGAATATATAATCAAAATTCTATCTACCCGAAGGTATTTAAAAGTATAATATAAACCTACTTCCGCTCAAACTTGTGTAGAATATATCGTTGCAGCCCACTGCTTTTTATTTTTTGTCAGCTTCACTGCATCTTTCCAGTTTACGAGTACTCCCCTATGTGCCAGTACCATTATCACCTCATCGTTCCATTTCTTTCTCGGAAGTCCTCGTATTCCTTTTTTTTGGACTCTTGCTTCCCACACCCGTTTAGCTAGTCTGCTTTCCTTCATGCGGTTTAGGTGTCCAGACCATCTTAATTGTTGTATTTCAACTCTATGCAAGATTGGTTCTACTCCCAGTTCTGCCCTTACTATATCATTTCTGATTTTGTCTCGTCTAGTTATTCCTTTGACGTTGCTTAGAAATTCCATATCTACCGCCTGAATCTTGCTCTTTAATCTGTTTATTATGTAGCACCCAACCTTCGCTACCATAAATTAATGTTGGCCTAAATACGGTCTTCTAAACAATCATCTTGGATTTCCTACTAATTTTCTTGTTTCCAAGGAACACACCCTTAAATATTCGCATATCATTAAGGAACACCCTGTATATGTATGTCGTCGTTTGAGGAGACAGGAATAAAAATACCCACATGGTATTGTATTTAGAATGTATGAGAAAATCTATATTTTGAGTTTTAGAGCAGTTTGTAGAAGGGTTCCGATAAAGTAGTGGAGTAGATTAGTGGACTGTAGGTGAACATAGCTTAAGCATAACGTCAGTAAAGCTCTTCAGGTGCGAAAGTGATTTTTGATTCTTCTAACATTTCAATTCCTTTCAATGAAGCAGTTTCATTCGAGCAATTTGATGGATAGTGCCACATATTCCAACACATCTGTGTATACGTCAAGGGTTGTTGAAGAATATATTTTCGTTTTATAACTCTCCTGTAGACATTCATTTTTAAAAAAGTAACAAAATGTATATACGTACTATCCTATAAGGCCAACTCTGTTATGCCGCTTTCACTAAAACGAAATCATTCTCCATGCCGCTTGTTTTGAAGCACTAAATTTGCATGTTTTGATGTATACGTATACATATGTGATCAAAGTTTTATGCTTTGTGCTATTATTGTCACCATTTCACGTCGATATTTATTTTGAATGAACGGCTGACATGTTGGCTATGCTTTGGTTGTGTTAGCATTGTATTTGAGCAAAATCAACGTTTTCAATATGTTTATTTGATTTTAGGTTTAGATTAAAGGAGTATTCCAATAAACATTGGTGCAATATTATTTGAGGAAAATATATAAATGGAATGTTGGGTTGACATCGGCTCACGTGCTTTAATCAGTAAATCAGCATCGGTGACGTCACTCGTGATATGGCAACATGGTGAAGTTCTTTATCAACTGTTATGGCGGCATATAATAGTTGTCAGCAACTTATTTCTGTGTCTAATGGGTCTTTAATAGTCCAAACGCCAGTGGTATAAATGAAGATCCATTTTCACTCTCAATATCTTTCCTGACTAGAGCGCAGGTTTGTAAATGAAATTCTAAGATACTATTATTTCTGAGGACCTTCCGACAACTTTCGACAGAAACCGGCACTGTGACTCAGAATATTGCATTCTTGTATGGAAACTTTTGATCTACACAAATGGGTGACATCGTGTCTTAAGATAGTTGTTCGATGTTAGTGATAATTCCAGTGATATTGTCCAGAAACAGTGACGCTGACGACACTGCACTTGCAGCCCAGTCGTGTTCTGGTGAACTGGTTCAAAACTGATTGCAGGAGCAGGGAAGTACTAGAAGCGTGGAACGGTGACTGATTAAAACTAACCGTTTGACAATCTAATGGTAGACAGCGCGGACTCAGTAGACGGAAATCGTATACCACGGAAAGGTTTTGTCATATACCCTGGAATCATCAGTAATAAACATATAACATGGTACAACCATACAGTAGTATTGAAAGCAAGTCTCTAAATTGAATTTTCACAATTTTGTCCGTTAGCAGCTAACACATTCTTCATTTTTCAAGATAGTCGACAACTTATTAACTTTGATTGTTTATCTAATTCAGCATGCTCAAAATATGCCAAGGCCACGTCACAGATTCACGCACCCGTACTTCAATGTTTTGTTTATATCCTCAGAATCCGATAACGTGATAGTCTAAATTTTGTTCGATAAATAAAGTTTGACCATACAAAATGAATAATGAGACTAGATATTACTTAGATATGCGCGGCCTGCTGTTTTCTTGTATAGAAGCACAACGCACACACATGCATTGACTCCAGGTAATGCACAGCTGAATCGGTATTCTCGTTCTTTAGCTTGAAAGCGACACTTTTTCAAAACCATTACTGAATGTCGTAGGGCAAATGCGTTAAGCTTTCGGTTGAGGTATCCGCGTTACTGTGCGAACGCGTTCTTCAAGTTCAATCTACCTGGAAAATCTTGGCATCGGTTCTTTTCCTATGTTTTTAACATAGTCTCGATTGAGGAAGGTGGCTGGCTAAGAGGTACAGTATGATCCTTGTATACGTTAACCTGGTAGCTTCCACCAAAGAAACGCAACGCAGGCAGTATCGAGGAAAATAATGGCACATTTATACTACACGAGCCGACCCGACAGACGTTGTCCTGTCTTAGCTATGAACTGGGATGAATAATGAAAGGGTAAATATATATGGAATATAGGTAACTATATAGCGAAGTGTTTTCACCACCATGCCATCTACCCATTAACTTACCTTGAAAGTAGGCATAAAAAATATGACAAATGACTTTCGTTGCGCCAAATGACGTCTTTTGAAAGCAATTATTGTATTGCTGGATATGCGTCAAAAAATGTATAGAATCTGGCCCATTTCCGGAAAACAGTGAATGTAGTGGCTCTGGTGATGGTACCAATGAAATCAATTTGACTTTTCCACTGCCGCAACATAATCCAGGGGCTTCCTTTTTAAACTTAAAAACCTTTTAATGTGGACACACAACGTTCATTGGTCCAATTGTTGTGAACTGTGATCGATTGCCACGTCATATGTCGAATGTAGCTCGATTGGGATTGCATGCGACATGCGACACTTCCATGTTGTTGAATTTCAGTTCTTCGATCTCGTTCAACTTCATTTCTCGTTTGACTTCTTCGTAGCATTGCAAGTTCTGCGACCTAGGTTGCTACGCCTAATTGGTGGAATTTTGAAGAATCTCAATTTTAATATAAGTTCCACACTTGTTAATTGTTTTTGAGCAAACACTTCTCAAACAACTGACTGAACAAAATGAAAACTGGATAAAAGCTCTAATCGAATGGACTGTGCACTACTAATAAAAATAGACTTATAAAAATATTTTTTTATTGATAAACACTGTTAAATGATAATATAAATTTGCGGCATGCGAGCTGTTAAGTCCAAAATTATAGAGTAGTGAAAGTCAATTAAAAAAGAAACGGGTTTTGCTTGAGCCATCACAAGATACGGATGGTAAAGCAATCCAAAAACGAAAGCACCGTGTTTTCATAAGCAATATTTTCTCACATAGCTAACTGGTCTCCCTGTCTCTTTTGGTACTTGAGATATTTCTTCTGCTGTGCGTGCTCCATGCTCAAGCGAACTGTCAAATGCGCGCTACGTGCAGTTCGTAATCATTAGATTTTCAATGATTTCCCAATTTTCTGCGCAATTGTCTGGATTCTTCTTCCCGTAAGAACCTTCCATACAGTATTAGGAAACCTTAAAATAAACGTGAATGAAATCGGTAAAGTTGTTCTCAAGTTATGGCGCGACCATGAGAAATAGGGATTTATTTTTATATCTATATATAGATTTTCTGGAAGACAGCGTTAATATTACCTGGAAGGCAGCGTTATTTAATGGGACTATAATAGGTAATCAGAGAAGCAATTATTTGATAATAAAAGCATCTGTGTTTCGTTTATATATATATATATATATATATATATATATATATATATATATATATATATTGTCAGTTTAGCAAGTACAAGTAGTTTATTATTGCTACTTTTGCTCAAATACTTATCATGTGCGATTTATCAGGCACTGGCAAAAACCCTTGCAGAATTTTCTCCAAATTTTGCACACCCTGATTCATTAGACGGTGTGACTTAACATTTTTTTACAAATCTCTAGGAATCAAAGGGATCATCGGCCTCGAACGTTTGTCTCTCCAAGTTGACAATATTTCTGATTAAATTAGTGCCAATAAACTGGGATGACACAAGGTACTCGGGCTTTATTCAAAAAACTACCACAACATCAATAACACTCAATAAATAAATAAATAAAGAGCGTTTATTGCCCAACAGTTAACGAAACCATTTACACGACAATCATAAGATAAATCAAAATAACAAAAACAGAAAACACATAAAAAGCAGGTGATTTCATCTAAAGAAAGAAAACAAACAAGAAGAAGAAGCAAAAAAAACATATTTCACTCAGGTGAGTAACATATAAACTATCCAAGCAATATCTAGCTACTCCTAGAATGCCGTTCAAACTGTCAGCATGCATATCACAATAATTTGATATTGCATTGAAAGTTTTACACATCACATATATGGGTGCCTTCAAAAACAAATGTGCGTGCGAGCCCTGTCACAATAAAATATTTTAGATGTACGAATTTGAAAAGAATGGAAGATTAAAGTTTATTTGAGCCACAATCCCATTAGCTTAAATTTGATTGTGCCGTAGTTTATGCAAGAACATAATTGAAGCACACTTTCTTATCAGCTCTAAAGACTGCATTTGAAACCTAGACAATAACAAACTTTCAGATATACCACGTTTAGGATATACACCTATACCGTCAACTTTAAAAGATACAAATTTTAGAAACTTTCTTTGAACATGCTCAAGAGAATCAATGTAGCAGTTGTAAATTGGGTTCCAAATTAACGATGCATATTCCAATTTCGATCTAATATATGCAGAATACAAAACCAGCAGTGACTCTGAGCGGCTAAAGCTTCTACAGTTTCTCACAATAAAACCGTACGCCAGCGAAGCTTCACTCACTTTTTGAGCTATGTGGAGTGAAAAATCAAGTGTATTGTCAAAAAATTACACCCAAATCCTTAATTGAGTTATAACGATTTATCTAAGCATCCCCAATTTTATAATTAAATTTACAAGCACTAGAGAATCAATATCACGCTGAAGTGCAATACAATCAGTCTCAGACTCAATAATCCTGAATAATTTTAAATCATCCGCAAAGAGGAGCTTATTACAACTTAGATAATGCACAATATCATCAATAAATAAGGTGGACTATAAAGGATCAAGATTTGAACCCTGAGGCACTCCCGATTTAGTTATATACTGGTACGACTTGAATCCGTTAAAAGTAACATATTGCTTCCTTTCATGAAGATAACTTTGAATGAGTGCTAAAGCTGATTAATGGAATCCATCAAACATCCTAGATATAAATGAAGACGCAGACAGTGATAAGCAAAACATCCACTGCCATGTAGAAGCTTTGAAGTCAACGAGCGATTTTCAAAAGCGCTAAGCTTGCGACAAACAGGAATACCATATTTTACAGGCAAGCAAGTGTTAATCTTTGCCGAGCGATTTGAAACGCTTTGAGTTTTGAAGAACGATAACACCGGCCCAGGGCATTAAGGACAATCACCAGCGAGTCAAAAAAAAACTATGCAGAAACCTTGACATCCCTTACTTCAGGAATGATGTCTAGCTCCAGGCTCAGCGACATTATCGTCAGGCGGAATCGCACAGCAACGCTCTGTTGCATGACTTGTTATCTCGAACTATTCGTAGATCCGAAATCACGCTCCAACGAAACCTGAATCAAAATTAATATTCACCTCACAAAATTTACCAATGCAATAATGCCTAGAGTTCATCTTGAATAGACCCACCTATTTTTCTTTGGTTTCTTGCTTTTTGTCTGGCCAACCAGGATCGACAGAACTAACTAACGTACATTACACTAAGATTAATGGGCACAGTTCCTACGAGGGACAATTTTAAATGTTAGCTTGAGTCAACATTTCCAATAAATAAACTGTTTTGTTTCAATTTTCTCATACAAGCTGTGAGGAAACGGGCATTGTGAAATGGTAGGTAGAGTGAACCGGGACCTTTTCGTATTCGAAAATAAAAAAGTCCTGATTACATATTTACGGATATACTATTATTATTACCTAAGTGCGCCAAATATTCTCAGGCTTAGGCACTACTACCGACTTTGATGGAATTCTGCACACTAACATAAATAGTTACATGTATATAACGTACAACTAGTGAGACGGTTGAAAACTTAAAGCTGGGTATTTCCAAATTTCTTGCGTTTTTTCAAAATCAGTACCTTTCAAGCTGAATATTGAAATGTTTAACAATGAGCAGAAAGCTAATGAATGGTGCTTATTAATTATCAAAATAGCTTGATGCGCCTATTCAGATTTATCACTTATTTTTTTATTTATTCAAATAAATTCAATCATCGTTACACAAAACACAAAATTTCAAACGTTACCAACTTGATTTCATCATATTACAAAGTAGTGCTTAGAATTGAAATAAAGATTATTTGGTTGTGTTTTGGCAAGTGTAGCGTCTTGTAAGTTATATTTAGAATGTATTACTATTTCCCAGAAAAAGCAACAATTAATGATAAATAAAAGGCAAAAGTAAGTTGTGCACCCTATTTCCTTTTTTCGGCTTTAAAGATAAACGGCATTTGGTATGCAAATTTAATAATTTTCAATGATCAGAATTATGGTAAAAATGTACGAAAGCTCAACATCCACGTCCGGTCTCAGCATATCTGCCTTTTCATGCTCTCACCACAGCCCTACGTTAGATTTGGTTATATGAAGCACTTAAAGGGACATCACACAATGAAATGTCAAGTCCTGATCTGCATAACTTTATGAATTTTTAACTTCCTTCGGAAGTCAAATTCGGTGTATTTGCATAGTAAATTCGGTTTAGCTTTTAAGCAGAACTTTTGTAGAATTAAATCATAAAAAAATTACATAAAAGTAAATACAATCCACAACATTAACTTTGTCTTTTATTATATGACATTTATTTTATTGTTTTAGCGAAACATATTCAGGGCGTTACACATAATAAGATACAAAAAAAATGAAAAAACTGAATAAGCCCTAGAACTTTGAGTTCCCAAAGCATCTATAGTTCAACTCTAATCCGAGTTTTGTGAAATTATGATGGAATGAAGCTGGTAACGTTTTGAGCCTTGTCTCACAAGTCAGTCTATATTTCTGATTAATGAGCATCATTCATATTTTTTTGTATATTTCAATATTCAATTAGAAAAGCCTTGATTTTGATAGAGTACAATAAAACTAAAAAAAGATACCGGTCCTGAATTGTTTACCTGTCCAAGTTTTACGTTAAGTCTAGGTAACATTGTTAAAAGACAAAATTCTATTAAAATCGATTCAATGATACCTGAAATATTTGATTCGAAAGATTTTTTGTGTTTAAACAATTTGTAAAAAAGGTATATTTTTAGTTATGAATACATCTCGTTTCATACTAGCTACTACCTCACTATGTCTATTTCCTCACGGAACACTCTGTATACTATAGATCATTGAACTCGTATATTGAGCAAGAAGGAAAATATTGCCTCTTCCTTACTATGAATTAGAATATGACTCTATATCCTTCACACCGCTACCAGAGAGTGGAAGCTACGAATCCAATTTATTTTATCCCAGTGAAAAGCTGGATTCTTAGATGATCGTGGTTCTCCATTTGTACATAAATCTATTGTTATTTGGAAGGCTTTTTATCGGGCATATATTCGACTAATTTGCATTTCACTTTTTCCCGTATGGAAGTCAGAAAAAGATGGGACTACCGCGGAACGACAGCAGGATCCTTGTGTTGTCGACATGATATATTTGATTTTTATTCACCCTCGCCAGACGTTGTACGCTTTACTTCGGAACCTTAAATTTTTTCGACGAAAAATGGTTTTTCATAGTGAATCGTTAGCGTTTTCTATTTCAGCGTATCCAAGGAAACAGGAAATAATCAGTCACTCACAAATCAAATTAATATAAGTTGTTCCTAATTTAAATTCAAGAAACGACGGGTATTTTTTAATGATTCCTATTAGCTTCGTCAGCATTTTACGAGCGAACATTGAGAGTTGCTCGCAGACTGATCTTTTCAGATATATATGTAGATAGCGTTCTGAAATTTGGGACTTTCATTTTCAGAAACAGTAATCAAGCTAATTGCAGTAAAATGACAACGGAAACGTAAAAACAGTACTGTCAAAGTGCTCACCGATTATTTGATATAATCCAGCCCCTGGGTCTGATTCTAATTAAGTTTCGACCGTTGAAATTGACTTAGATGGCGCTCTGTGACGATATGCTTGATTCTTTATGATAATTTATATCCTGTCATGATAATTTGAATATAGGAGGTCTTATGCAGAAATGCATGCTAATGCCGATATGTAACTGACTGCTTTGTATCTTGAATATTTACGAAATGAAATAAAATACGTCCATTTTTTTCAAAAATACCCATAAAAAAGACAGGAGCCATTAAATCCGGTGACCTTCGTCGCCAGTTGACATCACCAAATCGAGAAATTAAACGCCCCGGAAAAATTGTTCGCAAAAGCTTCATTGTTTCCCTAGCGGTGTGACAAGCTGCCTTGTCCTACTGGAACCGCATGTTTTGCAGGTTAAAGCATCCCACAAACCGGCGCGAAATAATCGCGGCGAAGTATTCGCAACGAAATTCAGAGCGAAATTCGCAATCTGTTTCGCCTGTTTATTCATACCAAAGCGTCTTATTCGCTCCGCGAACGTGAAGGTTTCGACAGGTTGCGTACATTTTATTTTTGCCTTTTGCAATGAGCTCGTCTTCAGAAGAAGTGGAGGCACTTCTATTTCTTGCTTTAGAAGAGGAACAAAATGCACGGTAAGTTATGTTTATTTAACGCCATTTGATAGTTGGGTATGTATTAAGTTTAACGAAGTACATAAAACAAATATTTTCAATTTTGTTTAGGAAACGAAGGAAGTGGGTACATGATATTAACTTGGAACGAAATAAATTTGGGGAATACCATACCTTGATGCCACAACTTCGGCAGGATGAACAGCGCTTTTACGTACATTTTAGAATGACTCCAGAGTGTTTCGATGAAATATTGAACTTGGTGAAAGATGAAATACGAAAATCTGACACAAATTATCGTGAAGCTATTTCGCCAGAAGAACGACTTCAGTCAGGTAAAAAAATTATATGTATTAAAATTAGTAGGCTTATCGAATACGAAAACTTCAGGGATCGTGAAATAAATATTTTATTGTAATAATTGGACTAAATGTTGCCACTAGGATTAAATGTTGCTAAATAATTCGAGGCAGAATTTGCCTCCTCTGTTTGGAGTAAACCCAGTGCCGCTTGGGAAACACGACATACTACTATCATACATACTTGCAGAATTCTGGGTAGACGCTGAAGACATTTCTTCAATATGTTCAAATTCTTCGTGCGCTATTAATTCGGCTATTTTTAGTTTTATTCGGGCTTGACGCTTTAAGGGAAGTGTTTTCACAGTCTGTGCATGTGCCAAGAAAATTGAATCAATGGCCTCGTTCTCTTTTTTAGGTTTTTTACCTTCAAAATAAACAATGAGCTGTTGTACAGACGAAGATGATGGTTCATAGCGTTCTCTGCTCGTTTTATATTTTGGCGTAGTTGCAGTCTGCGGAAAGGTGTGCCCTGGAGTAGTCACTGCTCTAGTGTTCAATGAAGAAGGTGGTGCTGTCTGTGTTGCCGAGGCGTTCTGTGCATCTTCTGCATCTACATCAGCATTTTCATCTTCTCCATGGCCGCGGTCTTCCAAATTTTCGGTTTCTACATTTCCAGCCCTTTCCTGATATATATTTGAGTTAAATTCGGCAGTCTCATAATGTATGACGTCAATATCTTTCACATTAGACGACGTTTTGGCAAATGCCAAAAAAGGACGGCAAAATTCCATGTAGTCAGCCCACTGCCATTTCTTTATGTTGCCCACTGCTAGGCCGGTCTTTGGTTTGGTAGATTTTATATATTCTGCAAATGTGTTTCTGATATTCTTCCACCTTTTTTTTACTTCATCACCTAAAAACGATTTTTTTTATAGATTCCTTGCCACTGGTGACACCTTCTATACCATTGGGCATAGCTTTCGAGTTGGCTTTACAACAGTGAGTGCAATCGTAACCGAAGTCTGTGAAGCGATATGCAGACATATGGAGCATATATATTTACCAGAACCAACAGAGAATATATGGAAAAAATGAGTTGAAGAATTTGAAAATAGATGGGGATTTCCCAATTGCATTGGCAGCGTGGACGGTAAACATGTAACAATCAAGAGACCTAACAACAGTGGCTCCAATTACTGGTGCTATTTACATAAATATTCAATAGTACTTATGGCCATTGTTGGCCGGGACTATAAATTTATATGTGTTGATATTGGTGGTTTCGGAAAAAATAGTGATGGGGGTATTTTCGAAACCTCAAACATGGGAAAACGATTTGAACAAAATTTAATGAGTGTCCCTGCACCTAGATTTCTCCCTGGGCAAAATGAAATCTGCTCGTACGTCTTAATTGGTGATGAAGCATTTGCTTTAAAACCATACCTTATGAGACCATTTCCTTATAAGCAGACTTTAACAGACGTCAGAAAAGAGAAATACAATGTAAGACTTTGTCGAGCTAGAAGGGTTGTGGAAAATGCGTTTGGTATTTTGTCTCAAAAATGGCGAATATTTTACAGGCCATTAGAAGCTAAAGTAGATACTACTATTCTAATTGTACGTACGGCATGTGTTTTACACAATTTTTTACGAAGTAAAAGTGGCGATGACAAATATTTTCAATTCTTAGATCCTCCAGAACCCGTGCTTGGAGCTTTTACTGATATAGCAAATGATCCTCGGCGGGCAGCAAGGCTAGCATTTTCTACTCGTGACAAATTCGTAAATTATTTTAATTCTTATATGCCTATGCCCAATATATAGAATGTTCGTTTTCACATTTGTGTAGACTGTAAATTATTTAACAAGTTAATAAAACATATTAGGTACATATCATTTGTATTTAATTCTTTTCCTATTTCCATCCAAATCTTGTCTTTCTTTCTCACATTCCTGTATTCATCGTTCGACAAATCATACAAACAAGGATACTTTTTCACTATTTCTATCAATAGTTCCGTTTTTGCCATTGCGAATTTTCGAAGAACGGCGTCAAAAACGCGGTCAAAGGCGAACTGAAATACGCCGCGATAAAAACGCTGGAACAATCGCATTCGCTTCGCACAAGTTTGAGCCTGTCCGTAAACCGCCGCGTTTTAGTCTGATCGCGAATTCATCGCCGCGTAAGTTTCGCAGCCAAAGCGAATATTTCGCGCCGGTTTGTAGGATGCTTAAATTGTTGGATTTAAGGAGTCATAAAGTCTTGCACCATATCACGTTAGCGCTTACCAGTGACAGTAAGAAAATTACCTGCGTCTTGGAAGTAAGGTCCAATAACACCTCCCTACCAAACACCGAACCTAACTGTGATTCGACGAGGATGTAGTGGTCGTCGATGGATGATACGAGGGTTCTCTAATGCCCAGATACGACGATTCTGCGTATTAATAAATCCGTTCATATCGACCTGGGCTTCATCGCTCATTATCAGTTGTCGGTAAAAATCGTTATTTTGGGTATTAAGCTGCAATACCGCATGACTGTATTGTCGGCGACTTTCTTGGTCACTAGGCTGTGTTCTTGGGTTAACTGAATTTTATATGGCCGCAAATTCAAGTCTTTTTTAAAATAGAGGATAATGACGTGCGACAAGTACCCAGTTCTTGAGAACGATGTCTGGTAGACGTCTCAGGACACTCCACTACACTTTCTCGAACTCTCTCGATATTTTTCGGAGAACGAGCAGTTTGAACACAGCCCAACCTTGTAACTTCACCTGTTTGTTCAAATTTTCGCACCAACTGCAGCAATCGACTCATTATTTAAGAAAAAGTTTTAACAATAGGGACGCGTTGTGGGGTCGTGATACCATGATAAATTGGACACATGCGCTATAAACAACTACTATGGCGTCACCTTCTGATACGCGTGTGTCAAAAATGGCGCTGCAATTTAAATAAGTCTGTTATATATTGGCCATCCTGTATATCATCACGTTTAGATTATCACCATGAAACCCACAGGATAACCTCTCGATGACACGTTATCTTCGTTTTTGCTTAGAAAAATATTGTGATTTGAGTTTTTACACAATCTTATCAAAAGAGTCACTTCTAATGAATCTGCATGCTTCCAGGCAAAAATCGGTCATTGTAAAAACCTCATAAAACACGCAAATTGATTTTTTTAGGGGCAATTAATACTGTGTCGTTGACAAATAAAGCAGTTTCAAAGTATTTTTTCGACTTACATTATTTGAATTGTTTTTACAGGAAATAGCGTCGGTGGTATATAACTTAATCGAAGAAATCGCATCAACCTTACGCTTTATTAATAATTTTGAAAATTACACTAAAATGTTAGCTTATTGACATGACACATGTTTTAGTATCTTTACGGTACATAGGAACGACGTGGGACCTGGGAAAATTGAATTCGCCGTTTGTCATCCAGACCACGAATCTTCATCGTGAAAAAGTCAATAAGTGGCAATCGACTGTAGGAGAACCAACGTTCTTATTTGAATTCCAACAGCAAAATAAATTTTTTGAATAAAAATATTGCGCAGGATATGTATTGCGCTCGTACTTTCATTTCTATGCTATCTATACGTTTCAAAAATATAATAATAATAACAATCGTTTTTTATTGAGGCGAAGTTTAGCTTGAAGCTTTTCTACCACTTAACTATTGAAAATTACAAAAAAATTAAATAACAATTGTAAACTTGTCAAGGTAATACATTTAAGTATATAGCATCCCACAAACCGGCGCGAAATATTCGCTTTGGCTGCGAAAATTTCGCGGCGATGAATTCGCGATCAGATTAAAACGCGGCGGTTTACGGACAGGCTGAGACTTGTGCGAAGCGAATGCGATTGTTCCAGCGTTTTTATCGCGGCGTATTTCAGTTCGCCTTTGACCACGTTTTTGACGCCGAATTATTGATAGAAATAGTGAAAAAGTATCCTTGTTTGTATGATTTGTCGAACGATGAATACAGGAATGTGAGAAAGAAAGACAAGATTTGGATGGAAATAGGAAAATAATTAAATACAAATGGTATGTACCTAATATTTTTTATTAACTTGTTAAATAATTTACAGTCTACACAAATGTGAAACCGAACATTCTATACAATGGGCATAGGCATATCAGAATTAAAATAATTTACGAATTTGTCACGAGTAGAAAATGCTAGCCTTGCTGCCCGCCGAGGATCATTTGCTATATCTGGAGTAAAAAAAAAAAAAATCAGTAAAAGCTCCAAGCACGGGTTCTGGGGGATCATCTAAGAATTGAAAATATTTGTCATCGCCATTTTTACTTCGTAAAAAATTGTGTAAAACACATACCGTACGCACAATTAGAATAGCAGTATCTACTTTAGTTTCTAATGGCCTGTAAAATATTCGCCATTTTTGAGACAAAATACCAAACGCATTTTCCACGACCCTTCTAGCTCGACAAAGTCTTACATTGTATTTCTCTTTTCTGACGTCTGTTAAAGTCTGCTTATAAGGAAATGGTCTCATAAGGTATGGTTTTAAAGCAAATGCTTCATCACCAATTAAGACGTACGAGCAGATTTCATTTTGCCCAGGGAGAAATCTAGGTGCAGGGACACTCATTAAATTTTGTTCAAATTGTTTTCCCATATTTGAGGTTTCGAAAATACCCCCATCACTATTTTTTCCGAAACCACCAATATCAACACATATAAATTTATAGTCCGGGCCAACAATGGCCATAAGTACTATTGAATATTTATGTAAATAGCACCAGTAATTGGAGCCACTGTTGTTAGGTCTCTTGATTGTTACATGTTTACCGTCCACGCTGCCAATGCAATTGGGAAATCCCCATCTATTTTCAAATTCTTCAGCACATTTTTTCCATATATTCTCTGTTGGTTCTGGTAAATATATATGCTCCATATGTCTGCATATCGCTTCACAGACTTCGGTTACGATTGCACTCACTGTTGTAAAGCCAACTCGAAAGCTATGCCCATTGGTATAGAAGGTGTCACCAGTGGCAAGGAATCTATAAAAAAAACCGTTTTTAGGTGATGAAATAAAAAAAAGGTGGAAGAATATCAGAGACACATTTGCAAAATATATAAAATCTACCAAACCAAAGACCGGCCAAGCAGTGGGCAACATAAAGAAATGGCAGTGGGATGACTACATGGAATTTTTCCGTCTTTTTTTGGCATTTGCCAAAACGTCGTCTAATGTGAAAGATATTGACGTCATACATTATGAGACTGCCGAATTTAACTCAAATATATATCAGGAAAGGGCTGGAAATGTAGAAACCGAAAATTTGGAAGACCGCGGCCATGGAGAAGATGAAAATGCTGATGTAGATGCAGAAGATGCACAGAACGCCTCGGCAACACAGACAGCACCACCTTCTTCATTGAACACTAGAGCAGTGACTACTCCAGGGCACACCTTTCCGCAGACTGCAACTACGCCAAAATATAAAACGAGCAGAGAACGCTATGAACCATCATCTTCGTCTGTACAACAGCTCATTGTTTATTTTGAAGGTAAAAAACCTAAAAAAGAGAACGAGGCCATTGATTCAATTTTCTTGGCACATGCACAGACTGTGAAAACACTTCCCTTAAAGCGTCAAGCCCGAATAAAACTAAAAATAGCCGAATTAATAGCGCACGAAGAATTTGAACATATTGAAGAAATGTCTTCAGCGTCTACCCAGAATTCTGCAAGTATGTATGATAGTAGTATGTCGTCCTTCCCAAGCGGCACTGGGTTTACTCCAATAATATACCCAACAGAGGAGGCAAATTCTGCCTCGAATTATTTAGCAACATTTAATCCTAGTGGCAACATGTAGTCCAATTATTACAATAAAATATTTATTTCACGATCCCTGAAGTTTTCGTATTCGATAAGCCTACTAATTTTAATACATATAATTTTTTTACCTGAGTAAGTCGTTCTTCTGGCGAAATAGCTTCACGATAATTTGTGTCAGATTTTCGTATTTCATCTTTCACCAAGTTCAATATTTCATCGAAACACTCTGGAGTCATTCTAAAATATACGTAAAAGCGCTGTTCATCCAGCCGAAGTTGTGGCATCAAGGTATGGTATTCCCCAAATTTATTTCGTTCCAAGTTAATATCATGTACCCACTTCCTTTGTTTCCTAAACAAAATTGAAAATATTTGTTTTATGTACTTCGTTAAACTTAATACATACCCAACTATCAAATGGCGTTAAATAAACATAACTTACCGTGCATTTTGTTCCTCTTCTAAAGCAAGAAATAGAAGTGCCTCCTCTTCTTCTGAAGACGAGCTCATTGCAAAAGGCAAAAATAAAATGTACGCAACCTGTCCAAACCTTCACGTTCGCGGAGCGAATAAGACGCTTTGGTATGAATAAACAGGCGAAACAGATTGCGAATTTCGCTCTGAATTTCGTTGCGAATACTTCGCTGCGATTATTTCGCGCCGGTTTGTGGGATGCTTAAGTACATTCGAGCATCACTTTTTATATTTTAAGCCTCGGCAATATCAAGTGTCCTTAGGCTCCATCTGACGTTTCCAATTGCAAGTTTGACATTTTTAAACATAAGCTTCTCCAGAACGTTTTGTCATTTCAGCACGATTTATGTTGTTGATAGCGATTTGGAAACTGTGTCTCAATGAAAAAATGGAATTGACTCGTGAAAATTTTCATGCGATTTATTGCGACTTTTGACGTGGAATGCATCGATCAACTTACTTCGACTTTTGGTGATGAATCCCCATCCTTTGCCACTGTGACCGCCATTCTCTTGGTGACGAAAGTCGTGAAGGACGTCCAAGTCAATTGTTGTGCCAGAAGACATTGATGCTGTGCAAAAACTAATAGTGCAAGATCGTTATGTCAGATTGAGGCAGCCTTAGCCATTAGTTTCACTAGGATACATAAAATATTACATGACGATTTAGCTGTGAAAAAGGTCTGTTCTCGTTGGATTCCACATAATTTGACAAAAGCTCAAAAAGAGGCTCGTGTAGATTGGTGCAAGCAGATGCTCGAAAAATACAACGGCGGTGCTTCAAATGATGTGTATAAGATTGTAACATATGATGAATCATGGGTCTATGCTTATGAGCCGGAAAGGAAACAAAACTCGACTGTATGAATGTTTCAAGACGAGCCAAATTCGACAAAGGTTCGTCGCCCACGAAGCACTTTGAGACAGATGGTCGCCTGTTCTTTCGAAAAAACTAGTCATGTGGCAGATGTACCTTTAAGGGAACGTAAAACAGTTATCCAGTGTAATTGTGTTCTTGAACAAATTTCCTGTGTATGCGTCGCAAAGTTGGAACCCTTTTTTCCGTTATGTAAAAATTAATTACAGATCGACGAATCAGTCCTCTATCAAAGTCGTCGAAATTAGATTTCGGAGTGGCTCTTCGTCTTTTTTTGTTTGGTGTCGAAAAAGATGACGAAGCACCTTCTTCAACAGATTTCATTTCACGAGAAACCGTCCTAATGAACTTTCTTCAAATCTTTGGTGGTTTATTTCCTTCTGCTTCTCGTTGCATAAAAAATATAACATTTGCTACAACCTCCCTACTTTATCCTGATAAAATTTTACGTTGTAATTTGGATTTAAAATGCATTATAAACGAGTAAATCTCTTAGCACACCAAGGGATAAATGGCGACATTTATTAGCGTAAAATTATATGTATTCAACCCGCGAATTCCTAACAATACATACAGGGTGGGGCAAAAGTCGCGAGGGGGTTTGAAAAATTAATAACTTTTTTAAATTTTAATTTTAATTTTTTTTCCTTACACAAAACTAAAATGCAATATTTGGAGTTTGTGTACAATTTAAGTGTGAAAGATTACGTCACGCAAATAACCGCCATTTTCAGCCTCGCAAAGTGCAGCTCTTGCAAGAGCAAGACCCGAATCAGAATATCTGGCCCCAAAGCACTTACTTCTGCTTGAATATTATCCTTTCGTTGCTGCAGGGTTGTGGGCTTATTAACATACACCTTTCCTTTCAGATATCCCCAAAGGAAATAATTATGGGCTGTTTAGTCCGGCGAGCGGGCGGGCCAATTGAATCCTGAATTTCTCGAAATTAAACGTTCGCCAAAAATCTGCCTTAGAAGGTGCATAGTGGCCCGAGCACTATGCGCAATGGCCCCATCTTGTTGGAACCATATCGCTTGATTGTCAGAAAGAAATTTTGAATCATATTTCGATATCGCTCGCCATCTACAGATACAGTATTCCCATCGTGGTCTTCGAAGAAGAATGGTCCAATAATTTGTTGAGACGTAACTGCGCTCCATACTGTATATTTAAACGAATGTAATTGCCTTTGACCACCCAGTTCTGCTTATCTACAAAGCCATTCAAATGAAAATGGGCTTCATCGCTCATGATCAGAGAATAAATAAATTCATTATCTTCTCGAGCCATTCTTTCCAAGCGAACTGCATAAGCTAGTCGTTCTTGGAAATCTTCTGGTTTTAGTTCTTGCCTAGCTGCACTTTATATGGAAACAGATGTAAATTTCCTCTTAATATTCTGCGTAAAGACCTTCGAGACATCTGCAGCTCAGCAGAACGTCTTCGGGTTGAGGTTTCCGGATTCTCCTGAACGCTCTCCTGAACGCGTTGAATGTGATCTTCATTTCTTGCGGAACGTGGCCTTCCACTTCGTGGGAGATCCACAACTGTGCCTTGTTGCTGAAATCGTGCCACTAAGCGTCGAATCATTGATTCAGAGTGCGAATTCCGCAAATTGAAATGACGATATGCTCGTTGAGTTTGAATTATTGAATGATTATATTCAAAATAAAATTCTATAAGTTTGGTTCGTTGATTAAGGTTGTAACGCTTCATAATAATTAACCTCCCGGATTTATTTTTCACAGTCCTGGAAAAAAAAAAGAAAACAAAATATATTTAAAAAAGTTATCAACTTTTCAAATCCCTTCGCGACTTTTGCCCCACCCTGTATAATTCACGGATAATAAGTAATAAAGTTGTTCCACTAACTGACAATTTTCCTCCTGACTGCACGCTAACTAGCCTAGACACAACAAGTCACTACTGCTTCGTCCGGCGAATTGAGCCGCAACCTACTGCGCACCGAGAAGGAGTGACATTATTCAAAAATTCGCACCTCTTCCTACAGTTGACGAGCTGTACAAAGAAAAGGAAAGATTTTGCGAAGTGAAGGGTCAAATTTATGCCGGTGTGTGCTTTTCTAAAATAAATTGTTCAATTTGTTTTTTTAATTTATTGTAATTCAGTGATTTTAATGCCTGGGGTTCATTATAAAGTGTAACCGCGATGTATGTAAAACACTGAAAGGATGAGGTTTGGAGAAGAGACATTGTGAGTGTTTCTCTGTCTTTTGAGTGGAAGTCCTTGAGCTTATGAAAAAAAGAGATAAATTATATAAAAGAAAGATTAAGCAACCAGAAGGCTTAACTATCATCTCTGAATTCAAAAACATCAAAAATAAAATAAACAATAAAATACGTGCTTTGAAGAACCGTTATTTCCAAACTAAATGGAGCTTAGCTGGAAACAATGTAAAGAAACAATGGGCTTTTATAAACAGCCTAATAAAAAATAAGGAGTATAAAGTAAGAATTGATCAACTAGTAACTGAAAATAACATTATTAACACTCAACTTGATATTGCAAACAATTTAAATAAATACTTTTTTCGGGTCGGTATATTAATTGTTGAAAATTTGGAAGCAGAGATTCAGCAGTTGAATGAGTTTATTTCTGTTGGTGAGGTTCACAACGAAGATTCTATTTCGATGACATTGACTAATAAAGAAGAGTTGTTGGAAGTTGTGAAAGAACTAAAAATAAACTCAGCACCTGGATATGACGGTATCACGGTTAAGGATGTAAATAATCTTGGATAATACTTAATACCTGTTTTAGTACGATTAATCAATGAAACTATACAAAAAGGAATATTTCCATCAGAATTGAAAATAATTAAAATAACCCCACTTTTTAAGTCGGGAGATATTAAATGTATGAACAATTACAGGCCTATTTCAGTGGTGTGTGTATTCTCTAAGATTATAGAAAAATTAATAAAAAAAAGAATGTTATCTTTCATTGTTACTCACAATATATTGATTGATGAATTTCAATATGGTTTTATAACGAACAGTAGCACACTTAGTGCGGTTGTTGATTTTGTGGACTACATTTCAATGGCTCTAGATAAACAACAAATAGTTGTAGCTGTTTTCATTGACCTAAAAAAAGCTTTTGACGTAGTAAGCGTAGACATTCTTTTAGATAAATTGTTTAAAATGGGATTTAGAGGTGTTTCGTACAGCTTGATTAAGTCTTATTTATATGACAGAAAACAGTACATAAAGCTTGGAGACATTGATAGTGAATGGTTATCTAGCACCTATGGAGTACCGCAGGGGTCAGTTCTTGGACCTCTGTTATACAGTCTTTATGTACTGAATCTCAAGTTGGCCAATCTGAGGGGAAGATATTTTACCTTTGCAGATGACACTGTACTGGTATATACTGGAACAGACGAAATTGCTTTAACGAATCTTATTAATGATGACCTGAATAGTTATCTTAAATGGCTGTTTTCGAATAGATTAAAAATTAACATTGAAAAAACAAAATACATTATATTTAAACAAAAAAATAAGATAGTTAGCAATAATCTAAATATTAACATAAATAATATAGCGCTAGAAAAAGTGTCAAGTATTAAATATTTGGGATTACTGATAGATAAAAGTTTAAATTGGTCACTTCACGTAAATGGAATTTGTAATAAAATAGTTTCAATGCTATCTGCCTTATATAAGAGTCGAGATTATTTGTCCAACAAAAGCAAATTTCAAATTTATAATGCCTTCTTTCTTACACATTTTGGGTACCTCTTGCCAGTATGGGGTATGTGCGGTGAAGTTAATTTTAATAAAGCTCAAGTTTTACAAAATAAAGTTCTGAAAATATTGTTTAATTTTGATTGGCTTACAAGTTCTAATACGCTTTATTCAAATTTAAATTTAAACAAATTAAGAGTGTTATTGGAGGTGGAATAATGTAAACTTGTTTATAAAATTATAAATAATCTACTAAAAAGCAACATAAATATTAGGTTCTACCATAACGTGCATGATCACCAAATAAGATCACTAAATAATGTTTATCAACTTTTCACAAGAACTAACATAGGTTTAAAAAATCCGATCACAGACGCAATTAAGAAATTTAATAATTTACCTCATTGTAAATAACTATAGAAGTTTTGTTAGAGAATTGAAAGATTGTAAAAATGTTAATGAATTTATTTGTTGAAATTATGAGCAACATTGCAGTGTACCTGTAGTTCATAGATATTAATTATTGTCTTGTTATTCTCGGGGCCAGTGTTTGCAAACACTGATTAGGGAATTATTGTTAAAACTGGTTATACTTTTTGTATTATTGTGTTTAAATAAATTATTTCAAAAAAAAAATTCCAAAGGATCGGCTTGTTTCTAGTCTGAATTTGGAGGATTTTCGCTGTCATACAAATGAGTAGTATTGAGTCAATGTTTCTGGTAGAAACCAAGAAAACTTTAGAATAAGTGGTTTCGGGCAGAGCGGAAGTCAAACTAAATACTGTTTCAGCCCTCGACCTTATTTTTGTAAATAGTTAATTTTAAAATTGTCATTTTGATACACATAACACAAAAGTTTGAGAGTAAAACGAATCAGGGATCCTGGTTCAGTTTTTGAAGTGACCCATTCAAATATCCACTGTTGAGTAGTTCCTGCACAAACTGTGTGAACACAGGAGTTGCGATGTTTTTCCACTGAACGTGTGTTACGTGGTGTTATTTGAAGGGAAAGGAATGTAGTGACTTAGGCAATTTATGACTTACAAGATGTATACTCAAATACACATCTTCATAAGAAGAGCGCTCTCAATAAAAAAGGAAATTCCAAAAATTATTTTCGTTGCTCTCTACAAGGTTTTTTACGTTTTTTAGGTCACCCTAAATAAAAAGGGTTCCTATGAACTTTTCTCTAAACCTGATACGCTTCGAGATACAAGCGGTTTAATATTTGAAGGGGTGCCATATCCGATAGCGAAAACTAGGTGGCCAAATATTCAAAAATTCGTTAACAAAATCTCAAAGCATTCAAGCGCGCGCTCAATGTATACTCGGCGAGAGCGCGAGAGGTACAGCATAACGTACGTCCTAAAAGTTTTGGCACTAAATATTCATCGGATTTTTTTTATTGAATAAATGTATTTAAGCACTTACTGGTTATCATAAATTACCACTCAATACTAAACTATAATATCGAATTATGTGGAGTGGCTCATTCTGCTCGACCAAACGCAACTTTCTTATAATGTCTCTGATGATGTCCTGGACGGAATTCAGATGAATTTATCTCAGATTTTCGTTAATTTGCTGTCTTAATTGTTTTTCATCTTGGACTTCCCAGCCTCCATGGTAAAACTTCCTGGACATTAAAGTCCAAATATCCTCTATTGGGCGAGACTGCGACAAGTTTGAAGGATTATCGTTTTTGGGAACAAAAGATATGTTGTGTTGTCGGAGCTAGTTTTGGGTACCTCTTGAGGAATGGCATGATGCTAGGTCTGGCCAAAACATGATATGGTCCGTCATGTTCGTGGACAAACTGAACAAATTTGGAGAGGCAGTTATCAATATAGCTCTGACTATTCAAAGCTTCACCTCTCACTCTTCCCACAAAAGATTGAGGTACACCCCTCTTAGAAATTGCGCACCAGACAAGGATTTTATCCGCAAATTTCGCTTTATGTTTGTATCTAACATTTTGAGGGCATTTCTCTACGTTGTCCCTATAAAATCCGTCGCTTCCTTTCATTCCAGAATTACTCAAAGTGAAATACTTTTCGTCATCTAAAATAATGATTTTTCCATTGGCCTCAGTTGACGACAGCATTTTGGTATACGAAGGAGTAGCGCTTGAGAGTATTTGGGGCACTTAAGTCTCTTTCTAAATTAAATACCATTCCTCCTCAATTCTAACGATATAGTACTTTTAGAAGATCTGTATTGACGAGCCAATCTCCTTGTTGACATTCCAACCTGATTTTGTGCTCTTCTCGTCAATCTCTCTGACCTATGTGCAGTAAATGCACGTGGTCTTCCACTTTTTGGGAGATTCAGACATAGTATTCGCTGCTTGCACTCCGCTATTGTTATATAAATGGTTCTGCATGAAATGCTTTCATTCTGGAATATTCGACAAATTTCAGCTTTGGGTACCCGCCCAACCAACTTGTGGATAATTTTTCTTATTTCTAATTTATAGGACATCTTGAAGCGAAAACTTCAAAATAACTTAAAGGCAACTTGATACTATTTTGTGTTTATTAAAATTAAAGCCAATGAATTTTGTGCCAAAACTTTTAGAACATACGTTAGGGGCGGCCGCCAGCTGGTTTTTCATACTTAATCTTAATTTCTTTCATTTAAGCATAGCTAAAGACACGGAAACTAAGGAACACCACTTTCGGAAAGTTTCTAGTTGAACTTCTATGAAGGTTTTAAATACAACAAATTGGATACACATGGACTCATTTTAAAGCTTTATTCTATAGATTATACCAACAGTTCACAGCTTTTTGAGTATACGCGAAAGAAGATTTCTCCATCCTTGACATTTAATAAAATTTGGTGTGTAGATGAGGAGAATGTTTACTCTCCAGAATATATCTTATATTTTTCAGGCTGGTTAGCCTGACCTACACTCCAACCGTAAATTTGTCCAGCAAAAAAAGGTTTTACATACTGAATCCTTAACGTTTCCCCTCTAAGTGCATCCAAGGAAAGAGTAAATGAGTCTCTGTCAAATCAAATTAATATGAGCTGTTCCAAATTTGAATACACGAAACGAGGTGCCGGGTATTTTTAACGAGTTTTCTTAACTTTATCAATAAGGTTTTACAAGCAGACTTGGAGATCGAGCTTTTTGAATATACTTTTCAAGAGGAGACAAGACACCTCTCTAATTAAATATCTGAACGCTATCATTGCTGGAAGTCCAATGTATTGCTTTTATGTCACAATACTGTAACTTATGAAATAGAGTTTTCAGATATCAACGAATTCGGGCTAGGTAGAAGAAGATAGCATGCGATATGTTTTATTCGTATAGTACAACAAAAGTGCAAAATGCAAAATATTAGACACAAACCAGTGTTTTCAATGGATACTGAAATAATTCGATGTGTTAAATTTAGGTAGCGAGAAATGATGTTTAAGCCTCGTGTTATGGCTGTGCACTTCGGTACGTGTCTTGATCTTCTTGTAAAGATATTATGGTGATTTATTATTGAATATCTTTTGGATCGATGAAGGAACCATCTTCTCTCAATATTGAGCCAACCTAAGTTCTGTAAGTGAAGAAGAACTTAGGACTCGCACAATACTATCTTTCTTGACTTGCATAGCAAATTTAAAGATGAAAACGCCCTTTTGGGTAGAAGAGAGATATGTTGTGAAAACCGTAGGTCTCTTTCCAGCGTATACAATACATTTTTCGCGGAATTTGTAAAAGCTATTTTGTCTTGTCCGAATTATTAACCTTTTTAACCAAATAGATTTAGTTACGTTGATTGAAAGACAGCATTTTTTTGTTGACTGATAAAGAACGTCCTCAATTATGTTCATATCTGATTCTTTAAAAGCAATGTATAATTGGGTGTCAGATGACAGCGTTGAATGGGAAGTGTACTTGACTCTTCTCACTAGCACGGTGCATTTTTCAGGGACTGTTAAGAAAAGAATTGTCATCACGTGCCTGAGAAAACGGTTTTTCGTCATCTGAAGATTTCTCACTGCATTCCGGTCAGTAATGATATTGTTAAAATTCCCAAATGTGTCAAGAATTTTTAGCGTATTCTCTAAATGGTTGAATTGGTCTATGAATCCTTCATAGCTACGCCGCCGCATATGGGATGATACGATAGAACTTCGGCAGAAAGAATAATACATGACAAACTAAGCGATCGCTATTTCCATTGAACTGTTTCGAAAACCGTAAATACGTGTAGCAATCAGTACGGAAGCAGTATCAATAAATTTCCTTCAGCTTAGTATAAGAAGATATAAACAGAGAACGGAGCAATACAAACGATATATTTCTGAAGTGTGTTTCTGTGATTCGGGGATAGCTCAGTAGCATTAGGCTATTTCAAATCAAAAGTAAAAATTTCCATATGGTAGCCGTATACCTCCATCATGGGCCAATACATACAGGGTGTTCATTTGAAAATTTCCCAGCACTGATTAAAAGGAAAACGTCAAAAGATTTCTCATGGGGACAGCTTTTAAACCAAAAACTCCCTCACCCCATTTCACCCTGTATCCCCAGGGTCATCCCCTTAAAAATGTTAAATGACATCGAGTAATAGCTTGTTTGAAAGGTCTTTCAAAGTCCTTTAATTTCACGTTTGATTTTTTAAAATCGGTCGATTTGTTTTCAAGAACATTTAAAAAATCTTTATAAATCTTAATTTCTTCAGATAGAAAACAAAAACACACGAAAATATCACTTTTTATCTCAATAAGTGTTCAAAATGTAGCTCGTTATTGGGCAAACAATGATATAGGCAATGTTTAAATTCCTGACCGATATTTGCAAAAAAATGTTGTGGGATATTATGGCAGCATTCGAGAATGCGTTGACAAAGTTCATCCAAGCTTTCAGGTTGGGGAGTAAACACAATCGCTTTCAAATGGCCCCATAGAAAAAGGTCTAATTTATCTGGAAACTCGTCATCTAGCCATTGCCGAACCGAAAGAACATAGTGAGGAGGAGCGCCGTCTTGCTGGAAATATATTACAGCCTCATCAAGTGTAGAGTTTCCATGCTCCTAGATTTAGTTTTCAATGGTTTCAGTAACAAGCGGAATAATGGTGTTTTTCGACATATCCAAATAAATAAAATCAAATTTCCATTAATAAACAATAGCCCAATCAATTTGTTTCCTAAAATGTCTGCCCATACATTAATTTTCTGGGGGTACTGGGTAGGCCCTTCTACAAAACCATGAGGATTTTCATTACTCCAATACCTGCATTTATGCTTATTAACAAATCCATTTACATAGCATGTGCATTCATCACTGCAGCAAATATTCTTTACATGAATGGTATTATCATTAATCGCTGCAGTCATTTGTTCACAAAACTCAACTCGCCTATCAAAATTATATTCGGTTAATGCTTGCCATATTTTCATTTTGAATGGATGAAGTTTAGCAACTGTGTCCACTGAGCCCAATGAAATACCAGTCGCAGCAACAATCTTGCGTAATGAAGTATCAGGATTTATTCTAAAATGACCCAAAACTTCAACTTGAGCCTGTATATCCAGTGATGCAGCTTGTGCCAATTTTAAGAGGGGACTTACCATATTTGGAACATTTTATAGTGTGAAACCCCAGTGTAGCACTAAAGTAGATAAACTAATTCGAATGCCTATATCATAGTTTTTTCAAAAATAACGTTTATTCAAGAAAATGCGAAAGGTTTTTTAAAATTCAAGGATGTAGGTAATATCTTTCAGTAGCTGAAAAAATATGACAGTCTCGAGATCATAAGAATATTTACAATGTTATCTGAATTGTACATGTGAATAATACAGGAAGAATTGTTTTTTCGCCCTACGCCAACTTTACCTACCAATCTTTTGCGAATTTCACATCTAAAATTACCTATTGTGATACAGTTTCTGTTCCAATTTTAGGTTCCACTTCTACCTTGGGTCTCCAAGAAATTCAAAATTCCTGTTGCAGATTGGTCAATAACTTAAGAAAATATGATCATATGAGGTCTTATTTAAGAGACCTGATATAGCGGAGAGTAAATGAGCTATATGAGTAACACTCATACCCATACACTTTTATTCACACCAATTTTTAAATGAGAAACTGATAGCAAGGAGTAATATTCAAGCAAAAGGTATTCATTTCACGGAGACTTCCACAATGTCTTTCCACAAGACAACCTTCTTTCTTAAATGCTTCACATATAACACAGTTATTCTCTATAATGAACTTCCACTTAAATTAGTGTGTTGCTTTTTAACCTTCCTTTTCACAAAAATTTTCAATGTGAAATTTAATTCTTTAATCTTTAAAGCTATCATAGTTTATATTTAATATACAACTTATTTATTCATTTATTATTAGTCTTGTTAACATTGAAATAGATTTTGTATTTTGTTGTACTGTTGCAGTTTTTTTTTTTTTAGTTTTGTTGATTGACGGAATATCACTATGCCGCTAATAAAGACGATTATTATTATTATTATATAAATATTAGCCAGACTAGTAGTCAGTTGGCAGTGTTAGACTACCACATGCTTGACTTCTATAATGCCTAGTCTGACGTTACTAAAATCACTTTTATCCTGCGTAGGAAGGAAGCATCGGTAAAAGCTGCATGTCTTGAATAATTTCCCATAATGCATGGAAATGCCATAGAAATGAAGGTTAATGGAAATAAAAAACCTTATATGCAATGTAGCTATTGTTAAGTTCGAGATTTAAATATTTTATATGGAATAGGGTAGGTTAGAAATGATAAATGCTCCATTCCAAGCGCGTGACTCTTCTTTTATATTCAAGCAGTTGATGTGACTTTTGAGCTGATTTGAAAAATATCCACCACCTACCTACTAATAGAATAGGGTACTTTTCACACTCTTTACTTCTACGGAATATCAGTACTTTGTCTCTCAATAAGTATATTCTGGGTATTGGTTTTTTCTATGTACAAGAAGTGACAAAACTCCCCCAATGTTCGGATTAAAAGTCAAATCCTATCATCTGATCTCTCCAAAGGGAAATCCTTTCAATAGACGAACCTCATGCACACAATATAGTCATCATTTTTGAAAAATAGATGCAAATAGTCTCTTACCGATGCAACTTTGAAATATATCAGACTCTTCAGCAACATAGTCACACACAGGTACGGTCATATTGGTTAGTTCTAGATATAAGGTATGCTCCGAAAGACGGAACTTTCCCTTTGAGAAACAGGTACATTTGAACAGTAGGTAAAACACAAAAAATAAATTGTAGAGAAACACTGTTCATTTTATAAGAAAATTTCAAATACTGCATTGTCACATGTTTTATTCGTGAATATCGACTACTTCTTCCTGAAGCAATATTTGGGGCGGCCATCTCTTCTACTGTGACCACCTCGATGGCATTTGGATGATATGAACGAAACTGAGGAACTCGGGATGGAAACATCAAAGTAGGCGATCTGCATACACTCGCGAAGTATCAACAGCGTTTTAATATGCTCATGGTACACTGACATCAAATCAGTAGCTATATTTTTGCTACAGGAATGCGCCAATTTAATTTTTTTCAAATCTAAACTACTTTGTTGCAAAAATAAGATAATAACAAACTAATTAAACTAAATTTTTGAAATTTCAATATGTAAAAAGTCCCAATAAAATATGTTTAAATTCAATTTTCTTCATACAATGATTTTGTTACATGACACCTTTATCCACTTGTGTCTCCAATTGCTAGGTTAAGCTACACACCGTTCGGTGGATACTGACGCACGAAGTACCTTTTACGGTGGATGCTGGGCCGGACTGGCCCATTCGGATTTTTTCAGAACTTAACATCTCGGTTATCTTAAGGCTTTGATATATGTGTTATATATTAATAATAATAATAAATTTAACTACGCTCTGTAAATAGTAGACCTATTGCAACGGCGAATTTTCAACACCACCAGAAATCAGAAAACTTCAACAAATCATGGAAGGGAATTAAAAACTACAACTAGAGCTCAATATACATGAAAAGAACAGTTCTTAAATAGTTCCAAGACTTACGTAAATCTCGCTAGTTTCATTATTAGGAAATTAGTACAAAGGTGTCACGTGCTATCAACTGTTTACCTCTAGTCGCATAACTGTTCGATTAAATCGGTATCTCCTGCTAGAGTAACCTGAGAGTGCTAATTTTAAGGAGAGGCTCTAGATAAATGGCAACAATGTCAGAGATACTGACGATCGGTTAAATACACATTTTGAGGTTAGAAGAAAACTGAACTTCAAACAGACATTTCTCTTTTGTTACTAAGGGCCGTATCGTCAGTCGTTCCTACAATTATTGGACTAGGAAGCCTTTATGGCCTTCTTGATTCTCATAGTCTTTTCGCTCCTTCAGAAAGGCTATTTACAGATTTGTACTATTCCGTATCAGCGTCATCGCTCTCCTACTGTGAGGCTACGTTTCCTTTCTGAACTGTACACAATTTCAGACTGATAAACAAATGATATAAATCAAAGGCATAAACAATTTGATGCAAATATATATTTGTAACATAACCTCAAATTAGAGCGCTGACACGGAACAGTAGAAAACTATGAAAATCAAGGAGGCTATAAAGGCGTCCTACAATTGCAGAAACGACGATACGATCCTCAACTAAATCGTGTAATATAAAGCATGGGACCATGACACTTAAATAGCTATGAGGAATAACTTCTGTGCTATCCGTTTTATGAAAACAGAAGTTTTAGACCCCTACACGGAATATTAGTTTATTAGCAAAGGAGAAATGTCTGCTTGAAATTCAAATCCTATTTAACCTTAAATTGCGCATTTGACCAATCCCCAGTGTATTTGACATGGTTATCAGTTATCTAGACAGCCTTCGCTCAAGACCTATCCTACAACTTTTCACACAAAATGATTGGGCTAACTGTTGTATTGCATTTTTCAACAGTGACATAAATTAATCCCAGTTATAACAAGCGTTTGGTTTGGAATCATGCTTTTAAATGAACGGCACATTTAATATGAACATGTTTTGCATATTTGTACATAAAACAGAATGAGAAACGTCGTAACTAATCGGAACTGAATGTGCAGGCATTATTGATGAAATCGAAATGTGTAACCATTTTAAAAGAATTATTGTAACAGCTACGTATTAATTCATTTTGAACTGCAGTATGTTTTAACGAATGACTTAATAAAAGCCATTCCTGCTATGTGAATGACGTTTATAAAAATAGCGTCATAAAAATAAGCTTCACTGGATAGAAATAAAACGTATAAAATATGCCATTGGATGACTGAAGTGACCAATATTCGTGCCAATACTGGGTGAATGGTTTATTGATCCTAGTCAAAAGATTCTTGATAAAACCTATTTTTGAATTGTTGTGAATTATTGCTGAGGCAACCATGCAACGTGGTAACCTGACGATTTTTTTGTATCCATAGCGGATCGCCTACAACGCATCATCAGGACACAAGAAACCTTGTTTACTTGCAATAGAACACAAAAAATAACGATGAAAATAGTGCACGAAAATAAATATTGCCAGAAAAATATGTACGGGTTTAGTTGTGCAAAACATAAATGGATGTTACTTTGAAAACATTTATTGTAAAAATCTCAGCCGGAAGTCACGACACTATGCCATATTCGAATTTGAATTTATTATTTTAATGGAATTGAATTGTATTGTTGATAGGTCCTTATTGAAATATAAGATATTTCCTCATTCAGGTAGACAACAATTCCCATACCATGCGAGTCAAGTCACGACGCGGATTTTTAAAGCGTGACCTGTACGAAGTGAAACAGATGAAAATTAGAAACTCTATTTTCTAACTGTCATTTGATAGTCTGGCTTTCAACTATCTAGCACCTTAAATCCCATTCAGATAAGTTACCCCGTCCACAAGAGCCCGTTACAGCTTCCCAACTATTAATCTGCCAGCAAAATACTTGTCAGTTTCGGTCTGTATAGTTCAATCTGTTGACTTTGATCGGAAAACCACGGGCTGCTTACAAACAGTTTCATCAAGGCCCAATTAGAATTTCTACGAAGTGGAGTTTAAGCTATTCCTAATTTTGAATCTCTTATCTTGTATTGGCCAGTCCATGGGGATCATAAGCATATTCATATACCTGACATTATAAGCATTCATAGTACCACACGGAGGCGCCAAGAATATCAAAAAGTCTAGGACAATTTTGTTTTCATGACAAGTTTGTTTATTTAACGCAAAGTAAAAGTATAGAAAACAGTTTTTGAAAGTAAATATCTCGAAGGCACACGTGTTAATCCGATCTGAGACTAGGCGAATGTTGATTCCTATGCTCCATCCCTGGCTGTATTGCAGATGGGTAGCAAGTGAGATTAGAAGGTATCTAGTAAAATGTTATTGTGTTTTTTGTTTCTAGCTCTGCCGCCACGGGAGTGATTTTCAGAAACTACAAAGTTTCAGTCCAGGTGTATCAGATGCGTTGCGTAGGAGTATTTAAAAACTTAGATAAAGAGGTGCGGAACTGAAAAAGTATAAATATACTGGCACTATAAAATTGAGATATACCTTCCTCACCCGTCATAACCCCCAACCCCCAAATTTTAGACCCTACAATTTTGCTCTAAAAATGATCAGGAACATCTTGAATCTCAAGAGTCGAGGTTTGATCGATTTTTATTTTCTAGTTTTTGGCCTTTTCCTTCGCCGATTGTCAAAAGCTATAAAGCTTCTTCGTCCCTGGCACAGTTATAACCTTGAATAAAAATTTCATTCATCAAGTATTAGCGGTCAGACAGATACACGGAGCGGGGGAATTGAGCGACATGGTTTTCGATAAGTATATACAGGGTGGCGCATCGCAGTTTTTTTTGCAAAACGCTCAGACCCGTCGATTTTGTTTTCGAGGGGGACACAAATTTGGCAAAAAATCACGTTAGCCCGTGCAGCCCCCTAAGCGGGGGTGACACCACCCCCAAAATCTAAAATGGAAAGGGGGGTCGAGTGACACCTTATTTTAAAGGTCTTTCAATTTCCTTTATAATGATATAAAACTAATGTACTTCAGTTCAGTAGTTTTGAAGGCTTACTGATTTGAAGCTTAAATAAAACTAATACATTATCATTAGTGGAGATCAATACATTTGGCAGCAAAGTAATTAAAAAATGAAGAATGAACTGACCTGTTAGGCAAGTAAATGTTGAAATTGGCCACCATGACTCTCCATGCAAAAATAAAGATTTTGGTCAAAACGTTGCCGCACATTTTGCAATATTTGAGGAGTAATTTGAAGGCACTCATTCACAATTCTTTGTCGCAGGTCTTCTAATGATGTTGGCTGAGTAGCATAGATTTTGCTTTTTAAATGACCACACATAAAGGAATCCAAAAGTGATAAATCTGGCGATCTTGGGGGGCATTCAATGATACCTCTTCTACCAATTCATCGATCTGGAAACGTCTGATCTAAATATTGTCGAACACATAATGCGTAGTGTGGAGGGGCACCATCCTGTTCCAACACGCCCTCGCCCTCGCCCCTCGCAATGTACCGCCGATGATTCTGATTTTAAATTATGGCTGTTAATGCAGGGTTTATGGTGTCTTCCAGTAATTCCAAATACATTTCACCGGTCAAATTTCCAGGTAAGAAAAAAGGACCGACTAAATGATCGCCAAAAATACCAGCCCAAGCATTTAATTTTTGTGGCTGCTGTGTATGAACCTCACGATAAATTCTGGGATTAGAATCGGACCAATATCGGCGGTTATGACGATTTACTACGCCATTTAAGAAAAACGAACATTCGTCGGAAAAGCAAGTGTTTAATGGAAAACGTTCACCGGTTATAATTCGTTCACTCATATCTTCACAAAATTGTAATCGCCGATCAATATGGTCTTCATTAAGTTCTTGTACCAGGTGAATTTTATACGGATGAAAACTATGGGCCTTTAGAATCCGTTGGACAGTACGTCGACTAACACCACACACAGTCTCCCATTTGCGGGTACTTAACGTAGGATCTACAGACACTTGCCCTAAAACCCCTACTTCTATTGCTTCGTTCCTTATGAGATTTTAAATGTTGCGTTTTTTATTGGCGATTGACCCAGTTTCTCGAAATTTAGCTACAAGTTCTAGAACATATTTTCGATGCACGTTACTGTTCTTATGTCCCTCATTAAGTATTTCTGCTGTTCTATTAGCGCGCTGATTGTTTCCGAAAAATATTTCGATAATTTCAACTCTTTCTGCTGTGGAATATACCATGGTTAATTTATGTAATAAAGCATTACAAGTTATTTAGCAACAAAGTTTGGTTAAATCAATCCCAAACTATGTACTAAATTGCTAAGATAAGTACGAGATATTTCCTTATCTTTCTTCAAGAAATAACTTTTTTGCCACAAAATATGCTCCAATACCTATTTTCAACAACATTTACTTATTAAGTAAATTCTTTTAGTCAAATTTCTTCTGAAAGTAGTACAAACTAATCTGATGTACCTATTAAAGTCTACTTTAAGCTTTAAATCAATAAATCTTCAAAACTACTAAACTGAAGTACATTTTTGCATGGAGAGTCATGGTGGCCATTTTCAACATTTACTTGCCTAACAGGTCAGTTCATTCTTCATTTTTTAATTACTTTGCTGCCAAATGTATTGATCTCCACTAATGATAATGTATTAGTTTAATTTAAGCTTCAAATCAGTAAGCCTTCAAAACTACTGAACTGAAGTACATTAGTTTTATATCATTATAAAGGGAATTGAAAGACCTTTGCGGTTGGTGTCACCCCCGCCCAGGGGGCTGCACGTATTAACGTGATTTTTTGCCAAACTTGTGTCCCCCTCGAAAACAAAATCGACGGGTCTGAGCGTTTTTCCAAAAAAAAAACTGAGCTGCCAGTAAATGCATGTTTCGTTTTCGATGCGCCACCCTGTATACTGAGATTTTAATAATTTTTGGAATATATATTCAATGTCCCTTAATAGTAAAATGATTAAATTGTCAGCTTGATCCGTCAACTGACGCAGTAGCTGGTTCAATAATGTGTCAAGGATCCACGATTTCTTAGACACGCCTGGGCATGGTGCTGATAAGTTGGTCGATATCCTGTTGGGGTATCTCATTACAGGCTACTGCAACTTCGTGAGTAAGACCTGCTAAAGTCTATGGCGGGTGTTGCAAATTCAAGTGCCTACGACCTATCGTGTCCCAGTCATGTTCAATTGGAGATAGGTCAGGAGATCGTGGTGGCCAAGGTAAACGGTTGATGCGATGTGATGAAGGCTAACCCTGGTCTGGCAACATGCGGTCTGGCATAAGCAATAGCACCCCATACCATAGCTCCCACGCTGTGGTGAAGGTGACGCTCTCTGTCAAATTATGGGTTACGTCTTTCACCACGTCGCCTTCTCATTCTTGAGCCACCATCGTGCATCCCCAGACAGAAGCGGGATTCGTCACTAAAGACCACTTGACTCCACTCCGGGTCCTCTAGAATTATTTCTCTACACTAGAGCACACACAGTTACGCCCATGTTCAGCTGTGACAGGTAACACCCAATGTGGGCGATAAGAAAAAAGGCCAAACTGTTGTATTTGGCGATATACCGTACGCATAGCAACCATCCTTCCATGCTCTTCAAACCACCGATTAGCAAAGGCTCGAGTACTACTGAATCTGTCAGAAGTCCTAACCGGCGGTCTTGTCGGTCTGTGGTCTCCCTGGGGCGTCCAGAGCCCCTCGCTCTCTATTCTCGCCATCCTGAGTCCACGCTCGATCACAATGCAGTATACTACGTAAGGATCTGTTGGTCCCCCAAGAAACTCTATTGATAGACCGACTTCTCGCAACCCGACAATTAGACCTCTCTCAAAGTCGCCTAGCTAGGACACCAGGCAAATTCTACGCACTCTAGGCGTTTTGAGCAATCACAAAAAGGCTTCTCAATAAGCTACATGAAATTTAACGTTTAACTGACACCGTAAATGTACGAAAACTGAATGCTTCTTATCACCAAACATACACGCGGCCACTACAAAAACTTAACAGAAAAACCTGACCTTTTATCACGTTCATGGCAAGATGAACCGGTATGTAAGAAATTCCTAAATTCTAATAAACAGAGGTAAGTGTTTACCTTTTTTTGTCCTTTTCCCATTTTCAAAATTTGTCGCGATTGCAATACCTCCTCGCTAGTGGGCCTACTGAAATTCATCAGATTATCGTGTCGATTGTTCTACTGTAGCTACCTAAATCTGTAATTAATGACTCATACACGTGTGGTTTGTTCGTCCAGTAGTCGGTAGCTTGTCGGTGACTGTCAAAATCAGAATCAGAGAGATGTTACTTGTTCGTACAGTTTCTGACTGTTTGCCAACAGCTAATCTGCTGTTCCTACAGAACCTTCTGACAGATTCGAGGACACCAGTCAACCAGTGACAGTGTCAGGTATAAGAGTGGTGTCGAAACTATCTTGAGGGCATTCAATCATCGATTTCTCTTCTTCTTCTCTGATGGACGATCTGGGAACACCTTCGCACCGACGGACCGTTAGCGAACCAGCTACGCCAACGGGCGTATTTGCTCCTCGGAGCTCTCTTCCATGTCCTCCTGTGGTATCTCATTCCAGGCAACCACCAACTCCTCTCGAAGTGCTTCTAGAGTCTGAGGAGGACGTTGCAAATTGAGCAATCTCCTACCCATCATATGCCATACGTGCTCAATTGGGGATAAGTCGGGAGATCTTGGTGGCCATGGTAACAATGTGACATCATTATGTTGAAAGAAGTATATTGTGACTCTTCCAACATGTGGTCGGGCATTATCTTGTTGGAAAGTTGGATCTGCCAGGGTGTAAAGATAGGGTAAAAGATGGGGTTCTAGAACTTCGTGGATATAACGCTGCGCGTTCATGTTACCTCTGATGAAGATTAAAGGTGACCTGGAACCATAAGCTATAGCACCCCAAACCATAACTCCAACAGTGTGATGAACATGTCTTTTAACAAAAAAACTGTGGATTCCTCCTTTCACCACGTCGCCTTCTAACCCTGGCACGACCATCGTGCATGCCTAAACAAAATCGAGACTCGTCACTAAAGACAATACTGTTCCATTCCTGATCCCAGAGTGACCGTTGTCTGCACCACTCAAGGCGATTACGTCGGTGTTCTCGAGTTAAAGGGAGGACCCAGTGTGGCCGGTATGAAAACAAGCCAAAACTTCTCATTCGTCGGTAAACACTTCGCATGCCAATAGGTCTTCCGTGTTCTGCAAACCATTCATTTGCAATGGACCTGGTAGTGGAGAAACGGTCCCTTAAGGCCAATAATCTTAGGCGGCGATCTTCACGGTCTGTTGTTCTACGGCGGCGTCCAGTGCCCCTTGCTCTTTGCGTACGGCCTTCTCGAAGCCATGCCTGACAACACCTAACCACAGTGTCTACACTTCTTTGCACTCTAACTGCAATTGCCCGAAAAGAAAGTCCAGCTTCCCGAAGTCCCACTATACGGCCCCTATCAAGCTCACTAAGTTGACGAAATCGTACAGGTCTCCGTACTCTAGGCATCGTAACCGATCGTAAAGGATGTCAAGAACCAAAATTCGCCAACGTTGATTCTTTACTGCGGCTGAAATATTAATTTTTAGAGCGTTAGTGAATTAAAAAAAACAGTATAAAAACCGGAATGTCCAACTGATAAGGCTGAAAATTTTTTCACTTGTTATTTACAGTAAGATAAATACATTCACCAACTTTTATTAAAATAAAACCATTTAAACTGGGTGTTCGGATTTAGGTATATGTCACTTAGTATATTTTCGTAGTCTCAGTTTTTCTTGTCCATGTTGGGAAGTCTCTGAAACATATAGCTAACATATGGAAGCAGATCTTGATGATTGTAGTTATGCCGTTTTAGCTGTATAGCTTATAAAACACCCTTGTTATTCAAAGACGTTATCAAATCCTTGTAGTATTTTTACTTCTTTCTTCTAGTGAGAGTCTGCATATACAGGGAGAATCAAATTCGGCACTCACCATTGGGATCTTGGAGACCGTAAGGGATACAAAGCCGCTTAAACGGGGTGGTCAACGAAATGACACTTAGAAAGTTTCAAAATTCAAAGTACTGCCGGAGAGTGACGGAAAAACTGAATTTTCCCAAAAACGTTTAGCTTTTTTCCTGACTTTATTTATATTGGGATTTTAAGAGAAGCCATAATCAGAATTTCTATATGACGGTTCGTCTCTTCTTCTCCAGCATGATCTTTATTATTTCTTAAGGACGCTATATTTCATTTTTGCACATATAAATAGAGTTTTTAATTTTGATTAAAAAAATGCATAATACGTCATACGTTCACGTTGCCAAACCTTGGTTAGTTACAAAAACAGAATTTCTTAGGTAGTCATTGAAATTATCCGATATTTGCTGACCATAAGTTTGTTGTTGGATGAAAATTATAAGGAAATAAAAAGATGTGGTCAAACCTGAACACCAGATGATTAATGGGAATAACAATAATAACCATAAATAAGCAAATTTCTTCACAGTCTTCCAAACTCTGGTGCTATGCAAACAAATGAAATCTGATAATTTCAAGGTCTACCTAGGAACTTCTGGAATAACTAAGGGTTTACAATGTCAATGTATTAAATACATTTTTTAAATCAGAATAAAAATTCATGTGTGTAAAAATCCACTTTTTGCCACAAAAAACGCTCCAATAGCTATTTTCAACATCAAAATGATAAACAAACTATGGGCGTAGTGAAGAAAAGCATTTACTTATTAAGTAAATTCTTTTAGTCAAATTTCTTCTGAAAGTAGTACAAACTAATCTGATGTACCTATTAAAGTCTACTTTAAGCTTTAAATCAATAAATCTTCAAAACTACTGAACTGAAGCTCATGTATTTTACATCATTATAAAGGGAATTGACAGACCTTTAAAATAAGGTATCACTCAACCCCCCTCTCCATTTAAGATCTTAGGTTTGGTGTCATCCCCGCCCAGGGGGCTGCACGTATTAACGTGATTTTTTGCCAAACTTGTGTCCCCCTGGAAAACAAAATCGACGGGTCTGTGCGTTTTTCCAAAAAAAATCTGAGCTGCCAGTAAATGCGTCTGTTTCGTTTTCCATGCGTCACCCTGTATAAATATTGTTTGTGCATACACTTCGAGACTGGGCTACAAGGGAACAGAGAACAAACACACTATTATACGAGTTTTATTAAACATTATTCACAATGCTTATCTCATGCATAATCACTGGAGACTTTTCTTCAGAATTCTTTCTATATACTTTTTCAACTTGTCATTTGATGTGTGGAATCATATTTCTTCGGATTTATGTTTATACTTTTTAAATGGGAATCGAATGGTCGAATTGGAATTACTAAGGAAATCTACTTGGAATTTTTGGGTGCTGTTATCTCTCCTAGAAAGTGTATTATGTTTCCCTCTCTAGAGGAAGATTCGGGCACAATCGGACAGTTGTACGATAAATCCTAGATCATTCTGGTATACAGCAAATGAACATACCCCACCTTTTCCAAATTTATCTACTTCATTCTGGAAAATATAATATTCGAATAATTCTTGTACTTGATTTCGAGCTCTGACAATTTACTGGCAAATTATCTGCTGACTAATTTGACAGTCATCAAACAGTCAGAAGTTTCTGTACTAACAGCGGATTAGTTGTCGGTAATCGGTCTTGGCTACCTCAGCCAACTCACGTTCTCATGTACACAATTTATAGAGCCCGCGACGTGTCAGTGACAGCTAACTTAGTGTTGATTGTCAGCAAACAGGCTGTACGAACAAACCAGTGATCAGAGAATGACCGCCATCGGGCGACGGAACGGCTGTCGAGAGGCGTCGGGCCAGAATAGGGTGGTTATTCTAAGCTCTGAGTGTCCGATTTACACATTCTAAATAACATACATTTTATTCGCGTAGCAATATGTCCCACAACCATGTTGACAAATTTTGAGATATTAGAATACAAGTATGTCAATGAACAAAAAATGGGAAAATATGGGCCTACCGTTTTGATTCATGTCTTTATTACAATTTTAATTTTTGTATTATGCTCACAAGATATCATTCATGTTATAATAATCTTGAGTAAAACGGTTTTTGAATTTGTTGACTTGCTTTAAGGAGAAAGCTTCCATACAGCGATCTGGTCGATTAAATAAAATATTTAAAAATCACGATCGTGCTACTTTAACTGCGTACGCTGCCTAAATTGTGAATCATACATAAATAATACTACTACGAAAATAACGGTCGTCAAAGGAACTACAAAATCCGAAGAAGCATATAGCGATCTCTTATAAACAAGCCACAATAACGCTTTCCATGACAAAATAGTAATTTTCAATCGTCTTCTAGTTGCCTTATTTGGGCTTTCATTCCACCCCGCTCGGATGATTATAATTTTTTTCCTTCAAGTAAGTTTGTCCGATCGCCATGAGACACGACATTCGCTAAGTTATACTTATGTGGATTTTGCACTGCGATTCAATTGTTGAACAATGAAGGAATAGCTGATGCCGCATGGCATCCTGTCTGCCTTTAACGTTATTGACTATCATACGGGCGAAGCCGTGGACTTATTCTAGTGAGTAAGAAGTTTGCATTTTTGGGAAATATTTTATTTTCATTAATATTTTATATTTCACAACTTTTTGCAATTCAAGATGATTTTGTGGCCTTAAAAATCATAACGTATTGTAGTTTTTCCAATGATGATACTTGTAATAAAATATTAAAACCATTCAAAATCAACAAACATACTAAGAGTAAGGAATGCCAATGAATATTATCACAATTAAACTGAAAGGAAGAATGAAAACTGATTCCGGTCCTGAGATAAGATGACGCCTCAGCGCATCCACGCTACAAGGCCCGATACATTGGTGTAGACTAGTAGTTCTTGGAGTCTAGTTACCGCGTGATATTGTTTGTTGTTAGAAGAATCGTTGTTTGGTTATTTTTGTTGTTAGAAACCTTCATAATGCACTGAAAAAGGACGCGAACGAAATCGTGCTCAATGTGTTCAATTATTTGAACAAGACTATGTCGCAGGGTGATAAACTTAAGCGTTGCGAAAGCATGACAGGCGCTCCAGAGTGGACCGTTCGCAGGGTGGTGCAGGAATAGAAGAAAACTGGAACTACTGCTGATCCAAAGTTGCATCTGAAGGGACGAAAGGTCATTAAACTAAATGGGGACAGCAAAATGGCGTTAAGACGGGTACATTCAATCTTTTTTAGGAATGAGATACCAACTCTTAAAGCTATACATCCAAACATCAAGAGTAATAACATTATACCCCCAGTGAGCGTCGAAGTATTAAGAAAAACCCTGCACGAACTTAATTTTCGTTACGAAACACGTAATCGGAAGTCAGGATTGATAAAGAAACCTGAAATAGTCGCGTAGCGTCGAAAATACCTACACGCAATAACTGAATATAAACGACAGAGCAGAAAAATATATTTAGACGAGACGTGGGTAAACGCAGGTCATACAGTTAAAAAAACCTGAATATACAAAGATGCACTAAGTAACCGTCAAGCAAGCATTGAAAGTTTCTTGACAGGTCTTCGTGCACCGTCAGGAAACGGTCAAAGATTGATCGTTACACATATTGGCAGCGATGGTGGCTTTTAAGAAGGATGCAACTTGACTTTCGTCTCTAAGAAAGGATGTGATTACCATGACAAAATGAATGCCAGCTGCTTCGAGAGCTGGTTTCAAGGGGTGCTTCAGCGAGTTGAACCTAACTTTGTGATTGTCATGGATAATGCTTTCTACCACAGTCGTCCAGCCGAACATGTACCAAATACGGGGTATCGAAAAAGGGGTTCCGTGTGACGATTCATACACAGCGGAACTATTGTACGAAACAATTAGTGTGCGTTCATACTGAATGCGCGGTGACTGATGCCTAAGGCGGGCGTGGCCAGTGGCGGCGTATGGTGTCCACAGCGACACGCGAGCTCCTGTGCTGGCTCGACGTCCCAAACTATAACAGAAACAATTGTTCAATTTTTTCAGTTGTATGAAGAACTGAGACTATACCCTACCAAACTTTTTCAGTACGCTCGATTGCCCGTTTGACTACATCCTAAGTAAAACATCTGTGCTGCGGGTGTTTACTTTGCCAAATAGGTGGTTTAGATTGAATTGCACTTATAAACTAATGCATACGCCGAGCGACAACACCAAACTGGTTTGTTACCGCCGCCACCGCGCGTTAGGTCGCTTGCTGATTAGGCCCGTAGTGTGTATACAGTAAGCGCGGAACAGGAACGTTTGAAAACTACGCGCGCTGTCTCGCTAGCTTTCGCCGCCCTAGGCTTCCACCTCAGTCTCTACACTATGGACGCAAAGGCGCGTTTCATATTATATTTCGCACCCATCGTCGCTACCGCGCTAGGCTCGCAATATGGATGCACACTTCAACGTCACAAACCTGCGAACATTAGTTACGTGATTGATGAGATGGCCCGTCCTTGTGGTGTCACTATGCTGCGTTTACCGCCCTTCCATTGTGAACTGAACCAAATAGAGCTCATCTGGGTGACGAAGTTTGTGATAACAACGTTGTTAAATGGTCGGTACTGTCAGTAGGACAGTGAAGAAATGTGTAGAACTCAACGAGTTGTCAAATGGCTGGAGATCTGTTTGGCTAACTTGACCAATTGAATTTTCTGTTATACATGTTCGTAACCACATTTTTCTCAAAGTTCGTCCCTTTGCAGAACATGAATTGATGACAGCCTTTAGTGAAAAATGCATAGTTACACTGCTTCACGCCATTAGCTTAGATAACAGTCAGCTATGAAACTCTGCTGTCAGTGACAAAAACCACAGCCATCTCGGCAGAGAAAATCTCATGTGAGCTCCCCTAGTACAACAAAGTTGCCACGTATCATGCCAGCACCCCAAATATTCTTAAAATGATATTTCGATATGATCTAGTGTAGTTTGTGTGAATCAATAATAAAAAGTAGTAAGTTTGTCCAAAAGGAAGCGACGGATGACTATTTATTTATGAAAATGCTTGAAAATGAATTTGAAATGGTGGTAGCACCTATTTACAATAAACGAAAAGATATTTACTTTTGCAATGTATTCTACGCTGCTGCAATATAATCAATCCATTGCATTTTCAGTGTAAGCAGACAAATCAACCTTGAATCAGTCTCAAGAATTTCGGCGTCTTTGTCGTAGAAAAAACGAGAGCACATGAACCTTTAAATGGGAGATTTAAGACACATTGTGCATCAGTAGTAATAAAACTAAACCATTTTGCACGAAAACTTTTTTATTCTGTGCTCATTATGAACAAATTCATTTAAGAAATGTATGTTTTGTCATGTAATAATGGAACACCTTGTGGGGAGCGGCATATTTTCTAAATAAGGAGCCTAAAATTTGTATAACTAACTTTTCTAGGTATTTAAAATATCGAAACTACCAACCGCTTACACCTTTTAAAACTCGCTGTGTATGTAAAGGGTTTTTCAATAAGGACGCAATATTTCAAGGTTCTATCAAACGTTGGTTTTCGTAACAAACATCATTAAGAGCCATGACTTCTAATTGTGGCACAAAAAACTGAGTAATCATTGCACGATAACGTTCGCCATTCACTGGTAGTGGATTACCCGCCAAAATGGCGCTAAATTCAAATATTGCGTTCTTATTGATATACCCTTTAAAAGCATCTTAGGTCTTCAGAAGCGTCAGGTTTGATTGCGGTGTTTTAATAGTTTTAAATTGAAAATGGAGTGGATTGGGAATATCGCAGCAGCAAAGGTAAATATGCTTTCTGTTTATTGTAAAACTTCCAATACGAATTGATTTAAAAACTTTTTCATAAATAAATAGTAATCGTCGCTTCTTTTTGGACAAACATACATAATATTGGTACACACATACTACACCAGGTCATATTGGCAGGCAGGGTACGTGACAACACCGGTTGCTGTTGAGCACTAGAACCTCTTTCATCGTTGTGTTTACATTCCACATTTGCCGCCGAAATGGCGGCCGTTTTTGAGAGTGACAGGAGAGTTTCATAGCTGATTGTTTTAGGCTGTGGCAATAGATCGTGACCATGTACTTCATGTCAATCTGTCAACGTCAGAGAATATAGGTTATTTTCCTCACAAGTAGGATCACAGTCTCAGGACTTATGTCACAAATTTCACACGGAAGCTCAAGTTTAAGTTTTAAAACTTCTAGTTCGTGGAATCGACGTTATATATCTAGGATGTGGGTGAAACGTAACGTCATATTCCATTTGTTTAGGTGGTGTTTCGTGATTGCGTCGTTATTGTGTTTTTGAAGCTTTTTTTGATGTTATTGGCATATCTGTTTTTAACAAACCTTCATTACTCCATTACTGTTGAACATGATACCAAAGCACTTTATTAGTTTTTGAATCTATAACTTTTCACAGTACTTACATCAATCTAGTGTGTAAATAGTTCAACAAATGTCCGCAAATACTAAGTTTCACTAAATATAACGCTAAAATAGTTCTCAACAACCCAAATTTATAGGTTATGTATACCTCATATTGTTCAAATGTGGTCATCACCTATAATCTCACGAAATAGTTTTTTTTAAATATCTCATTTTACCCTACGCCTGCACTGTTATCAGACTTGCAATAACAAAGAAAAACGTTCTTCCGCTTTTCATCTTACGACGCGGAGAATCATGAAATCAAGTAATTCAAAGACTACGGAAATTGCCAGGGTCATAAGTTTATGTACGATGGAAAGTTTTTTCATCAACTCCAACAATTTATGAGCTCTCCAGTTCCCCTCTCTGATCCAAAGTGGGAATGGAAACCAAGTTTTGCTTTAACAAATGATTGATACATTTACGAGAAATAACTCATCATGACAGCACCATAATGCGATAATTGGTCATATTGCAAGTAGCATAGGTTACAGATAACATAAATCAATAATGTGAAGCAGATATATAATGTTTTACAGATATTATGTAATTGTTTAGGTAACACGTTATTTCTGAACAGGGTCCCGTTACCATAAGAGCTGTTGGCATTTAACTCTCGTGACTGTTTTCACGAAGTAAATATAGTGCATAGGATGGCACGGGGTGCCTGCCTGCTCAGATTGTATGCGTTTTATTACTTTGGAAGAGTAGAAAACCTTGAAAGCACGCTTTTGAAAATGATTTTGTTATGCCACCTGTTGTGACATGTGAGTGATCCTGCCGCAGTGGCGTATATAAGATTATGCTGCCCCTCCCCCTAACAGAACAAAATATTTATCACGTCCTGGGTAAATTTCTAATTCTTAGGTGAACTAAGTAATAGAGCGCGGCCTGACGAACGTTGCTAACGCTTCCAGATTCAAAGCATTAATTCTAGCTAGCGATCCAGAAACAGATATACATATCTTATTTTCCTGCTTTGCGATTAGATATTGATATGTGAAATAAATTTTATTCATGATTTTTTCGAACTGATACATGGGTAAATTAATCATTTTCTGTTTTTAGAGCTTTAATAGTCATTTCGTATCCTATGGTTACATGAAATTCTATTTTGTGACCAACCAAAAAATATATGGAAAGAAACACTGCTTTGCCTCTTAAAAACAGCAAGGTAAGTCTTCGGACTTTCCTAGTGAGAACCATTACTACTTATTAACTTACCACCGCTATTTAAATGAAGTCACTTCAAAAATACTGAAAATGCACGAAACTATTTTTTCCGCTGCAAAAGTAAAGTGTTATGTATTTTCTTAAGAAAAGCACAGTTAGGCTATTTTCAAGCTACTTGAATGACAAATAACTTTTTCACACTATTTTTTAAAATCCTCTAGGTCTAACAATATCCATTAATGTTGAACCTGGGCTGGAGTACAGTGCATTCCGCTAAGATGAAAAGTACGAAAAATGGGCCTCCAAAGTCACTGTACCCCTTGAACAAATTCCAGAAAGTTAATCATCTATATTGGATGTTATTTTCCATTGGAATTACAAGTTCCCCACGATATGAACAAGTCCATACATACATGCACAAGCCTCCATGTTACCAATATAGAAGAGAATGAAATAAGTCCTTGAATTGTCATATAGGCGTAATTACCACCTAATCCGAATGATTAGACCTTAAATACTGGACTACAGAATTCGTGGCTAGTAACGAATGTTGTAGCGGTCAATAATCAGTGTAACTGCATCCTTGTAGTAGCATTAGATATTTATTTACTACATAACTTCAGTAACAACATTATGGAATATGGAATATGGATCAGTTGAATGTTGAAACGTGTGACATTCCAGAAATAAAACAGAAAGATTAAAAGAAACTTAAAGGACAATTTAAATCAAAGAGATGCCTATGTAGAAGACGATATGTTTTAATGAATATTTTTGGTAATTTCTTTTAAAAATTATGTGTATTTTGAAATTTATATGAGTCTATGGGTACGTGTTCCTATAATTTGGGAGCCAAATAGAGAAAAGATCACTTCTTATCAGGTTTAAGGACAGTTTTTGCAGGTAATTCGCTGACATTTTTGTGATAACGACTGATAGTATGTAAGAATTAAAGTTGTTTGATATCAAATAATTTTGTTTCGTTGTATCAATCATTTGTTGAATATAACTTTGATTTTTCGAACATAGTTCTCAAAACAGCTCCTCTGTAAAACTTCTGTATCGTTTCAATACGCTGGACATGCTACCCCACGCTAATATGTCATACATTAGGTGCTGCTTAATTAAAACATAATATAATAGTGATATGATTAAATAACAAATATTTTTTACAAAACGCAGGCTGCAAAAAATATCTAAATATTTGATATTGTCCGCACTGTCAATTTTCTAATTTGCATTGGTTATTTTGAAAGAAAGGTTTGAATAATCGGGTAGATGTCTTGCAACCTTTTTAGTGTGTGGAGCTACTTTGTAGTGTAGTGTATAATTTGATACCGCCTTTCGAATACAATAATTATCCAAATGTTCATCTGTAAGTCGATTACGATATTTGTTTCCAATAAACTTTCATATTTGAAAAAGAAGATTCACAGAAATAGGTTGTACTAAATAACGCTTTCACTTTCACTTTCAGCGATGCCTTCGCTAAAATTCTGCGTGACAGAAGTTGCAAGCTGTTGGATACCAATTTCCATAAAGTGTGAAACAACATATTGCCACTATAGCGATTTCGTCGAGACTATTTCTACATAATATTTACTTTCATATAGTTCTAATGGACTTTGCGACATGTTTTCTGAAAGAACAGGAAAATGCGTGGTGTCCCTATCGATTAAGTTTTGTTCCCTAAACTCAACCTTTTTGATAATCTCTAAGCCAGATTGAATTTGCCAGTTTCGGAATCGGTTCATCACGTTGCTTGAAAAGTTGAACTATGGCAGATATGATATCATTAAAACGTTTCAGTACTCTTCCCATACTTAACCATAGGACTTCAGAGTGAAGTAGTAGTTCCCCGTATTGACGGTCAAATTTTACTACCAATTCCATAACGTTGTTTAGTTTTAGAAAATATCAACATAATGCTAGCTGATGGATAATGCAGTGGTAACAGAGAAATTGCGGAAAACTTTCATCTTTACGACATAACCCTACGAGACCCTTATCACGACCCAGTTGGAGCGCCATCGGTTGTCAAGCCTACCATTTTCGATAGTGAAATTTTCTCAGAAGAAATAATATTTTTAAAAGAAGAAAACAAGTCCTGCCCAGTAGTCTGTCCTTTTAGTGGAATAAACTTCGAAAGATCTTCTTTAATCGTAAAATCGCTAAAAACCATCCTGACCAACACGGCCATCTGAGAGGTGTCGACGACATCTGTGGATTCATCCAGCTGCAGTGAAAAAGAAGCTCAGTTACCGAAATCATTTTTTAACTGTAAGACTATATCATTGCTCATTACTTCTACTGGTCTCAACACTATATTAGTAGAAAGTTGCATAGATTTTATAGCAGACACTACCTAACTGTTTCAGTTCTTCCGTTCTTGTTGCAGAACGTAATGAGAATGATTTTTCAAAATTCGAATGTACAGTTTTATAGTATCTTTAACTTCTGTAAAGAAATATTATTCTTCCCATTCCGAATGAAATAATTCCTTTAATTGCAGGTTAACTCTAACCCAACCGCTGGACTTTGTGCCGCTCAGTTTTAAACTGAGCGCACTGTCGCCGCGCGTTGCTTATTTATTTCATTCAAAGAAATCCACATCGTTCTCGAACAAATCGCTCACCGCATTGTTACCGCTAGTTGTGATTATTATTAGAATTTACAAAATTTACGGAAGCCTCTATGATTTTTACACCTTTCTAAAATATGTTGTGAGCCACCAGAATTGCCTTTGGGAGCTACCGGTAGCTCGCGATCTACGGGTTGGCGAAAACTGATGTAGAGGGTAAAAAATTCGTTGACAACAGTTCACGGTTAATTTTCTAGTAATGAAAAGATAAATGATTTTACAAAAGTCCGTTGTTGTTCCTAAAGTATTCATATAAAAACGTCTGAAATACCCGTCTCGGTGAATAAATAACGATTCCTCTACTCTGATCAATGGCTTTCTATCCCGAAGGATTGAATTTAAATGTACAGTAACCGGTTACGATGTGGTTGACCGCGAGCCGCGGCTCCCGTGATGAAGCTTCCATTTATACCGCTGCGGGTTGTCGAGTACTCCGATTAGCTGCAATTCCTGCACTGATCACAGGAATTCCCGGAGGGGTTGTTTGACAGATTTATTCAATTTACTGTATAGAACAAAGTAAGGATGCAATAAAATACATTGTGGAACACAAAAAAATAAAGGAATATGCGGCATTATTCTTCAATGAAATCGTGTAATGCTAGGTTTAACCAAAATTAGACTGTAGCGCATAACGACCAAAACTTTTTTCGGGAAAAATTAAGGAAATCGGTAGAAATGATCATAGATAGATGTGAAACTATAAAATAACGTTATTTTTTGCAAAACAACGGTTCAGAACCAGTGTTCCAACTGTTCAAAATATACTAAGTGACATATAAATCCGAACACCCAGTTTAAATGGTTTTATTTTAATAAAATTTTGGATAAGTACTTAATGAAGCATAATAAGTAAATGATAAAAATTTCAAAATGATTGCACTGCTTTAAGGCCCTTTGACCTTTAATAATGTGTGGATGCACCCTGATGTGCTACGCATTCTCCAACGCGCCTAGGCATGCTTCTGATCAGGTGGTCAATATTCTCCTGTGGTATCTCATTCCAGGCAACCAGCAACTCCTCTCGAAGTGCTTCTAGAGTCTGAGGAGGACGTTGCAAATTGAGCAATCTCCTACCCATCATATCCCATACGTGCTCAATTGGGGATAAGTCGGGAGATCTTGGTGGCCATGGTAACAATGTGACATCATTATGTTGAAAGAAGTATATTGTGACTCTTATAACATGTGGTCGGGCACTATCTTGTTGGAAAGTTGGATCTGCCAGGGTGTCAAGATAGGGTAAAAGATGGGGTTCTAGAACTTCGTGAATATAACGCTGCGCGTTCATGTTACCTCTGATGAAGATTAAAGGTGACCTGGACCCATAAGCTATAGCACCCCAAACCATAACTCCAACAGTGTGATGAACATGTCTTTCAACAAAAAACTGTGTATTCCTCCTTTCACCACGTCACCTTCTAACCCTGGCACGACCATCGTGCATGCCTAAACAAAATCGAGACTCGTCACTAAAGACAATACTGTTCCATTCCTGATCCCAGAGTGACCGTTGTCTGCACCACTCAAGGCGATTACGTCGGTGTAAGGGTTAGAAGGCGATGTGGTGAAAGGAGTAGTCAACAGTTTTTTGTTGAAAGACATGTTCATCACACTGTTGGAGTTATGGTTTGGAGTGCTATAGCTTGTGGTTCCAGGTCACCTTTAATCTTCATCAGAGGTAACATGAACGCGCAGCGTTATATCCACGAAGTTCTAGAACCCCATCTTTTACCCTATCTTGACACCCTGGCAGATCCAACTTTCCAACAAGATAATGCCCGACCACATGTTGGGAGAGTCACAATATACTTCTTTCAACATAATGATGTCACATTGTTACCATGGCCACCGAGATCTCCCGACTTATCTCCAATTGAGCACGTATGGGATATGATGGGTAGGAGATTGCTCAATTTGCAACGTCCTCCTCAGACTCTAGAAGCACTTCGAGAGGAGTTGCTGGTTGCCTGGAATGAGATACCACAGGAGAATATTGACCACCTGATCAGAAGCATGCCTAGGCGCGTTGGAGAATGCGTAGCACATCAGGGTGCATCCATACATTATTAAAGGTCAAACGGCCTTAAAGAAGTGCAATCATTTTGAAATTTTTATCATTTACTTATTATGCTTCATTAAGTACTTATACAAAATTTTATTAAAATAAAACCATTTAAACTGGGTGTTCGGATTTATATGTCACTTAGTATACATACTATAAATGATGGTATTTACTTGTTAAACTGTGTAAAGGTGTTGTGTTGTGATTTTTCAGTGTCTTCCTGAAATTACTTATCCATTTCTTTCTCGTATTTTTAATAAGATTAACGTTTCTGCGTTTATAAGAAATGTTTGAAAGTAGAAACAGTTCATAATGTTAATTTCTTGACGTATAAGACAAATGCTGTCCATTGTTGCCAAATTGCACATTTTGGGAGAAATACGTAATCCAAAAATATGGTTATTTGCTAAATAAAAGTATTTAACGTAAATGGCTTTTTTCTATGAAGTTGTTCCAATAATTCCTGAAAACTAGAGGAAATTTTGAACAGTATGTGCTTAAGCAGTGGAAAATGCACTAGTGGCTTGCACATAAAATACTCAAATTATTGTGTTTCCAGGGAGCAGCACCTGGAGGCGATCGATAATAACTCCCCATTCCTTCAAGTAAATCATTATAAATTCGCCTAGAAAGAGGCGTTTTGTGCCTTCTTATTAGAAGCGCTTACAACTGATATTCAGCTCTAATTAATTCTAATGAAAACACGGAAAATCAATTCCGCCAACGCGACGATTCCTACGCCAAAAATATCCAGATCCAGGACAGGCATATCGTTGAATTATGGGGATAAGCAGCTCGGCATTCCTCTCCGACACCTCCACCGTCCTGACATTTTCCCTTCCCGATTTTTCAATCATTTTTAGTACCCGGTTGGCCTTTGATGTTGCGACCTCGGTTGTAATTGCCCTTACCAAACTTCGAATCGTCGATTTGGACCACGTCGCGAGGTCCACCCAACATACGGTAAAGTAGGGTAATTTTTACCACCTAACATATTTTATGGAATAACTCCGTAATGACTTATTTGAATTGAACGAATCTTCAAAGTAAGATAATTTGGCATGTCTCTGTGAAAATGCACAGCTTAAGACTGATGTGAATACTAAGAGTTTAGAACAATAAGCTGTTTAAAAAAATGTTACAAACGGTACAATTTATTGAACCGGTTCATTAAGTTGTACCACGAGGTTTTTAAATTGTACCACACTAAAATGCTTAAGATTTTCATTGTTAGTGGAACAGATGTGATAATCGAGACATGGTGATAATTTAAATGTTTTAATAATCCAACTTAACAATTCAGAAATAAGGAGAAAATATGAAGTAAAATATTACTCTAAAAAAGCAACTCAAAATATATGTTGGATAAGGTTATTTTACTATTTTTATTTTATTTTTACGTCAGTGCATAATCATTGATTGACGACGCCCATGCGCTGCTTACGCTACTGAAGAAGCCTTCTAGAATAATCCAGACAACAACCGCGCAAGCGCCTCACGGTTTTGCAGCCTGGCAACGTGGCAATTAGTGGTGTTGATTCTAGTTACTTTCAAGTACTCGTTACTAATCGTTACTTCTCTACAAAGTAATCATTTATTGTATTCGTTACTTTGATTACTTTGATTACTATGAGTAGTATGAATATAACGATTTGACAACGTGCGTCCTGTAATTTACGTCGAATTTGAACAAGTTCATTGGAACCGAATCTTGTAAGAAAATGACAAGCTTAAAATATGCAAAATGCTATAAGCATAGTTTATTCAAATCTGTCGTGTTTAATGCAAACATCGTATATTAAAACTTTATGCTTATGGAGATGGGTTATTATAGGATAGAGTGTCATATGACTCATATGAGCCTACAAACTGAAAATACTTTGTATTTGCTAGAAACGCTTGAAAACGTCTTTTAGTCAGAAAGATGATCTGTATATGGGCTTAAGGAAATTCGGGATTGCAAGTAACTTTTCGAAGCATTTCAATTAAGCATATACCAGTATAAAATTCTACGTGGAACTTAGTCTACACATACTATTGTTGCTCATACTGGATTATAATTTTTTTAGCAAAACTGTACAAGTAAACACGAGTCAAATTGACATAATTTTTATTATTAAAGTTTTCCTGAACGGTGATGTTACCGTGTTGTCGCTCCTAGAATCCAATCGACTCCTTATTTCTTTTCAGGTTCCCAAGATCACAACAATAAAATCAAACTTGAGTCATGGCGTAAATAAGTAAACTTCCGATTTAAAAACAATTAGCAAATTATATGTCCGCCAATCATAAAACGCTATGTTTCCAGGTTTCCACCCGAATGTGGGATGTCTGGCAACCCTGATGCATGAGGGGCAGTGCTACAGTCAAACCAGCGTTGCCACTCAATGAGCCACGATTGTACGTGTTCCGATTGGTACTCCTTACTTCGGGTATCTATGAATAACGAGTACACGAGAACCGTATCGTTACTTGTTCAACATTACTAGGCAATGGGCAGTCTGAGTTCAGCCGCCGAGCAGGGAGGACGTAAAGACGTTTCATAAGACGCGAACTGCAACGCAGGCGGGGTTGTATTCACTACCTTTATTTCTTGTATTTGATTAATAGACGGCTATTCATCTGTATCCACGGACTCAGACCCCTAGACAAACAAATAATATCCCTACGTATACGTATAAATAAAAAGTTTCATTTATTGATGACGTTTTGTATAGTTTTATTCTTGATTCCATGTTTTCCACCCCTCATTTTCCATATTTTAAACACTTGCCAGGCATGACTGAAAAATAATACTCGAGTTTGTTGAATTATACTGGTACAATTTAATAAACCAGCTAGTGGTACAAGTTACCGTACTAGTATGGATGACACAAATTGTTTTATTTATTTTTATAAAGTGTAGTTTGGTGGAATTTTACTTGCTAGAGACCTCACAAAGTAATCAGTAGTTACGAGAAAAGTTACGCCAACTAGCAGAAAGCGATTATTTGAACAGGCTTATCGAAGATTGAATAATACTGCGTCAAACATTTTTTCACAAATCAGCAAATATAGATATTCTCGAACGATCGTTGGTTGCAAGTGTTTGTCAGACACACTTTGGTGCCACGAGGCATCAAATGAGCTAAATAGTTGGCGTCGAACGTTATAGTTGAATAATGATCAACGACCATTTCATCAAATCATCAAAAAACTTATTCAATATCACACATTTCTCATATACTAAAATCTCTTTTTCTTAATACAATGTTTATCTTTGTTTTCATTATTTAGTAACTAGCAACAGCTACTTTTTTAGGAAATTCTCATAGCAACTGGTGGACAGTTGCTTGCAACATGAAAAAATTTACCCAAATTCAAATCTCGATATTTTTGGAATGGAAAGAGATATCGAGTTGCGGTATTCGGGAGGCCCTTGGCCAACTCTCTAAGAACACGGACAGGGTCCGACCGGTATATTCCTTTTATTAATCCACTTATACAGGAGCAAAGGAAGTCAGTTTTTTAGCAAAGTTTGGGGCTATATCAGATTCTCAATTTTTGATTTTGTAAATTTCTCTATGCATGTTTTTGACCTTTGGACCATCCTGAATAAAGTGATTTCTTAAATTTTTCGAAAGTTTTCTATAACTCAAATTATAGAATTTTAAAAAAGTGTTACATGTATCCCTAAAAAATGGACTCTTTTGGGGTTTTACTTGAGAATGGGTATTTTTTCTCATACTGCTGCAAGTGTTGTTTAATGCGCTCTAGAAAAGATTGAACTCTTTGAACTTCAAAATTTTTTATTTTCAAAATGCTATGATGCTGGCCAACACTGCTATTCATCTTTTATCTGCATTTTTTTATCATTCTCATTAAGCATTGCGTACGCATCTTCGTTGGATATGTTTTCCAATAGGTAATAGATTCTCCTGAACTTTTAAACAACATCAAAAAATTGACATTAACAATATGTAACATTTAGAAAACAAACAAAGACCAGTTAAATGCCTAAATTATTTATTTATGACAAACGAACTTTTTATAAAATAGCAACAGTTATTTTAAACAATATTGTTAGTACCTTGTACCGCGCATCGATCACAGCCTGGCATCTTCGTGGTATTCTTTCCAGAAGGTTATTAATAAATTCTCGGGATACGTTTTCCCACTCTTCCTAAATGGCCTCAGACTGTTCTTCCATTGTTCCATTGTTTAAGGAGCACTTTGAACAATAAAAATTTTAAGTTATTAGCACTTCTCACCAAACCAAAAAATGCTTTTGGTGATACGCCACTGGAATACAACCTCTACTTTAATAGTAGTTTGTTTATTAAGCTGTTTAATTGCATAGTAAAATTGATAAATGCGGTTTAAATTATATAATGATGTCAAAGTAGCCAAATTTTGCAGTCGCTTTTTTAGAGATAAATGTAACAGGTTTTTAAAATTCCATATTTGAGTTATTGCCATGTTTCGAAAAATTTGAGAAATTACATCATTTAGGATTGTCCAATGATCAAAAATTGAGAATCTGAATCTAAAAAAACCTGACTTCTTTTGCTCACCCTGTGTAAGTAGATGAATAATTCGAACCCTGTACATGTTCTCAAAGAGTTGTTCAAGAACCTCCCGAATACCGTAAATCCATATCCCTTTCTGTTCCGAAATATCGAGATTTGAATTTGGGTAAAATTTTCCATGTGGCAAAGCTACTGTGCACCAGTTTATATTACATTTAATTAGGTATATTTTGTGATATTAGCTTGAACTCTAAATAATTCTTTAAGTACAGAGATACAAAAAAATAATGAATCATGCTATAATATAGAAAAAAATATGACCGAAGTATGTGAAGGGCATACGACATTCTTTAAAAAAAAGTACATATAGCAAACGCAGGAGGTAAATTTAGTAAAGTAAAACCTGCCACCCACACCTCCAAATCGGATTTTCATGGCATTAAGAGCCGACTGAACATTTTTGCCCTAGGAAGTAAGAATTTGACAAACCAAATCAAATTATAATTCGCGCGCGACATTTGTTTTACTATATAAGTCGACCACAACCATCGATGACTTTTATGACTTTTTATGATTGAGATGTTGATCTGAAATAAAAATAATTACTACGTAACAGTTACCTATTTAAATCATTAAAATTTAATGCTAAATTTGCATTATTGCGATGAATATTATCACAATAATAAGCAGTGTATGTTATATTCATATAATCCAGATCATTGTTTTGTACAAAAAAGAAAAAACAGCTTAAAAACAGTATTTTCCACTACAGTACCAAAAACGCAACTTTGAAGTTCTATAAGATAGCAAGTAGATGCTTCCTTAAAAAAAATATATTTTGTAATAGGAAATGAAATATTTGCGATATGCGCTCAAGTGGTTTACAGCTCATACGAAATTCCTAAATTAATTTTTGCATCAATTTAAAGTTCCCGAATAATAGTTAAGAATACCAATGCACCCCTTTAACTGGCGCACTTCCTCCTCTTTGCTCTTCCCAATTTCTTCCCTCCTTTCTTTCTCCAAGACTTCGTCTGGTTTCTGGACAACCAGGCCTTACAGACCCTCTGATCTAACATAATTTAACAAATGCAAATATCCGACAGACCACCCTAGAAGAATTACTTGTAATAGACTGTACGCAGATGTCTGGCCTGTCAGCTGAAAGACAAATAAACAAAATACAGCGTGCCCTGAAAGTTGAGACTTTCATTTTCATAATCAACGACACTTGAAATAACAGCGCTAATGTATGGTGAAACAGTAGGGAAAAATAAATAAATGAAAAGTACTCACCGCTCATTTGCAGATAATTTTCAAGTAAGGCTCTGTTAATTATAGGTACTGTTCAAAGCTGTCGTTGTTGGTAAAATGTTTCTCGTATTGTAAACCGTCTAACCAATTCAGAAGAATTAAATGTCCACACGTGGGCATTTCGGAAGCTATTCACCCCGTTACGCATGTACGAGCCCCTTCCCACTTCAGTTGGCCCACTTCAAGATTTGTACCAAAATATGCCTTTATAAACTAAACATGACGAAACTATTTACTTCTAAAACAATTTATTTTCTCAAAAACATTCTAGATGCACTCTAGTCGTAAATATACATATTTCAAATCACTTAGACCTATAACTAATAGAACATCTGAACAAATAAACAATGTACCAATAAATGCGCGAATTTAACAAAGCAACAATTGAAAGATTACCATTGGGTAACATCACTTTTATTTTTTATTGCGGCTGAAATTCTTTGGAGCATAGTGTTAACCATGTTTTGTCAAAAAATTGGTGTAAAACAATCCCATATTTCTTGAAGCTTGTGTCTCAGTTCGGTGACTATACGAGCAGGATGTTGTCGTAGCATCTTTTTTATCTCGTGCCACAAAGTTTCAATAGGTGACAGATCTGGACTGCTAGAAACCCATTTCAAAAGTGGTACATTATTTTCTTCCATCCATTTTATAGCCTTTCTTGAGGTATGGCCCGCTGCACCATCTTGCTGAAACACAAAATCTTGGCCGGATATCAAACATTCTTCCATCACTGGTAAAAGCGATTCTTCTAACATTGCCATATATTTGTTTGTATACACATTTCCATCAATAAAATGAAGTTTTCCTACTCCTTTTGATGACATACTGCCCCAGACCATAATGGATGCTGGAAATTTCACTTTTCTCTTCAGACAGTCAACATGGAATGCTTCGTTTTTTTTGCGAATAACTCTACTGCGACTGTCACCAACACAAACTTCGAATCGGGCCTCATCACTCCATTGTATTGCACACCATTGTTGAGGTGTCCATTGTCTATGTTCTTTAGCCCATCTAAGCCGATTTTTCTTTTGCAGTGGAGTTAATAGTGGCTTTTCTTTGGCCTATAAACAAGTTGTGCAACTTTAGGGTTTTTACTTCACTTTTTTTTTATATGAAAACTTACCTTGCAAGTGCAAAAACCCCAATTTGTGGGCCTCTCTATGAGTTGTGGACCTCGAAATTCACGTTCCAACAGCGTCACTCCACAGAGCAGTTAATTGTAAATAATTGGCACGCCTGTTTTTCACTATTATTCTTCTTAATGCTCTTCTGTCGGCATTTGTGATATTACTTTTTTTCACATATCGTGGCTTAATATTAACTGAGCCAATTACGTTATATCTTCTAACAATATTTCTCACACTGTACCGCAATAAGTCATACAAAGTTGCAATTTCTGAGTTTGATTTCCCAGAATTCAGTAACCGAATTTTCCCACTAATAACCTTTCCTCTACCCATTTTGAAAACCTTAACTACCCAAAACTATTTTAAACGTATTCTGACAGCTGTGATTAATAAAAACAATTGTCATAGCTTTTATTTTTCACAGCCACCTGTGCGTTATAGACTTATTTTGCATTGAAATGAAAATAGGTTGATATGCTGTAATTGCAACATGTGTTATTTTTATGCTGCAAATTTGATTAGGGGGTGATAGAGTTGGTGTTTTCTACTATATATTATCAAAATATTCATTGTTAATATTTTAAACCTATAACACCCTGCTACATTTTTATTATTTGTGTTTGATAAGAAAAAACTAAGATTTCAATAGTTGGGCCAAATGAAGTTTGAAGGGGCTCGTAGGTTGATTCGTCCACGATTAATATGGACCGCAACAACCACTCACAAAAACGCAGTCTTGCAGGAAAATCTTTAGCTTCAAGGGCTTGTACAAAAGGGTACAATCCATGATCACTCAGCGTTCACCACACTTTAGGAGACTTGCACTTGTCTAGCCACTTTCCTAGTGCTCTCTTCTGCAAGATTCAATACTCCTTCCTGGATTTGCATATTTGTCTAGGTCTGCCACTGTACCCGCCCAGACAACCTACAAACGACCTGTATCACTAGCTCTTTGCACAAGGTAAACAATTCACGTGGTACTGAAAAAGCAATCTGCATACACTTGCGAAGCCATGATAGCATTATGAAGAATTAAAATCATATCAAGGAGTCCGATATTGCTGTACGAGTGTGCCGTTTTGTTTATTTTTTTTTCGAAGTGATTGGTAAATAAATGTTTTGTTTGCCTACGCTGGCGAAGCCGGGTTGAGTACTGACGTACATCGTGCCTTCTTACTTTTGATCTGATCGAGATACGGGAGCGGATTAGGTTTGTTTAGGTTTGATTGATTTTGTGAGTCCTAAAAAGGAAAGTCCCAACTTTGGGGTACTCTGTATATTGTCGTTATCATTTGTACTTTGAAAAAGGAAACGTTAGTAGTAACAAGTAGTTCAAACTTTGTGTGGTTTCATTTAGCGGCTAGACAATCATGGAGTCATAATAGCATAGAAACCCCAAGATAAGCTTCAGGTGTGATATTCTTATATACCGCGTATTTGCTGTGTGCACGATTACATCGGCAACTCACAAAAATCCAGAAAAAAGGCATATATCTAATAAGATGGAAACAGATCCTGGGGGTTAGCAGGATGCAACTCCTAGCTGGTCCAATATTGGCGAGAGTCAAGGTGCCCCGCCAGACTGAGATAGTAAAGGGTGGTCCATTTAAAATTTTTTTTTTAAAAATGCTATAAAAAAAAAACTACTAAATATTTTTCCAAATTTTTTTTTTTATTTGAAAGTACAATCCTTCCGATTAAGTATGGAATACAACTTTATTTAAATGACTGCCGCGGCTGGCTTTGCAGTAGCCCATACGGTCAGTCCAATTTTTGACCACATTTTCAATCGTATGTGGCTGTATTTCAGCAATGGCAGCGCGTATGTTCTCTTTTATTTCGCCAATTGTTGCTGATTTGTTGGCATAACATTGGTCTTTAATGGCACCCCATAAATAATAATCTAATGGGGTCAAATCACAGCTCCGAGGCGGCCAAACAACATCAGAATTTCGGCTGATAATGCGATCACCGAAAACACTTCGCAGAAGAGCAATCGTAGCGTTTGCTGTGTGACACGGAGCACCGTCTTGTTGAAACCAGATGTTACCGACATCAATATCTTGAATTTGTGGAAAGAAAAATTCATTTATCATGGTACGGTAACGCTCACCATTCACAGTAACTGCTGCTCCGGCTTCATTTTCAAAGAAAAATGGGCCAATGATGCCACCAGCCCAAAATCCGCACCAAACAGTCACTCGTTCTGGATGCATTGGCTTTTCTTCGATTGCGTGTGGGTTCTCTGAACCCCAAATGCGGCAGTTTTGCTTATTAACATAGCCGCCAAGATAAAAATGCGCTTCATCTGAAAAGATGATTTTTCGACCAAAATCAACATCTTCATCAAGTTGATTGCAGGCCCATGAAGCGAAGCGAAAACGCATTGGATGGTCAGTTGGCTTCAATTGCTGAACCAATTGAACTTTGTACGCCTTCATACCAAGGTCTTTATGCAAAATTCGACCTAATGATGTGCGTGAAATGTTCAATTGTTGAGAACGTTGGCGCGTTGATGTGCTTGGAGACTCTGCCACACTCTCAGCTACAGCATCGATATTCTCGGGTGTACGCACCGTTTTCGGTCTTTCACGTGTTGGTTTGTCAATAAGAAGACCAGTTTCACGAACTTTTTGCACAAAATACCTCACATACGGTGCTGACGGTGATCCATTTCTTCCCATTTTTGCACGTAATTTTCGGACACAATCTGCAACATTACCACCACTTTCGAAATATTGTTTTAATATTTCCCAGCGTTGTTCAAGCGAATACACAACCATTTTCGTTAATCGGAATGATATGACTGATGTTCTGTCAAATCAGATGCGAAATAAGTCTTGACATATCCCAAAAAACCAGTAACTCAAAAAAAAAACGATAGATGGACCACCCGGTATACCCGACAAGGATGCCTTCATCAACCAGCTGTTGGAGAACAATAAAAAGCAGCACGAAACGATAGCAGCGCAGACGAAGCTTACTGAAAAGATGTCACGGCAGATAGAAGAGTTGCAAGCCAAATTAATAAATTACTGAAGAAGAGCGAATCGCCAAAGAAACGTCAGTATGACAGCAACAGCGAAAGTTCCTCAATTAACGAAATGGACATAGCAAACGTGCAAGAAAATATCCTTAATGTATCGAAAAACACAGATGCAAGAGGAGTTCCAGGATTTTCAAACACTGCCAAAGACGACCAGCCAGCTCCTTACTTAAGCTTCATCTCTTTACCTCAAACAATAATCTTTACCACTCTAACTCTAGCCTCGGCTACTGACTCTAGTCAAAATACATATTCAGAACCAGACCCTCCAGGTTCGAGCACTACACCTTCGAGACTACGTTCATCAAAGCGGGTCACGCCGATAGTACTGGGCGTACCAGGAAGGTGGACGGTTTCTATCTCAATTATGTGTTTGCCTTTGTATTAAAATTGAAAAAGCTGTGGCTATCGATGCCGGAATTGGAATTACCCCGAAAACAGAGGATGATTATAGAAAACTTTTACGCTTTCTAAAAGAAAAAGAAATAGCACACCATACGTTTACCCTTCCTGGAGAAACATTCACGCGGTCCTTAAGGGGATATCAACAACTGCGAAGGAATGTGAAGTGAAGGAAGAGCTGGTATCAAGGGGATATAACGCTCTTCATATAATGCGCTTAAAAAAGATTGTCGGGAGACCCATGCCTCTTATAGTTGTGGTACTGCCGAAGGTAGCAAAATCTTATGACATTTTCAATGAGCATGAACTCATAGGCTTAGCTATCTCTGTGGAGGTGCAACGAACTTCGAGACAAATCGGTCAGTGTCATCGCTGTCAGAGATATTGTCACTCCTAGTCATATTGTACGGCACCTACCAGGTGCGTGAAGTGCGCCCAAGAACACCTCACGCATATGTGTTCACTTTCAGATCAGGATGCCAGAACCTGTGCAAACTGTGGCCAAAATCATCCAGCAAATAGCCTAAGCTGTAAATTTGTCCCCAGAAAAGATATTGAACTTTTACGAGAGCGACTTCTCTAAATTCGAACACAACTTATGCTGCTGTTGCCTCTTCCTGCAAGACAAATTCGGACACTTCGCAGTCCGCACCAATTAAGAATTAAGCAGCTGTCCTGAACAGATTATGGCTCTTCTTCTGCATGCTACAAAAGCTCTGAAGGTTGTCTTTCCGCAACCAGTAACAGTGCCGTAAATAAATAATAATAATAAATAAACTATACTCCGGCTCAAGTACCTAAACATAAAAGACCCCGCCTGCATCTCTAAATTATAAATCGTTTGGAAATTCTCTAATCAAATTGAGCACCTTTCGGAATACAAATTAAATAAATTTCCTTCTTATTAATTGATTCTATTCCCCTCTTTTCTCTCCTTTCTCCTTTTCGTTCTTTTCTTCGTCTTCCTCAGTATTCTACTTAATAAAAAATCTTCCCTGGCTGGGCTCAGGAAGATTTTGAAGAAAGAAAACATCATTCTGCCAGACAAGAGCCAAGGTACTGCGGACCGCCCAAGTAACAAATGACGAGACAACGATAACATCGCCGCCTAGTGACCAAAAATATTCGGGGCTCACACGGAAATTTCTTGACAATTAGTAGCTTTAATATTATCTTTTGGCCCGTTTTCCTTTGGAATTGAATAAAATTAAATGAAAGTATTTTAAACAGTTGTTGGGCATATTAATATACGTACATGAGCCAAAACATAATTTTAGCCTCCAGTCTCAAACTCTGCAAAAGGGAATAAGGTTAGTGTTGGCGCAGCATGTGAGAGACGTTAATGTACGAACAAAGCTAGTTATTACGAGCTGTGATCATAAGACAAGTGTCTATTACACCAACTTCCTACAAAAGATCACCAAATGTGAGTAACTTGAGTTGGCTACACCTGCGTGTTCTTCTCTCCATCACACTAGACACTATTTTTGGGCTGTGAGTTATAAATATGACGCTAAAAAGATATCACATCTGAAATTAGTGCGATATTTGCAGGTTTAATTCATATTTTAGCATATTTTTATAACCTGTGTACTTGCCGTCCAAAAGATGTAGAGAAACATTCTTTAGAGGCAGTCGTTATTGACAAATGGCATTCCAGTTGAACGCATTTGATCATTTCATGTCAAAATTTTCTATGTAGTGTTTGAAAATGTTTATAGCTTAATAAATTACCATTCATTTAAGACCCTAGTGCGATCCAAAACTGAGAATCTAGATCGACTATCTAGTAGAAGTAAACAGTTCGAGAGTTAGTTGGTTGACATTAGATGATTTGATGGCCTACCGTTGCCAAACCCATAAAAGTTAAAATGAAAAAATTCATCCTAATGTGAGCCTACACCCTCTACTGTCTGTATCTTGAAGGGTGGTAATGAAATACTAATAGGGCGACTTTTGTTTTTAGATATAGGTTGGATTTTTGCAGTTTTCCACTCTGTATGATACACTGAATGCCGTAAGCAGTAGTTCACAATATGCCTCAAATAAGGAAGTAAAAACGGGCAGCACAGTTTCATTTCAATGCCATCGAGGTCAACCGAGTTTGATGTAATGGTAGACATATAATCAAGAACAGTTGTTTCGTCAACTTCATGAAATCTAAAGCTATTCCTTCAATTTCTAGCTTTAGCCTCATAGTCAGCAATGATCTGGGAGTAATCATTTTTTATACTCCATCTACTACGAAGGCATAAGGCCTAAACACCCATTGGGTACCGTGGGGCTATAGGGGGATACAGGGGAAAGGGGGAACGCCACACGGACTCTGGCGAGGGAACACGTGTGCATACAACATGCACACATTCTGGCTCCGCCTACGAGATCCGCCGGGTGGTACCTCCACGTTCGACAGTCAGAGACCGTCTACCACCTACGGACAATCACAACATCCATAGCCAAGAGAAAAATTTCTCCTGGGACGGGACTCGAACCCGCACAGCGCACGGCGACTGATCAGGAGACCGAAGAGTCTACCTGTACTACTGCGGCCACCGCTGCTGCCTGTCATCATTATTTTTTAGAATAGATTCAAAATAATACTGATTTATATAATGATAATAATAATATAATAATAATAATAATAATAGGGCTCAAGTCACATAGTACAAAAGCTACGTGTCAGCATAGCTGTTTTTCAACTTAACCCAGGTAAAAAACGTCAAGATTAAACGATTGCATGTACACACCATAATCTACAAAAAAAAGCAATACAAAAAAATATATAAATGATGTTAATCTAATGATGTTTCATAAATTTGAATGAGAACCGTTTCACGAAAAAAGAAGTAAATAAGTATTACAAAGCATGATAAACCATGTCATAAACCTAATTCATAACCAGAGACTAAGTAACTACGAAATCAACTAACTGTTCAGCAAGTACTTTAATCTTGTTTTGAAATTGATAAGTGACAGGTCTTTAAGATCATCTTGCAAGGAGTTGTACAGCTTAGCGGCACTAAAGGAAAAGCTTCTGGCAAAGATTGCCGTGGTGTGACAAGGAATAAGTAGGGTATGCCTACATCGCTGTTGACTGCGATTCGACAGCGGGCGTAGCTTGTTCTACAAATATACAGAGGCCTTGTTAACAGTGACCTTGTGAACAAGTGTCGCTAAGTGTAGTTTTCTCAAGGCATCTGATTTCAACCATCTACACTCTTTAAACTTGCGACTGATATGGTCGAACTTTCGAACACCAAACGCGAATCTCAAGCAAGAGTTCTGTACTCGGTGGAGACGAGCTGAATCAACCACTTTGAGTGACGGACCATACACAGAGTCACAGTATGACAATCTAGATATTATCAAGGACTCGCAAAGCTTATATTTAATGTCCAACAGAAGTAAGTGACGACTAGGGAAATAAGCATATGATACTTGACACAAGCATGCGAAGTAAATCTTAATTCGTCATCAACACACAATCCTAGGTTTTTGGCTTCATTTGCAACACATATCTGTTCGCCTTGTATTCTAATATTAATACAGTCTTTAGCTAAATTTCTCTTTACATTGCTGCCAAAAAGCATAATAATCGATTTTTTGGGATTGAGTTTCAAATTGTGTACAGCAGAGATTTCATATAACGCGTCTACTCGTAAATCACTGTTTATTCTATTTTCAGCATCAAAACAGTCAGGTATTGGAAAACTTATATAGATCTGGGTATCATCCGCATAATGATGGATAGAACAAAAATACGATCTTACAAAAATCAGATATGTATATAGCAAAAAGAAGGGGTGCTAAAATGGAGCCCTGCGGGACTCCATAGTTTTTAGGAAGGGACTTTGAATACTGACCGCCAACTAGTACACTTTGCAAGCGGTCTGATAAATACGATTTAATGAAGTTTGCAGCGGGGGTTGAAAATCCATAATATCTTAGATTCTCGTATAATATATTATTGTCCATTGTATCAAATGCTTTACTGTAATCAAGCATAGTGAGACAAACTACTTTTCCTCCATCAATATGTTCATAGATGTCATTGGTAATCGATAAGAGTGTGCTATGCTGAGATCGAAAGCCAGATTGCGCAGAGGTAAGTATGCCATGCTCGGAAACGAATAATGAGATCTGTTCTTGCATTGCCGTTTCAAGAAGCTTAGAGATAGGTGGTGAAATGCTTATTGGTCTAATATCACTAAAGTCGGTTGGATTGTTACACTTGGGTGAAGGCAGCAGCACAGCATGTTTCCAAACAGACGGAAGGACGCCGTGTAAAATGCAAAAATTGATTATATGCGTGATGTAGCTCAACAAGTGGTTTTCTACAATGTTGAGCATTTGAAGAGAAATGTTAGATATCATCAACATCACCTAAAGAATCTGGAACGAGCAAGTTTCATGTGATGATGACAATAGAAATAAAAGGGTAAGTCAGTCGTGTGGAGAAAAAAGAAAGCGAAAATTAAATTAGAGATAGAAGAGACAGTAGCCAATTACAAAGGAGACACTAAAAAGACCTTTTGACTCACGCTCAACACAATACACAACCAGGAGTTTTCCTGATCCTTAAAGCTGCCACATCACTTGTTCTTGGATCTTGTAAAGTATTCACTAGCCAAAGATTGATGTTGAGATCTAGGAGCACGTTTGAAGCTCTCTAGCTGAGACATAAAAGTGATAAAGGTCTTTTTGCCATCAGGTAAGACGGCTCTAATTTGTCCATTATCAATCCAGCAATTCTGGATGCCATCTTTGTTTCAATATATATGGTAAATTTTTGTTAAAAATTCGGTAATCGGCATATTGGTGTTTTATAAATTTCGCATTCCAGACAGTCTGCTTATGCTGATAGCTATTGAACTTAACAATAATTGGACGAGGCTTCTTGGTAACCCCAGGCTTAGGAAGGCCAAAACGGTGATATTCCTCAACAAAATCCGATGTGTTAATATCATGTAAATTCATAGTACCCAAGACCAGCTTCACAGCATATATTCACTAATATCGTACTGCTTACTTCTAGATCAGCATTTATTTCTTGGCTCTAATTACCATCTTGCTGTAGGAAACGCAGAAAGTTTGCATGTGTTGTTTTTTCCATTGATTTTAATGTTTTCAACGCAGTACTGTCACCCATTTCTAGAATTTTTCATGGAAATATTTAACAAATTAGTGTGGGCTGGCATGCAATATAGCAAATTGACACATATCAATTCCGAGTTATTTCACATCTCTGCCACATCGCGGGCTGCAATCGATTTGACGCGCCACTTAACACATAGCAAATAGTTGAAAAAAAAATCAGAATGTAATCTATATGATTGTAACATTGGAATCTTCAACAGAGAGACATACATTTCAAAATACAGGGTTATCCAAATTAAGTGTCCACCATTAGTAACTTTGTTATTAGTGAAAATACAAAGTTGTTTGAATTAGCAAACTAGTAGCATTTTTAACGCTGGTAAAAATGAGAAATAAAAAAAAACAATTGAGAGTCGTTATTTTGATTTTTTTCAGTAAAATAACATTTTTTTAAATGGAAACCCCTGTATATTATATTTTTTTCTGTTAAAGCATCAAATTTTAAACAAAAAAGCTTACAATAACTTTTCTCCTAGGTTACAAATTGTTGAAGTTATGGCCTCCAATCTGAAACAATTAAATTGTATCGACAAACTTTATTTTCAACATCAACTTATAATCTTACAAAATACAACAACAATTTTTTTTAAAGAAGATGCTCGAAAACACCACCTTGTTCTTCAATACATTTTTGGGCACGTTTTTCAACTGCTCGAACTGTCTTAAGTATGGTCCTACCATCTATCTGGGTTATCTTTTCCCTAACTGCAGTCTTTAACGCGTCAAGGTTATCGTACCTTCGCTTGTAAATTTGGTTCTCCACAAGAAGTAATCAAGTGGGTTTAGATCTGGTGATCTGGGAGGCCACTGTATTGGGCCATTTGTTCCTATCCACTGATCATTAAAAGTAGTACTTAGAAAATGATAAGTACCTCTGGAGTTGTGGGCAGGTGCGCCATCTTGCTGAAAATGCAGATGATGTCACCAGTTAGGGTTCCCTCATAAAAGAACGGGCCAACAATTTTTGAACCAATTATACCGCACCAAACGTTGAAACTGAAACGGACTTGTGGGCCTCTTGGATGTACTAACAAAAGATTTTCTCTTGACCAATAATGGTGGTTTTTTCTATTAAACATTCCAGAATTTGAAAAATTTGATTCATCTGTCCATAAAAGGTAACGAAAGTTATTTACATTTTGGCGACAGAAGCTAAGATACCAATGGCAAAAAACAAGTCTTCTCTCTGGATCCCCTGCCAAAAGCGTTTGAACTGGTCGGTACTTATACGGAATAAATTTGTATTTTTTTAAAATCCTTTGAACAGTACCATAACTGAAATTAGAGTCCTTGAGAATATCTGCTATTGAATTCTCACGATAAGCTTCAAAATATCCAATAACTGCAATTTCCGTGGCCTCGCTTATTATGAATTCTTTTTTTGCCCTTGTTTTAGCAAAAACATTTTCGTTGCCCCTAAATTTTCGATAAAGTCTCAGAAAATATCGTTCATACGGTTCACTGTAGTATTCTCTTGCTCTCAAGGAGGATTTTCTGCACACTAAATAGCATTCTAACATATCACACTTTTCTTCATGGGAGAACATTTTTCTTTAAATTAATGACACAATAAAGCTTATAAACAAGTATTTACACTAATGTTTGACATTATTTGATTTTATCATTGTTTTCCAAAGCCTTCTAGTTGCGAGTATGTCCAGTTTAACAATTTGTCGCTTATCTTAATGCTGTCAAATCGCGAACGCCATGTTGTTTTCATAGCCGTCTTAATATTATAATACTGCAAATAATTAAAAATATTTATCGTTATTTTGACTTTATTTTTGACTTTAGCGGAAAAGTCATTATGAACTTTTTTGTTTAAAATTTGATGCTTTAACAGAAAAAAATATAATATGCAGGGGTTTCCATTTAAAAAAATGTTATTTTACTGAAAAAATCAAAATAACGACTCTCAATTGTTTTTTTTTATTTCTCATTTTTACCAGCGTTAAAAATGCTACTAGTTTGCTAATTCAAACAACTTTGTATTTTCACTAATAACAAAGTTACTAATGGTGGACACTTAATTTGGATAACCCTGTATATTTCTTCATGAAATTACTGATTTTTGGGTTTAAATGCGATTATGTTCATGATTTGAGAAGTCAGTATCACACAGTTCATACGGGATTTCATCACCACAACAAAATATATTCAAAGCTGCCCATGTGTAATGTAAGGGCGGTTAGTTAAGGCGGCTCCGACGCAGTGAGTTTCAAGCCATTTACAAGGGTTCAGCTGCTTCAAAACTGACACTCCATTTTTCAATATTTTTGAATGAAGTTCATATAGTATGTTGAGAAGATAATTGTGCAGGTTGCTATAGGAGCACCTTTTGAAATTTTGTTTTTGCACATATTTTATGATGGGTTGAAGTGCGTACTTTTTCTGTTCAACTTCGCGATTTTTTAAAAAAGAAACTAGTGAAAAAAATGAAAAAGTGCCTCTATAGCACCCTGTGGGGTTTTGTTTTCCACTCTGTGAAAATTTCATCCAAAAATATCAAAAAATAAAACGTCAATCTTGAAGCGCGCAAACCTCTACAAATCGTATTTTGGACGAATTTTGTCTACTGTTTCGTGCTGCCAAACCACGCATTGGGGCGCAATGTACGGACTAAGAAAGGACGTGTTCAGATAATTTGGTGGCCCTATTTCATATAATATCGCGTAGATAAGTCGTTCTGCAAATAGGTACTCATAATCGCGATCGGTGATACTCCTCGATTTTAAAGCCGTTTTACTTTCCACGTCATTGGCGAGGAAGTATTGTAATCGCGAAAAATTTCTAAAATGAGATGTAATAAAAACTGTATCACTCATCATCAACTTGGAAATTACCGCTCGGATTTTTATGAAGTTTCCACACGCGGTTACTAGTATGCCAAAGCTTTGTAGTTTTAGTTAAGTGGCAACGGTGCTATAGGCAAAAAAGAAAAAGTAACAATTGCTGAAACCCCGTTTTTGACGTTTCAGGGGTTCCTAATCATTCACATAAAAAATTGTACTGCTTAAAAAGGGGGGGTTGAAATCAGTGAAACACGTTCTATTACTAAGTAGCTTCTGATCCCAATGATTACAGAAAATTTAAGTATCGAAAATCCGACGAATAATGTGCTCACGATTTCAAAAAATCGGTACCTGCTCTATAGGTTTGACACCAACAGCCAACAGATCTGCAACTACCGACAGTAGGGAAGAATAAATTCGGATATCACTCCAGTCAAGTATAGTTTTTGAGAACGATCATTTGGTAGATTTTATACCTGCATTTTCATTTGAATTTCATAACCCGTGAAATATACCCATTTCGCCGTTACCTTTTGTGTTCTGCAGTTTGTGATGTTTTCTGGAAATAAGCAGGCCATAATTGCCTAGGGTGCTATCAGAGCTTTTTACAAAAGTTTGTCTTTCCGCAAGAATTATGGTGGGTTGAAATGCTCACTATTTGTGCTCAACTTCTTGATATTTGAAAAAAAGATCCTAGTGGATACAATCGAAAAAGTGGTTTGCTGGCACCCTGTGGACTGTTTTTAGCATGCTGCAAGAGTTTCGTTTGGTAATAATAAAAAGTAAGCTGTGAAGTGCAAATCGGTTTTTGGGCGAAATTCATCTACTGTTTCGTCCTGCCAGTCCAAGCGACGCGACGGTGCGTTCCGACTAAGAAAAAATGTATTCAAATAATTTTATATCTTTCCTAAAAATAAATTGAAGAACTCAAATTCTAATTCGTTTATTCATGTCAATAAACACAATTATGTTTACAAGGGTCGTGTGGTAGATGGTAACCATTAAACGAGGGTCATAAAAATATCTTATGCCGTCAAAATAAGAGGAAACAGTCTTTGCAAAGCAATAGACAGGTAGGCTTATACCTGGATTAAGTATATGTCTTGTCTACTGTAATATGTAGATGGATGTGATGCTGCCAGAAATGGATGTGTGCGATCAATAAACAAACCACAAGATTGAAGTGCCGTGTCCAATGATTTTGGTATTGCCTTACTAGAAAACTCTGTTGGGTATATGATCGAGTTTACTAGAACCTTACAGCTTGTTGTCTGCCTTCTTCTACAAACTTCACCAAATCGAGACGCTGTCAACCTTATCCTCCGATGAAGACGCCACAAAGCACAGTCGTGTGATTTGGTGACTTGTTCCATATGCTAAATCTCATCGTCACTTTTTCTAAGTTTCCCTAAAGATTCTTGCTTAGCAACCTCCAAATCGTGTCAGGTTTTTGACAGAATTCGCTATAAAACTATTATATGTCTTCTTTGGAATTGCTATCCGAATTGTTAGTTTTTTTTATATCAACTTTTTTTGGTCTGTTTCTTTCTAAGATTCTTGCGTTTGAGTCTTTGTTCCATCTTAGTGATAAGCGAGGTTGGACTAAGCTTAGAACGCAAATGTATTTGGACCACATAGACAGGCCGCTCGGTATTGTGGCTCACTACAGCTGCAGCACATCTTTCATGGTGTGACCTCTTCTTGCAATAATTTATTCGCTTACCCCAATGTATTTTGCGATTATAGAGTCGAACTGCTCCACACTATTGTTGTCCTCATCATGAATTAAACTCACTGAACTCGTAATTAAAAATGTCGCATATAACCTTTTATTGTCCATTATCAACCTTGATAAAACATTCACTCAAGAACAATCACACCAACAAGAGTACAACACAACAATTCAACCACACAATATCGACGAACAGTAACAAGGGTAGAACAATACTAAATAATCAATCACTAGCTGAGTACCAAAAGAGGAAACGATTTACAGGCTAGATCGCTAATCGAAATCCGACTCTGTTATTATAAAAATTTACCTCGATAGGCACCCGCAGTCGCCAGACCTCAGCTCGCTTACGCCTCCGCGGTCTGGGGGTACGCTGCCCCCAGCTACCGCAAGCGACTTGCTGCTCTAGAGATGAAGCTACTCCGGATCGCCACCAATGCACCTTCCTACGTAAGGAACTCAACCTTGCGTAGAGACCTGCATTGGGATACCATCCACGAGTACATGAGGAAAAAAGCGGAGAAGACCTTCGAGAAAGCTCAGGACCACCCGAACGAGCAGCTACGATTCCTCATGGACTACGATCCGGACGAGAGGCCTCGCAACCGCAGAACCAGGTACCCCAGACCAAGGTCCCAGTTGGCACCCGCTAACTGGAACCTTGACTAGGAGACTAGGAGAATTTGCGGCTGCTCTCCCCCCCCCCCCCCCGGCGTGGATGCAGAGGACCAGGAACCACCGGGACCAGGACCCACCGGGACCAGGACCAACCAGGAGCAGGACCCGCCACGACCAGGACCCACCAGGACCAGGACCCTTCAGGACCAGGACCAGGAACAACATATTGGTAAGAGGACTTGAAACTCTTGATTTTTCGAAAACAAGAGTTTCAAGAGAAACTAGCAGACCCTCTATCGATGATCGCTTAACGACATCGATAGAATGTGCGAGGTAAAGGGAACCAACCCGGCGTTCCCAGAGACTGAAACACATGAGGAGACGTTGTAGCAGACCGCAGGTCACGCACAACACATGGCCTACCGAGACGCTGATGAGTCGGGCCACGCGGAGGTTTAGGGTTTAGTGGGTATTAGGTGATCTCTTCAAGACCCTGGAGCCCCACACACGTCGTAGCTCGTGCTATGGTATGGTGCGTAAATGCATTCCCCCCTCGTTAAAAAAAAAAAAAAAAAAAAAAAACCCGCAGTCATCCTTTCCTCTTTTAAAGTAGCGCCGACCACCGTCTAAGACCAGCCCACAATCGTTTCCTTTTCACCCCCCCGTTACCTCAGCAGATGGTGCTCGTGATTGTAGGAGCTCCGTTAAGGCAGATCTTTCATATTTGCACTCATTTTTAGCCCCATTTCTTTTATCTACAACCAAAGACTAAGGTCTAAAATCGTTTCTCCATCATAAACGACTAGTCCGAAATCCCGAGTTATTTCACATTTTTTCCAGATCGCGATCTGTGATCGATTTGACGGTCCCCACCAATCTACTACTGCTTAGTGGTTTAGTCATATGCTTAAACTTATGTCGCTGGTTTGAATTCCTTGGGTGGATGCGAATTTGTCTTTCTGTCGCTTAGCTCAGCTTGTATCTTTATGGGCCATATTATTAAAGGATGACACTAACATGTCAGATGACGTATCAGCGAAAACAGGCATTAAAAGAAGTTGGAAGTCTGAGTGATACTGGTGATCACTAATCAGAACGTTATTTCTGAAGATATGTCACCAAACTGCTCTTTAATGCCTAGTTGGTGAGCTTTCTCTTTGAGTACCGAGTATCTAAAGATAGGTCGGAGCTGAATAAAGAATAAATTTATTAGATTAGTGGAAAAACAAACTTCCATTCTAACCTAGTTGGCATATTTTTTAATCATACAGATTGGCTTTAACAGCATTAATCTATCAACCTAACTTCTGCGCGTTTACTTCTGAAAGTGTGCAGCAACGCTACCAGCGTCATCCCGCATTGCAAAAGTTAAAATTAAAGTATCATCAATCAGCGTCTGGTTCTTGCACGAAACTGGACTGTCAGTGGAAATCCCGTTACAATGGGCGGAGGAAAAATAGGGACCGACAGATCCCTGTTTGTTTTATTGTGGATAAAGAAATGTTGAAAAATCTGCCCCGAATAAAGGAATTGCTGCAGCTGCGGCATGTGCCCCTATTCTTCGACGATGGGAAATTTTTCCAGAGAGCGCGAGCGTCGCGTGTTTACCAACTTGATACCAAAAAATTGATCGCAGGCAAGATATTGAATGTTAGGATAAGCAATGGTGTGCACGTTTCAAAAGGAGGAAGCTCCATACGCTGCTTTTCGGACCAATATAATATTGATCAAAAAAGAAACTCCGAGTTTTTGTTCTCGTGAATATGAAATAACTAAACAATTTGAGCACAAACGCCACTCATTGAAATCTTATCATTTTGAGAGTAAAGATCAGTTCAGGGCCAGTTTTAGATGAAAGAACCAGTGTCGGCAATCGGTATTTGACCTGAAAGTAACTGAAATTCGAAGCTAAGCACATCCATGAAGTTTTTGCTTTCAAATATTTTATTATGTATCTCTTTTCAACTTTTCTCGACATGTTGTTTTTTATTTTGTAACTAGCTTATTTTTAAGGCTCCAAGTACGCAATGTTGCCATATTTGTTCGTTCAAAATTCATCCGGGTTCGAATATTTAACTTAAGTCTTCTATATGAGCACATTCTACTTCAAATCTGTAATAAAACATACAAAAATACAAAAACATATGTCACATATCTGTACCACAGAGCCTGACTAGGTTAAGTTCATTTCTATCAGAAGTGAGTTCAATATGTTAAGCTTATGATAATATTGTGAATTGTCATTTGCTACTCGCAGCGTCCATCTATTTGTAATAATAAGGAAGTTTTTAACTCATGTCAAGTCGAATGTAATACAATACAAGAAAAATGTTTCAAATCCAATTATCTATAAACTACTTATTTGGACTGGACCTAGTCTGGCTCTAAGGTACAGATATGTGTGTAGCACATAATAATATAGTCTAATCATATTAAACGAAAATACCACTAAGGTCTCGTTTTATTGCAGCAAGTTGTTTAATGGAGTATTCAAAGCATGGATGCATAAAATGGGTACACCAATTTTTGTGGGAAAACTTTTTATTCGACAACAAAGAATGAGAGAAAGCGTTTTTTGGGCTTAAAACGAAAATGTTGGCAGGAATGAAAAAACTCTCTCTGTAAGATTTTCAGGTCTTTATGAGACCTACAAAATGAGATCACACGTGAAAAGATCCGACTAATAACAAAAAAGTTATGGCCGAAAACCGAGGCAAAATGCAGGTTTCGGCACTTGTTGATAGTGCAACGGTGGTTTTTCGCAGATGTTTGAAATTGTTCAAATTCGTAGGATTCTTACTTCTGAATAAACACAACAAAATTGGAGTAGATTGGTCAAGCAGTTTTTGAGAATTTCTAATTGTTTGTCCCAAAACACCTGTTTTCCGGCCATCACTACTAGTTTATTGAGCAATTTACAAGGTTAGTTCAAAGGACAATTCATAGCAAAAACTAGTTTACCTTGCCGATATGAATCGCAAACCATTTCGGAAGATTAATATTATTTTTATGCAAAAAAGGATGGATTACGTATATATTTTCTTCTACACAAATTCAAACATGTATCTGTGAGTAATTCGCAACACAAGATGATAGACACATCCGCTTTGTTTTAAAATGTATATAGTAAAGTACCTATGTTTTTCGAATATCGTAGCGCATTTGCTAAACTACTCACAAATACGAAATGTTTGAATTTGTTTAGAGGAAAAAAGCATAACGTTTGTTTTTCGCATAAAAATAACATTTATCCTTCGGAATGGTTTGTGATTAATATCGGCAATCGGTATTTTGCTATTATATTGCTCAATAAATTAGTAGTGATGCCTATAAGACAGGTGTTTTGGGATAAATAATTAAGAATTCTCAAGAAACTACTTGTCCAATATAATCCAATTTTGTTGATGTTATTTAGAAGTATGAATCCGACGGATTTGAGGAATTTCGAGTAGTCGCTTTAAATTATCGTCGCACAAGTGCCACAACTTGCATTTTGCCTCTTTCTTCGGCCATAACATTTTTGCTATTAGTCGGATCTTTTTGCGTGTAGTCTCATTTTGTAGGTCTCATAAATACCTAAAAATCTTGTATCAAAAGTTTTTTCGTTCCTGTAAACACTATCGATTGAATCCCAAAAAACACATTTTCTCATTCTTTGTTGTCAAATAAAGAGTTTTTCCACAAAAATTGGTGTACCCCTTTTATGCGTCCATGTTTTGTATACCCCCTTGAACAACTTGCACCAATAAAATCAGACTTTACAATTATTTCGGGGAAATTTGCTAAAATGATTAGACTAATATGTATTTTCAAGTTGATGAACTTGGCAACTATGTAAGCCAGTACTTCATCAGCGATGTAGCAGCTTAACACGCTATACCTAATCGAATTCTGAGTTCAATAAATTACTTTACGGATAACCAAAACTGTGCGTGTACCTAATGAATGAATCTTGAATTTTAGAGGCATCCCGGCCACCATAAGGAGCCAGTGCATAGGCCGCTTAAGCGGGCCCTTATGCACCTCTACAATACTTAAATCACAAGCCTCGCCCTTTTAGCGAAGTTGAGAATCGCCTTGAGTCCAAGCTCCTTTACGTCCTGAGGGTCCAAAGTAATGGACCCCAGTATAGTCTGCCTATAGTAGCTCAGAGCTTCACAGCGACACAAAACGTGCGCCGAGGTCTCTTCCTCTACTCCGCAGCGTTCGCACAAGGGATCCTCAGCCACCCCCATCACGTGCAGGTGCCGCCTTAACGTGTTATGGCCAGACAACAGTCCCACCAGCAACCTTAGGTTGGCTCTACCCAGAGATAGGCAGAAGCGTCCATCCTTAGCACTGGGCCCTTCAATGAGCTCTCGTGCCTGGCGGAGATGTCTAGAGATACTTCTCCATTTCTGAGAGTGTTGTCTTGCAACCCACGTCTCCATTTTCCTCCTAGCTTTATGCGCGGTTACTTCTAGAGCTGGCTCAGGACCAACGAGCTTGCTGGCTGATCCTGTTTGCGCCAGAGTGTCCGCCGTCTCATTGCCCCTTATCCCAGCGTGCCCCGGTACCCATATTAACGATACCGGATGCCTCGCTGCGAGGCAATCCAGAGCCTCCCTGCATTGCAATACGTGTACCTAAGTGTGTTCCTTATCCTGCGAGTCCTAGAGGGTCCGTACAATGCAACGTAGATATATAAAAATAATTACAAAATACGCAAACATTAAAAACAAAGTCGCGTTGTAATTGTGTAGATTTGTTTCAAACTCTTGTTTTTAATGTGAGTCCAGTGGAGCAAGACTTTTACTTTGATTTGTTATATTAGTTATTGGTAAGTGCTGCGACCATGCGTTCATATGAAAATGTTACGTTAAATATTGGAAAATGGGCGAATTTTGGACAAAAATGCGAAAACTGCGAATTTTGGGTTTTTAAAAAACAATCCAGTACTGAAACAAATAATTGTTGATGGAAGTTTGAAATACATACGTTCTGAAATATTTAAATGAAGAAATTTTATAGATGCAATTCACTTGAAATTTGACTTATTTTCAAGGCTTAAGTCCCAATTTCTTTCGGCCCCGATCCCTTCTAAAAAGCCATTGAGTATAATGTAAGATTACGAAGAATATGATACACTCTTATGCTTATATGTTTTGAGGATCACTTATTCAGGTCAGCTTGTCCATATCAGGACATTTAGATAGCGTTTCGAGGTCACTTTTAAGTCATTTCAAGGTCAAATTGAGAAAACTGCGAGAAACCAGATATACTGCATCTTCTCGAAGGTTTTTTGGGGTCGCGGAATCCAGATCTGAGATCAGTTGGACCATATCAGGTGTTTTGGAAGTCAATGAAGTCACATAGCTATGACCTTGAGATGACATCGAAGCACCCGCCAGTCGACCTGATATGGATAAACAGACCATAGATTCGGACTATTCGAACCTCAAACCCCATAAGCGTTACAGTTAAGTATCAAATTCCTAGTATACCTACAAATGGCATTTTCGGAATTTCACTTGAATCTGACCTTGAAGTGACCTTCTCCCTGAAAGCTTCCTATAATCACCGTTTGTGATCAATTCGTTTAATTATTCTATATACATGATAAAGATACAGGATCTTTTCTATTAGAGCGAAATTGTATCGGGAAAAAAACCGGTCTGATGGGCCCTCCTGCTTTTTGAGATGGTCATGCAATTTGGGATGAACGAAAGGTTAAAAAGATCATAGGATGGGAGCTTGTTTGCCAACTAACCGTACTTTATACTAAAAATGGGCCGCAGGCAAAATGTTGTACGCCAGGAGAACTGGCATAGAAGCACAGCTTAGACAATCATCACATATGCAAGTGTACTGTCAGTGTCTAAAATAACCGCCATTTTGGATGAGAAGATCGCGTAAATTGTTCTAGTACGACCACGAAGCAGGTTTTAGTGCTCCGTGTTCAATAATCCTTCCCAGTGTTACTGCGTAACATACCAGCGGCAGCAGATGTTTTTATTCATAAGAATGAAATGAGATGAAATCGTAATCATTATAAGATTCCGATATTATCTGGTGTAGTTTGTGTAAGCTAATGGTGAAGAGGAGTATATTTATCCAAAAGAGAAGCAACGGAGTACTGCTGAAAACCTTAAAAATGTTTATTGAATACAAATGTTGAATACAGTTTCTTCAAGTTCTGCGGTATATAACTAATGCACTACACTATAAGTCTCTTGTATTCACTTTGAGTCATTAAATTGGCGCCGACACAAGCTTAAAAGCTGGCAAAACTCAGTATGCCCATAGACATTTCATTCACTTTTGTAAAATGTCATGAATATAAAATAACTACAAAAATCGAGTTTCTAATCTAGAATTAGCAAAAAATTTATACCCTGTATATCATCAAAAACGCCGAGATACGTCAAAAGATTTGTCAACGAAGACAACTCTTTAAACAAAAACTACTTCATTCACTTTCGCCCTTAAAAATTTTAAACGACACGGGGTATCGAAGAATCGCTTTTTTGAAAGATCTGAAGTTTTTTTTTTGGAATGGCTGGTTCGTTTTCAAGAAAATTATAAAAATCTTTATGTATCTTAATTTGTTCGGATAAAAAACAAAAGCACCCGCAAATGTCACTTTTTATTTCAATAAGTGTTCAAAATGTTGCCCGTTATTGGCCAAACAATGATATAGTTCATCCAAACTTTCAGGTTGGGGAGTAAACAGAATAGATTTCAAATATATATATATATATATATAGTGTACTGGCTACAGCTGAGTACTAAAGACTCTTTCATATTTATACTGGGGAAATTTACATCCGACTTTCTCCGCAAAATGGCGGGCGTTCTTGGCACTGACAAGAGAGTTATTTAAGCTGTGGCTGGTATCAAATTCGGAGGTCATAAGTTGAAACTATAAGACGTTGAAAATATAATATCCAAGGGCACACATCAGAAGCTTGACATAGTAAGTATCTTGTTGCTTTATACATTCCAAAGATTACCTTAAAGCCAAGATACATTTTGTGATGGACAAGGATCTTAAAATACAAATAACAGGTATAAGTGTTCTTCATACAGAAAAATAGATACACGCCTAACAGCACACTACATACATTATTGTATATTACAGTATTAATAAACCTACAGTAACTTCGACAATTATTCAAATTTCACCCTTGACTGACCATATACGAGTGGTACATTAATTGTGGGAAATTTGCAATTTATTCCTCTATTAACATTTTAACTGTAATGAAGTGAATCATTAATGCAATAAGCATAAATTCGTGTGGCGGCTAATGGCACCAATACCCAGAGCAGTATTAGCCGAAATTCACGAAATAACTCAAATTCAGCTCATATTTGGGGAACATTGCTATACCAAATTCGTCTCTCTGCACCTCTTGACGCGTTTCCTGTTTATCAGATACCTAGCGGCTAAAACCTTCACCATTAATTGGGTGGCATTCAAACAAAATGTAATGAATATATGCAGTAGGTCCATTTGCGATCTCATGAAAACGAAATGAATTCTCTATGTGCGATCTGATGAAAACGACTTGGCTTCGGTGAAATTCTCTATCACCATACTGAGCGTCTCCTAAATGTGGACAAATATTAAAGGGGTGACAACCTATACTATTTTAAGATGTTTTTTTTTCTTTTGTAGGTGGTCTATAAGATGTAAAAATACGAAAACATCAGAAATCCGGCCCAATAGATGGATTTAAGAATTTTTTAGTGAAATGTGTTTACTGTATATTTAAAGGTTCCGAATAGGCCTGTCTCGCCTTTTTCGCCGATAGGCCAGTTTCACTTATCTAAGCAGTAGTAAGCAGCATTAACTGTACGGCGATCGTAAGTAAAATCAACTAGCAGTACACCTCTGGAATCCCAAAGTAACGTTGCAAGAACTTTTCCTGCAAAAAGACTGGTTTTGGCTTTCCGCGGTGCTACCTCTCCAGGCTTTCGCCACTCCATGTAAAAAAGTTTTTCCAGTCGTATACTTGTGTCTGAAACTGTCTTATCGCCGAACTGTGCTGTTAATCGACGCAATATTTCGGAAGGTCTTACGCCCTCCCGCACCAAAAATTTTCTGATAATACGTTGCGCAACAGACATATGCACCTCTTGTTCAGACAAGATGCTACTAACAACTCATCTACTTTGGCGCACCAAACTAACGGGCTCCCCTATTCCTGACGTCCTCACTTAACATATACCAAGACGTCGCCCCACTCTATTCACCTATGGAGCGTTAAACAGAAAAGTACGACTCATATTTGGTTCACCCTCGTATAACCAACACGGAGTAAAAACCTTAAAGCCTACCGACCATTCCCACAGTCTTATCTATACGTAGATCATTCAAGTTATTTGAGAGAAATTAGAAACATCAATAAAGAAAATAATGGCACAGTCAGCAGATAATTTTCCAGTAAATTGTCAGAGCTCGAAATCAAGTACAATAATTATTCGAATGTAAAATTTTTTAGAATGAAGTAGACAATTTTGAAAAAGTTGGGGGTTCACATGCTGTAAACCAGAATGATCTAGGATTTTTCGTCCAACTGTCCAAATGTGCCCGAATTTTCCTTTAGAGAGGAAAACATGGACACCTTCTAGAAAAAATAACAGTACCAAAAATGTCAAGTAGATTTACTCAGTAGTTACCATTCAATTCTCATATAAAGGGTGTCCCAAAATTAACGCAAGATTTGAATTTGCCGCCATTTGTGCAGTGAAGTGTTGGCAACCCTGAAAAAAAGCAATTTGACAGCTAACAGTATAGGGTTATGAAAAATGGAGCGTTACACGATAGAACAACGTGTCTTCATTATTAAAGAATATTTCAAAAATAGTGAAAGCTTGGCGGCTGCAGTTCGAAAATTTCATACAAAATATGGCCGGAATAGTGTTTTAACTTCGTCAACTGTGAAGAGATTAATTGAAAAATTCATGGAGACTGGATCCGTTGGAGACGCCAAACACACTGGTCGTCCAAAAACAAGCCGTACTCACCAAAGATCTGTGTCTTCATGCTTACAAACTTCAATTAACACAACAATTGAAGCTTAATGACCATGCAGAGAGAAGAGAGTTTGTTGAATGGATTATTGAACATCAACAAATGGACCCTGATTTTTCAAGCAAAATCATCCTAAGCGATGAAGCACATTTTCATCTTGATGGCTTTGTCAATCGCCAAAATTGCCGCATTTGGGGTTCGGAGAACCCACGTGTGATTGTCGAAAAAGAAATGCACCCACAACGCGTGACTGTCTGGTGTGGATTTTGGGCTGGAGGCATAATTGGGCCATATTTTTTTGAAAATGATGCTGGTCAAGCAGTGACTGTTACTGGTGCTCGATATCGCGACATGATTACACAGTTCTTTCTGCCAAAATTGAATGATATTGATGTACCCAATATGTGGTTTCAACAAGACGGTGCCACATGTCATACAGCCCGTGAAACAATTCAATTACTGCATGAGACATTTCCCGGTCGTGTACTCTCTCGTTTCGGTGATCAAAATTGGCCTCCTAGATCGTGTGATTTAACACCATTAGACTTCTTTTTATGGGGTTATTTGAAATCACAAGTTTATGTCAACAAGCCCACAACCACCCGTGCATTAAAGGAGGAGATTCAACGCTGCATCAACGAAATTCAGCCACATTTATGCAGAAGGGTCATGGAAAATTTCGACAAAAGAGTGCGCATGTGCATGCAAAGCCGTGGAGGCCATTTGTCCGATGTGTTATTCCATACATAACCCTATCCTATGTACTTTATGAGTCAATAAAAATATAACTATTAAAAGACTAAAAATGGCATTTTCTATTTAATTCAAATCTTGCGTTAATTTTTATAAAGTATAAACATAAATTCGAAGAACTATGATTCCACACATCGAATGACAAGTTGAAGAAATAAATACATAGTAAAAATTCTGAATAAACGTCTGCAGTGAGTATGCATGAAAAATGTACAAAGTATTGTGAATGACTTTTAATAAAACTCGGATAGTAGGGTTTTTGTTCTCTGTTCCTTTGTCGCCTAGCCTCCAAGTGTATGCACAAACGGTATTTATATATTCTAGCTATGTAAGTCCAACCCAAATCTGATGAAAAAATAAACAAAATAACGAATTCTGGAGATTTTGTGATACAGCTTTTTCTCACGGAGAGTGAGTGACTGTTTGTGCTGGGGTGAAAATAATATTCTCCCTATACAGGGTATTTTAAATTCGACCCTCACCATTGGGATCTCGGAAACTTCAAGGGATACGAAGTCACTTAAATAGGGGCAAAGTTGCGTATTCAGATAATCAGCAAAATGTCGCTTAGAAAGTTGTGAAATTGAAAGTACTTCCGGAAAGAGACGTAAAAAACGAAACTTCCCAAAATGGCTTTAATTTTGTCCTGACTTTATATTGTGGTGGGATTTCAAAATAAATTGCTCATGAACGCTGCCACATTTTGTCCTCTACAAGACGGCACAATTAGAATTTCAATATGATGTTTCGTCTCTTGTCTCCAGCATCAACTTATTTTTTTCTTATAGACGCCATATTGGATTCTTACACACATGAATAGAATTTTTATTCTGATTTAAAAAATGTATGTCACACATTGACATTCAAAACCCTTAGATATTTCAGGAGTTCCTAGGTAGGCCTTGAAATTATTAGATTTCATTTGTTTGCATAGCAACAGAGTTTGGAGCACTCTGCTTATTTATGGTTATTATTGTAATTACCATCAATAAAATTTTCATTTCGTTATAAGGTTTCTCTAAACCTTTTTATTTCCTTTTAATTTTCATCCATCAATAAATTTATGGTCAACTAACAATCACTGGATTTAGGGCTTAAAAATTCCATTTAAATGTACAAAATTCCAATATAGTGTCCCTATGAAAAGACAAATTTGATGATGGAAGTCGAAATAAGAAATGTCGACTTGAAAATTTGACTACGCCCTCTTGCAGACGAGAATAAGTAACAATGACAATATGCCATTTATTTTGAAATCCCATCTCGAATTGAGTTAGTAAAAAATAGAGCGGTATTGGGATAAATCTGGTGATCCAAACAAACATCTGATAATTTCAAGGCCAACCTGAGAAATTATGTTTTCCTTAAAGTAATCAAGGTTTTACCACGTCAATGTAGACGTATTATGCATTTTTTGAATCAAAATTAAAAACTCTATTCATCTGTGCAAAGATGCAATTCAGCGTGCTAAAGAAATAATAGAGTTGATGCTAGAGCACAAGAGACGAACCGTCATATAGAAATTCTGATTATGCCTTCTTGTAGAGGAGAAAACGTAGCACTGCTAATGTGCAAATTATTTTAAAATCCCAATATAAATAATAAAGTCAGAAAAAAATCAGAACAATTTTGGAAAAATTCAGTTTTTCCGTTACTCTACGAAAGTACCTTTAATTTCGAAACCTTCTAAGTGTCACTTTGTTGACTACCCCATTTAAGTGACTTCGTATCCCTTACAGTTTCCAAGATCCCAATGGTGAGGGCCAAATTAGAATCACCCTGTATATGCAGACTCTTACTATAGGAAAGAAGTGAAAATACTACAAGGATTTAACGTCTTTGAATAATAAAGGTATTATACACTAAAAATCTAAAACGGCTGAACATAACTACAAGTCTCAAGATTTGTTTACATCGCTATAAGTTTCACAGAGTCCTCAACATGGACAAAAAGGACCGAGACTAGGAAAATACATAGAAGTAAGACTTAAATAGCGTAATTACGCATTTTGCAACTGTAACAAAAATTTTCACAAGATTAGTGATCACAACAATTGTATTTATTATGGTTTTTGAAAGTTATGTCCTCTATTGCTCTGATTTTTCATACTATATTCATAATCTTCATTTTACCATTACCGGGACAATAAACAAAATAATGAGCACAAAGCACTTTGGCGCTGGCTGATATTTAAAATGGACTTTCATCAAAATTCCTTCTGCCACTTGCTCACCTGAAAATGTTACAAAAACTTGTTTCTGTTGAATTGTGGTCATGTTTTCTATACAAAATTAAGGTTTTTGGGTTCATTTTTTTACACCGAAGCAGCTGCGCAGGTGAACCCTACATGCCAAGGCACCGCGGCTGCTTTCCGGAGGTTAAAGAAACTTTGTTATTCCCATTGTTAAGCTGCCTAATGTTAGTAGAACCGGGAAAATCCCCTCATGTAGATTGTTACACGATCTCGACACCCTCGGGACAAAGGAGCGATATTATCGGCCAGTTCTGGATGTACGAAGTTCGACACGCTTACGATGGAAGGCCGAAGTCTGGCAGGACGTATCGCCAACGTCCTGTCGGTGCGAAGGTGTCACCAGACCGTCCATTAGAAAAGAGTTATCGATCATTAAATGCCTCTTGCGAAGGAGCTTCAATTCTCAAGACAGTTCCGACACACTCTGATATCTGTCACTGTCACTGGTTGACTAGTGTGTTCTGATCTGTCATAAGGTTCTGTACGAACAGCGGATCAACTGTCGGCAAACAGTAAGAAACTGTACGAACAGGTAACATCTCTATGATTCTGATTTTGACAGTCACCGACGAGTTACCGACTACTGTACGAACAAACCATTTGTCGCCTAAAAGTTGCCTGCTGCTGTTCCCAAACGCCCACTGGCAACTGAATAGTTGCTTCACAACATCATTTTCATATTGGGTTTTTTTGAGACTGCGTGCGCGTGTTTCTGTCCTGATAAAGAGAAAAAAATACGGAAAATATTGTTTGAAAGTTTAAAAAAATATCCTAATAAGTTTTTTAATTATTTTCATATGAGCAAGGGAAAATTTGAAAAACTTTTGGTATTAGTAGGACCTCGGATATCAAGATGCTCTGGGTTATCAGTATAAGTTTGTGGTAGTTAAACTCCCAGACATACGCACATGTCTCGTCTTATTCATTATCTTGGTCCTCGTTGAATTTACTGAATGATGGGAGTAAAGAGAGGAGAAAATATTTATCCTCATCAATTTCCTTGTCCTCATTTTTTTTTCTTGCAAAATGTCGAGTAAAGATTCCTCGTAACTTTGTGAAACCGTCCTTCGAGTACTTGATTTAGCCATACGATTCGTGCTCATCTTCGTTATCTTTCTCTTAGCTGTCGTTTTTCTTTATACTGTTCGATGTTGTCCGGCTTTCAGTCGCTAGTGTGCGGAGACAGGAATGAACATATGTGTTCCATTCTTGCCGGCAACAATATAATAATCGCCTGTGGGCGGGTTCTCATAACAACTAGTGTGTTCTTATTTTTCTGATTAAAAAGTTGCTTCACTAAAGTTGCCAATGTGCCGGTAGCCTCAAATGAATAAGTTGACATCAACTTTATCGTTCAGTTTAATAAGATTTATCAAGTGCCATATCATAAGCTTAAATAGCCGTAAACAAAATTTGAAAATGTTCAAAACAATTAATAAAATCAGAAGGCGCACGAATTAGCAAGTTAACTTTTTAATAATATTGGTACTTTGTACACAATTCACAATTCACAATCTCGAAAATCCATCGATTCCATGGTTCAAATCTAAGAACAATCAAGTATTTGAAGATTTTAGATAAAACCGCTGGACTTTGAAGATACACTGGTTTAAGATAACAACATTCATAATATCTGAAAATCAATTAGGGCTTGTTAATCCACAAATTGCGCTTAGATTCGTCAAAAGCTACACCAGATAGTCGATAAGACTCCAGTCTCCTCTTCGATTCTCGCGAACTGTTTCAAACCTGCCGGGATCGTTTCTTCATTGAGTTACATCCAGTTAATCGATTGTTTACATTTTTTCTTCATTATGTTCTGGGGCTGCCTTGGGAGCCGACCTTCCAGTGCAGTCGACCTTGACTGCACTGGAACTTGAATTTGTAAATGACCTTGAATAAGAAATCGTATGACCTTGAAATTGGAATTGCTTCGACCGCAGGCGACCTTGAATTTGTAAATGCTCTTAATAATCTTGACCTTGAAACCGTATGACCTTGACAAGTGGATGACCTCGACTATACACGACCTTGAATCCTTAGATGGCTGGACGTGGACACTGTAAACGACCTTTGTCAGAGAGGGGATAATCTTGTTAATATGCCTTTAAATACTCGTATATGGAGTGATGGGACAAGATTCAGTTGTTAGCAGACAGTGAGTGTAGCGGATCTCAAGTTCGAGGTCATTCACAAACTCAAGGTCCAGTGCAGTAAGAGTTGACTTCCTAGACACATAATCCATATTTACTGAAGTTTAAACTAATGGGATCTAGGCTCAAAGAACCAGCGAGTTGTAATTCAGGTCATTCTAGTTGTATCGTTACCACCGAGAGTACAAGGCCAAACAACTGGGCTCTGAAAAGCCTGTGACGTCACGCAGAGTAGGCATATGCATGTTCTTATGGAGTTTCGCGATAACTGGCTGACAAGAGAACCGCGCCACCATTTCTCTGGGGTGTTGTCATATCTAGGTTTGATATAGCAGTATCGAAATCTGTACTAATTCGTTGCAAGATGTACTCGGGGCCTGCGCAGCTTCAGTGATGATGTGATTATTCTTTCTGATCTGCCTCAGTATGTCAAGAATACGTTTTCGATATTACGTTCAATCTGTGACTTGTGAAGTCTAATATTCCATTCAAAATTGGAATATGTGGCAACCTTGCCAACTAACCTCACATTCTGAGCCTCATCTTTCTATGCTATGTAAACTGAACATTATTGATATTTTAAACTTATATTTGTGTCTCGCGATTGTTTAGCTAAGTTTTCAGAATGCCTTACAAGTGCTGCGTACCTGATTGTGTCGGTACTTACGGGAAGGGTCCGAAGATACACGTATTTTCCATTGAACGAAAACTGTCGTAAAAGATAGCTCAATGCAATCCCTCGTAATGATTTTTTTTATACTCCAACTACCACGAAGGCCTAAGGCCTAAACACCCATTGGGTACCGTGGGGCTATGATTTATTGGTTACAAAATACACCCGAGTATGTAATTTGCGCTTTGCTGAGGACAGCATCATTTGGGAATCCAGCTTCCATGACGAAAAGACAGGTAGGACCATTACTGTACCCCTTAAGTATCCAAAATTAAAGGCAGATGTAATTCCAAGTATCTTTGCAAATTGTCCAAAATACCTTTCAAAGGACATATCAAGCAAAAGAAGCCGAGATGAGAAATTGAGGGACAGGGAACAAGAACAACTACTTAAAGCACTGCAAACTAGCATTGATGATTATTCCTCCTATCAAAAATCAACTTGTTTTCAAAATTATTCAGACTTTCTCACAGTTTTCAGTTCATGGAAATGTCCATATGGGTGGCATAAAATTGTTCAGGATTAAGTTACTTTGTTTAAGTTATAATATAAACCAGCGCCCATCATAACTCACTCTGTAATTGTTGATAAAGATATCAATGTAAAAACGTATATGTACTCCCAAGAATTGTTACTCAACTCAGGTAATATTAAAACTCCATTTTTATTATCTAATATACACCACTTGGATGATGTTCTGCATGTTCTTTCTGAGAATGCATCATCAGTTATATGAATCTGAGAAAAAGTTACGAACTCAAAGCCTGATGCCATTGAAGTCTCGCTATGGTAATATACAAATAGATAAATTCTGTGAAAGTGATGATTTAGAAATAGATGAAATTCCACACAATTTTAATGATTACCACTTTTTCCGGGAAATTGAAATTTTACAGTCTGATATTGATAGTGTAAAGGATGAAATCCCTGTCATCACCTACTTAGCTGGTTACTGTTGTTATGCCTTATTAAAGAAAAATTACTGCGATCATTGTAAGGAAAATTTGACACACACAGGTGATATTGATATAGAAGACAAGCACAATATTATACAGAATTTGAGTAGAGGTGGCTTAAAATTCCCAAAGGATCCAGTTATTAATATTGTCATGCTAAGTTATATAATTTTTAATAAAGTTTTGGAAAGTGACGAGGAATCATTTTTAGAAATCACTGATAACAGACGCGCTCTTTCTCAGTAGATAATTAACAATCTGAGTGATAATAATCACGACACTTCATTTTCGCATTGCACAGTCCATTCACCAGACTATGTTATAAAACTAATTGTTATTTGCACAGTCAATACGTTTTTGAAAAATTATTGTGCCAAAAGGAACGACATCTTTGCAAGCGCGAATAAAGCAAAGAAACGTAAATTGACTACATTCACATGAGGCCGCAACATTTACATAGCTGTAGATAAATGTTTATTTGTACATATTCAGAATTTAGCACTTTAATTTTCATTATTCTAATTTTTGTTATTTTTGATACTTGTTTTCTAATTTTTGTTATTATTTTGTGCTGTTATTTGTTTGTTCTAAGAGTTTTTATTAAGTTTTCGTTAAACTTTGTTATGTTTTTTCTGTTGTTTATTTTACTTTGATTTTATCTGTTTTTCTTATCATTTATTCTACACTTTTTCCTCCTCATCTTCCTTATTCCTTTCCTGGCAAGAGCTTACCTCAGACCTCCTCGTTGGTTCTTGCTGGACACAACTGTTCTACAAGCACTACATTTTTTATATAATTTTCAAGTACCATTATATTATACCTATAATAATAGTAAATTGTCCACATATTCCTGTGAAATTCTGTTGATCGGTTGTGACTAACATTGGGTTATTCGTTGAAGAATTTGTCATTTTTAGCAAGCTTTTATAACATCAACTTATTAATCTAATGTGCACGTAATGTTGGATGAAATATCAGTGAAAATCAGGGTGAAAATAGTTAATAACTATTTAATATTTTCCACCAAGTTGCATTCATATACCAAAAACACTTTTCTGAATTATCTGTTATTTACATCAGGTAGAGTATATTAAATATGCTGCAATAATATATTATTCACTATGTTAGTGATGATGTACGGCACGCCGTGCTGTTGGCCGGCTGACCGGCCTACTCGTGGTGACGTCACGCGTCTGTTGACGGGCCTTGTCCTCTCGGTGGTAACGGTTGTATCCGTTTTGATAAAAACTCACATGCAACTATACCGAGTTGTTGCACGCAATCCAAATTCAAGACAAGGTGGATGTACTTTACGCGTGAGACTCGAAAGCCAAAGGAATGGCCAGACTCAAAACCAACTAGTTCAGACTAGATAGAAGGAACAAGCATGCCATTTGTTTTAATCATCGACATCGTAGTCAGTAACCTAGTGTAATAACAATATATTATAAGTCGAACAGACGTAAGCCGGCAGTTATTGACACTTCGCATTCTACTTCGTATATTGAATCGAAAAGTGCATAGGAAAGGGCATGCACCTCAACGTTGGGCTTTTACCTGCCACGCCTTTTTTTATAAACAAGAGGAAATGGTGGTGTGATTTTTTTAATTAATTAATAATATATGAAATCTAAGGGGCAGTCAGTGCAAAACAGCTGTACATCTGTCTAGTGGAGTGCAAATGTAGGTCCTAGCTTAATAAAGCGGAGAGTAGGGGAGTTAAGAGCGCCAGTGACTTAAGATCCCTGGAGATGTTAGTCGCAACTTGTTTTGCTTGACCACCACACAAAATAAAAGAATCTAACACTAAATGACGGAACCTAATTAATTGTACGCAGCGAGCCAAATAAAACGAGATATTAAGAAAAGAAGAATCACAATATATTTACCAATCAACTAACACACATTTTCCACAATAAAAATGTTCCACCACTGCAGTTAAAAAAAATATCTAAAATTGTCGCACAAGATGTTTAAATTGTAACCCCGCTAAACGTCTACCATGGTATACGGTTTTACAAATACTAGAGCGCCTAAACCTTAACTTATCTTGACGGCGGTCTGCCTCCAGTAAAGTCTCCAGGCGCAGCCGAGATTATCTCAGCTGTGGCCAGTAGTGGACCGAGACGCAAGGAACTTCAAAAGATATAGTAGAAGCTGCTTGCATCGTATTAAAAATTGACGGTCCAGGAAAAAAACCTAGAGAGGGAGAGAAAGACTGCTTAAAAATCTACTGTCTATTCTCTTTGTGAGACAAAACCACTCATTAAAACCCTCGAACATGAAAAACCATGTACATTTTTACTAGAAAAGTAAAGCAAAGGCAAAAAAATGTACTAAGATACCCTCGAAAAATTATCCCTTGTTCTACAAAAAGTTATGGCAGCTCAAAAATCAAAGTCATGATCAACGTATGTAGTAAGCTCAACAGAAGGTACCATGTAGGCACTGCCTCATATTTGAAATTCCAAACATAATCAAGTACACTCTAAGAATTTCAGTCAGCAAGAACCAATACATAAATATCTGAAGAAGAGCTAATTAATATGATATCTTACCTGTTTACATCAAGGGAAAGGGGTCGCTCCCAGTAAAATCCGCTATACAAAACAGCTAAAAGACAGCTACAAGGCTGGAGGAGTGCAGATGGTGGTTTTCCTGAATGCCTTTCCACTAAAATGAAGCAGATATTGAACAAACCTCTCCTGTACATGAGGTTAAAATCAAGAGAGCAGCACCCAAACAGCAACCAAAACAACTAAACGCAGGGAGGGTACAAAAAAATGGGCTACTCCACAAACTGGTAATTGAGGCCTAATATTCCAGAATCTGGAAATCAAACAATCGACCCACGCACCACCAAGAGCCTCAACAGGAAAGAAAAATGGCAGACTCCAGACTTCCGTCAGTCAGTCAGTTGACTGTCAATCAATGTCCAAAGTAGGATAGGAGAGATTCGATTCCAAAAAAAAAATAATAACGAATGAGAAATTTCGATTCCCAAACCAAACTGTCTAATATTCTATCTAGACATAACAAAACGGAGTTTCGCCCAAGTAAAACAAAACAATCCCAAAAACCTGCCAAAGGCATTCAGAGATGAAAAGTTCGCAACATCACTGGTTGCCCAAGGATTATTTCCCAAAATCATGTTGGGGATAGAAGGGTTTTCGAGGGACCAACGATATTTAATGAGGAAATCTCTGAGATATTCATTAATACAATATTATAACATAAGTTTCTAAAACATCAGCACAAATCAGTTGCTAAGAAAGAAGGATATAATATAAGTGAAATCATACTTTCAGGATTAGGTAGTTTTCAGCTCAATAGATCAATAAGTTATGAAATTTACCAAAAGAAAATCATTGAAAAGGGTTTGGCCTAGGAATCGGGACTCTATCATTAACAAAGAGAAACTCAAATTACCGGTAAGTGGTCAAAATAGCAAAAAAAAAGATTACGTGATGTTGGCACGTTACAACTTGTAAAATCAAGTTAACGATATCACCTCTGGATCTCTTTATTTGATCAACATAGTGTCAATGCAGTATGACAACACTAATTTCCATCTAATTTTTAACAAGCTACCTGCTTTTAGCAAAGGATCTGCTTGGATCACCCACAATTTAAACAGCTATTCAGAGAAAACGAGGTCAAGCAAAGTGCCCCACTATTTGCTGTGTCAATTATTCCGCCATTGCTGCTGTTTGGTAAAGACAATATTCCGTATTTCTCATCTTCTAAAATCATTGTTTAAGCCAGAGTTATCCAAAATGGTGTACCGCTAAAAATATTTACTTTTATTCATTTGCATTATTCAGTTTTCTAACAATAACTGAACGATTTACATCGCAACTCAAACAGTATTTCTACCCTGATATATGAGAGTACTGATTACTTGAATATATATCCAAAGAAAAGGATGTGCGCTGTTCTATTGAGTAGATACCTTGGTAGACATTGGTAGGCACATCTATCGAAAACTATACACTAAATATACGTAGCTTTAGCGACAAACACTGCCATTTGAACATATAAGCTTTTGTCATTTTTATAAGAAAAAGTGCAGCTGAGATGTGTAATATAATGATTTTCATTGGATTTTTAAGATATTGCAAGACGCACGCCTGATTGCACCTTGCTACTACTTGTTGTACCAATATCCTACTATATCTTTGTATAGTTGTAACTCGATAAGAAGCTAATAACACTACTTTTGTCCGACCGAGCAAAAAAAGGGCCTACCGTGTACAGCTGTTTCATGGTCATTGGTAATCATCAGCACGGTCTAGGCTTGTTCCATTAGATTGATACTGTTCACTCTCGCTGTGATCGATTTTGGTAATAGATGGAACTTTGTACTGCTGAACTTCAATAGACCTTATACCTCAGATAGATGATGTTCTGCTCTGCTCTTGTTCATTGTCATACCTAGAGACCGCTTGATGATTATTAATAAGAATGAAACAGATCTACGCGGTTAGTTCTCTGTTGGTCATATGGGTGACATTAGCAGCATTATTAGATTTTCAATGGCGAGTAGACCATCATCTTATATATCCACAGAGTCGACGGCATTAGGCGGTGGTAACTCGGCTGTCGACGCGAACTGAGATACCGCATAACTCCACTAGACAGCTACTGTACACTGTTACAGCGGTCGATCCTGGTAATACATTGCACTTTGGGTTGTAGTATTTTGATAAGAAGTTGCTCTGGTGTGTTTGTCAATGTTCAGCAGATAAGGTTCTTGAATTTTTTCTAAAGGAATCTTGTCATTTTGGTCATTTCTCGCCATCTAAGAGTCTTTACTTTGCTAATAAGAAGTATTGTCTTCGTAAATTATTGCTACTCACCGGATATTTTAGAACGCAACGCATTTTCGAAAATTGTTACAGCACAAAACGATTCAGAGTCATCCCTCAAATTTCTGTTCTGTTTGGAAAGCACCACAAATGAAAAAATGCATTAAATGCGTTACTATTTATTTTAGTTGAAATGATTAACGGATTGATCAATATTTATGAGAACTTATTTTAATTATACGTTCTGTAACTGCCATCGGCATCTGGCATTTTGGTTAATTTACCAGTATTTTGAATTTCACTTCATTCTGATTAAATATGAATTAAAGGTCAATGAGCATTTTGATGATGCTCAATAATTTGCAATAGCTACGTATGGCGCATGGCATTGCATAATATTGAAATCAATAGGAGTATTATGGTGGGATAAATAAATTATATGTGAGTTCTCTATTCCTCATTGTCAGTCAGACGGTCCGTGGGACCTTTGCTTTCGATTAAAACAACGTAGGTCAGTAGATTTGTCAGGACTGGTTGCCCAGATACCAGACAAAGTCAGGAAAACAGAAGGGAAGAGGAAAGGAAGGAAGGAAAGAAGGGGGAATAGCAAAGAGGAAGAAGTGCGTCTGTTCGAGGGGTGCCTTGACATTGTTTACTAGTATTCAGTAATTTTAAATTGATCTAAAAATTTGTTTAGGAATATGTATGGGTGAAAAAAATTTAATTGTGGTCGGGTTCACAGTGCGAGCCGCGGTCTTGTGTGATTGCGAGCTTTCTCGACTGTGTAGTCTACTGACTCACGCAACAGAGGGCTGCTTTGCGATTCGGCACGAATATAACGTGACTGCGCCTGTTGTTTGATATAGTCCCGTCTGAAAGGAATGTTGAGGACAGTACGAAGGGTAGGTTCTGCAGAACCTGCTGAGTACGAGTATGCGTTTTGGCGAGGAATCACCATGCTGCACTTGCATAAGTGATTGCTGGTTTAATAAATATCTTGTATAGTCGAACTTTTTTGATTAAGCTTATTTCTGAGGTTCTACCTAGAATAGGCTAGAGTTGCTCAAAGGTAATTTGGTATTTGGTTTTTAACGCTTTAGTATGCTTCTGCCTTGTCAAAAGTGACACCAAGATACTTGACAAAATTCTCCCATGGTACACGAATTCACTCACTGAAACCTCAAAAGGAGCGCCGCTACGTTTTTGAGTATAATAGATAGCCTGCGTTTTCGAGTAATCAAATTTGATCAGCAACCGATCCTCCCATTTCAGTACCTCATTCACCACACTTTGTAACCTTTCGTGAACCAGATCCTAGGAGGAAAGTTTTTTTGGATTAGATTATCGAGAATGCCGTGGCAAATGCCTTCGAGACATCTAGAAGCAAGTAGCCAGTACCTTCGTGCAAAGTGAAGCCCGTGATCACTCGCTCCACAAGTCAAACCGTGTGTAACTCGGTACTATGCTCAGACCGAAATCCAAACTGCATGCCAGGAATCACATGGTAATCGGACAAGAAATTCTCAAGCTGACGTACTAGTAGATCTTTTCAGCGATCTTAGACGGAGCTGACATCAGTCTAACGAGACAATAATCCTTCTTTGGAATCATTATAACCTCTGCAGACTTCCACGCCGATGGGAAGTACTGGGTCCTTAGCATGGCATTCATTATTGTCACTTGCCATGAGATAAATCAAGGACTTCTAGCTAAAGCAGCTTCAGCGCCTTATTAGTCATTTGATCCTCTCCAGGCGCTTTACTCACGTTCAGGTCTTTAATATGACCTTGAAGTTCTGCTACTGTGCAATGCGGGATCTCAAGAGATGCCGACGATGTGCTATACACAGTCTTCAGTTGAAGAATCTTTCGAAGAGGAAAATAAAGAATCACTAATGGTGGCGTTTCGGTCGCTCGCGCCGTAGGCCCCAAAATATCCCCTGATAGATCTTACGATATGTTGCTCCTTCTCGAGGTCACTATCAAGATCATAGTTGGAAGAGTTGGTCTTTCCATGGCATTAGCTAATACCACGACCTCTTCCTCCGTCCTGAAGACTATACCCCCATGTATGTGAGGGAGCTGCTCTCGCTTTCCGTTTCCGAGTGACTTCGCCACTTTCCCAAGAGGAATACTACATCCACGCCAGAAAGTCTTTCCCTGAGAGTGGCTATAAAAGCTTCCTCTTGTCCAAAAAAGTGTCTTCAGGGTAAATGCTCACACCGTGTGATCGCATCATACGACTTACCTCTCGTGTGCGAGAAGATGAAGTACTGACTAGATGATGAGTCGGGCTACTCATCTACAGGTGCAGTATGTGCCCAGTGCCATCTCACCAGGTCGTATTGAATGCCAGTCGTTTCCACTAACAAAGTATAGCAGCAGAACTAAGGGATTCTAATAATAACAAGCGTTAGAACCGACATCCGGACAAACCTTGTTTGTCCTTTCGTTCGACGGTCCTCCAGCAATCACGCAACACCGGCTCCCAACGTCATCAACACCCATTTACGCTGAATGGCGTTGCCGTGTGATAAATTGATCTCACCTCGAACTCTAATCTCCCTTTAAATTTTAATGTGGTCGCTCCGATCAGACGAGTAAACACACGCCATGCTTGAAAGCACGCCCTAGTCCTATCTTTCCTTTCAATCAGGACTAAATCGGCTTGACAAATCTGCTGCTGAGGATATTACCTTATATGCGGTATTTGGGTCAGGCCACGTACGATACTGGTAAAGTTAAGTAATTCAAAACACCGAGTGTGTAATCGGCTATTACACAACCCCGAGGAAGAGGCCGTGACCCTTCGTACTATATTCGATCTTAGCAGACGTGACTTGTATAGATAGATCGGAAATAACTATATTTTAAGAAAAAATGGCGAAAAAATGACCCTGAACTTCACACGCAACGCCGCTATCAGTACATAAAGGAATATGTTCATGACAAGCTAGATCCTCTGAGAAAAAAGTTAAACAAATAGGTGCTTACACTTAGTACCATAGACATTCTTCTCCTTCCCTACCGGTAAGGCATTTGGAAACGTCGCCTCTACCCGATACCTAACTCGGGCAGATGTGGCACCGTGGTAGCATAGAAATGCGTGAGATGCCATAACAGCACACTCATCACGGTCAGCGCACGCCGCCAGTACACGATCCGTCTTCCGAGAATATTTTCAAGTACTCAGGGGCTAATGTACAGAGAAATATGAGATGTGTGAAGTATGTCTAACAGGTGCGTAGAATTTTCAATGGTGGGATCGTATAGATCAGGGTTTCCCAACCTTCTTTTTTGTTGAGGCTCCCCGGACTATAAATTGTATTTTCATGCCCCCCTTTACTTTTTCAATAAATACAAAAAGACGCACATTATATAGGTACAAAGACTTTTATTTTAATTCTAATAAGGGAACTGTAAAAGTTTAAATAAGCTAATAAATGCTTTTTATCCCAAAACTTGAATAAAATAAGAGTAGGTACTAATGAGACACTTGAGATTGCATGTTCTCTACCAGTTGGTTGATTCTAGGTTCTGTTTTTTCCAGATCTATCATCAGGTCGCTATCGACATCAAGACGATTTCGCTGTTTTAATTAATACTAGCCAGTAAGCTGAAGAAAAAGGGACTTGTGTTCGTAAAGCAAGAGACGCACTTGTCGAATTGACAGGCAATCCTTTGAGACAAATTTTCTCCAATGTTAAAAGATGGAAGTCATCTCTCATGGACAAATCCGCCTTCATTTCTAGAAATAATTGCTTATTAAAGTGTTGTTTCTGCCCTGAAGTTTCAAGTTTAGCTCATTCAAGGAGTCAAATATGTCAGTTAAATAAGCCAACCTCCATTGAAAAGTGTCATCTCTGAACATTGTCAAGAAATCGTGTTTTTTTGAACTCAAGAAAAAGAATGACCTCTTCTTTAAAGCCGAGCCAACATGTTGCCATTGGACAGCCATCGTACTTCTGCATGGAACAGAAGAACTTCGTGATCAGAATCGAGATCCTCGCAAAGTAAAGTAAATAACCGACTGTTCAAAGCACTGCTCTTGATGTAGTTTACAATCCTTATAGCCGAGTCCAAAGTCTAGCCTAATTTCTGTGGCACTGTTTTGGAAGCCGAAGCTTGCCGATGAATAACACAATGTGTACTAACCATTGCGGGATTTTTTTCCTTGAGCTTTTAACTAAGTCCGATCGTACACCTACCATTGCAGGTGCGCCATTTGTGCAAAGTCCAATGAGTTTCTTCCAAACCAAATCATTTTTTTCAACAAAATTTGATATTGAATTAAATATATCTTAAGATGTAGTACATGCTGTCAAAGATTGGTAGTACAAAATCTCTTCTTGAATGATATCTCCGCTCATGTAACTAACATAAAATATTAACAATTATTAACGATGTCGGTGGATTCAAAAAATGGTGATAATTTTACTTTGTTAATTATTTGTGACTTTATGTCTGCTGCAATGTCATCGATTCTACGTTTGACTGTGTTATTCGAAAGAGAAATAGACATTATTTTTTGCTCTGCAGTTTCTCCTAAAATTATCTGCGTGGCTTTTAGGACACATGGTTTTATTTATTCTTCACCGATAGGATAATTCTGCTTTAGAAGAAAAAAACTCTTTCGTCTTCAAAACCAGAGTAGGATGTTGTTGCTTCAAATGCCTTTCAAAGCGATTGGGCCTCATGCTATCATTACTTGGAACTTGAAACATATCACACACTGAGGCAATTGTAGCTCGTCTTTTTATATGAAGGTAAATCTGAACTTAACGTAATCTTCGGACAACTTTCTTTTTTTCGCTGCCATTATGCATCTATAACAATAAAACAAATAAGTAATAAATAAATAAGCAAAACACCTACATGTAATTACTAATTAAGTGCCCATCATTTCATCTTAATAACGTAATGTATTCAACAGTATATTGGCCACCGTGATTTATATTTTTGTAGGCATGTCGACATTGTAGTAGTAATTTTAAATACATTTGGAATCAACATTAGGTACCTCAAGTTCGTCGTTTCAAAATTATTTCGCCACGTTGGTTTGATTGTGATGTGGTAAAAACACTCAATCAAAAATTAAATTAAAATGGTAACTGAAGTTTTTGAATACAAAAAATTACCTTTTAACAGTGAGACACAATCATTTTACGCACTCAAACAGATTTCTCAATAAAACATGCCCCTTCCCACTTCAGTTGGCCCAACTATTGAAATCTTAGTTTTTTTCTTATCAAAAAATATATTTATATTATTATATAAAATATTAACAATGAATATTTTGATAATATATAGTAGAAAACACCAACTTTATCACTCCCTAATCAAATTTGCAGCATAAGAATAACACATGTTGCAATTACAGCATATCAACCTATTTTCATTTCAATGCAAAATAAGTCTATAACGCATAGGTGGCTGTGAAAAATAAAAACCATGACAATTGTTTTAATTAATCACAGCTGTCAGAATACGTTTAAAATAGTTTTGGGTAGTTAAGGTTTTCAAAATGGGTAGAGAAAGGTTATTAGTGAGAAAATTCGGTTACTGATAATTAAATTTTTGAATTCTGGGAATTCAAACTCAGAAATTGCAACTTTGTTAGACTTATCGCGGTACAGTGTGAGAAATATTGTTAGAAGATATCACGTAACTGGTTCAGTCAATATTAAGCCACGATATGTGAAACAAAGTAATATCACAAATGCCGACAGAAGAGCATTAAGAAGAATAATCGTGAAAAACAGGCGTGCCAATTATTTACAATTAAGTGCTCTGTGGAGTGACGCTGTTGGAAGTAGAATTTCGAGGTCCACAACTCATAGAGAGGCTCACAAACTGGGATTTAGCACTCGCAAGGTAAGTTTTTTTATAAGAAAAGTGAAGTAAAAACCCTAAAGTTGCACAACTTGTTTATAGGCCAAAGAAAAGCCACTATTAACTCCACTGCTAAAGAAAAATCGGCTTAGATGGGCTAAAGAACATAGACAATGGACACCACAACAATGGTGTGCAATACAATGGAGTTATGAGGCCCGATTCGAAATTTGTGTTGGTGACAGTCGCAGTAGAGTTATTCGCAAAAAAATAAGCGTTCCATGTTGACTGTCTGCAGAGAAAAGTGAAATTTCCAGCATCCATTATGGTCTGGGGCAGTATGTTATCAAAAGGAATAGGAAAACTTCATTTTATTGATGGAAATGTGGATACAAACAAATATTTGGTAATTTTAGAAGAATCGCTTTTACCAGTGATGGAAGAATGTTTGACATCCGGCCAAGATTTTGTGTTTCAGAAAGATGGTGCAGCGTGCCATACCTCAAAAATCGCTATAAAATGGATGGAAGAAAATAATGTACCACTTTTGAAATGGGTTTCTAGCAGTCCAGATCTGTCACCAATTAAAACTTTGTGGCACGAGATGAAAAATATTCTACGACAACATCCTGCTCGTACAATCACCGAACTGAGACAAAAGCTTCAAGAAATATGGGATTATTTTAGACCAAATTTTTGCCAAAGCTTGGTTAACACTATGCCCCAAAGAATTTCAGCCGTAATAAAAAATAAAGGTGATGTTACCCAATGGTAATCTGTCAATTGTTGCTTTGTTAACTTCGCGCATTTATTCGCGCATTGTTTATTTGTTCATATGTTCTATTAGTTATAGGTCTAAGTGATTTCAAATATGTATTTTTTACGACTAGAGTGTATGTAAAATGTTTTTGAGAAAATAAATTGTTTTAGAAGAAAAATAGTTTCGTCATGTTTAGTTTATAAAGGCATATTTTGGTACAAATCTTGAATTGGGCCAACTGGGAAGGGGCTCGTACATCGAAACGTCAAATTTTTCGCAATTTTGTGGGAATGAATGTCACAGATGCTCATCCGCGTCTGGTAGGTACACAATTGTTTTCTAAGTGATGAATGTTAAGCGGAGCGCGGCGGATTTCATGTTGTGACTTGTCGAAACTTGTATAAACTGCGATTGACGACGCCGGGTTGACAGAATAAGTTAATATGATATTTAATTTCTCATTTCATGCGTGTAAATTAAACATTACATTGTAATGTTATTTGTTAATGTTGTTTGTTTATTTTTTTTTTTTTCGTTTTTTATTTCTAAAATGCAAACGCTTTACGCCTCCCTTGATATCTCTCTACGCCCCCCTTGGGAGGCGCGCCCCCCTGGTTTCGAACTCCTGGCTATAGATGTACCAGATTCAATAAATGAGGATAAGTCATCCCCACCGTTTTTATAACCTTTACCCCCAAGTTTTTCTACCTCTGAGATGTCAAAAAACGAAGCGTGAGCGAATTTTACTTTTTTCGTTATAGGCCTTTTTCTCTACCGCCACTGGACCGATTTTCAAAAACTACATTGATTTTGCGTCCTTGGCATAGTAGAAACATTATATAAAAAATTCGTCAAAGTCCAAGCTACACATCTGAGGTTAAAGGCGATTATACGATTAGCGGACAGACCGACAGACAGACCGACAGACAGACCGACAGACAGACCGACGGAAATGAGTGACATGATTTTTCGTGATGTGAATGTCACATAGCACCTAAAAGACATAATACCTTATTTTCGAAAATTTTCGCGATTTCAATACTTCCCCGCCAGTAGGCGTAGCAGGTAAAAACAAATATACATGTATTCGTTCGGTTATCTACGGTCCAACAATCGAAAATTGTAAATTTTTATTTTATTTACTGGAATCATTGGTAGCCAAAAGTTTTGAAAGTAATTATAGGGTTAAATGATATCAAGAATATAAATAAGACGTAGAGAGTGTACCACAATGAAAATTAGAGTAACTGCAGAGAGGATAGTTCAAATAATTTCAATGGTTTGTCCTCCAAGTAAGTATTGATGGGTTAATTTATTAAAAAAGTAATAGTGTAATTATTAATTGCCTAACTAGGATGATAGTAATAATTACTACAATTATTAATGCATGATCGTCAAATAAAGATAAGATTGTTCTATAAGAGGAGAGGCTCTACCTTGTAAAAGTAGGATTTTTCATGCCAAACTGTCTAAAAAAAATGCAAATTTTATATTTGAGGTTTAAGCCAGGAGCAAATACAGTTTTGATATACTGTGATTTACAAAAATGTTTCCCCACACACCTGTCGTTGCAATGGGTTAAGTTAGCAGGCTAAAGTCTTAGGTGATGGAATTGATGCACAATTACTATTTTTTTTTTATATCGAAACAGCCGCGCAGGCAGAAGCCTAAATGCCGGAACACCACTTCTGCTATGATGATCCCAAAGAAATTTTGTTAATACGATTTTTGAACTGCCTAAGGTTAGTATAACTGGGAAAAGCTTCCTCCCGTAGATTGTTCCACAATCTAGACACCCTCGGGACAAAGGAGCGGTCGTATCGGCCAGTTCTGGATGTACGAAGTTTGACACGGTTAGGATGGGACGCCGAAGTCAGGCGGGTCTGTCTGGGAGGCACATCGCGCGGCGGCATCATGGAAGAGAGCTCTGAGGAGCAAAGTCCGTTGGTGTAGCGATAGAAAAGAGCTAGATCGCCGACGGCCCGCCGGTGCGAAAGAGTCCCGAGACTGTCTGTTAGAGAAGAGTCATCGATCAGTCGGACCGCCCTCCTCTGGACAGCATCGAGCATGGACAATGTAGTCGGGGCGGCAGCACCCCAAATGTGTGAGCAATACTCGAGGCTAGGCCTTATCTGGGCCGTGTATAGAGTGAGAAGGCCATGCGGAGAAAAGTACTTCTTAGCCCTAAACAAATAGCCTAGCTTTTTCCCAGCAGATGCAGCTATTGAAGAGATGTGTTCGTGCCAGATCAGGTCCTCGGTGATCTGGACTCCGACCAGCCGAAATGAATGGCTCTTTGGTAGAACTCGACTGTCCATCGAAACTGTATGAGCGCTAGGACGCTTTTTGTTCGTCAAAGTACAGTGCTGTGTTTTGGAAGCATTGAACTGTACAAGATTGTTGCGTCCCCAAGCAGTGATAGCCTCCAGGTCTCTTGTCAGAGAGGAAGTCGTCGCTATAGGTACTATATTTCATCGTATAATTTCAAAGTGAGGACTGGGAATGGGAAGTCACGTAATACCCCATTTTGAAAATCCTTGTCACCACCTTTTGACCCTAGAAACATGCGAAATATTATAACAAATTCAAGAAACATGATGCGTGGCAACTGCAGAAACAGAAACTTCAGTTGATGAGTGTAAACATAAGATTACAAGTTTGTTAGCTTTTCTCATGAGAGTGAAAGCCAAAATATGTAAAAGCGAAGGCACAGGAACAGGCAAACGTGTTTTTCTTAGTCATAATACTTATCAGAAAAATATAAAATAATCGAAGTCCTGTACTTTCCAAATTATACGCTTTAAAAAAATTGGAAAATCTACACATATTACTATTTACAAATTTCGATTTTTTCTTATTTTTTTTATTAGGTAATATTGAACAATGCTGCTGTAAATTGTTGCCTAAAAGTAAACGTCAGCTGCTTCATCTTGGAAGAAAATGACACGTTTACTGTTACTGCTCAGAGGAAAGCATTGGATATACATATACATACTATAATAGTTTTAGGTAATTAAGAAAAAAATGTGGAAAACTGAGATTCTTTACAAATATTAAAATTGTCCATAATTCAAGAAATATTCTAGCAAGTATCATACCATTTTGGAATTTTTATTAAGAGTGCCAACTTTTAAAATTGCTTGCCAGATTAGCGTAGTACATTTTTTTCAGTACAGCCAACAAAATTGAGAAAAGCATTAAATTTGAATACTTGTTTGGGAAAAAAGAGAAGCAGCTGATGTTAAATTTTAGGCAACAATTTACAGCAACATTATCCAGAATTACATAATAAAAATAAACTTGAGGAAAAAATTTTAATTTGTAGTAATGGGAACTAAAAGGTAATCTACAGGGTGATGATTTTGAACGCAACTCTAGCTACTTCTAGGTCTGACATTTCCACAAAGACTGCAGTAGAAAAATGTGGAGCACTTTTGAGCCGAGCGTTCCAAGTGAACATGCGCTGGACTCAAATCACGAACTTTGTAATGTAACCCTCGAAGTGAGCATTACATTACAGCGCGAGGCATTATTCGACTAACTGTTGAAGAAAGATAACCACCTCCTCGCCTATTATAGTAATATGTAGAAGTTGTTTGATTCTGTAGGCCTGTACATGTTATCTTCGAATATTATTTATTCTTGATACCAGCGCATTGTGTATATGCAAGCGTGTGATTTCAGACTATGAATGGACGCGGAACAATTAAATGGTGTTTCCCGCAGTCATTATAAAAAAATTATGATTTTATACATGATGTACTGACCACGGCGTAATTTTATTTGGCATTGAAAATAGTCTAACAGCATTAGTTTCCTTAATGAGTTTTCACTATCCGCTATCGAATGCACGTCAGTACGATGGTTTTCCTCCTAACGGCAAAAATTGAAATTGTGCTAACGTTGGTAAGTAAGCTTTATTTTGTTAGTTATATTAAATAGGTGTCGCATGTGACGCGGTTTTTAACAATTATGGACATGATAACGACACGGTTACAGCAGCCCAGCTCTCTAGGCGCATATCCCAAAAATGCAACCGATTTTCATCGATATATTTACAAAAGTCACTGATTAGGGAATATAGGATACAGGAACAATGTATTTTTCTCACTTAACCTACCTTAGCTCAACATAATTTAACCGAACCGAATACCAATTCAGGGAAACTAACATACATAGCTTAAGATTGAGTTAATTAAGGAGTTAAGATAGGTTAAGTTGGATCAGTTTAAGAGCCTTAATGAGCCTGATACGATATCTTACAATCAATATTATTTTAAGTGCTATTGGAGAAAACTTATACTCTGGGCCTACTTCTATTTGATTAATTCAATCTACATACAAAATATACAAAATCTTCCTGCAGCGAATAATTTGTTAATGCAAAAGAGATGAAAAATCGACAATTTTTTATTTCTTACTGGAAAGTGCATAACACTAAATCTTGATTAATGGTCAAAAGTTTAATCCTTGTAACGATTTGCAGCATCAAATTTACTCAACAGTTCCTGATAATTTCTGTTTGTACCTAGTTTTCTCTCGGTCTCATTTGACGAACTATCTATCGAATTAACCGCTGCAGCAGACTAAACTAATCAGGCCTCTTTTTGTCATTTTGAAGATATTTTTCTTCCCATAACTATTCGGATACTTCTACCGGTATTCATAGTTTTCCATACATACGACATATCCCTAAGTAAGCCTCATCATTTTCCTCAAAGAATATTGTAGAATCCGTCTATACTACTTTTTCTGCAACTGCAACTACAACTTTGATTAATCTGACATATTATCGTTTCCAGATCAACGTAATTGCTGTGGCAGACGAAATTATTGATACAACGACAACAACCACAACTATAGCAGTTCCTGTACCTCCTAAAAGCATAGATATATCACGAATATTTATATCGCCGGGACTTGGCAATACCGTCAAATTGGACTGGGGTACTCCTCTACCAATCCAGCCTGACACTACCTACTGGATATACTATGAAAAGGATGATGATGAACTGACCTGTGAGTAAAGTATTTTAAGTTCCCAAGATGTCCCTAAAGGCCTTGATTATAATCTGGATGATTTCCAATATAATTAGATAATTGAAGATATCTGGCGAATGAAAAACGAGTCACCAACCGAGATATTGAAAGAATGTTATCAGTTTTGTAATTTATTCTTACGAAAATTGGAATAACATAAGAAAATGCTGGGATTCTGATATTTTATCGATTTGTATTGCTACCAATGGATTTGTTTGTATTCACATTTACTTTAACCACGACCAATCAGATTTATGTGAATAAAATCTATGTTGCAGCTCCAAAACTGACCACAACAAACACTAGTGTCTTGATATCAGATCTCGAGTTTTGCACTAAGTACAAGGTAAGTTAGGTAAGTGTTACTGATTTGATAAAAATTTTTTGAACAGTAATTAAGTAAAAGGTTGTACAAATACATCATAATTCAAAATTAAAGTAGTTGTATCTAGAAAACCATTACCGGATGATTATTACTCAATATTTAAGACCTTCTTTATCTAAAATGGAGTTTTTGGTGTATGATGGCAGTGTTACTCGGCACAGAACCTTTAAACAAATAATGTGTAAGAACTCAAGGCAGCGATGAATAAATAACACGTTAGGTTATTGTTGGAAACAAAGTATATGTGGTATATTTCTAATAAATGCATCATTAAAGTTAAACTGTTTTCTCGGAAACCAAGTAGCATTATCACGTTTGTGTATTATAACAGCAAATTAAGAGCTAATCTACATAATAAAAATATTTATTAAGCTTTGTTCGAAATAATTAACAAAAGGATTACAATTTGAGAGAAACAAACACTGTTAGCTTCCATAATTCGATTTGTTTTCATAAGACATTTTCAGTCTTTTGATATGTATTTAGAGTTTCTTAGCAGGCTTAAGATATCTATTTTTATCGTTGATAATATATAGAAGGCTGTTTTAATTGCTTTGAAAAGTGTCTTTTATATTTTGGTCAGAGACGTATACTACGTATATTAATACTTTTATAGAAATGGTCCAGGAAATTATATTTGTTCATAAAGAAACTAGATTACGTGGCCTACTTATTTGGCAAAGTCATGCAGTCATTAATAATGCAGCTATTTAGCACAAGCTACATACTAACTAGTCTAAGACAGTTTGAGACATAATTGTGTCTCCAGTTTGCGTGCTAACTTTATAAGCCGTTCAGCGCATTTCAGTAAGAAATATTTTTTTTTATAAACTTTAACGCTCATCCATGACCGTGTACGAATGTCAGATCTAAATATGTATACACAAGAGTATGAAGAAATCTTGGAAAAAGGTTGTTTACTTCGCAGCAAAGCCTGAGAGATACATCCGCTTTGTTTCAAAATGTACAGGGTGTTTCACAACTTATCCGACAAATTTTAACCACTTATGAACTGTTGCGAAAGAAGTTGATTTCACAAAAAAAAAATGTAATAAAAGTCCTACCGAAATCGATATAATAAAATAATACACTTACTTATAAAAGCTGTTCATAGTTGTTTCCATTAACTGCAATGCAAGCTTGGGCGCATCTAATCCAATTTCGGCGCACTAATTCAAATACACATCCTTCCTGCTGTGCCACTGTGATTTGGTCACGCAATTCTTCAATATTCTGAACTGGAGTACGGTATACCTCGTTTTTCAAGTATCCCCATAAAGAGATGTCGGGAAGATCGGGAGACCGTGGAGGCTATGCAATTGGACCGCCCCTTCCTTCCTACAAAATACTTTCTTATTTAACTTCGCAAAAAACGACCGTTCTTCATTCAGATCACCCACGATACAGATTAAACCTTATTTACACGTTCTTATTACAAATTATTAATGCGTGCTCTAATATCACGACGATGAACGCAAAATACAGATATTTATTTTTCAATCTATTATTGAAACTCAGGTTTATAGCTTAATTTCTGTAGGACTTTTATTACATTTTTTTTTAGAAATCAACTTCTTTCGTAACAGTGCACATGTGGTTAAAATTTGTCGGATAAGTTGTGAAACACCCTGTATGTGTGTTTTTCGAACTTCGTAGCGAATTTCTTAAATTGGTCACAACTACGAAATGTTTGAATTTGTTTAGATGAAAATAACGTAACCCTTCGTTTTTCGCATAAAAATAACAATCGTCTTTCGGAATGGCTTGTAATACATGTCATCAAAGTAAACTCGTGTATTTTAATATAAAATGCTCTTTGAACAAACTCTGTATATTGCTCAGTAATCTAGCATTGATGGCAGGAAGACAGGTGTTTTGGGATACATAATTAGGATTTCTCAATAACTACTTGACCAATCGACTCCAGATTTTTTGTGGTTATTTAAAAGTACCAAGCCTACGGATTTGAAGAATTTCAGGTAGCTGCGCGAAAATATAGTCGCATTAGCAACAAGTGTCAAAATCTTCATTTAGCCTCGGTTTTTGGCCGTACCTTTTTTACTATTAGTCGGATCTTTTTACGTGTGGTCTGATTCTGTAGGTCTCATAAATACGTAAAAATCTTATTTAAAGACTTTCAATTGAATTCCAAAAAAAACGTTTTCTCATTCTTTGTTGTCGAATAAAAAGTTTTCCCACAAAAATTGGTATACCTGTTTTATGGCTTCATGTTTTAAATACCCCTTTGAACAACTTGCATCAATAAAACCAGCCTTTACAATTATTTCGGGGAAATTTGGTAATATGACTAGACTAGTATTTAAGAAAAATTAAGTAGAAGCTTGCCTTGGAATAACTAAGCACATTGTATACACAGAAATACAATAAAATAAAACTTTGTTGCACTTGGTTTCTGAAATCAGCGGATGGATGAAGTTATTTATGTTAGCCACTCTACTACTGAATCGGAAGAAATGAATTAAATTACAAAAGACTACAGGCTCTAAGGTCTTTTGCAAAAGTGACTTACATAGATAGACATTGATTCTTTTTATATTTAAAAAATTATGTAGGATAGGCTAATACGTAACATACAATTACACTTCACTAATGACATATGTACAATGTGACTGAAGCATATTAAGAGGGGCACAATAAAGATAATGCTGCGATTCAAAGTAGCTCTACTACTACATTAGTAAGAGCATTAATAAAATCTTTGGATAAGAGATTCAATACATAAATAGATAAAATATATAAATAGACAGTCATAAAGGTACATAAAATCGAGTTGTTTTCAGAATATACAGTGTGTTTGGAAAGTAAGAGTTAGGCGTATTTCACGTCATGGCTTACAGGACATAGTGCTATGTAACTACAGACTCTTGTACTAAAAACTCACTTTCGATAATGTACTTAAAAAATATTTCAGTTCGCAGTGTCTGTAGCAGGGGATGGAAATGCTCACATCAACCAAAACAACGTGAGGAGCATCGTAACCTTTGCGAACCGTACAGCTACTCCAAAGGACTTTCGAGTTGGATATGAACCCAGAGAAGTACCCTGCATGCTCGTTGAATGGTCTGCCTCTTGCCCCAATGTAGGACAAGCTCTTGGATATGTTGTAAGTATGAGAGACTATCCCAAACCCACAGTTCGGCTGTCCTCTAAATTGTGTGAAGTATACATCATTCGTTTTGCAATAGTGTGAATCATATTGCATCCGGAAAAAGAAATGCAATAATCAATGGACATTTTTATTCCACAGTTTAATACAACAATAAATTGATTTTAAATGCGTAATCACAATCGGGACCTCGGTTGGCCGCGTGGGTCAGAGTGTCGTGCTATTGATCAGCCGGCCGGCCGGGCCGCGAGTTCGAATCTCGCCTTCGTCATGTATGTTGTGTGTTTGTTTTAGGCAGCAGCGGTGGCCGCAGTAGTAGACTCTTCGGTCTCCTGATCAGCCGCCGTGCGCTGTGCGGGTTCGAGTCCCGTCCCAGGAGAAATGTTTCTCTTGGCCATGGATGTTGTGATTGTCCGTAGGTGGTAGATGGTCTCTGACTGTCGAACGCGGAGGTACCACCCGGCGGTTCTCGTAGGCGGAGCCAGAATGTGTGCATGTTGCATGCACACGTGTTCCCTCGCCAGAGTCCGTGTGGCGTCCCCCCTTTCCCATGTATCCCCCATAGCCCCACGGTACCCAATGGGTGCTTAGGCCTTAGGCCTTCGTGGTAGTTGGAGTATAAAAAAAAAAAAAAAAAAAACAATAAATAATACTGCATTTGTGGCATATCTTATCATGTATGCTCAGAGTCATGTAACAATTGTACGTATAATTGTCCATTGGTGTAACGCAGGTTGAGTGGAACGATGGCAGGCCGCGCTGTTTTGGCTTGACTCTGACGGTGGAGATTTTGGTACTTGCCGCAACAGTTGAATACTGTCAAATATCATTGCAAAATCGGCGATGAGCTTACGGATAACGTTCCTCGTGTATCAATTTAGTGAGTGTACAAATTTTTACGTCTCTCCGCATTGTGGTCCAGACATGATTCTGAGTGAGAGAACAAAGTTCCGTGCCAAATCCGGGAACTATGAGCTAGAAGAATAATTACCATGTATGTGTTGTCTCAGAATGGGAAAAGCTGTTAGATGTTATACGTTTTTGATTTATTTTTCTACATATAGGTAAGCGTTTGTCAAGGAAGGTGATCATTTCATCGTGCTTGATCCTAATATTCCTTCACCAATATTGAATCTCCGCAGTGCTTAGCTGAAAGCTTAATCATTATGTTTCATAAAGACGATGTTACTTTCTGTAAATATGAGCATTCACTTAAACGTCCATGTAGATAAACTAACGTAGTTGGAACCTGCACAAGAAATAAAGTTGTCGTTTGCCATAATTCTCTATTGATAACTTGAATTTGTGGGCTGTAAACACGACTAAAAATTCTTGAAGCAAAAAGTAATTTGAGAAAATTTACACAGGAATTGAATGCATAGGTCCAGATTTCTTCTGCCGAGGAACGGACACCAACTTTTAGCAAGAAAATGAGGGAATATGGATATTCTCATTAAAAGGTAAACCTTATTAGAAAACAAGGTCTTAAGATACGGATGTTTAGCGCTACTAAGTATTTACAGGCAGCAGGCTGTAAAAGCTTTAACATCATGGAGAAGAAGTTGAAGAAAAAATGGCTTAAGACCGTATGTCATTGATCGTAACCCCATAGTTGAATAAACATAGATTGTATATACAGGAGGACTAATATAGTGTTATTCAAAAAGCTTACCTGCCCACATTACTTTGTGAACATGAGAAGTTGGCAATCTGAAAATCAATGTGACAGTTGAAAATTGCATAATGGCGGCTGAGACCATTTTTTTAATGGAATAGTTTGTTATGGGTTACCCCCACTTTGAAGCTTCTTACTATTACTTTGCAGCCCTAGAGTATAAATTTACTCAAAATAGCGGAGCGAATGCCACATTTTTTTAAATTAAAGTGTATATAACTCATTAACTGATAATAAAACCACTACACCATGATAACCAATGTTCTTAAATCATTTCAGTTAGAAGATATTCTGCTTACAAAAATTGAGACTTGAATTTTTGTTCAACAGAAATTTTGATATTTTTTATCATATATTCCGATAGGTCCCAGCAATAAAATGAGATTGACATAACATACTACTGTGTTTTTATTGGTCGTGGAATTATAAACGGTTCAACGTACGAAAACGATGAACTTTAAACATCCTCAGTCAGCCAATTTGAAAGATACTTATATTCCAGCGCTATATAATAATAATAAATGGTTTTTATTTCCAAGATAAGCACACAAAAATACGTAGAATTTCTACAAATTGATACAAAAAGAGTTAAAAAAACAGAAATGAAAAACTGTTGTATATACAGAAAAATGAGTTAAATTTTGTATGTTTCATATTGTGCAATAGAAAATGCTTCATTTTTAATAAATTCGTAGACGATGTACAGAATCTAGGAGTAGAAATTAAATCTCTGTAATGCAGGCTGAAAGTGTGTACGTCTGTTCTGTAACGAAATTTCTAATACAGATAAGCAGGAGTTTGTTTGGTGATGGTCTTATGAAAGATAGAAATTGAATGCAGGCTCCTTTGGTATCATTTGTAGTAGTTGTAGGCTGGAGTAGTGTTGAGAAACATTATCCCACGCACGCATGAATTTTGCTGTGCGACGATAAGTTTACTATTATATAGGATTTTAAGATTATAGTATCCTCTTTTTAACAGAAATGTGACATGCTCCGAGAACCTGAGTGAATAATCTAGATGCGCACCTAAATTTTTTGTTGCATCTTTTGAAATAATTTTTTCATGTTTTACGCTAATGTTTGTTTTACTTAGGCATCTGTTTCGAGCCTTCTCACCAAAGAGCATCACCACTGATTTCGAAGGGTTTAGTGGCAGACAGATGTCAGTGCTAAAGTTTCTAAGTCTTCATTCAATTGATCACATGCTTTTTCGATGTCCGTCTCTTCAGATAGCTAAGTATCATCAACATAGAAGTGAAAGGAGCAATATTTTAGTCATCTCTCGAGCTGCGAGGTGTATAATATAAAAAACAGAGGGCCTAACACGAAGCCTTGCGGGACATCATTGAAAATCTCGGGTTGAGGAGACTTTTATTTTTGTAACATTACTGCCTGAGATCTGAGTTATATAAGATTCAATTAGATATCTAGCATATTGAGAAAAGTTGAAGCAAGACAACAAAGATAATAAGACCTGGTGGTTAATTATGTCAAAAGCATTAGAGAAATCTGGTAGTGCTAAAATCCATAACTTGTTTTTATCAAGTGCTGCATATAATTACATATATCATCAACTATTTTTAGTGTGGCCGTAGTACAGCTGGGATTTGCTCGAAAACCAGACTGGCTCCCTGGCAGTATCTTATGTCGCTCAATGATGTCTAGCAATTGTGAGTAAAGAATATTTTCAAAAACCTTGACAAGGACACACAGTATGGTGATAGGTCTAAGACCTGTGTAACTGTCTGGTGGATTTTTTTATAGTACCCATAAGGAGCTTCAAGATAAGGGGTCACGTGACCCCCATTCCATTCAAAAAAGCCTCCAAGGTGGCGCCTTACCGTCATCTTGGAGTTGTCAACTTTTGCGCAAGATTATAGTATTCATTTTCAACATCCAAAAGTCAGCTTGCTAATATGAATTATTCAAAAAACAGGTAAAGTGACCTTTTATAAGTACTGCAACTACTTTGTTTCAATATAGCGTGGTGTGCAAAGCAGCTACTTCTTAGCTTTTAAAAGGGGCTATTTTTGCTGAAAAAATTAACCTTAGGTATGCTACTATTATAATAATCCTTTGTCTCTCAATGACTTCAAATATGGATAGACAGAACATACAATTTTCTACTCTGCTTGAAAAATAGGGCAACTGATATTTTTCGCTGTCCTAGAAACTGTTATACGGAGATTTCGGAATAGGAAGCTACGCGATCGTTTAGTCACACAATGCCGTTGGAAAGTAAACTTCGTCTAAATTCCCACGAGTCGGCCTGGTCCACTACTAGTAGAACTGATAGCAGAACCATCCACTTGATTGCTGCAGCTTTTTTACCGACCGTATTTTTCACTTTGATTTGTTGACACTGTGGAATTTCTTCAGGGGGCTCAGATTGAATTTCATTTAGAACGTCGTAGAAAATAAATAGGACGCTAGCTAGAGAACAGGAGTCATTATGAACTAACAATTCACTGTTTTCAAATGTAATATTAGTTAACCAGTGTTAATAATAATAATATACATACTAACAAGACAGGAGAAACTGAAAAATAAAAAAATGGCATCAAGTAGATTGAGTCTGCACTTTCTACCAAAACGTCGCCATGAATCACTACATAAAATTCAGCACAACCTAGAAAATTAGTTAAGAATATGTACAACAGAGAAATTAAACGGATCAAGACAGCCTAACAGGCCAATATAATTAGTTCCCATCAGCTCATTCCCGTGACGGCTTATGGACCAGTGACATAGTGAACAAAGACTACACAGTCGGAAGCGATGAGGCTATTAAGTCGCGTACAGAGGCTAGCTTGCTTGAGCGTCTCGGAGACCATTCATACCGCTCCCACTGCAGCGCTGGAGGTCCTTCTTGATATACCACCAGTACACATATTTATTCAGGGTAATGCTCTTCCCGTGGCTCACAGACTAACTCAAGGCCAATCACCGATCATTCGGCAGCACGGAAAAGACCATCAAAAACTGCACACTGAGTTGAAGGCCGATCCTATATTGGTATTGCCCACCGATACAACTGTTCCAGTATACAATTTCGAAAACACTATCAAACTATCCGAAAGGAAGGCGCGGGAGAAAGGACCTCCTATATAAGCCAAAATCTAATGGTACACAGATGGAGCTGGACCTGGGATTCATGGGGCAAGTCCAAAAACTGGGATCTCTATAAGTCTAGGCAATATTGCAACACTATTTCAGGCTGATGTAATGGCCAGACAAGTCTGCGCAATAGAGCTAATAAGTAATGAGACTGCAAATCAGCCGATCGCCATGTGCTTAGACAGCCAGGCAGCCATAAAGACATTAAGTTCTTCGCAAATATCGTCTTAACTAGTATGGGATTGCATGAACACTCTCAAAGAGCTGGGAAACCGTAAGCACGGCCACATTGATCTGGGTACCAGGACAAAGTAAACGAAAAGGCGGATGAGCTAGCCGGATAGGGTGTGGCCAATCGCCTTATAGACCCAGAGCCTTTCTGTGACGTGATAGAACACGCACCAAATAGTCCATAAGAAATTGGACCAAGAGAAATTCGCTAGAATGGTGGAATAGCCAATCGAGAAAAAGACAGGCAATCAGAGAACGAAGGCCCACATTTACAGTGCACCTACCCGGACTCAATAGGAAGGCCATCAGGGCCATAGTGGGTCTCCTGACAGATCACTGTCGTCTAAATCGACATATGAGGCTCTTGGGTCTGGCAAAAGAGGCCACATGCCGTTTCTGCAGAAAGCATGAGGAAACCCCAGTGCATCTCTTGGGTCACTGTGAAGACCTGGTAAGGCTACGGTTTCAAATAGTAGCAACCACTGGTCCAACCGCGGAAAGCTACATGCAAGGCCGCACGTCAATGCTATGGAGTCTGATCAAAGTATCAAGGCTGGACACAGTGCTTTAGAAATTATATAGGGATTGGATCAGAATAGATCCACTTTTTTCCGTAATTTGTAATCTGTTCATTCCTTACCTTACCGGTAATTCCCGTCCACCTGGCAACGTTGCCCGTTGAAACAAAATGAGATATGCTCTCCCCCACCCCTTACAATCTCCAATTTCTAACATCAAAAAAAAATTTTCTCAAAATGATTAGACGCTTCACTGAACCGAATTTTGAAAGCCACAAGTATTTTTCGTTCTTTACTTAGCGGTACTCTCAAGTTATAGATAGACCAAGGGTTAGCGGATAAACAGAGACAGACCGTCAGACAGACAGACCGGCCGGAATGAGTGTCATGAGTCTTCATGATATACCTCATTTTCGAACATTTCGTGATTCCTCGCAGTGACGTATTAAGTTAAATCGTTAATTTCGTAAAGTTTACACTCCCTGGGGCTTTGCTATGGCTTACATTACAATTTGTCACTTAGATTGGATTCCACGTTTTCATAACGATGGAATGTTCCAGGGCTTGCGCATACTTATTTAGATAGGAAGACAGGCTGGAATATATGATAATAATATGTGGTGGCCGCACTCATGAGAGCAGAATCAGAATGCAAACTTTTTGATCTTATGCCAGCCTTGGGTATGGCCGCTTAGAGTTAGGTGAACAATAAAGGGGTAGATTTTGAAGCCACAAGACCATACGTAGCTTTCCTAGGAGAGTGGATCTTGGAACCTAGCATGTATGGGGGTGCAAATGAGGATATATTCATTTTATTCGCATGAATCCCCCCAAAACACGCGAGCCCTCACTCTTCCATTTCTAACATAAATATTTTCAATTTTTCATCTCTAAGCTGTTCCAGTCAAATGAAAAAGTTATTCTCACGCCTTCACGGTGCTAAAGATAAGAGATTCATTTTTATCGTATGTACGTCGAATGCCATAGCGATTAGTCTTACAGACGTACGTTCAGCTTCAGCTGCAACGTTCGCAGCTGAATACGAATGAGTCGACAGCAGCTGCTTTTGCTTTTGCTGCACTTTTCAACTGGGGCGTTTGCATGCGCTCCGAATAAAGCTTCAAGCCAATTCCAACAAACTACACGCTTCATTCTGGTTTAACTTAATTTGCGTATGTCTCAGCTAATACTGAACGGGATCGTGTTAGAACTATTAACCGGGCGTAAGTTGTATATATTATATTATCCATGTCCTTAGTGTCTGAGCTTTGTTTCAACCTTGAGTTATTATACGTACCACAACCGTTCGATTACCAGGATACGTTTGATATGATTTTATGCGAAATGTCCTGTTATATATGGGTTGGAACAAACTACTAAAGCAACCAAAGTACTGATCAAAGGGAAAATGATAATATATTTTATGTCTTCCGGGTGACAGTCTATCTGTTTTTCCCGCTACTGTATAGTGTGTTGCAAGAACAGTAATCCAGCTTTATATAAGACAGCAACGCGCAAAGCCACCAAAGCACAGCTCGGCGCAGTGTAGGCATTCCTGCCCTCCAAAGTGACAAGCGAGGATGATGTTATCTGTTGTTTTGGATGCACCAGACAAGACAGCCCCGCTCAGCGTTTAGGATACGCCAAAAGGCTTCGAGATTGCGAAAACGTACTTACCTGCTTAGAACCGTTGTTGGATCCGAAGTGGAGCTACGACACATCAAGGGCACAAAGGTATTTGTCTTGTGCGAAAATAGTATAGTAATAGTATTAAGGTAGTGAAGCAAAACATCTGCGCACCTGGAATACAATAACACACTGTAAAAGAAGACCTGGAATATCTATTGCGACTATTTTAAAGAAGTTACTGTCAAGGTGCCATTGGTGAAGAAATCGAAACAGCTTTGAGGGCGTTTGTTGAGAAAGTCTCACGAATGGGCCGGATAACCCTCCGATAAATAGAACTGTGCAGTAAGTACTCCAGACTATGTCTTATTTGAGCGTTGTTCAGACTGATGAGGATCGATGGCAAAGAGAACTTCCTGGTTCAAGCAAACTCATGTTCCTGGTGATCTGAGCCCCGAGAAGACGTAACAAATGGCATCCGGGCAAAGCCTGAACATCTTCTCTTCAGCTATGAATTTGATTCACTGCACAGAATAGGAGGCTATTTAAACAATATTTGAGCACAAACGGCTCCTTAGAGAATAACCGTATTGACCTTGTTGATGAAGAGGAGAAACCGTCAATTATGACAAATTTCTTGAACATAACATAAATGTGGTGGGCATCTTCATCTTCTTAGGGTGCCTTTCCATTCCAGATGTTGGACATGATTGTTGTTTTTTATAATCCTGCTAATTGCCATCCGGAATCAGGTTTTTCTGAACCGGGCCCCTTGGATTTTTTTGTTTTCCCCAGTATGTATCTCGTTATATGACCCAAGTATCAAACCTTACAGCATTTGAAAATTTTGACGAGCTTTAGTCCCAATTTCACCAACAACAGTCCGCTATTCTCAACCTATAGGGTAACAGACCGTCAGATACAGCGAATGAGCTTCAAGTTCCAATCAACAAATTTTAGCAACCAATAACTATTAAATGTTGAAGACAAAATACTGTCAAAGTATGAGATGACAACTTGTCATTGAAACATCACCAGCTTATTGAATATTAAGAAATTACATATAATTCAGTCAAAATTTTAAGAAATGTTTGATTTTTGAATTAAATTCATGTTTTAATTACTATTGTTGATTTTTTATTCATGTTTATATTATTTTTTTCAATTGACATGTGATACTGGGTGTTTTTTCCTATAAACCTCTTGCAGATAGCCATTAAGCACCTACTTGATAACAGGCTCTACCAAAAGATATTGCTTGTTTCCAAACATTCATTCATTTACTTGCCGTTCATCAGAACCATTATGGCACCTTAGATTGATATTCCCACAAAACCATTCAGGTTTTTTGATATCCATACATCCATAAAGTTGAATATTTTTCGTTCTTGAGGAACTGAACAAACATCTACACTATATTCACAGCGATTAAGAAATTCCAAAATGTATGCTTTAAAGCTAGTTATACATCTTGACAGTAGGGATGTTCGATACGATCCTATATTTAGAAGTATCAATGCATCTCACTAGTATCGTCATCTTTCGATCCGGAGTCAGAAAGGGTGACTGCCATTTGGCTGCGACATTACCCTGCCAAATCAGACATATCTTTCATCATTTTCAAAGAAATTGTACAAAATCTTCAAATTTGTGAAGTTAGCGAGTTTCACTTCATACGTTGTTACCAGACATGCCCAAATCATCAGTTGCTACCGTGATATTAATCCCGACCACTGCATCTCCACGGCTAGGCGACCTGTATGTTAAATTTGTATTGATAGGGCAGCGGGTTATGCTATGAATTATGTCACAGTTTTTGTGCACTGATTGCAACGGTTAAATGATACCAAAAATATCGGATCGAACAATCTACCAAAGATGCTTATAATCATGATACCTAGTAAATTTTCGCAAAAAAAATTCAAAACCAGTAAATGTAAAAGATTTATTTCGCACTCTCCTACCATAGTCGTCGAGCCGAACGTGTACCGACTATGGGATCTCGAAAAAGTGACATTCAGCAATGGTTGCGCGAAAAAGGAATCCCGTTTGACGATTCATGAGTGAAAGCGGAATTGTATGAAAAAATTAAACAGCACAAACCTGCGAACATTAGTTACGTGACTGATAAGATGGCCCGTCAATGTGGTGTCACTGTGCTGCGGTTACCGCCCTACCACTGTGAACTGAACCCAATAGAGCTCATCTGGGCTCAAGTGAAGGGTTATATTGCGCGCCATAACACAACCTTCAAATTACCAGACGTTAAGGTTTTACTTGAGACTTCCATACAGCTAGTAACGCCCGAAGCTTGGCAGAATGCTATCCGTCATGTTGTGAAGGAAGAAACAAAAATGTGGCAGTTTGACCACCACATCGACACCATCATAGAGCCAGTTATAGTCAATTTCAACGAGGAAAGCGATAGCGACAGTTTATTACTGTCAGATGTAAGTGGAAGCGACGATGAATAAAGGTAATTCAAACATTTTTGACTTACAATATGTTTCAAACCACTCTTTATTAAGCATGTGACAAATCTAGTTCACCCATGTTAAACATTCATACCCCGCCTATGAACAGCCGACTACTGGTGGTTAAGTGATGTTCACGTGAACATCGATGAGTCATTACAGTTTTAGATACACATCCAATAGCATTTTAGTTGTGAATAATTTATTTAATTTGTTAAAAATAATATTGGAAAATTAAACAAATTAATATTCTGTTTTTTGTGTTTATTTGGAGTTAGGAATTATTGATGTGTTTAAAAACACAATCTAAACGATCATCTTAATTACTTGTAATGCCCAAATCGAAAATGTAAAAAAAATATTATTTTCCCATAAATAATTAAAAATGCATCGAACCTTAAAAATCGAAATACCTCAAAAACGGCTAACTATAACGAAAATTCACAAGAGAGCTTTTTTATGTTGAAAGTGCGAAGAATCAGTTTTTTTATTCAAAAAGCAAAAAACTGCACTAAGAAAATTTTTTCGGTAATTTTAATACACTACAGGTACAGTAGAGAGCGCCCTCTAGCGGCTACAGTAAAACTATGCCCATGGTTCGTTTTATCGTACCAAAAAACCCATGTATACCAATTTTCACTGTTATACATCAAACATTGTTCGAAATATTTAAAAAAAACTATTTTACAAAGTAAATTTAAACACCCTGTATTTCGGAAGCCACGCATTTTTCGACCCATGTTTATATAGACTTTATGCATTAATTTTAAAAGTTCTATCGAATCTTAAAGTTATGCAACAATAAACTGAAACACCCTGTATATATAATATATATATATATATATATATATATATATATATATATATATATATATATATATATATTTATATATATATATATATATAACTTGTGTTCGGATGGGGGCCCATAGGTTTCGGAGGGAAGGGCTGACGTTTTCGAAATCGTAAATATTTTTAACTTTTGCTTCCAATTAGACAAGGTTGCGATGGACATATTTGAATTTTTTATCAAATTTCGGTATGACTATACGCCTGAAAGAAAAACGACAACTTGCGTTTTTGTGCTTATCTGAAAGAATTTCTACAGTTTTATATGTTTACTCTGTAGAGTGAAAATATTGCAAACAACGTTGTGTGCAACTTAAAGGGCTTGAAAATAGCATACATAATTTTACCGCAAAGCAAATGTGTATTGTTCAGTATGTATGAAGCATCGTAATTCAAAATATTGGAGGACCTTGAAGAAATTATCCACAAAATTTGTCACCAACATCGATATCTAATCTAAGTGAGAAAAACAGATACGCGGTACTTCTGGGTCTGTGCTAGAATTTGTTGGACCTAGAACCCTGTATTTAGTGCTTTTAACAAAATACTTCATCACTGTCAAAATATTAAAACCGAAATACGTATCCTTTCTCCAATTTTCAAACTTGAAACACACATTTTGGGATGAATAAATAAATACGTGAAAATCGGCAAATTTGCCCAAAACGTGATGAGGGGAGAGAGGACAGGCCCTTCTTGAATACGCCACTGTTATATATAAAAGTATTGATCCAATGTACTTGACCGCTTGACTCCACTTAATAAATGGAGATATGAGACCCCCCGACCAATACGAAATACCTAATACTTTGCTATTCTTCGCTGGCAAAGACTTCTATCCTCTCACGTTTATCCTCTTATCGAAGCGCATTTCGAGTATTTGCCCGAAAATCCACTGGTCTGGTTCCGGAACCGAGAATTTCTAGAGCGGCTATCCAGACACGACGTAGTAGAATAGTGGGAGTGCTACCAGTGATACCTAATGTTGTGTGCTTCTCGATAAGCTTTATTGCCGTTATTCGTTCAACTGAAATAATTTAATGGATCTTTCAAGATCAAAAGGAATATCTAGGTATTAATCATTTACGCACTGTTTATTGTTGAATACGTTTGTCATTGAAATCTTTATATAGGGTGATTCACAGGTCGTGACCAAAAATGAAGCATCATACACGGGACCGCATTTTAAGGTAGTCTTCTATGTAATATTTTCTTCTCGAGGGTTTCATTAAAAGGATACTGGTGTTGAAGTTTAAGAATATAAAACATTTTTTTTATTATCTTCAAAAACCGCCAACTGGAATGAACCAAAATGCGGTATCTGAAATTACCCAAGTATTGTCCACATTAAAAAGTCTTTACTCAGAATTAACGTGCACCAATGGTGGAGATATTTTTCCAAATAAAAATGGTACGCAATTTTTCGAATTTTACCTTCATTTTGCTACTGTGTTTTTTCCTAGAGTGCATTGTTTTCGTAAAAATAAAAATAGACAAATTAGATAATCAAAGCTTTATGTCAATAAATGTTCAAAAAGACCACCATTCCGACGGATACAAGTGCAGCGTCTTTTTAATAAAGAAAAACGAATTTGTTGTGGCTTGAATTAGATGAAACGCATTATCTATTCTTTCTTGTAAATGATCAACAGTATTAATTTGTTCAACACACACTAGTTGTTTAAAAGCGCCCCACACAAAGAAATTCAGGGGGTTCAAATCAGGAGACCTCGCAGGCCAATATACGGGTCCGTTTCTGCTAATCCATCCTTTTCTAAAAGGATTATTTAACAATACGGTTATGTCACGACGAACATGCGGTGAGGCACCGTCATGCTGACACCACATTCGTATTCTCGTTGCTAACGGAACATCATCTAACACATTTCTATGCAATTCTCTAGAAAAGATAAGTACGAGTTTGCATTTAAACGTTGTCTGAATACGTCCATAAACAGTTGGCCATTGAAAATGCTGCACCAGACATTTCTAAAAAATCTTTATTGAAACGAGTGGATTCTTGCAGAAGGGGGATTTTCTAACGACCAAATATGTTCATAATGAGATTTAAAGGTACCAGTCCTCGTAAAAAGCAATTCATCTGACCACAAAACCAAATCAATAAAACCTGCATTTTTATTATGAATTTCCAGTAACCACTCACAACAATTTCGCCATTACACTCCGTCGCTGGGTTGCAAACATTGCAGATTTTGTTGGTGGTAAGGATGTAAAGCTTCCCGATCTAAAATTCCTAACGCAAGACTTTGGGGAAACGGTAACTGGGCTACAATCCGCCTAGTACTTGTACTAGGATCATCCAATGCAAAATTACTCACTCCCAGTTCCTCTTAAACAGAATTCCGGACATCATGGCCTCTAACTCCAGGAAGTTTTGCAGTTCTATATTGCGGAAGTCTTAGAAATGAGCGGTTAAAGACCTTTGGGGTAGGTTCGCGTCTATTAGGAAATCTACGTTAATACTACCCGAGAAGCCGCTAAACCATTTCCATTACAGAACCCGTACACAAAAATATTATCGGTGTACTCATCATTGCTAAATTCCATTTCGCAACACTAAAAATGGAAAAAAGAAACTTTTGACTTGACTTTTACAAAAAAAAAGTAGTAGTAACGATAACAACCGTATAACGCATAAGTTTGGCAAAATATCTCCTAATAAACGTCAAGTGGTATCAATGTCTCCCATTTTATTTATTAATTGTATCTCGGCTCTTCATGAATAATGTAGTTTGTTTTTTTTTATTCTTACGAAAACTATGAACTCTGGTAAAAAACACAAGAGTAATTAATTGTAGCAAATTGAAGGTAAAATTCGAAATATTGCGCGTTTAGAAAAAAAACAGTGGCTTACAATTATTTGGAAAAATAATGCCACTAATTCCCTGTATCTCCGCCACTGGTGCACGTTAATTTCAAGTAAAGACTTTTGAATGTGGAAAATACTTATATAAGTCCACATACCAAAATTTAGTTCAATCCAGTTGACGTTTTTTGAAGATATTAAAAGAAATATTTTTTATTTTTAAAATTCAACACCCCGTATCTTTTTAATGAAGCCCTCGAGGAAAAAATGAGAGAGAGAGAGATAGAAAACCCCCTTAAAATGCAGTCCTGTGTATGATGTTTCATTTTTTGTCACGACGGTTTGAGGAAACGCAAGCCTCGGAAAGGATTTCTTCGATTTCTTCACGATTCCTGTTAATCACGATACCCTTAGATTTCGATTTCCTATCTATGCATATTGACCAGATCGTTGGACTTTAGTTCGTTTTTGCAAATGAAAGGCTCCTTGCAGAAAGAACGCAAACATAACCTAATTAGATTAGTATATAATAGAAACACAGCTATTAATAAAATGTATTGAGCAGTGTACGTGCATTACTAAAGCCTACTTCAGGAATCCCCAAGGCTCAAATCCAGGACCCTTACTATTTATCTTATATACGTATATAAACGATCTAACTCTTGACTTGCACTGTTCAAAGTTATTATATGCAGATGTCCTTAAAATAAACTATGTCAATACTATTGATGACTGCCTTGTCTTGCAGCAAGATATTATCACAGTGTCTTCATGGTGCCATGCCAATCATCTTAACTTAAATGCGGACAAGTGCTTTGTTGTGTCTTTTACAAGGAAATTAAACATCTTAAATTTTAACTACTACCTTGGACACGTTAGCCTTAAGTGTCAAGAGCAAATCGATGACTTAGGAATCATATTTGATCAATAAATGTCTTTTTCAACTGATATCGACACGACTGCTTTGTCGGCTAATAGGATGTTGGGATTTATCATGCGGATCGCTAGAGAATTTTCTATTTCAGTACTAAGGGCCGATTTCACCAACAATAATATTGTGGACCAATACGAAAATACCTTATCGAAATGCAATTTGACGGAAGCTGTCAAAGGTCCCAGAATATCAGTGATTTCTATTAAAATGTTGAATAAAATCGTGAAAATTTGACTGTATTATAAACAAGACCACTTTTTGATTCCAACATGATGCCTTTGTGCAGAGAAAACAGGACAACTTTCATGTATTTTGATTTATGTTATAGGTGTACATTTGACTATCCGTTATCCCCTCAGCGAATGGGAATGGGAGAAATAATAGGTCGATTTTCTAGCTGTTAAACTTGGCAGCAGGTTTGGTCGTTTGTTAATTCATGGCAATCTCGAAATTTGTTAAGTTCAATATACTGTGTGTATATGTGATCATTATAGCTACACATACCTGTTGAATTGTGCGGATTTACAACAAAATAGAATATAAAATGTATTCCAACCAATTCCTCATCTCTCTTTACATCATAATAGTAATCATTTGTTATAAATTCATGGGTTAATGAATTTCTTCAAAGCAATCAAAACAGTATGGTCGTCCCCATCCTAAAACACCGATATGTGTAAATCATGTTAATTCCTACATCTCCGCGGTGCATAATGCAATGACTGTAGACATAGACCTAAAATTATTACTAATTACTGAAAAATAAGAGCTAAAAAGAATTATAAATAGTGATAAAATATTGGTGGTTAAGGTTTTTGACTGGTGACTGGTGGGGATACAATATAGGGATGGCGACGATAGACGATACATTGATGTATCGAAAACATCGATACATCGGACGTAGAACATCGATATTTACGCATCGATGGCTTCATGACGATATATCGATATCGAGAGGAATCATAAACATCCGCAACCGTATACCCCAAGTCTATCCTTAACTGTGCTACCAACTCTAGGCGAGGACTTTTAGCTTCGAAATTGAAAGGCCAGAAAGCTATTTAGGTGTTTAGTAGTATTTGAATATTATCGTTACAGACGAGCACTGAGCCACTGAGTGGCCACTGAGCACTGTAGTCTTTTCTTCATTCTGTACTTTCCCAAGGGATCGATTAAAATAGACTAAAAACAGCGCATGTAGTGATTTTCAGTTCTCAGAGAAAGATTTTCCCCTGCCGGCCCTTGACATCGTTTCGAAATATGAAATTCTGGAAACGCTATAAAAATAAAAATGAATACACAAAGCCTACTTACCTATTTTAGACAAAAACAAAAACATTGTCACCTTGACATCATTCTGCAATCTGTCAAAGTAGTGTTGGGCGTGCCTGCTGCACGGTATACGGTATCGATATTCGTTAAAATATTTTTCTTTCTACCATGAATGCGTGGAAAAAATAAAATAAGGAGAGATCTAAAACAAGGAGTTATTGAAGGCCTAAAATAGTCAGGGGCTAATAATTCCTGGCCGTATTTGAATATCTAAGCAGGCACAGTAAAACAAAAATAAGACTTGGAATTAATAAAGTTTATTTCGACAGTTGGCAGAGTTTGCTCCACTGGGACGAAGTGTTGACGGATCCCACAGAATTATGTGTCACTTGTCGATATGGTTAGTTTTATATATATCAGGAGATAATCAGCTGTTATTCAAATCAGTGGATATGTTTTGTGATTCAAATAACGTCTAATATAAATATAACCCAGAATATGTACTCAGTGAAAAAAGAAAAATATTGCAAATTTCTAGTTTTTCTGCAGGTTTTAGATTTGCTGGTAACTCTACGACATATATTTGGGTATTTCTTAATCGCTGTGAATATAGTGTGGATGTTTGTTAAGCTCCTGAACAACGAAAAATATTCAACTTCATGGATGTATGGATATTAAAAAACCAGAATGGTTTTCTGGGAATATCAATCTGAGGTGCCATAATGGTTCTGATGAACGGCAAGTAAATGAATGAATGTTTGGAAACGAGCAATATCTATGAACTTTGGCTCTAGCCAGTCATCAAGTAGGTGCTTAATGGCTATCTGCAATAGGTTTATAGGAAAAAACACCCAGTAGATGATCTTGAATCAGTAAAATCGCATATCAATTGAAGAAAATAATATGAACATGAATAAAAAATCAACAATAATAATTAAATCATGAATTTTATTCAAAAATCAAACATTTGCTTAAATTTTGACTGAATTATATGTAATTTCTTCATATTCAATAAGCTGATGATGTTTCAATGACAAGATGTCATCTCATACTTTGACAGTATTTTGTTTTCAACATTTCATAGCTATTGGTTGCTGAAATTTGTTGATTGGAACTTGAAGCTCATTCGCTGGATTTGACGGGCTGTTACCCTATAGGTGGAGAATAATGGACTGTTGTTGGTGAAATTGGCTCTAAATATTCTATATATAAGTTATATACGGAGTATGGTATCTTGATTTGGTACCCACATTGCGCAGCACACATTAGTAAGATAGAACGTGTTCACAGAAAATTTTTGAAATATATGCATTTTAAGAAAACTGGTTTATTCCCGGAAAGAGGATTTGATTACTCTTTGCTGCTTAATGAAGCAAACTTAATTTCTCTTAACACACGACGCATCTTTCTAACAACGAGTTTCTTGTAAAAACTCATTCATAGGGATATAACATGTGAATTTTTGTTAGGTAAAATTGTTAGATTAAACGAACTTACCTTAAGTGAAGTTCTATCTTAATTATATGCGGGCCTCGTGAAGTAAATAAAACACTTGTAGTTTCCCCGACTGGGTCGAATTCCACACGTTATCCAAGCTAAAAAAGAGCGACAATGTTGCAACCCTGCTCCCGCGTCGCCGGTACAGTCATTCTTCTTCAAAGCCCCACGTTGTTGCACTTTCTAGGGTTTAATGGGTTTTGGGTGGGCGTTATTTACTTCACGAGGCCCGCATATAATTAAGATAGAACTTCACTTAAGGTAAGTTCGTTTAATCTAACAATTATATGCGGGCCTCGCTTGTAAATAAAACACTTGTAGTTGTTTAAAGCGAGTGCAACAACTAAGCTGATCTTAAACCTTTGCTAGAACAAATTTCCATAGCTTAATGCTAGGTGGGTAACACTGCCTCAGCGAATATCTCGGTTGAAGTTAAAGGCCTCTGGTAGAACCCTGCAAAAACCTTTGATTTTTCCCTCCAACCTGCTGCTTTGCGGATTGTATCATAGTTAAAACCCCTGCGCGCTGCGGCGGAGGTAGATCCATGTCTGGTAGTATGTGAGCTATACTTATCTGTATCAATCCCACTTGCCCTCAGCATTGCTTTGATCCATCTACTTATGGTCTGCGTGGAGGCGCTACGAAACGGTGGCTTAGTTGTAATAAATAATTTCTCTGTGGTGCCCCTAATGGGTTTTGTTTTTTCCAAATATATCTGTAAAGCTGTTGAAGGACAAATATCTTTTTCGGAATGGAAAAACGGTAGGATTAGTGTAGGTTGTGGCACGTTTCTACCAGAGGACTTGAGCCTCTTAGGTATTTTTATCTCTATCTTATCATCTACGGTAACAATATTTTGTACTTCAATATTATGGAGAGTCTGGACCCTCTGTCCAGTGCAGATAGCCAAGAGTATAGCTAATTTCCGTGTCAGCTGCTCAAGAGTGATACCGTCATTAGGGAGTTTACGAGCAAGGTTGAGAACCAATTCCGGATCCCATGTGTCCTCATACTTCGGAGGGTTGGGACGTATATTGTACGCACCTCTGAAAAATGTTTTCACTCGAGGATCTTGTGTAAGTTCTCCTCCAATGATATGGCCTATCGCAGCTCGATAAGAGTTCAGAATACCGTATGAGACTCCTTTCCCAAATACGCTTGCAAATAAATCCATTAATGCGCTTAGAGTAGGTTTGAATAAGTCAATGTTCCTTGCCTGGCAGAACTCCCACCAGGTCCTGATGCCAGAGTTGTATTGCTTTAAGGTCGAGTCCATCTGGGACGTTGCCCTGTTTAAGGCCTTGTAGGATAAGCGCCCTGCCACCAGGGAAATGTTGTGCCAAAGCGGTTGTGACTTATTATTCAGGGAGAGAAGATTGTCAGATGGTTTAAAAATTAATGGTTCTTCTGTGAGCATCGAGGAGAATATTGGGTACCACGATTTAGCCTTCCAAACTGGTACAGCCAATATTCCCTCTGCTCTCGAATAATTTTCCGTAGCGTGCGAAGGACCAATGAAAAAGGCGGGAAGGCATAAAAGTATAGGCCATGCCAATTTACAATGAATGCGTCGACGGAAGCACAGTGTGGGTCGCCTTGCCACGATACATATTTATCACATTTCGCGTTATCCTGTGACGCAAACAGGTCTATGTCAGGTATCCCATACCGTAAAGGTATTTTTTCGAAAGCCGTATGGCTGAGTGACCACTCCGTTTCTGTCTAGCGTATTCGCGATGCGGAATCCGCTTCCTTATTTTCCGCTGAAGGGATATAGGTTGCGTAAAGGAACATATTTCTGTCCTCACACCACTTCCAAATCTCTTGGGCCAGCGCACTCAATTTTGGGTATTGTACACTGCCCATTTTATTTATGTATGCCAGTGCTGTGGTGTTGTCCAGACGCAATAGTATGTTGCAATTGGTCATTTTTCCCGCAAACGATTTTATAGCATGGAAAGAGGCTAATAACTCAAGATAATTGATATGGTGTTCTCGTTCTGTACAGTTCCAGAACCCAGATCTACTCTCATTATTAGCAGATGCACCCCAGCATATAAGGGATGAATCTGAGAAAATTTCAATGTCGTAGTTGTCCACGCGAATGGTATTTTTCGCGAACGGCAATTTCTGTAACCACCATTGAAAGTCTGGTAACAGCGAAGCATCAATTTCCATTTTGGCGTCATAGTTATTGGCTGCTTTCCTGAGAGCCAAATATTTGGCCCGTTCAAAGTTTTTCGTGTATGCCCACGAATATTTGATCGCGGGGCAGCTTGCGACGATATTGCCCAGAAATTTAGCAAACTCCCTAATTTTACAACATTTGCGTTTTGCAAATGCGTTTACAGGCTTCTGCATTTTAACCCTTTTTTTTTGGTGTCAGGCTTACAGAAATGTCTAGCGAGTCATAATGCATGCTCAAATAGTCGATGTGCCTTGAAGGAACTAACTTGCTTTTGTGATAGTTAATAATAATGCCAAGATGCTCTAGAATTTTTGTTGTTTCTTGTATGTTTCTCAGGCATTCGGAGTAAGTTTTTCCTATCATAAGGAAATCATCGAGATAAAGCACAGACAAATGGCCCTTGCCTCTGAGGTTTGCCAATATGGGCTTCATTAGTTTGGTAAATATTAGAGGAGCACAATTTGAGCCAAATGGCATTGCATTATATTCATAAAGCTTACGTTTAAATCTAAATCTGAGAAATTTCCTATATGAATGATGTATTGGTACCAAGAGTATGCATCTTTGAGATCTAATTTGGCCATGTAACAATTTTGTGACATTATTTTCGCAACCGTTTTGTGGTCCTCTAACTTGAATGAAGTTGTTCAAGCGTTTCAGGTTTCAAATTACCCTATCTGAACCATCGTGCTTTTTTCTGAGAAATATATTTGAGATGTATTGCCTATTTGGCGGTTTGGCCGTGCTGATTGCCCCTATGCCGCTCAATTCTTTAAGCGCTATTTTAATGGTGGCTTCTTCCTTGAAAGACCATTTAGGCTCTTTAGGAAGGCATCGTTGGACTGGCTTCTGCGATAGGGGTAATTTTACCCCTTTAATCCATGACAAGATCATTCTGTCATTCGTGAACTTTTGGCACTCGTGATAAAGGGAAAGTAATCTTCCAGCTATGCTAACCTTATCTACTGTCTTAGGTTCCTGGTTTTGAGTTTGTAGCTGTTCTGACTCCCCTGGTTCAGTCGACGTGGTGGCTCTCGACGTGGTTTGTAGCGGTTCGTGGAGTAACTGAGGCGCTGGTGTTGATGTCCGCCTCGACGTGCTCTCTGCTGATACGAGGCAGACTCTGGTAGTTTAACGGCTTGGCAGCATTCTGTAGTGGCTTACCCTTAACGGCCTTCAGCTCCCTGCCCGATTTCTCCAGGTCTTTGGAAGATTTTAGTCTGACTTCTAAGTCTGTCCCAAAGAGCAGCCCATCAACTGTGGCTTCCGATAGGATCTGTTTTACGTCAGAGTTCAAGTTAAGGGCTACTAGTTCGCGACGAGCGATGCTTTCTGTGCGATGCAGGTCAGTCAATAGTTTGCTGGTATCATTCAGCAATTGGATGTACGTTCTGTCGCCCCCTCCCTCTTCTTTGAGGATGAGGGTCAGAGCGCTGCCTATACAGGACAGGCTAGCGCCTATTTGGCGCTGTAAAGCAGAAAGTCTCTCGTCTCTCTGCTGCACAGAGCTGGAGATTGCAGCATTGACCTCCAAGTTAAGTGTTGGAGCTTTTACCTGAGTACAATTTTCAAACCCATCTGTATGTTGTGAGCCCATCGAACTGCCAGATCATTGTGGATAGCCGGTCCTACATCTGGCTGCGTTATTGTATTTTCGCCAAGATGTTGAGGATATCTTCCTCTAGTTGTTCCCCTTGAGGCGGCGTATTCTCCTTACTGTGTTCTTCGATGTTTACTATAAATCGAAAATCAGAGAGTCCGTCAATCATTTTTGACATGTTGGCATGTTCTGAGTTCGTGCAACGTTACACGTGGCTCGCACAGTTGAGCTGCATAAATTCCAAATGTCAATGCCAATGTAGATGTAGTAGCGAGCTGTCACAAGTTCGTGATGTAAGAAACTGTTTCAGGTATCATAGCGAGCTGTCATAAGCCCAAGATGTGCAATGCTGTCATGAATATCGGAGCGCGGTGTATAATCTATAATAGGGATCGCTGTCATAGGCATTGTAATGAACTGTCATAAGTTCATATTGTGCAATGTTATCATAAGCATTGTGGCGAGCGGTCACGAGCGTGTGCGAGGTAGGGCGATAGCGAGATGCATAATCTCATAAATTCAATATTATCTAGGTATTGCAGCAAGCTCGTGATGGAGAATATTGTCCTCAGCATTGTAGGGAGCTGTCGTGTGCTCATAATCTGTAGTGCTATCATAGCATTGCGGCGCGCTGTCTGTGATAACCAATACTGTCATAAGTATTTTATCAGAGTTTCATATGCTTGTGATCTACCATACTGTCATAAGTATCGTAGTGAGCTGTCATAAGCTCTTGATGTGCAATACTATTATAACTATTATAACAATCTGGTATCAGTTGTAGATTGGTCTCCTAACACATGTTCGTGAGTCAAGTATTCAATTATTGTTCAGAATAGGCTCATTGAAGCACTTTGGTATAAGCTATGTAAGAATGTGACTCCGTGCCAATGCCCTTTCGAGTTGATTTTGCTTACCTGGAATGTTTTCGCAGATCTCCGAAAGATCGGAAGAGCTGGCAATGCTGCATGCATCTGTGCCTGGCACGGGTGGTTGCCGCGGCGGCGACAGCGTCAACGCTGATCGAATGGAAGATGGCGGCCGGGAAGATCCTCGTGAACGAGATCGCTCAATTTCACTCAATCGCCGCTCCATCGCAGCTAATTGCCTTTTCAGACGTTTCTCCCGACTTCTATCACCACTATTGTTCCTGCTACGGCGGCGTTTCATATGCTTGGACATTTTTCTGGTCACTAAACTACTTTGTTTACGCGTACGTGTGAGTTTATTCGACACACAAACGAAGAATGACTGTACCGGCGACGCGGGAGCAGGGTTGCAACATTGTCGCTCTTTTTTAGCTTGGATAACGTGTGGAATTCGACCCAGTCGGGGAAACTACAAGTGTTTTATTTACAAGCGAGGCCCGCATATAATTCCATTTACCGTGCCCAGACGCAACACCACAAATTCTAGGGTATTCTATTGTGAATGCCCTAGAACCAACATTTTAGCTAAGTCGCCTATTTCGATAATTTGTAACAATTTTAATTTGATATGTAACAGCTGTGACATCAATTTTTCCCCTATCTCGCTAGTTTATAGTTCTATTTTGCAGATCACATTTAATATGTAACTTTTTCGAAATACCTTTTTTATATTATTCAAGTGTTTATTTTTATGTAACATTAGTTATATTTTTTCTTTTACATAAAACGAAATGTTCATTTGATTTTACGCATTTCCTGTTATTGGGTGCACGTGTACCTGTTGGAAATAAATGTCTATCTATCTATTACTTATTGAAGGGAGAGGCTTGGGCGTTTGTGTTTTTGAACATCAGTTTCCGATTTCTGCAATTCCCAAACATACCATCTCCATCGGTGCCAGTCAGCGCGAACAAGGAGCGACACGACAGTAGGAACCTATTATAGATGCGGATGGTCTGTATTCATCACGGGTATTATGTAAAAAACAATAAAACGTCAAAAAAAACCTATAACATGTCATCTTGCAGACTAGGTAATTTTTAGGGTGCAAGCAGTCATTCCACGTTTCCTCACTGGGATCGTTGTGAGCGTCCGTCTGTGTAGGGATGGCTCAACTATACGCATTGTTGGTTACATATTTTTAGTGAAGCCGAATAGTCTATAGTTTTCATCTCTGAGAAGAAAGATCGCATTTGTATTGGTCTGCATGCGTATAAAATCGATATTTGCTGTGTGAGAAAGTCATTACTGAAAATACTGCCAATGAGGTATATCTATTAGCTGTGCCCGACGGGTTATCCATATGTTGTGCTTTCTGAAGATAGGTTATGTTCAAAGTTATAAATTACGGTTTTTTCCGTTTTTTGTGTTTTCAAAAACTTTGACGAGAATTACGGGACATCACCACCGCGAACACGATGTGTGTAATTACTGTTAGCATGTATATGACTTGTTATTTGACAGTGTACAGTGAATATAATTATTTCTTAACTCTCTCATTTTTTAAATTCAGCAAACTTGCATATTTAATTACCGAAATGGATACGCAAAAGTGGATGCGCAACTAATTCCTAGCTTTGAATCTCAAGTAAATGTATTTGAGACAATAATTCAATGGAATTATTATTATTAGCACACAAATCCTCACTATGCACCTATGCGTTGCCGGTACCTCCAGTAATGCCATCTCTGAAGCAGATTTTTCATCACATCAGAGCCAAACATTGATAACTGAAGCCTCATGAGGTACCACTACAAAACGAGTTCACAACAAGTGTCATTCAGCTAATGATGAGTTAACATTGGGTAGAAAAACCTATATGGAGTGACAAAAAGACAACATAATGTCAAAGAAAATCGACACTTTTCAAGATACGTAATACCCGTGCCGGTTAGAGTATGCGGAGGCAGATGAAAATTCCGACAATCTCCACCTACCAATGGTTTGCCAAGTTGATCTCCATCCTCAACCTATACCATGTAAGATGACGGAAGACCCCTCGCTACCGGCTCTAGTTGTATGACCCTGTTTGGCTTACTCCATCCGTTTAAATTCTCTGGTGTACATGTTCGTAACTAACTTTTTCTCGGAAGGATCAACTTGTGCTGAGCTTAATCCTTCATGAACTGATAACGGCATTGCATGGAAAGAGCAGAAACAACCTACTTGACGCCAGTTTTTTCATACATACTTTAACTTTGTTTAACACTATTTCAACTATCTCGATTTTATCTCCTGCGATTTTAACATTGAAATGGCAGCAAGTATCCAAAAGCCTTCTATAGTTCAAAGTTCATCCGACAAATAACCCTGTAGGTTGTTGCCCGTTCGAATTCGCTGCTACTACTCGTCGTTGCTTCTGAAGGTGGTCCGGAGGATCTTAGCCTTCAGGTCATAGTCACTGTAATGTCAGTGTCTGTCGTCAGTCTTCCAGGTCTGGTGACAAAGAAACCAGATAAGTTGTAGAGGAAAGGGGAGAGAGAGAAAGAAAGGAAGGAAGTAGGGGCGAGAAGAGAAAGAAAAGGAATTGTTTTATGTAAATATTTGAGGTGTGATAGATCTAAGAACTGTTACATTGTACAATATAAATTGTTTGACTTGTCCTAAACTGAACTTTGGGTTTAGGTCTAAGCACGAATTTAATTTTTTTCACAGTGCGAGTCGCAGCCTGGAATGTTTGAGTATCTCCTCGACTGTGTAGTCCACTACTTCACGCAACAAACTGTTGATGTGCGATTCCGCTTGCTGGTAGCGCCGTTGTGCCATACCTATGATAAAATCCCTAAGGTAGGGGATGTCAAGATTTCTATGGATGGTATCGTTTGATACATACCATGGGGCATTAGTTATTGTCGAATTCGCTGCTATTGAATTCCCCTTTAAAGCATTGTTTTTTGTAAAGACTCGCACGGGTATCACGCATCTTTAAAAGTGTCATTATGCCAATTTTTTTTGACCTTATGCTGGTTTTTTTTGACATTATGTAGGTTTTTCTACCAGATATTAACTTAGCACTTAGTTGTACGTGTTGCCTAAACGTCATGATGTAAAATCTACTTCTGAGATGGCATTACTGGAGGTCTAGGCTGTAAGTTGTATGTGTTGATGATAATTACATTGGGATCTTGTCTCAAATACACTTAATTGACATTCAAAGCTAGTTGTGCATCCACTTTTTCTTATCCATTCTAGAAATTACATATACAAATTAGCTGAATTTCAAAAATGAGAGAGATAAGAAGTAATTATATTCACTGTACACTGTCGAGTTACAAGCCATATACATGCTAACAGTAATTACACAAAACGCAGGCGCGGTGATGATTTTCCGTAATTCTCCTCAGTTTTTTGTGATTTATAACGTTGAACATAACTCTCTTCAGAAAGCACAACCTTAAAATATACCGTTGGGCATAGCCAATAGATATACTTCATTGGCACTCCGATCATTGCAATAACTGAAACCTGGTTAGATTTCTCATGTTTGAGTAGTGAATTTATTCCAACACATATAATGTGTTCCGGACAGATCGAGATTATGTAACCACTGGTTGCTCAAGAGGTGGTAGTGTGTTGATTGCGATTGATGAACGTTTTACAGCATCTTTGATAGAGATACCTGAGTTGGCAGTACTTTCTGCCCTAAAGATTGATCTAGTAGCAGTCAAGGTTTGTACCAACTCTTTTTCAGTTTACATTTGCAATGTCTACATACTACCTGATAAGCCCAATGCTGAATATGAGCAATTTTATAATGCTATCTTGTCATCGCACGTCCTGTTTGATAAGGATTTAGTTATAACAGGGGATTTCAACATAGCTAACTACACTTCTTATGCTAATAGTCATGGACGCAACGCAAAATTGGTATCGTTGAACAACTTTGCCGAGGGTCTTGCTATTAATCAGTTTAACAATATTTCAAATTCTATGGACAATACCCTTGATTTAGTTTTCTGTAGTGGTCTGTGTGAGGTTGAACATTCGTGGGATCCGCTGCTAGATGAAGACCCATATCACCCTGCCCTGAATATTTGTTGTAATGTCAACAGCAGTCTCAATACTAAGCATAATTTTCCTGTTTCATTTATAAATTCTTATAATTTCCACAAAGCCAACTTCCCCCAATTATATAATTGAATTTAAGACATGGTTTGGGCTGCATTAGATGGCTTTCATGACGCGAATGAAGCGGGTGAGTTCTTTTATAATAAACTGTACAATGCTTTGATACCTGTGTTCCGAAGTATGTCCGAACAATGAAACGTAAATACCCACCCTGGTCCAATTCAGCAATAATTAAGCTTATCAAACGCAAGGAGAAGATTCACCGATCTTACCGACGCAACAATGATTCTAAAACGTATCAGACATTCAGGGAACTTAGATCAAAAATTAAGATAGATTCAGATGAAGCATACAAAATATATGTCAGACAAGCTGAGAACGAAATACAAAGAGATTCGAATAAATGTTGGGGCTTCTTAAATTGTAAGCGAAAATCAACAAACTTATCAAGTAGGATGATTTACAATGGTAATAAACTTTTGGAACCGAACGACATATTAAATGCTTTTGCGGATAACTTCTCCAAATACTACTCGTCTTCATCAGCCACCGAAGAAACTGATGACTTTTTAATGAGCAATGAACTACCACTCAATATTACTAGATTTGAGGAGGATGAAGTTGTCTTAGCCTTGAAGCAAATAAAACCTAAGATGACTACCGGACCGGACAATGTACCAGATTTTATTTTGCGTGACTGTGCCTCTGTGTTGGCGTGTCCTTTGACCGTTTTATTCAACTTGTGCCTTACCACCTGCACAATTCCAGAATTATGAAAGTTGTCTAAAGTATGTCCAATACTCAAAAACGGTAGTAGGAATGATGTATCAAATTTTAGACCTATATCAATATTGTACAATTTTTCAAAAGCTCTAGAGATATTAATATATAACAGACTATATCATCATGTCAGCAGAAAAATATGTGTTCAACAACATGGTTTCATGAAAGGGCGCTCAACGGTATCAAATCTGATGAACTTCACACAGACCATAGCAGAAAACATTGACAGAGGATTACAAACAGATGTGGTCTACACAGACTTCTCCAAGGCTTTTGACAGAGTTGATGACAGGATGCTTTTGCATAAGCTGAAATCTCATGGATTATCCGATCCTTTAATACAACTATTTAAGTCCTACCTCACTGGAAGAAATCAATTTGTGATGTTTAATGGCATCAGATCGTCGAAGTATGTAGCCAATTCCGGAGTGCCACAAGGCAGTAACCTAGGGCCTTTATTGTTCGTCATATTTGTGAATGACATAGTTAATGCTGTTGGCGAGAATTGTTTACTTTACGCTGATGATCTGAAGATGTTTTGTCGTGTAGTTGATGAATCAGACTGTGATCAACTTTTAGAAAATCTGGTCAGGTTGGATGCTTGGTGCTCACAAAATCTGTCATTAAACATCAATAAATGTTACGTAATGTCTTACACTTTGAAGAAAAATCCTCTGTTATTTGACTATACCCTATCAGGTAGCTCTATTCAGAGGGCTTCAACTTTATGTGACTTAGGCGTGACATTTGACTCCCAAATAACATTCGTCAAACACATTGACAGCAAAATTTCCGAGGCAAACCGCATGTACGGCTTTATTGTAAGAAACTGCCGTGACGTCACTCAGAGTACCACCTTGAAGATGCTGTATTATGCATATGTTAGGTCGAAGCTTGAGTATGCATTGCTAATTTGGAATCCGCATCATATTATTCATATAAGTAGGCTTGAATGTGTTCAAAGACGTTTCTTAAAATATTTGTCACTGAAAGTGGATGGCGTTTACCCGCCCATAGGTATACCTCATGATTCCTTACTTGAAAAACATCTAATCAGCAGTCTTGAAGCAAGGCGCACTTGGCAGTCAGTGATTTTTCTATTTAAGTTGGTCAACAATGCTAGTGATGATTTAGCTTTCTTGGTTTAGTTATCATTTAACGTACCTAAGCTGACATCCCGACAAAACGTTACGTTTTATCTACCTGCGGCACGGACAAATTATTTACACTATTCCCCTTTACATGTGATGTGTAGGAATTACAATTCTGCAAGCAACAGGATTGATATATTTAACTGCAGAATTGCAGAGATAAAAAATACTATTAAGTAACCAGCATGTATCTTTTACACTTTGTAGTCTATTACTTATTACTTATTATTGTCTGTTATATCTGTGTTATGTTCTGTGTTTCCTCACCCTGTAATTGGTATTTAATGTAGGGTGTTGTAATGAATAAAATAAAATAAAATAATAAAATATTCAGTAATGATTTTCTCTCACAGCAAATATCACTGATTTTATACGCATGCAGACCAATACACATAATCACCCAGATGCGATCTTGCTATTCAACCAACTTTCTTTTCAGAGATAAAAACTACCCACTAATAATGCGTGTAGTTTAGTTGAGTGATTCCTCCATAGATGGACGTCCACAACGATCCTAGTGAGCAAACATGGAACGACTCTGTTGCGCCCTAAAAACTACCTCGTTTGCAAGATGACATCTTACAGGTTTTTTTTTACGTTTTATAGGTTTTTTACATGATAGCCGTGCCGTTCAAAGCTGACCCAGCTCTACTTTTTTACACAACAAGAACACGTATTTCAAACTTCTGACGTGCTTGTCTCATGGCCTTATGATTTTTCATGAAAGTGTAAAAAATTCCACTATCTGCAAAATCTTGTTTCACCTAGTAGATACTATAACACCGACCTTCTATCCGTCATTGTCTCTCAGTGCGACCCTGATATTTGCTACTTGTTTATGATAATACTTTAACTTAGTTCAGTGAGGCTATTAGGTCTGGTTAGCCAGATAGCAAAGTCAGGAATAAAGGGATGAAGGGGAAGATGATATATGGGGAATTGCATCAGATGGACTGCCTGGGCATTATCAGCTAGTATTCGGGAAATTTAAATTGATCTAAAAATTAATTTAAAGACGAGTAGTGCTCTATTGCTAGAAGGTGGTCTCTCACTTATAGAGTCAGTATCAAAGCGCAGCATTGTACTCGTATAGGTATATAATATAATATAATAATAAAAATCGTCTTTATTGACCAAAACATGGTACATTACATGGGGCGAGATTTAGCACCTGCTTCCACCTACCATCTAATAAAAAAACAATAATGTGAAACTAGAACAATTAAGTCACAGTATAATAGGACTATTTATGCCACTTTAGCAATAAAAAGAAGAAGAGATAATAGGTTACATTATAATAGGACTATTTGTGCCAATTTAGCTATAAAAAGAAGAAGAGATAATAGGTTATGAAGAAACGGAAAAATAACTAATGAAAAATAAAAAAGTATGAAAATGAAAGAACTTCTTAAGCTAGCGGTTGTTTTGCAATTCTTGTAAATATATTTTTAACGGAGTTTAAAAACTCCGGGAAGACTGGATAGTCTTCAGATCCTGGCTAAAGCTACTGTAATATAAAATTGCATTGTATATGAAAGTTCGTCTAAAAAGTGTTGGCATAGTGAAGGTGTCACGGTTACGAACCTGAAGATTATGCACAGACGCACTTGGAACAAGTTTACAGCTGAGGTATTGAGGGGATGATGTTAGTATGATCCTGTTAGTAAAGCTGAGAATGGAGTATTTGAAAAGGTTTTGAACACTTAGCCATGCAAGATTACGATACAAGTGTGATACATGATCGAACTTTCTTATATCAAACATCCTATGTACACTGCCACGCAAAATGAAGCGGACAAAAAAAATATTTGTTCATATTAAATTTTAAATGACTTTTTAACCTCTGCATCAATTTCGTAAATTTGTTCGCCAAGTTGTAGGTAACTTCATTGTTATCATTATGGACTGTCGATCCTGCAAAAAAATAAAAATGTTTGTTGTTATAACTGAAAAGTGCATTTTGCTCTACATTTCTGAACACCCTGTGGAATCATTGATTACTCAATAATGTGTCTTCGTATGAAAATTTCAAGCCTCAACTTTTCAAAACAGTTATTTTTTTGATTTATGCCAATATCTTAATTATTGAAGAATATATGCTGTTTTGAAGAAAATCGCGCGAATTATAGCCATAAACAAGAAATTGTTGAAGATCGGTTTCTGAGATTCCAAGCTCTTCGAGAAAGGACAGTCCTGCTACAGCTTAGGCTCGAAGATTGGATGGTGTTCATGGTACCATAAATTCACCTGATACCGTACGCCGAAGGTTGAGAGAAGGAAACCTATCATCTTGCGTATCTGCTACAGGTCCTCTATTGGATGTAGGTCATCGAAGGCAGCGCTTGATATTTTCTCGAACTCATGCAGATTGGGATATCGACGACTGGAAAAGTTGTTTCGCTCCTAGAGTGCAATTTGGTAGTGGAGGAGTGATGATATGGGGCGGTATTTCTTTGGAATCCCGCACAGATCTTGTTTCGCTACGAGGAGGACACCTTACTGCAGATAGGTACAATAGAGAGTGTTTGGAAGAACATGTTGTTCCTTATATGCCCTTTTTTCTCCTAATGCAAGATGATGCTCGCCCGCATATAGCCAGAATGACTAGGCAGTGCCTCGATGTCGGAATTCAAGTACTATACTGATCTCAACCAAATTGAGCACATGTGGGATACATTGGGAAAAAGGCTTAGGCAGAACTGTTGAGAATTTCAAACTGTGGCTGCGTTGGAAGAGGCGCTGCTAAACGAGTGGGAGCCAATACCGCAAGACACAATAGCTGGATCAATTGAGTCTATGCCGGAAAAGATAAGAGCTGTTATACAAGCCGGGGTAAGAAATGCTCGTTTTTGATAACAATTTCTAATTACCAATGATTTCACTGTAATTTTTTAAGTTAAATTGTTTATGATTATGATTCGCATAGTTTTCTTATCAATGCTGTCACTGTATTTTTTAAATTAAATTGTTTATGGCTATTTTCTTCAAAACAGCATAAATTCTTCAATAATTAAGATACTGACATGAATAAAAAAATAACGATTCAGAAAAGTTGAGACTTAAAATTCTCATACGAAGACACATTATTCAGTAATCCATTGTTTCCACAGGGTGTTCAGAAATTTAGGACAAAATGCACCTTTTAGTTACACTCTATATAACAACAAACATTTACAATATTTTGCAAGATTGACAGTCGATTATGATCACAATGAAATTACCTACAACTTGACGAAGAAATCTACTAAATTAATGCAAAGGTTATTTCAAATTTAGTTTGAACAAAATTTTGTTTGTCCGGTTAATTTTGCGTGGCAGTCTAAAAAGAGCACAATAACAAAAGAATACAAAACATGTTATCCTCGATGGTACTACTCTGCCTGATAGAAGGGCTAAACCTATAACCAACAAGGGCAAGAGACCATGTTCCAAAGGATTACCAAGTACATTAACAGTTTGCCTAATTATCGTAACTGGGATGTACAATAAACCTTATGGATGAAGATTAAATATTGAGTTAATAAGCCCTAATTACCTTGCAGTTAAAAAAACTACTTTAGGTTGCACAACTTTTCAATCTACTTAGGTTACGAAAATTTTCCTTTCTATCAATTAAGAACGCAAAAATCAACAGACACCAATTTTTGCTAGTACTGTAGACAACGTACGACCGTTAATTTTGATAACGTTCTCCAACTTTCTTCGCAAAGATAAATATGCTTAGTCGGTGCTGCAAGAACTAAGTTTCCGCGTATAAGTATAGTAGATTTACACACGCTAGTTTGCTAGTAAACTACGTATGTTGTAAGCAAACTTTGTAACCATTGCATAGCCTGAATAGATGTATGTGGTGGAGGGCATGTTGATTCTATGCATCCAAATATAGCTTAGTTGAGTCTTGAAAATATTTTGTACAAAAAGTTTAACACGCAAGATTCCCTTTGAAAAGATTGACAGACATTTTCTTAATGGAATGTGTCGTATTTTATTACATATTCGGATAGAGATACCAATTCCATTCTAGGGCTATAAAGTACTCATATAGGTAGCAATTGTCCGGACATTCCATTTCAAATAAGATATAGCCTAGCCCCAATCCCCAACTTGAAATTTTCAAGTTTCATTTTTGGATATGGTCTTGAACTATTGCTCCAAAGGACGAGCTTCGCCACTCCCGTTTTCTCACCTGCACTCGACGCCTCTACAATTACCGCCTAATGAAATTACAGCAATTTGTTTACTGCAATTTGCTAACTGCATTGTTCTTAATTTAACAAGACTGTCTTCCACCTTGAACTGAGTTGTAACTACGTTAGAAGGTGGAATATTTAGGGTAATATGAAACAAAAATAGATTCCTGAGAATAGTGTCACGATAGGTGAGTGAAGCAAGTATATAGGGTTGAGTCGAGAAATATCAAACCACATAGACGACCAACATCCTTTTCACTAACTTTTTCAATAAGAAATATTTTTCAATCTACATGCAAGCTTTTGTTTGAACAGTCCGACTGATCGGTTCGATCGGAAATCGGTAATCTGGCTTTTTCAACCCATATACAGGGTTTGTCGGGAAAGTAATAGGACTGAGTCGATTTAAAAATATGTATTGAGATAATCGTTACAATTCTTTAAAAACTTTCAAAATATTCTCCTTCTGCGTCGATGCAGCGCTGCCAGCGCGATTTCCAAGCATTGAAGGCGTCACGGAAGGCATTCTCCGGAATAGCCTTGAGAGCCGCGATGCATGATGCTTGGATCCCCTCTGTCGTCTCAAAATGCTTGCCTTTCATCGGCCTTTTCAGGCGAGGAAACAAAAAAAGTCCGGGAGGGGACATCTGGGCTGTAGGGCGGCTACGGAAGCGTTGGGATGCCGCCCTTGCTCAGGTAGCTGTTCACAAGAAAGGCGGTGTGAGCCGGGGCGTTGTCGTGGTGCAACTTCCAGTCGGCTGCGATGTCTTGTCGGACCCGACTGACTCTTCGTTTGAGTCTCCTGAGCACTTCCACGTAAGACTTGGCATTGACGGTTTGTCCAGGAGGAACAAATTCATGGTGGACGATGCCTTTGATGTCAAAAAAGACAATGAGCGTCGTTTTCACTTTGGATTTGCTCATTCTTTACTTCTTTGGACGAGGAGACGCCGTCGTGTGCCACTCGGAAGACTGCTTCTTTGTCTCGGGATCATACTCAAAGATCCACGACTCGTCACCTGTGATTACGTTATTCAAAAATTGGGGGTCACTTTCACACATGTTCAAATTTGCTTGGCACACTTCCACTCGCCGTAATTTCTGGTCGTCAGTGAGCACTTTTGGGACCATCTTCGTGCACACCTTGCGCATGTTCAAATGCTGTGTCACAATGCCATGAACCACAGATTTTGGTAAATTTAACATCTGGGCAATTAAGCGAATACTTCGACGGTCTGAGTTCAAAACTTTGCGCATACGAGTCACATTATCGGTGTTTGTCGAAGTCGAAGGTCTTCCAGGACGGTCTTCATCAGCGACCTCTTCGCGGCCCCCCAAAAAGACCTGGTGCCACCGAAACACACCACTTCTTGCTAAAGCAATACCTGGGTAAGCCTGCTTGATCATATCAAACGTCTCTGTCGCAGATTCACCGAGGTTCACACAGAATTTAATCGCGTACCTCTGCTGTAAACCAACGCTGCATTTTCGGCTTGCACCACTCACAGAAACACGTCGCGCGAAAATGCCTGTCCTGACTCTCCAAGTGCTCGGAGACAACTGATCAACCGCTCATTCGTTAGCTAGGAACGCCCTCTACCGAATCCAGTCGGTGCGCGCGCGCTCCGAAGTACAGTCCTGGTGGAAGAAAATGGGTCCTATTACTTTCCGGACAAACCCTGTATAGCATATTAATTAACGCATTCTACCTGAAAATAGCCAACTCAATGCTATATTCGCGCGTCCAAAATATTATCCGTAGCGTCATTTATGAGAATTTAACACACCTAACCTATTTGGATTTGTTGGTCGAGTGGCCATTCCAGACCTCATCAAGTGTGGACGTCACAAGGGAAGCAGCCGCAGAACCTTGGAAGTGTGAAGAGTATTCCAGGTGGGGTCTCATCTGATTCTTGTATAGAGTGAGACTGGATGATCAAACCAACGAGATCTTAGCAGTATCTTTACCAGCAGCTGCCGCGATTAATGAGACGTGTTCGTACCAAATCATAACTTCAATGATCAAAGCCCCGACATGCCGAAACGAATAACTTCCTGACAGAGTTCTGGCATCAACCAAGACCAACATTCAACTGCACTAAATAACTACATCCCGAATCGCGCTTATTTTTTATCAGTTATTCTTCTCCCTCTTTTTGAAGAATTGTCCTCCAGATCTTTTGCCAGAAAGGAGATAGATGACTACAAGTCGTCTTCTCTCAATCTCAGTAGCAGAGTTTGGTTTGGCTCAAAGACAATGACCTTTGAATGACTTAGTCAGATATTCAAACACATTATTCTAAACAAACCTCACTCCAGTCGTACTTTATAATATAACCCTATTTTGCTAAAAAAACAAAATCAAGGACAGTAAGTTTTTCAATTTTTTGTCATTATTGTTTATATGAAAATTATTAGAAATTTCGATTATTGAAAACTCAAATATTAAATTAAGCCCAAAAGGCCCCTTAAAACTATTTTATTTGTGCGACTCGTTTTTTATTTTGCTTCCAGAAATCACGAGTAGTTGATGAGTCGTCGATTCTTTCAGAGCCAGAATTTATCTGAGCTATTTCCTACGGTTACATTGCGTTGACAGAAATGTCTAAGTACATTAAATACCATGATAGAGAGTAGAGAAGTGTGCTGTTAGTAGCCGATCACTTTTATATGAGGCGCATGGCGCTAGGGATCTATTGAGCAAGGACAATAGCGATCTTTTCCATCATACATAGATTATTGCGATGATATATTACCACATTTCATTGTATTAAACTTTTAAATGTAGCATATCTAAGAATCTTTCGAACATCCGACAACACTGTCCACATAAAGCGCACAAAAATTGTCTGGAACAGTGTGACGTTGCTGGTACATAGAGTCCGACAAAGATAGAAAGGGCTCCGTACGTCAGCATATCATTCGTTTCAAAGTTTTCAACTCATTTTCAATTACCGCAATTTATCAAGCAGCATAAGACTTTCAAACTTTCAACAACAATAGTTTCAGTTATAAAATAGACTCCACATTGGCGTGTCGTGTTCAATAATTATTAGAGATATTCAAAAATCCATTAAGAGTTTAATAACAGTGACAATTCTGGTCCACTCAGCAAAAATAGCTCTACATGAATGCACACATTCGTTATTCATTTAAAGATTTTTTCTTTATCAGTTCCCACCTCGACACCCACTAACATTTCGTGTCTGTTGCAATTTTCCACTTTGTTCATAAATCGAGTGAACTGCATTACCGTATAGAATGTTACGTTTTAGGAGAACTTTAAAGGTTTCAGTAGGTGCACTCGAGTTGGAGTTTCCAGTCTGCGAGAGTTTAACCTGACCGTGCAGAGATTAAATCGCAATAAGGAGCTCACGGTAAAACGGAAAGCATATCCAGCAATCAGCCTGGCTTATCTCTCATAATGAGCTCCATACGAAAGAGCGTTTTGTTATTGGTCATTTAAAAAGTCTGCAACTGAGGCCATCACAAAAGTAGAGCAATCTTAGCTTTCCTCCTGGTAATCCAAGGAAATTGTGGCGCTGGGTCTCTTGACTTTAGTTTCTATTGTTGCGGGAAACTTTGCATTTCTGTATTATTCAACTAATTTTAAATTCACAAGACTACATGGCAACATTTTAACCATGCAATCTTCAAAATGTATTGAATATTGCAGGGAAAGTTATGTGGTGAGGTGTTTTACAATTCAAAAATTCAGGTTCACCTGGAAATGTGCTAATACAGTCATACGGAAAAATTGTAACAATTGCGATTATCAGCCAAAACAGAATTCAGAAAAAAGAAATAGAAAGAAGAAGAGTTCGAGATTTTCGCTTCTACTTTAGCTGCGAAATATTTTACCTCACACGCCACTTTCGAGAAAGTATTGCAATCACGACAAATCTCTAAAACGTTCACCTTGAAAAACCATGTCACACATTTCCGTCTATAACTTAAAAAGCATTACTGAGATTTGGATGAAATCTTTACACAAGGTTACTACTATGCCAAGCTTTGTAGTTTTTGAAAGTGGGAACCACTAAAACTTTTTTTCGACGTTTCAGGGAATCCTAACTGTTTTCTCTCTCTAAGTTGGGGAAGTTTAAAATTTAAAAAAAAAATTGACAGGAGTAAAAAAAACATAATATCATGTCATAATAAAGTTAATACAGAGAATTGCTTACAATAATAAAAATTAGGGTATTCCATTTAAAATTTTGAAATTTGCTGACCTAGGGAGAAAACAATAAACTTGGCAACCTTGCAAATATAATTTTTAAATTCTTCATGTTGAGTTATCCTTTCGCACAAAAATGGTTCATTTTTATTTAACGTTTGCTGAGATAATCCACCGTTCCGGTTTTTTCTGCTAACCCTGTATGTAGTATATAAGTAAGAGCTATTACAATTAGCTTTCAAACATTACTTACAAAAAGTATTGCACCACACCCCAAAGAGATACGGCTACCGGTTACCGGCGCACTCATTGCTGCAATCTGAGAATTGTTTTTCTAAGTGCCCTAATGTTTCGGACAAAACCTACGACAAAAATCGTACTAAAAGTTGTTTTGAAGGCATGGGAAGTATAGAGTCAATCTACCTGATGCAATTTTTTGTATAATTCAAGTCGTTTTTAAATTTGCGTGACTGTGGGAAATCATTGTAATCTTGTAAAACTTCAAAACATATTGAATGTTACAGAACAATGTGTTTCGAGAATATTGTTCATTTTGCGAATAACAAGCTAAATAGAATTCAAAATGGAGAGAATGAACGAGGAGAGCATATCTCAGCTCTAACATGCTGAACAGTGACAAAGATATTTAGCCAATAAAAATTGGTATTTTAACAATGTTTTGCTACTTTAAATACGAGTAGTTCTGGCAGGAGCTAAAACTCAACTTGCTGCGAGACGATAAGAACAAATGTAATCACTCGTTTCATTCTTCCATAAAATAGGAATATTCACAAACAATTTTAGTGCTGTACTTATTTTGTTAACAAGTTCCGATTGAAGAAAGAATGCACAATAAATTCCATTTTTTTTACCGAAAAAAATTAAAACATTGTTTTTTAATCACCTCGTCACACACCATGAAACTATCAGATGAAAAGGGTTTAGAAATACTGCAGCAAACAGGAAGTTGAAAAAAAATCTAAACAAAGGACGTGCCACGTTAAGCATACATAACTAAGGTTTGTCAGTTTACGAATTTTATGATGCACTTTGGCTTATTGCATAATGCCATTTTACAGCTGAAAATGCTCGCAATACAGACCTGTGTTTGCTTGCTGGCTATGTATATTTTCCTTTTCAGTATTCTCGTAAGACAAAGATTTTATGGAGAATACTAGAGTTTATTACCCTCGTCAAACGTTTATTATATTTCTGCTCTCGATTCTAGTGCTCTTTTTCGTAATTGTCAATTGCATTAACTTTTCTGTCTTAGAGACAATATCAAACTAGCCTGTCTTCAATTAAACATATATTTTCCTTTATTTACTTGCCACAGCTACTGCAAGGGTCCTTGGATTGCACTAAATTATCTCTGGTGATATCGCAACCTATAAAATCAAAAATTAATGCATAGCGCACCTACTGAGTTCTTTTGCGTCTGTGCCTGCATCAGTTCCAAGACGGTCATGGATCCCATCTCTATACAAGAAACTGATCAAGGTACTATCCAACTAATCCAGGAAGCATCTTTTTTGGGTCATCCTGAACAAAGAAAGATGCTTACGAAATCTGTAAATTAAGTGATAATACTGTTTTTTTTTAACTTTTTTTTCAGATATAATTATATATTATCACCTTGAAAATTACTTCCTTCTAGCCTCACAGCGCTGGAGACGGTTCTTCCACTCCTCATAGCAGTGAATATGCCGTTTTTGACACAGAAATAATATAAAAAATTTTAAAGTTGTCAACATGACTAAGTGCTCTTAAAAAATTCGTTAACAAAATCTCAAACAAGCGCGTTTTTGATTAACAGTTAAGAAACAAAGGATTACAGAAAGTCCTTGATACGTTTATTAATCGAATACTTTGAAATATTGATACGAATAAAACTCTCATTTTTTCATATTGCAACATGGCCTAATGTGCACTTTTACAAATATCGCTCATATCTTGAAAACCCTCAATTTTTAGGGAAAAGTTCATATTAACCTTTTTCTTGTTTAGAACGAGCCAAAACATCTAAAAAACCGTCCGACAAAGAACAATTTTTGAAATCTGCTTAAAAACATTGGTCAAACAACTTTTAGCGCAATTTTGGGCCTGGCAACAGACATTCGTTATAAGGGGTTCGTTTTGAATAAGAATATTTTTTTGACTGGATGCGAAGATACTTCCTGGACTAAAGACACTGGCCCTTCTAAACTCCCTACTAATGTTAATTGGCAAACTAAAATGTATGCCTCATTTAGAATGATGAGACATTCGATTATTTCATGATATTTGGACGACTGGTCTGATGTTGGACCTTTCATAGCCTTCTTGTCTCATTTGTTACAGATATCCGCCTTCCAGCATAGTACCTCAAAGTACGTCATCGTTACGTTCCCAGCTAGTACCCGATCAGACTTCACCTACAGGATGAAAGTAGCCCATGGTGACAAGTTTGATGTAAAAGTATCTACGAACTTTCCTGGATCCAAGCCGACTGACACAATGACGTTCAAGGTACCTGGATTTCTACAACCGTACAACGTTAAAATTTCTGCCAATGAAGAAAATGGATCTTTCATGATATACTGGCAAGAGCCCTATTTACCCTACTATGTCGATAGAATATTCTATGAGGTAAGCATGCTTGTAGGCATAATAATGTGTAATTCTTAACAGCAGCGGTTCCGAATCAGTAGTTCCCATGTAACATAAGTTTGAAAGGAAGAATGTGTACCACTTGGATCACACCTAGATCAAAGAGTACATCCAGCAATCTTGTCAAGAATCGGGTACGTCTGGTTTGGTACGATTCCGTCACTGTTACCGTAACATATTCCAACGATACATGAACATGTGAGCTGTGTCTTTCAGAACCATTTTGCTTGAATTATCATGAGGTAATCCTTAGTATTATTTAATATAACATGTAACTAATAAGAGAAAGCACATTTTTCGTAAATCAAAAGTTTTCTGATAGTATCTTTAAGATTTAGCCGGGTAGGGAAACTTTGCCTCTTACTGCTCTAAAAAGTATTGGGAGTCCCATATTTATACCATATTTTCTCTCGAAGCTGCTTTTTGCTTTTTGAAGAATTTTGGGAGTTTATTCGTACATTGAGAAAATAGATTAATTAAACCAATTAGAATTATAATTAGGTCAATTAGAAAATTTAATTAACTATGTAACAGCTAACAAGTTTATTTGGTCTAAACTGATTTCTGAAACAGTTTACTTGAATCTCTGAAACTCAGTCGTTCAATTAAATTTAATAAACCGTTTAGATACTTAGATTGAGTACACCAATATATTTCAAATTAATGCGCGATTAAAATGAGTTTACCTGTTCCAAGTAAAACAAACTATTTATATTTATTAAATCTGTTCAATTAGTTCAGGTGACAGTATTTTTTTTAGATGGTATTTGATATATAAAAGGACAAATTGCATTTTACTGAATGATGTTATGACTGTGCTCTAACAAGTTTCAAAAATAAAAAAAATTTAAACTTGATATTGATACTTGATGTGTTCGAATAAAAACAAAAACTTCCGAATTTCGTAACAAAATTTGATATTTTTAGTTTCATTGATTGTGAACTTATACATTTATGGAATCAAGTTTTATCAAGTTTTTGTCTGATTTTCTAGAAAGAGGTTATAATATATTACCACTAGCTAGAAGCAATTTTTCGTTTTAAAGGAAGAACAGAAAGGGATACCTGAAGCTGAGTAATGCCACTTGATCATGTGTACAAAAATTGCACTTTCATGTTTAATAATGAAACAATAAACCTGCTTTTAATGCATTTATATACAAATACATATATACAAATGAATTTAACATCACTTTAAATAAACTAGTGTATCTCAAATACTTCAAAGTCTACACCGATAGGAGACTTCACTTCCTAAACACACATTATATACTATTAAAGAAAAGCACATCAAGACTGTATTGAGCACATGCTCAGTGTAAATGCCCTTCTACGACCTTAATATGGCTGCATAAATATTCAGAATTCTTTCCGTACTGTCACGTCAACAGGGGCTCGCCTATAAAGTGTTTCATGAGGAGCGAAACATGTTCTAACCATGGTAATGGAACTTGATCACCATAGTTGATCCACTGCACAGCTACTACATCAATAACGGACATATTCGAATATGAAACCCCTCGCGGAAATCACAAATGAGACTCAGGACCGCTTTTCCGGTACTGCGTCTGTCGCATACTTCCGATCACTCACGAATGCAGGACCGAGTTTAAGTGTTATCAAAATGTTTAATTGTTTAAATTTTATCTTTGTCACATAAACTACATTGCCTAAATTTATTAATAGTTTAATGAAACATGTATGTGTTCGCTATTTTCAAGCAAATTAGTTTATTAGTCATAAATTTCAAATGAACTGATTCCAGAAAATTCTGTTTACCGAACAATTTAGTTACTTAGCATAATTAAAAAAATATATTACTGGTAATGAACGTGTTGTGTATGCAGTTTCGAATGTATATATTTGTACTCCAAGAAATAAAGCACTGAGTGCTCGAAAATACTCTTGAAATTGAAGATGGCCGTAGTTGGTAATTTAAAAAAGTATTTTTCTCTAACTACTACTCGACTTAACCCCCTAAAAACGGAAACGGGTATATATCAAATGTCAGAAGTTAAAATGTCCAATTCAAGAACTGTCTTATGCAACCACAAGTACAGATCACAAAATAGTTGGCTATCTAAAATTCAAGACAATCAAGTATATAACACTTCCTCCCCTACTAGAAGAAAATCTAGCAAATCTAACCAGTCTGGAGGATTTATAGTCCTGCCAGACCTTCGAAGTACAGGAGCACCATCTGGTTGTATCTGCTAAGATTGCAAATCCGATGTAGGTGATAGATTCTCAGTTTGTGGACTCAACCTTGATGTTCCAAGATTTTCCTCCGTATTGTGAGTTGGGGGAACTTGGGTGCTGGCGACAGGCTGTGACACTGTAGATGTGAAGCTGACACTTTGAACTAATGCTGGACTAAGATGCACTAATAAATCATCGCTTTGAATTGCCGGTGTGTTTACACCAACCGACCAGATTTGGTCTGCATGTCTTTTCCATATTCTATCGTCATCCAAAGTAACTAAATAGTGTAATTTTCAAAATAATTTTGAAATTCTACCAGATATTCCCATCTATCTTTATGTATGCATTCACGGCATGCCACTTTTACTCCCAGATGAAATTTTATAACTTGGATTGACCTGATATGTCTACCAATCAAGCATGAAGGACCAACACCAGTGTAGTGTAGGATAAGACGTAGTAGTACCTAGAAATACAACTAACCGACAATATCGATAGTATAGGTAGTCAATATAAGCAATGGTCTTTTATTGACCAATTCATATACAGGGTGTCAGAGAAATAACACTCCAGAGTGACACGGGAGGGAGATTGGCTTCAGATCAATCAGATAAAATCAAAATAACCTTAGTGAAAGTTTTCTATTCTTCGAGATATTGCCTCTCTCAAGTTTTTTCAAGAAATCTGTACTTTTTGCTTATTTTGTGCCTGTTATGGCTATAAAGAACTTCAAACATATATTTTCTTCCTCGGCTACCATTAATAGTTGGATGACACAACCAAGTATTCATTTCATTGAAAACTAGCACGGTATGCTAATAAAACTAAATCATTAAATTTTGTTCCATTGCGTAAAGTTTTACTAAAGTTTGACTAATTACTGTGAAAAAAAAAGGTTCCAAACTGAATCAGCAAAATACCTTAAAAACTATCTATTTAATGCTCTTTCAACAATTGTATAACATTTGCAGGTTCTTTTTACTAAACACTGGATAATTCCAAGTTTTGTCAGTGAAGTCGTTTTATTTGCGAAATACTACAACTTTGTGGTTGCTATATAATCGCTTTTCATCTTAGCAAATGTCTAAAACATGTATTCATTTTTACTCTTTTATTCATTGTTGTATGCAGGCATCAAAATAATGAACAGAACATCAGTTTGTATTTTTCTTAAATTAACTAAGTGAAAATTAAATAAACATCTTGCAATATAAATTTTGTCTAAAATAAATTATTATTATCATTATTATTATTATTTTCACAACAGATTTTCAAAATGTCTACCACCGGCTCTTATACACAACCTGCATCTTCTTAAAAATTGTCCTTTTAAACGTCTCAAACTTAAATCAGATATTTCACATTATGCTTGACTTACTCGATGCCGCAGTGATCGACTGATAGAACTGGTTTTCCATAGCCCTTATCTTTTATATCTCCAGTAAAAAAATCCAGAGGGTTCAGGTCTGGGAAGCGTGGGGCCACAAAATTGATCCCAGCCGGCCAATCCATCTTCTAGGGATCTAGGCAATCTTTCATCAAGATACCCCCTTACTGCACTAGCATATTGCGCAGGGCATCCATCATTCTATAACCACATCCTTCTTCTTGCCTCAAGAGGCACATCTTCCAAAAGAATGGGTAGATAATGTTGCAAAAAAATCTAAGTAAATTTCTGCATTGAGAGTTGCCGGGAGATCGAATGGGCCTATCAGTCTGATACATTTTTTTTTCACACTATTTTATCAAACTTTGGTGAAGGTTTTCAAAATGAAGTAATTTTTTTTTCATTTTGGCATACCGTGCTGATTGATCCAGAAGCCAATCTACCTCCCGGGTCACTCTCGCGTGTTATTTCTAGGACATCCTCTATGGAAGAGCAGCTGCATTTGAGATCCGGTTGCCAAGTGCGAAATTTTCCTATGGAGTTTCAGCTATTTGCTTACTTATTCAGAATGGCATTGATTACGTAAGCTCCAAAAGAGTTTTAGTCTACAAGAAACTCCCTGATTCTGTTTCCACATTAGCTTCCTTGCCTATTAAAACATGTGTGTGTCCATGTTGCATGTACAATATATAATACATCGGTGAAGTTATATGAGGTTACAGTACAGCGCATTTCCAGCAGAGACACAGACAAATTCGAGTCATCGGTGCGGTGTCTAGGCCGCAAATAAACAAGACGCAGTCTAGAAAGGAAAGCCCTAGGGACCGAAAGCGATTCTTTGTCTAAATGGAGCAGACACATCCAGCTCCTTAGAGATCACAGTGTGTGCCAAGTTCAGCTTCTACGCGGGGGATTGGAAGTAAACGCAGTGGGGGGTAAATGGGAAAGTCGGACCTATAAGAAGCGCTTTATTGAGATGCATGTAAAAAACTTATATAACCTTAAGGATACTATATGCCAGTGGCGTGCTCCTTAGAAGGTACTGTGTGTACCAAGCAGTATTCCGAGCGTTTGTTGAGTCGTAATAAATTTGTCTCCTAGTCGGTTATAGATTTACAGCAATCAGTAAAACATGTCTCAAAAGAAACCGTAATAGATTTACAAAGAACTGTAATAATCAACTTCAACTTTATACAGTATGCTATATTTTGAGGTATATTTTCAACATAACCCAAAATATATCGCTTTTGTTGATAACTTTAACCTGCAAGCATCCACCTGCCCGTCATTTTAGTCTTATAACACTGACATGTCCAATCAACGGAAGGATATAGATCAAACTTATTATATTACTATAAAGCTTACCCTCATCCGACCACAGACTGCCACGCATGGACAGCTGTTTCGTTTTATTTGGCAAGTCCTCAGTATGGTGTAGACTTGACCTCAGGTAGGACAATGAACGATAGCCAAGCAAATATCCTCTATCTATCGAAATAAGACAGCACAAAGTGCCGTCTGTTACCAGAGTCGACCACTGAGAATTGTTTTCACTTTCGCAGTAGCGGATTCTTGTAACAGATGGCACTTTGTTTTGTTTTATTTCGATAAATCTGCCCTAGTAGTGACTATACCGAGTTGACATAATAGTTGTATAGAAAATAAATGCGAATTTGTGTATAGAGTGACAGAAAATGATCAGCAGAAAACTGTTTACAAGTATGAGTGAAACTGACGCCCACGATATTAGTTGTCAGTCAGTTTCCTACATTGTCTACACGAGCCAGCTCAACCAAGTTCTTTATAAATATTTCCTCCAATTCGGTAACATATTCGATGAAGCTCCGAAAAGCCCCTATCTAGCATCCAAATTGACCATAGGTTATTTTGAAGGTTTGAACTAAAACTACACATCATAATTTTTGTGGTATGGCGTTTTTGACACTGATACACTCATTTTTCGGTAAAATGGCGGAAAGTGAGGAGTCGTCTGAAAATTCGTCGCTTAAAAAGAATGAAAAAAAGAACGCCATGGTGTGCCTACATTGTAAAAAAAAGTTGTGAATGTAGTGAAGTGCAAAAAATGTAATAACTCGTTTCATCTTGCTTGTTTGGAGCAGGCAGCCGAGTTGAAAAATGCCGATTGTATGCATGAACCAAGCAAGGTTAGAAGAGAGAGTGTAAACGTGCTGCTCTGTGAAGATTCAACGGAGTTGGATCTTCTAAGAACGCAAGTGAAAAAACTGCAAAGCAAAAATCGAATCGCAAAAAAACAGTCAACTTTGGAGAAAAAGGTACATTCCCTTGAAGATAAACTTAATTTCCTAAATAAAAAAGTTCTACAATACGAAAATGCCAATCGCCCATCGGACCCAGTGACATCTAACGAGGAACTTCGCAAAATCCATAATGCGGCTGCAAACATCGAATTCGACTTCCGGAAAATCATAGTGCTGAACCAGTTGAGGATATAAGTGGCGTACGGCCTGCGGACTCCCCGGACTGAGAAAGATTAAAACAAATGGATAGATGTTAGAAACCGAAATAAAAATAAAATCTCGGTCAGAATCTCGGTGATAAATCAAGTCGACCTGAACCTTTAAGAGGCTGCGATGTAAATATATGTAGCCTTAAACCAGCATCCAGGGTGTCGTTTTTGTTTTTATCTGTTCTGGCGCCAGAAGTTACCAGCGAAAGCATGAAAATTTTTCTGAAACAAAACAACTTCAATGGATACACCTGCGAAAAAATGAAAACCAAGAAGAAAAAGTACTGCAGCTCATTTCGACTTGTTGTACCTCGTGGTGACATTAATAAATATTTATGTCCGGATCTGTGGTCAAGGGACATCCTAATAAACCATCTTCGGAACCTGCAGCGCCAAAATATGGTAAAGGAAAACCTAAACAGCAGGAAGTAAGGATTCTGCATATAAATGTGAGATCCCTAAGAAGAAAAATAGATGAGTTGGAGGGCTTTCTTGCTGATGAGGATATTGATGTACTGTGCCTGACAGAACATTGGTTGACCAAAGAAGAAATGGAAGTTGTCCATTTGCAGAGATGATGATGAGAGAGTCTTCTGAACGGAAGCACTTCGCAGGTGGAGGAACTGCAATTTTTACCAAAATTAAATTTAATTCATGTGTTATAAGTATTAATCCTGCCTTTTATATAGAGAAGTGTGTTGAGTACTATGTAGTTTATTGTCAGAGCTTAAATGTTTATATTTTAACTATTTACAGATCTCCTTCAGAGAATTTTGACATCTTCTTGGAGTCACTGGAGGGAATATTAACACAATTGAGTATGAATAGGCAAATTATTCTTGCTGGGGATTTCAGTGTAAGTTTCAACACATTAGATGTTAATACAAATAAATTGTGTAATCTTCTCGCCAGCTTTGGCTTAGAAAGTACAACATATGAACTAACCCGTGGGGACTCCTGTCTTAACACTGTTTTCCTTAGTAGTGGGATGGAGCTGTGTGGCTCTCAGGTATGTAATATTGGAATATCAGATCATAAAGGTCAGCTGGTTAAATTTCTTGGTTGTGAAACCACAGGTTTTACTCAAAATAAAACAATTTATAGACCAGTAACACAAAGAGGTTTGTTTACGTTTCACAGTATCACAGGTATCTTGGGATTTCATTGCATACGCTCTTTTTCAAAGAAAACTTATCTGGTCAGATCCGACCAGGGTAATAATATTTCTTGGTTTAATACCGAGCTAAGGGCAATGGGGGAACATTTAAGGTTTTTGAGAGAGCTGAAAGGGCAGTATTATGGTTTTGTGAGTGACCAGTGTTATACAAACTACAAAAATCTATATAAAAATAAACTAAGAAAAGCTAAGATAAATGCTAATGACAACTATGTAAGGAGCTCAAGTAATCCTGTTAAAACCGTGTGGGATATCATTAATAAAAAATGGGTAATAAGTGCACTGGGAGCAGTGACCTGTCACCTGATGACTTTAATAATTGTTTTTGTAGCATAGCAGGTAATATAGTAAATCACATCCCTGATGCCTACAGGGACGATTGCAGAGATACCTTTGTCGAGTCGGGAATCCTTACTGTGCCTTGTTTATATATTTTTGAAAATCTACCGTTTCCTAAAAGAAACTCTAGCTAAGTTACGTCCATGAGCACAATACTAGGCATAAGAAAAATCTAGTACTTCTTTATTGGCGACTGAGAAGGTGTCAAGTATTGGGCGGTAAAATTTTGAAATTTTCTTCCAGATGGCTTAAAATCGCTTCCGTTTAAAGGTTTTAAAGATCAAATCAAGAAAATTCTTATTAGTAACTCATTTTACACGTTTGAAGAGTTTTTAAGACATAAATTTTATCTATAAATCATAATATGTTATGTTAGCGTTATAACGGTATGAGTGCTGGTGTACCTACTTATATTTGTAATTTTTTATGATCATTAGCACTCCCTTTGTTTTAATTCTAATGCAATTCTCATTTTATCTATTGACGTATGTAGACATATTTAATGCGTTGTGACAAGAATAAAGAATTTGAAAAGTTGAATTTGAATTTGACTGAATCATAGATAAACTTTGGATGGATCTCCTTCGTCAATTACACCTCGACCTGTATTGAAAAACGGATTCCAAGTACGCTGAAATAACAATACTTGCCTAAAATCATTAGCAAGGCAACGAAATATCGGATCAGCATTATTTTCTCATTTATTAAAACTAATGCTGTAGGGGCTGATGGAATCTCACTCATTATGATAAAATACATTTTCACTTTGCTCTTAGACCATATTACATTTATAATCAATCACGCAATATCAACATCATGTTTCCCTGATGTTTGGAAGCAGGCTATCATCATACCTATTCCTAAAGTAGCGATTCCCACGTCTGTAACGCAACTTAGACCAGTCAGCTTACTTCCCGCATTTTCGAAGCTTTTGGAACGGGAAATGAAGATACAAATATCTCAGTATATTTTCAGTAATGAAATAGTTCCATCAATGCAGTCTGGATTCAGGGAAAACCATAGTACAACAACTGCTCTAGCCAATGTCACTGATGATGTTATAAGAGGCCTTGACCAAGGAAATATCACTTGTTTAGTTCTGCTGGATTACACAAAAGCTTTTGATATGATAGACCCTGAAAGTCTGCTACTTAAGCTGTCTTACTATGGTTTTACTGATGCTGCAGTCAATTTGATAAGCTGCTATTTGTCAAATAGAAATCAAAAGGTCTTAACAGCTTCGAAAATGTCACAGTCAACTGCTATAAGTTTTGGTGTTCCACAAGGCTCCATACTGGGACCTTTACTTTTATCTCTATATATATCGGATTTCCATCAATATGTCCATAATTGCACAATCCATCACTATGCTGATGACACTCAAATTTATTTTAGTTTCCAACACAAAGATTTTAAAATTGCAGAAGCATTGCTCAACGAAGACTTAACAAGGCTAGTAGACATCTCGTGCTCGCATAACCTAAAAATTAATCCATCTAAATCTTCAGTTATGGTTTTCGGCTCAAAAAACAAAAGAACATTGATCGAAACGGAAATTAACCTTAAAATCTATGATTGCCGGCTTCCTATAACGAATGAGTGTAAAAACCTGGGACTCTGGATTGACACAGAACTAACATACAAAAAACACGTAAATTCGTTATGTAGTGCATCATACTGCATTTTGAAACAGTTTTATCCACATAGGCAAATAATATCTACTTCAGTAAAGCTGAAACTGTGTGAAACATTAATTATATCAAAAATCAGTTATTGTGACAGTATATATGGCGCAGCTCTATCATATAGTGAACAAAGCAAATTACAGCGTATTCAGAATTCGTGCATCAGATTTTCTTGCGGAATACGAAAGTTTGATCATATTTCTCATAAATTTAAGGAACTTGGTATTCTGCAGATTAAAGGCATGCAAAAGCTTCACTTATTGACACTCACACATAAGGTTTTAGCTACCAAATAACCACAATATTTGCATAATAAGTTAACACGATGTAGTGACATAAATCAACTGAATACAAGGAATAGGAATATGTTAGTGATACCCTTACATTCTAAGGCTGTCTACAAAACATCATTCAGCTACAATGCTATTAAATTATACAATGATCTGCCTGTTACATTCCAAAACTATACGTTATTTAATTTTAAAAAGAGGCTTAAACTAAAACTACAAGTCGAGGTCTGATGATGAGTACAAAATGCTAGAAATATGGACTATTCTTGTAATTGTTCTGTGTTGTTAATTATTTAGTAATTATTGAGAATTATGGATACATTTTTGTTGGTAGAACGTTTTATTATATATATATATATATATTTTTTGTTAAGGTTAAGGTTAAGTTGAAAAACGCTAATTTTAGCGACACTTCGCCTTTTTTCTACTTTTACTTAGGTACGAAATAAAGCCCATTTATTATTATTATTATTATTAATTTGTATCCAGGCACACGACACCAACTTATCATAGTTAATCGCCCTGTAAACATTCAGCATCCACACGACCCACTTCCGACGAATTCCGGCCATCGACTACCTAGGTAGTTATAGAACAGAGTATTGAGTGGTTTTTGCATAAACCCATTGAAAAAGACTACTTTTAGTGAGTCTGTATGTTGCCAGACCTAAAATTGCATCAAAAATTGTTTTCTTTTTTATTAAGTTATGCAAAAGACCCTAATCAGAACATGTTTCCTAGCAGAAGCGAATATACTTCCTGGTCTATTACCACACGTAATGAATGGGTGATGGCATCCAAATGACAGGTTGCATTTCAGTCACCATAGGTATCATCCCAGCCTCCGCAACAAAACTTTTTTTTTGATGGAGTGGCTCTTCTTCTGGTAACTCTGTATGTTTTGGATCTAGCCCAACCTCCTACCGACAGTACTGGCCTCCTAGCAACGTGGTAACCCAGCACTAGGTTGCAGACACGAGTGTACGCATCACCATTCTGTTACACCTCAGAACTTAGCAGACAGTCGTGCGCCCGATGAGTTGCCCGGTACGCGTACTCGTATATCGAAAACATATCTATCATTCAAATTTTAAGGACAAATGTACGGAGAAATATACGATGTACAAAATTGACTAATAGGTGCATAGATAGGGATGCAACGATATATCGGAAAATCGATAAAGATCGATATATCGACAACAAAAAATATCGATATCTATCGATATCGAAAAATTCGATATATCGCAACGCTACGCAGCGTAGGGAGGTTGAAAAGGTACAAATTGCTTGCACCAGAAAATTGAAATATTCCTCCAATCCCCTACATCCACTCAATTCAATTTTCAACCCCTGCAGCAATGTTTCTGGGAATGTTCGGGGACCTCTGAAACGTCAAAGGTCTTAGCGTTCTATTTTTTTTTTGTTTTTTGATTTTTTGACCATCGCCACTTGCCCGATTTCCAAAAACTACAAAAACTATTCGTCCTTGTCATGTTAGTAACCTTATGTGAAAAATCCATCAAAATCCGAGTGGTTCTTCAAAGTTATAGACGGGCCAAGCATTAGCGGGAGGAGACCGACGGAAATGAATTAATTTTCCTTTTGGTTATCTATGACATCCAAAAAACATGATACCTCATTTTCCAAAATTTTTCGCGATTTAGTCAGCAATTATAATGTAAATTGCATTTTCTGTGAAATCTGTGGAATGACGAAGTACCACAACAAAAAACGCCTCCGATAATTATTTAAATATTACAGCGAGTAATGAATCACAATACGTCTTGCACGCATCAAGCAAAAACAAAAGTTTGTACTGATTTTAGGTTCAAGTTTCAAATGGCAGCCTCTTAAAGCGATGCTCCTGACTACGTGGTCTATGCCTCTTTCAGGATGTTTTGACAATTGAGTAGTCCTCCAAACTACAGCATGTTCCAGAACATCAATTTTTGTGATTGCGATCTGAATTATTCCTTTATGAAGATATAAATACCGATGAAAAACTTAACGGAAGATGTTTTCTTAAATAACTTGGACCCAAACATCTGAAGCCCTAAAGGGTGAATGTATTGACAATAGATAATATGTCGTTGTTCAATAATAACGCAACTTTGAACATTTTGTGCTAACTTGTCACATTTTTATGCGTTCCATGGTCATTTGAATGCTTACCCATATATTTTGTGATGCCATGCATAAGGTTCTTAAAGAATCCCAGCCTCCCTCCATTTTAATAAATCGAAAGTTGCTTATTGACTACTTGATATGTTTCAGGTTCGTGTGTACAAAGGATCAAATGTCACTGCAGCTGCAGCTGAAAACTATTACGTCATCAGGCCCGTTATGGTGTACAAAGGCGAAGGCATCGAGTACACGTTTCGCGTTAGAGCAGTTTCCTACGACAGACAATTCTGGTCGCCTCTTACCGATTCTATCGTCGCGAACATCTATGGGGAAATACGACTGCTTGAAGAAGATAAGCGTAAATGATTGCCATTTATTTTATATCGTCAGCTTTGATTTTTAGTAATACACTATTTTTACACTTTGCTTTTGATTACTCGTACGTATCAACAAAATATGATGTAGTCCTATATCGTTCCATTAGCCAGTAGAGAAAGTCACTGGCCTCCCCAAAGAACGCGGTAGGCCCCTGATATTTCTAAATTTAGGATGACTTCTGTATAGTAAAGGGTGTCTCATAAATATTTTCTTATTTTATGCCATAAATAAAAATACTTAGAATATTTTTACAAAGATAAATTTATTACCAAACGAAAGCCTAAACATTAATTTTATTTATGGAAAAGAGTACCGAATAAATGAGCACCGTTCATGTTTTCACACTCTCTTAATCTCGAACTGAAGTTTTCGATCACTCTCCGAAGCATTGCTCGAGGAATGGCGTTTATTTCATCTGTTATTTTTTGCTTTAACTCTCTCAAATCTTGTGGCGGTGGGGTGTATACCTTACTCTTCAGGTATTCCCATAAGAGAAAATCTGCTGGTGTCAAATCGGGACTTCTCGGTGGCCAGTTAATGTCTCCTCTGCGACTGATGACCCTCTCTGGGAATAACTGATGAAGAGCATCCAAGGATTCATTCGTGACATGAGAAGTCGCTCCATCTTGCTGGAAAAACGTGTTTCTATTGTAGCCACCATGGTTCTGTATAGCTGGAGTTAAAAAAGTCCTAATCATGTGGCAGTAGCGCTCAGATGTTACAGTTTGAGCTTGGCCACGATTGTCTTCAAAAAAATACGGGCCAATGATTCCTTGCCCTGACATAGCAGCCCAGACGATAACTTTAGGCGAGTGTAATGGCGTCTCATGAAGATTTTGCGGGTTCTGCTCGGCCCAATATCGGCAGTTTTGTTTATTAACATGCCCGTTAATGTGAAAATTCGATTCATCAGAAAACCATATGTTGTTGTAATCGTTAAAATGCTCTCTCATTGTTCTACAGAACTCTAATCGATTAGCGGGATCTTGTGGTTTTAATTGTTGTGTAACAACAATCTTGTATGGGTGAAAATGCAAATCCTTGCGAATAATGCGATGAACAGTTGACTTATGCAAAGTTAGAGACGCTCCACGCAGTCTTAATGATTGCCGGGGATCCTCGTTAACGGACTGGCGCACACGTTCAATATTTTCGTTCGATCTTGCTGACCTTGGCCGTCCAGGCGGTTTACTAATACACGTGTTTCCAGTGCTCTCGAACTTTATTACCCAATATTTAATTAAATTTGCGCTCATTCTTGCTATGTTATAATGATTTCTGTACAAACGACGTACAAGCACATAAGAATCCTTGTTTTTATAGAACTCGCGAACACAAAAAGCACGTTGCGGCCCTGTAAAACGCTCCATTGCAACTAAAATTTAACAATGTTGCCAAACGTTTGTCAACTGTCTCGTTTCTCCGGAGCATGCGTATTCCGCCAGAGGACTGATCTAAAAACGAAAATATTTCTGAGACACCCTTTACTTTGCCTTTTTACCTTTCTTGGAGTATGCCTCCCTCGAATAATCTCCCTCGGGGATAGCTTGCTCACCCCTATACGAGGTTGTATTTTACTAAGCAAGTATGCATTACGACTTTTTTGCTGTCCAAGAGGTTTAAATACTTTGAACTATCAGAACTCACCGGGTCGTTTCTTTGATCTCAGGAGGCGTCTACACGGTTGTCCACAAAAAGCTGGCTTTCCCTGAAAAAAATGAGCAGTACTATAAAAAAAAAAATGAATGCATATGAACACCAGTTTGCTTTTACATTTATGTGACTACCAACAGTAAACTAGCCATAGTGATTTGTAAATTACGTCCATCTATCAGGACGTACATGTAATATCCAAACAACCGGCAAATCAACGTATAAATCCGGGTTATGAATTAGTTAAGCGGAAAAGCGATTTAAATAAGGTGCTTTGCGGTAAATTTCAAATTTCAATTTGAATTCTGGTACGCCAGCATCGGCGATATTTCATTTAGCTCGTATATAAAGGCCAGCAGCACTAGCTTCAGCTACAGAGATGAAAGAAGAGTGGAAAAGGAGCGATCGCCTTCAAGCACCATAAATGAAATCATATGATTATCACCAAAGTTACATATTGCTTTTAGAGTATCGTTTCATTTTCATACAATAAGGTAGTGTACCTTTTCAGTGCAGTCGATGTGTTCGTACTTATGTAATTGGATATGTTAAAAATAATTGATTTTCATTTTATTCGAATATTTTCTTTGTAACCGATTTCCTTGATGAGAATAATCGTTTTTTAGTGAATCGGTTATATCATTTACAAGTTTTAATCGATTTTTCTACACAGCGCGATTGATGAAAAATAGCGGGCCACTGTGTATTTCTTACCACACGCTGTCAGCAGTCGATCAGGCTTTCTTAGAAAAGCGTTAACAAAAAAATGTATCACAAAGGAATTAAATGGATCAAGTCAATCAAATAAATCAATATAGTTTAGTCTCCCACTCATTTGACAACGTTCTGATCTAGCTGCAATAATTCTGCAAAGTCGCGGGTATTCCATATTTACTTCGAGCCCCAATACGCACCGCTGCGAACATTGTTAGCTAACCAGCGTTCACTAACATTTATCATTATCATTTTATAAGCGAAATATTGGTTGGTTAATCCCATGGGCTTCGAAGACCCTGGATGATAGCTATGCATCCCTTACATTCGACACATGTATTACAGGATCGCAACATCGCCAGAGGCAGCGCCCAGTTCGCGACAGGCTTAACTTCTATAGTGGTTGCAGTCGACTTGAGTATTGACAAGATGCCAATATATTTATATATATATAAATAAAGATAAGCAGTCTTGCGGAAGCTTTAGTGAAGAACAAAGGACAATTGTAGGCATTTCCGCAATGAAGCCAATAAGCAAGAACGTACGTCGCTAGGGTTACCAATCCTATTTCACCTCCTACTTATTGCGGAGATGCCTACGATGGTATTTTGTTTTTCACACTACAGAATAGCTGACATCGCGGAACACTGGTTTATATTGCCTTATAATAATAATAATAATAATGGGTCTTTATTAAGGGATACATTACATTCATATAATGCTCATTAAAAGGGGGAGTCTAGAAATCATCCACTCTACTCAACCTTATAGATTATATTTATTACTTATTATTTATTTCTATTTTGCAAGAAAATATAGATGCAGACATATAACCCTAAATTGTTTGTCAATTACCCTCTACCGTCCGGTCTTTCAATTTGTTCTGAGTCAAGGACATCAAACGACACTCTCACCGTCGCCCATGGGCTCCACCCTAACTGAAGTTCTATGCCGGGTATTTCAAATTCGACCCTCACCATTGGGACCTCGGAAGCGGTAGGAGATCTGGGGCAAATTTGCGAAGTAACAAACAAAATGGTGCTTAGGATGTTTGAAAATTCGACGTACTTCCGGAGAGAGACGGAAAAAACTTAATTTTCCCAAAATCGTTAACATTTTTTTCCTGACTTTATTTGTAGCATCGTTTCAAAATAAATTGCACATTAACATTGTCACTTTTTTTCCTTTACAAGATAGCGTAATTAGAATTTCAATCTGACGTGTCGCCTCTTGTCCTACAGCACCAACTTTATTTTTTCTTATGGGCGTCATATTTCATTTTTGCACAGGTTAATAGAGTCTTCAATTCTGATTCCAAAAATGTATACATATGTCATACATTGGCATTGTCAAACCTTGGGAAACAACAGAATTTCCTAAGTAGGCCTCGAAATTATCAGACAGGGCACGTGGCCGCAGTAGTAGACTCTTCGGTCTCCTGATCAGTCGCCGTGCGCTGTGCGGGTTCGAATCCCGTCCGAAGGGAAATTTGGCTATGGATGTTGTGATTGTCCGTAGGTGGTAGACGGTCTCTGATTGTCGAACGCAGAGGTACCACCCGGCGGATCTCGTAGGCCGGGCCAGCATGTGTGCATGTTGCATGCACACATGTTTCCTCGCCAGAGTCCGTGTGGCGTTCCCCCCCTCCCCTGTATCCCCCTATATTCCCACGTTACCATTGGGGTTTAGGCCTTAGACCTTCGTGGTAGTTGGAATACAAAACAGACAGTCAATTGTTTCGTATACCAGGTTTACCGTAAATCATTTTTTATTATTGCTGACTTAACTCAAGATGGGATCTCAAAGTAAATGACTTGTTGTCGCGTCACTTTTCCCTCTTTACAAGATGGCGTAGTCAAGTTTTCAAATTTTGGATTCGAGGTTTCTTCTTTCAAGTTCTTAAGAAACAAACTTCTTAAGAAACAAAATCTAATGATGGTAATAACAAAAATAATCATAAATAAGCAGATGTAAATCATAGTAGAGGTTCAAACCTTGTCCGTTATTATGTAGGCAATTCGTGAGTCACCTATACATTTTCCACTGCTCGGATTGTTTCCCTTCTCAGTCTTCAAAAATCTGAATTTTCAATTTGAGGTCTGGTCTGGTATACGAAACAAATCAATATAGTTTCAAAGACTACCTAGACCTAGAAGATTCTAATTTTTTTAAATAAATAAGGTTTACAATGTCAATGTATGACATATTATACATTTTTCGAATAGGAATTATGAACTCTACCTGTGTAAAAATCCAATATTATGACATCTATAAGAAAAGATAAAGTTGATGCTGCAGGATAAGCGACGGAACGTCATATTGAAATTCTAATTATGCCATCTTGTAAAGGAGAAGAAGTTGCAATGTTAATGTACTATTTATTTTGAAATCTCACTTCAAATAAGGCCAGGAAAAAACGATTTTGGGAAAATTCGTTTCTTCCGTCTCTCTCCGGCATTTTGTTATTTACCTAAATACGTAAATTTGCTTATATTTAAGCATCTCTTACTGTTTCCGAGATCCCAATGGTGCGGATCGAATTTGGAACACCCGGTATACGCCACTGTGAACGAAATTCTGTGCACATTGTACGAGAAGTTTGACATTTCTGTCGCCCGGGTTTAACGTGATACTGGTCTATCTAGCAGTCACAATGCAGACGTTGAAGCCAGACGCGGCCAAGCGTCTGGACGAGTAAACGAAAGCACACCTCCCACATTTCCAATTTTTCGATGCGATGCGATAATTCTACGCTTATTTCAAATGTGTGCTTTTCCGCTTTTTGGACCCGGAGTGATGATGCGACATGAGTTATCTATTGTATTTCTTTCACACTATCTCGCTACACCGACAAATATGAAAGGTACCTAATTTACCAGCTTAGTGCCTTGATACAGGAGATTAGTCGTGAAACGCTCAGGACACATTCCATATTTAATAGGAAGGCATAGAAAAAACATCCTGCAACCTACATGTTACGCTTTGCACTGTGAATAATAAATGAGCTTCCTGTTAGAGACAGGATGCAATTACACTTTCATGTATTTCTACCTGCTCTATATTTTAATAGCGATTCAGCGGTTGGTTTGTGTATGTGGTAGTGCTGCTTGAATTTATTCTAAAATTTCCACTGCCTCAACATTCATGCTCATGGTAGGTGAGCACAGACATTTGGTAAGAAGATATTAAAGTTGGTAGAGCTAATAAGAGAAATTAGCTCGCAGCATAGCTTTACAGTATGTTTTCGACAGACATCTTTGTGCCTCTATGGTAAAAATACGTTAATCAATCGTGACCATAATAACTTAGACTTTTCAAGACAGGTAAGTGAGATGTTATATGAGTCGTAAAGACATCGCAATTTTAACGTCTCTCACCAATAAACCATGAGGAAAATCAGAGGTTTATGGCATTTCTCGTTATAACACCCACAAACCTTATGGGGAATGATTATCGGATATTTTTTCAGACATATTAGTATGTTGTAGATTTCAACATATACAACAAAGGAATTCATGGATTCAATGTTCTTCCACGAGTATTTTCCTAGATATAAGTCCATCCGAGTTGGAGAATCGGTACCCTATGTCAAGCTATTATGGGTTCGCTAAACCATACGTAATAACTGTTTAAAATTTAGCCGTGTTCTTATTATCATCCTTATCTTGCAATACTGCACATCTATAGGGTGGTCCAAGCTTGCATGGGTGGAGTATTGACTGGAGACACAAACTTTTATCTACATATACGTCTATACGTATTTCTGAGCTACATATTAGTATAAATGATTATGAATTTTGTCTAAAAGATAAAATTTCAATTTATGGCAGCCAATACCTCATTCCTAACAAAATAAGTAGTACTGAATTTTCGGTAACAATATATCCAAATGTCCTCAGTTCCTACGAATAAGTCATACTGCTATTTCTAAGCTGATTTAGATACCTGGTCAAGTGTGTTCATGGGGCGAACTTTTTTCACTCAATCTATTAAGGTGCTAGAGATACGGGTTGAGACACCTTCATATATTTTTTAGAGAAATGACATATAAATCCGAACACCCAGTTTAAATGGTTTAATTTTAATAAAATTTTGTATAATTACTTATCGAAGCATAATAAGTAAATGATAAAAATTTCAAAATGATTGCACTGCTTTAAAGCCCTTTGACCTTTAATAATGTGTGGATGCACCCTGATGTGCTACGCATTCTCCAACGCGTCTAGGCATGCTTCTGATCAGGTGGTCAATGTCCTCCTGTGGTATCTCATTCCAGGCAACCACCAACTCCTCTCGAAGTGCTTCTAGAGTCTGAGGAGGACGTTGCAAATTGAGCAATCTCCTACCCATCATATCCCACACGTGCTCAATTGGGGATAAGTCGGGAGATCTTGGTGGCCATGGTAACAATGTGACATCATTATGTTGAAAGAAGTCTATTGTGACTCTTGCAACATGTGGTCGGGCATTATCTTGTAGGAAAGTTGGATCTGCCAGGGTGTCAAGATAGGGTAAAAGATGGGGTTCTAGAACTCCGTGGATATAACGCTGCGCGTTCATGTTACCTCTGATGAAGATTAAAGGTGACCTGGAACCATAAGCTATAGCACCCCAAACCATAACTCCAACAGTGTGATGAACATGTCTTTCAACAAAAAACTGTGGATTTCTCCTTTCACCACGTCCTTATCGTATCGAGAATGTGGACCAATCTACCTGAAGGAGCTTTTTCCAGTTCTACTAACCTTAGGCAGTTAAAAGTTTGGAATAACAACTTTCCTGCTATTCAGGCTTCTGTTTACGCGGCTGCTTCGGTATATAACAAACGCTTGAAGGTGAAAAATATATAGGGAGTTGGATTTGAAATGTTTGAGAAAAAGTATGATTTGCGTTTTTGACTACCCTGTATAAACTAGAGTGAGAGTTGAGAAAACTACTGAGCAAGGTAAGGTATAAGGTGCATAAGTTATTTTTTTCTTGATGAAAACTTCAGCTAAAATCTTTCAAAATACCGGGCTAGCGGTTTGCCCGATTTAGAAGTTTCCTAAACAAAACCCGTTATAGTTCAGTAGCTAATTACCAAAACCTCATAGTATTCTATATCAGTATTCTTCTTTTGCACTGATTCGTGCAAATATGCGTCAAAATTTGCAGCGTTCTATTTAAAAAGTTACTTCTTTGATTTTTGGTTGAAATTGGGACACCCTGCATAATTATGGATATTTTATAATGTGCCCCCAAATTTCTTGTATAATAAGCCATTTTCGTCAAAAAGATTTTACACAAGAGCAACCTTCCATCCTCCACCCTGTATATAATCAAGAAATATAAAAATTGAAATAACGGTGAGCACTTTTTTTCCATCTAATAACTAGCGCAGAATTTCACTAAAAGATATTAACTTTGCAGGTATTATACAAATTATAACTGAAGAACAACGAAACTATGAGGTTGCGGAACAGCGAACATAAGGAAACAAAAAGTTGGTCGAGTATTGTTTCAGAAACTTACAAAGACTTCGCTGAAAACACCAGCATACATGGCTTGAAATATACAGTCAAGAATGAGATTGGAAGTTGTGAGAAGTAGGTATTGCTGCATTGTTTCATTTTATAATATACTGTTGGTATGTAGATAAACCGTATTTCCGAGGTAATTTGTTTATCGTCTCGATTTTTTACCTACTGGGTAGGTTGAGATGTAGAAGAAGTATTACCGACAGGTGAATTTTTTAAGTCGTGCGAAGGCTATATCTAAATCTTCACGCTCCAGAAGTAGGAACTTTTGAAATAGTAAAGCTGTATCCATTGAAAAGTTGCTTGAAGTAAGCAAAATAGCTGGAGTATTAAAAAATGTCTAATGCGACATATTTTCACTTGAAGTGAGCATAAAAGAAGGTTAATAGTAGTCGTGCCATAAGTTCTGTCCCATGATAATCTCATGATAAAAATGAAACAAGATAACATATATTTATATGAAAGATATTATTTATTCGACAACATTTTTAGAATTCATAATCAAACAGTTTTATTCAAAATGTCCCCCCTTGGCCTTCACACACTGCTTCAATCTCGCGGGCCACTCATCTATCACTGCACGCACAGCTTCCAAAGGAATAGCTGCCGCTGATCGGATCAAATCCGCTTTCAGGGACTCGATATTACGGTGGGCTTTGGAGCAGGCCAACTGCTCTAGCAGGTCCCACAACTTGTAGTCTAAAGGATTGAGGTCCGGACTCCCTGACGGCCAATCTTCCGCAGCAATGAACTCTGGCACATTGCTTTCCAGCCAGCGCTGCGTACTCTTAGCCTTGTGAGCGGGGGCGGAATCCTGCTGGTAGACCCAGTGTTGGTTGGCAAACAATGTACCACTTAAAGGCTTGACGATAGGATCCAGTATGTCGCTCTGATAGTTTGCCGCTTTTGTTTTCACGCCCTGTTTACAGAAATGGAGCTGAGTGACCCCTTCGTAGGACACCCCCCACCAAACCATGACTGACGCAGGGTGGTGGCCTCTCTCAACTCTCGGAATGATCTCCGAAGCTTCCTGTGAACTCCTTGCATACACTTTGTCATTTTGTCGGTTGAATTTTTCTTCTATGGTGAAGATTTTCTCATCCGTGAACAAAATCTTTCGGAATCCCCCAGCTGCGTACCTCTCCAAGAGCTTCTTGGATCTTGTCGCCCTGATGTGTCGCAAGGTGGCCGTAAGTCGCTGGCCCGTACGTCTCCGGTAAGCCCCTAGCCCTAGGTCTTGTTTAATGATGCGCGACATCGTCCGGACAGGAATCTTCATTTCCCTGGATAGGATCTTCTGCTTCCGGAGTGGATTCCTTTGAATCCTGGCTTTTACGGCTTTGATGGCTGCTGGAGTCCTTACTTGACGAGGTCTTCCGCTTCTTGGCCTGTCATCAACAGAGGACGTCTCATTGTACCGCTGAATGGTCCTAGACACAAATTTACGCGATATTTGAAGGCCGCGTAAGAGTTCAAAAATCTGACTAGCACTGTGATTACACTTATGTAAAGCTATCACTGCAATACGGTTCTCTGCCTTGCCCCACTCCATCGTTATGCTTCGAGAGATCAATACAAACTGAGGTATATGTAATTACCCGAAAAGCGCTTAATCAACTGACACCACAATGTAAACAATCGGACAAGTATTAACAGGTCTACACTTGTTTGAAAACGAGGGACAAAACTTATGGCATGACTACGAATCTCCTAAGATAATAAAAAGTCGGATTTCACCAAATGAGGCTTAATCCCAGTTTATATGATTGTGATCTCCGTTGACAAAATGTGAACCAACATCAGGGGGGGGACAGAGGGGCCCTCCTGGGAATTCGACCGCACGTTAAAATTTGCATATGTAGCATGATTTTGTGTAAGTACAGTTTTGGGGGTTCTCAAGATTTGGCTCTCTCTAATAAAATTTTTGGGACAGGTACATTTTCACAAAAAGCTATCTCTCGTTGATGATCGGCTTCCCTTTCAAAAATTCCTCCGGGCGCTCATGGTATTCAAAATAATTAATTAACCAGAGCGCCAGTAATTGTTGATCTACTATATAAGGTTATGTAGAAATTCGCTGACATTGACGGAATCATGAGTAAATACTGATTGTCATTTACCTGAGGGTAATTTATTCGTCTCAAATTTGCAGAAGCTAATTTGCATGTCTCAAGTTTGGAAATTGGGACGCTTAGGAGATGGAGGGTACCGGCAGAGTTATTACATTAAAAAACTGTATAATGTTAACAAAAAATTGGTAAAATGTCAACTTGTGCACTAGATAGACGGTAGTTGATTCCGCGACCCCTACAAGTGAACATGAAGAGAATGTCAGCTAGCTCAAAGGTGCATTTTATAGGAAAGTCTAGAAAATGTAAAAAAAGCCACATCTTGCCATACAAAATCGACACTTTAAGTTACGTAATACGGGTGCGGGTATTTATTAAGGCTTCAGATGTAGGGTTGCATAGATATGTCGATACACGTCGAAAGAACGTAAAAAACGTTGCGGATATTAGGTATGTAAAAAAAATATAAAACGAAAAAAAAACAATAAAATGTCATCTTGCAGCCTAGGTAGTTTTTAGGGTGCAAATAGGTCATTCCACGTTTGCTCCCCAGGATCGGTGTGAGCGTCCATCTATGGAGGAATGACTCAACTCATTGTTGGTTGCAGAAAGCAAGTACATGTTTTGTGAAGCCGAGTAGTCTGTAGTGTTTATCTCTGAGATGTGAAAGAATGAAAGTTGGTTCGTCTACATGTGTATAAAATCAGTAATGTTTGCTGTGTAAGAAAATTATTACTAAATATGCTCCCAATGAAGTATATCTGTTAGCTGTGTCCGAGGGGTTATTTATACGATATCCTTTCTGAAGAAAGGTTAGAAGCTATAAATTACAATTTTTCCCGTTTTTTGTGTTTTCAAAAACTCTGAGGAGCACTACAAGAAGTCGCCACCGCGCCCTTGTTGTATGCATTTAGGCCACATCACAGAAAAGTTAGGCGCTGATTTGTAATTTTTATTGACATCACAAAATAAATTGTAATAACCTTTCCACTTTCATAAATATTTCTGTCTGTAGCATATTTTCTCATCTGTACCGTCACCAATCCGGGATTTTCTTTTCTTATCTCTCTCATTTAAGAAGTTCAGCAAATTTGCATATGTAACATCAACAATTTCTAGTTTTGAATCTCAAGTAAGTGTATTTGAAATAAGAGACGAATAGAAAGCACCTATGCACTGCTGTTTCCTTCTAGCTATAGTATACAACTTACAGCTTATACCACCAATAATGCCATCCTGAAGCAGATTTTACATCACATCACAGCCAAGCTTTAATAACTGAAGCATCATATGGTTTAGGCAACACTAGCTAGCTAGCGCTAGAAAACTTACATAATGTCACAACAAAACAATATAAGTCAAGAAAGCCAGCCAAGTATGTCCATTTTCTTAAAGCTGGCTCGAAATTTAAATAAATATGGTTCATTCAAAAACCTGTTGCGTCTCGAAAAAGCAGTCTTTAGAGAAAACGCAGAATAGTGTTTTACAAGCAGTTGCTGAACACTCTAAGATATCATCCATTTAGATAAATTGAGGAAAATGTAGATGTAGCCAAATCCACAGACAAATTTATTTTGCGGAAAAATAGATAGACTTATAAATTAAGGATTTGCCAAGGACTCAAGCCAGGGTATAGCGAACGGTGCTAGTATTTTTGTGACTGGTACACACTAACGTGTGAAGATTTCAAACTCTCTTCAAATATAATATGACCCGATGAGAATATAGTTACTAGTAATGGTATTTTTAATCGCACTCACTACTGGGCTCAAGAAAATCTGCGGACTAAAGACATATCCAGACACCAGGAATGTTTTTGATTTGACATTTGGTGTAGGAACCAAAATATTAGGTCAATCCATTATTAGAACTCATGAACTGCAGAACGGTATCTTCGACTGTTGCAACATGATCTAGAAGGCTGTCTGGATAATTTACCTTTGGGACAGGTTAATAGCTGTTGATTTCAACAAGACAGTGCTCCTGCACATAACTCTAGGCTACTTCGAGAGTATCTTCCTTAGCTATTTCCCGGTAGGTGAATTGGAACCTCCAGTGAAGTGTCCCGGCGAGCTCATTCCCCGGATTTAACTCTTCTTGACCTTTTTTGTTTGAGGTTTTACTAAAACCAAGTTTATCAGCATACTTTTGGAACTCAGCAGCAGTTACGAGAATGTATAATGAAAGCATTTAGTATGACTACATCAGAAATTTTACGCGATGTTTTGAATTCTACTGTTAGATCATATTTATGCTTAGAAAACAATGCCAAACTATTTGAACATCTATTGTGAATAGAATGAAAATAATGTTAAAATGTATTCGTTATTCTGATTATCACTATGTAATATGCATCTATCAGTAATCAAACACATAGTCTTGCGTCAAGCATTTGTTAGCAGAGCCTACTTAAATAAAACAAAAAAGCAAATCTTTTTACAACTAAGACAACAGATGTAACATGTGACAAATTGTTAAATTCGTAGAAAAAAAATCTATCAGATACAGTGTGTACTTTTTTTGGGCCATATTGAAAAATAAAGTTGAGAAATAGTACATCCATTATTTTTTAATTATAACTGTAGCACTATAGTATGTTATATTATTCTGCTTCTCTTAGAAAGATGTATAATAATATGTAATAAATAAATTATGTTTCATTCTATTTAAGAAATACCAGAATGCAGGCAGTTTTTTTAATGTAATGTCCGATCTTTTATTGAAAATACAGGCAAACCCTTTCAAAAGAAAAATATTGATATGACATATAGTAATGTCTTGATGTTTAGTTGTTGAATGATGTACAAAAACGCTCAACTTTGGCAAACTGATAGTTCACCATTTTGTTATAAAGTCTTCTTAAGTAGCACGTAAAACCTCTTTCCAAAAAAAATGCTTCCCCTATCGTGATTAGTAAGCTTCGCCCAAATAAAAACGCATATTATTGTTATTATTATTTTCCTAAAATGGAACAGTATCTCTGCCTATCGTCAGGCGTTGCGTGATACAAACTGGGTGCATAAGTGGGCCCTAGGATGCTCTATAGGCGAAGCCAGACCACTCTTAAGCCATTACGTAAATACATCAGGCGGCAGACGATTTTTGTGGACTTGTAATTTTGAGGTGGCTTCGCGTGGAAAAACTATTGGGGTTTCTGGAGCCTTGTACCAGCACACCAACAGGAAAATTGTACTGCGCCACCAGTTAATCGGCTTTCAACGTTCATTTCTGAAAGCGTGAATGTATAGGGGAGATTCCGTTGTGTACAATGAAAATAATGATTATTTTCCTTCCGCTTCGATGAGTCCAAAGCTAGAAATATTTTTCGCAGGGCCATTCTTCACGTATAATCAATAAAGCTTGAGAGGATAAAAGCCTCATAAATATCATATACTGCATATTATATTTCTCCTCAAAATTATTATTTTAAGAAATCATGCGCGAAAGCAGGCTAAAAACAGTGTTACTAGCATGACGAGTACGTAAATTGCGTATGCCCCTTTCAGAGTACACTTGATCATCCTTAAACCATAGGTACTTCACAAAACGTCGTCGGATTCTCTCAAAGTTACTAAAATGTATATGATAGACCAGGTACTAGATAATAGTATTCTAAAATAGATCTGACAGTGAATAGTAAAACTAATTTGCTAGTGTTATTGAAGAGTATAATACTGTTTCTGATAACAAATCCAAGATTTTTATATGCTTTAGCTATTATTGTATTAGTGTTGTCAACAAATGAAATGTTTGGACCGTATAATATACGGGGTGTTTCAGTTTATTGTTGCATAACTTTAAGATTCGATAGAACTTTTAAAATTAATGCATAAAGTCTATATAAACATGGGTCGAAAAATGCGTGGCTTCCGAAATACAGGGTGTTTAAATTTACTTTCTAAAATAGTTTTTTTTTAAATATTTCGAACAATATTTGATGTATAACAGTGAAAATTGGTATTCAAGGATTTTTTGGTGCGACAAAACGAACCATGGGCATAGTTTTACTGTAGCCGCTAGAGAGCGCTCTCTACTATACCTGTAGTGTATTAAAATGACCGAAAAATTTTCTTAGTGCAATTTTTTGCTTTTTGAATAAAAAAACTGATTCCTAGCACTTTTCAACATGAAAAAGCTATCTTGTGAATTTTCGTTATGAATAGCCGTTTTTGAGATATTTCGATTTTTAAGGTTCGATGCATTTTTAATTATTTATGATAAAATAACGTTAAAAAGTCAGTATCTCGATAATTTTTAGAAGTAGGCTGTGCCTGCAAATATTTTTTAATTGAAAGCAGAATAAGGTTAAACGTCAATTAGTTGACAGTTAGTTTTGTTGTCTGTTGAAACCTGAAACGTTTTTTTGCAATTGTGAATGCACGAAATTTAGTTTCTTTTACCTGTTTTTTTTTTGTAAGTTTTATAAAAATCCATTTTTATTCTCCGATCAAGAGTTAGCGGATATTCGTTTTGTGTATGGCTTTGTAAATGGAAACGCAGCAGAAGCAGCCAGAGAATACGCACGAAGATTTCCAAACAGACGACATGCAACTCGCTCAGTATTTGTAAGAGTGCATCGCCAAATAATTGAAAATGGTTTTGGAAATCTCCAAAGGGGTTAAAACATAAATGTTCGTCAGCGCAGATTTACCCGTATGATTCTGCGTGAGTTTGATAGAGATCCGACCACAAGTGTTAGAAGAGTTTCTGGTGCCTTGGGAATTTCAGCAAGCCATGTTCACCGTGTTCTTAGAAATGACCATAGACGTCCTTACCATTTGCAACCTGTGCAGGGGACGGAGAACGAAGAATCACATTTTGTCAGTGGATTCTTGATTGAACTGATAATAATAGGGAGTTTTTAAGTAACGTTTTATGGACCGATGAGTCATGCTTCACTAGACGTGGAGTGGTAAATTTTCATAATCAACATATTGGTCGCATGAAAATCCGCATGCAGTTCGGGAAAGAAATTTTCAGCATGAATTTAGTGTGAACGTGTGGATTGGTATCTACCGTAATCGACTTTGGACCCTACCTTTTGCCTGCAAGGTTAAATGCTGCGACCTTCTTGGAATTTTTAAAGGCTGAACATGCAAATATGTGGGATGATGTTATGTTAGATTTAAGAAGATTGGCCTGGTTCCAGCTTGATGGTTGTCCAGCTCATTATTCGAGAATAGTTAGAAACTGGCTGGACGAAAATTATCCAGAAAGATGATCGGCCGTGGAGGACCAGTCGCCTGGCCTCCACGATCCCCTGACCTAAATCCATCAGATTTCTTTGTGTGGGGATTTCTAAAAGAAAAAGTGTACCAGACTCCCGTAACCACAAGAGATATACTAATAGTCATAATCAGGAATGCATGTGATGAAATAAGGCCTTATTTGAATAATGCTATACCACGTTCGATCATTCGTAGATGTGAATTGTGTATTGAACAATTGGGTTTACATTTCGAGCAACTACTTCAGATTTTGTATGTTTGTCCTAACTATCCAATAGCATTCTAGTTGTAAATAATTAATTTAATTTGTTAAAAATAATATTGGAAAGTTAAACAAATTAATATTCTGTTTTTTGTGTTTATTTGGAGTTAGGAATTATTGCTGTGTTTAAAAATACTATCTTAATTAATCTTAATTCTTAATTACTTGTAATGCCCAAATCGAAAATGAAAAAAAAATATTATTTTCCCATAAATAATTAAAAAGGCATCGAACCTTAAAAATCGAAATACCTCAAAAACGGCTAAGTATAACGAAAACTCACAGGAGAGCTTGTTTATGTTGAAAAGTGCGAAGAATCAGTTTTTTCATTCAAAAAGCAAAAAATTGCACTAAGAAAAAATTTTCAGTCATTTCAATACACTACAGGTAGCGGCTACAGTAAAACTATGCCCATGGTTCGTTTTGTCGTACCAAAAAACCCTTGTATACCAATTTTCACTGTTATACATCAAATATTGTTCGAAATATTTAAAAAAAAACTATTTTAGAAAGTAAATTTAAACACCCTGTATTTCGGAACCCACGCATTTTTCGACCCATGTTTATATAGACTTTATGCATTAATTTTAAAAGTTCTATCGAATCTTGAAGTTATGCAACAATAAACTGAAACACCCTGTATAATAATAAATCCTGGAAATTATCAACTCTCTGAAGAACACTGCTACGTGTGAACGTCTTAGTAGAACATTAACTGACATTCAAATGCATGTTTACACCAGTGATCTATGACAATAAAATCAGTCTGGAACTCAAAGTATCAAGCCGCACACGCGATTAATCATTTTCAAATCGTCAGCATAAAGCACGTACTCGCAACGCAAGTATGTCATACCATGAATGAGAATTAAAAATATTGTTGGACATAACCTTGTAGCACCAGACTTATAACCATGGAAATCCACACATAAACGTCATCAGTAATGTACGTATGAAAAAAGCTAAGGATCTAGATGTCAAACCGCACTTAGACATCTTCTGCAGTAGAACACCATGATATAAGCTGTCGGAAGTTTTCGAAAAGTCGGTATAGACTACATCAACTTGCCCTTCCATTATCCAGATCTGGCGTGGAGTATTGTTCGAATCAAGCCAAATTACTACAAGTAGATCTACCCTTATAGAAGCCATATAGATTAGATTCGATCCATTACTTCAAAAAACACATTCTCATTAGTCGAATTTGTGCTATAGATGCAAATTTTGCTCCCGACTCATTAAATCCGAGAAAGAGAAGTCGCCGAAAAATTAAAAATTCTGGTATACCTTCGTGTTAGGAATTCGTATTTGATTTTTGAATGAAAATGTTGGTGACATATCCATTTTCAGAATCTTCTGGTTCTTCGTCGTGCTCAGTGGTTTGTGTGGTGCTGGTTACATGACGGTGCTGTTCTGGGAACGATATACCAGCAATCCGACTAGAACAACCATTCTAACATCATATGCTCATGTCAATTCTATGCCGTTCCCCGCTGTGACAATTTGCAACATAAACAGAATACTGCTGATGAACATGGAGAGGCTCCTGCATACCATGTATGGCAATATTTTGTATAATATTACCTTAAAATTTATGCATATTGCTCCACTAATGTTAATCGGAATGGACCAATTTAATTACCAATAAATGTATTAACTGTCACAATTGGAATAGCATAGGGAATACCATTAAATTTATACTACATGTAAGAGTATTTCTTGAGACGAGAAGGTACGAAACTCTCTGTGGTTGAACTAAAGAAATGAGTACACTTTCTTGCTGATAAAATACCTTGGTCTTCAACACGAGAGATTGGTATTACTTAATGATTTTTAGGTACATGCAATACTGTACAGGCACCGTTCACTACCTTAACTAACAAAAGGCGTCAAAGCGCACATTTGATGTTGATGGATTGTCACGCTTTCCCAAAAAGCCACTCTCATTTCGGCTTATCAAAGCTTAGACAATCGTGCCGACTTACTTTGGCAAGAACACGTCAATCGCAGTAGTTGCTATGAAAAAGCTAGGATGTATGTATAGGAGAAGAAAGTATTTGTACATGGTGTCAGACTACAAATTGATCCCCTCGAAATTTGTTGTATGACCGTTTTCAAAGGAAGCTCTATACAAAAGTTATATACGAGTAGTCCAGAATAAAGTGCCTGATGTAATGGATTTTATATGTTCATCTCTCAGAAAATCGCTATCAAATAAATTTGTATATTTTTAATTAGAAAACCATGCATATCTTTTGAAAAAAATAATAAACTTTTTTTTGTTTCCAAATTATGGTTTGTTATGCTTGTCATTACTTTGGTCGAATCTCGTATATCATTTATCCATATATCCGAGTTTAAATCAATTTGAATATAGCCGCCTGTGCAATCTAAGTAGGGATAACGATGATTGATGAGCCACAATAGACCAGTGAGTCGCAGTGGGGGATCGTGATTGACCCACTCACGAAAAACTTAACCTACATATAATTGATACACAAAATTCAAGCGCTTGCCTGAAGTAATAATAATGAATATAACAATCCATATCTGTCTGGAATTAGACAAAAAAACTTCAATAGTTTTTACTAAAAATGTACAGGGTGTTAAAAGAGCATTCGATACCAAGAGAACTGAGGCACCATGTACACAAAAAAGTCATTGTAAGAAAAACTACATATTACACGGTATGTACGGAGTGTTATTTCTCATCGACCAAACAAAAAACTCAGAGGAGGTCAATTTATAGCGAGATATAGCGGGACTACTTTTGACCATATAATTCCCCGCTTTGTACAAGGTCCAGAAAATACCCTCTGCTGATGCAACTCACAAAATTGCAAACAATGGCAAAAGTATATAGCTTTCGCTCGTCTTATCACAGACGACGAGCCATGGACAGGTGTTTCGTGCTATTTAGCAACTCTTCAGCCGAAAGCCGAGCAAAACTACTCTGTTCAAAGTATAAGTTCTATCGCAGTGGTCGATTCTAGCACCTTGAGCTGTCTTATTTCATTCATAAAAGGTTTCCTTTTAAATTTGAATCACCCCGTATATATAAATATAACTTTCTACCAAGTTTCTAATTCTATTAAATGAAAAATTATTGATGTATTAAGGACAAATAATCTGTTGCAGGCCAGCAGACGGTAAAGATCGGGAGATTTTAAAAGAAAGTCTACCACAACTCCTATCTTTTAACTATAACAACCATCGATTTTTGAACATATCCCACTTGAATGACCTCAATTCCGTATTGGTAGCTAACCACATCACCAATATTTCCTATCTAGTGAAATCACTAGGGCAAAGTTGTGAGGAGATGTTAGTATATTGCAAATGGGATACAGACTACGTTAACTGTTCTGAATACTTCCAAGCTTCTTTGACTACAGATGGTTACTGCTGTTCATTCAACTACATGCGGAAGGAGGAGTTGTACACAACTCTTAATGGTATTCACACTGGATTGGTGGTGGTTCTTGACCCGATGCTTCAAAATACGCAGTATTCGTCACTGCATGCAGCTGGTTTCAAGGTATGTGTGTGATAAGGATATATGACTGATGCAACCGAAGATTTCAATGGTCTGCAATACTCCAGACCAGAAATTTCACATCTTGTACTCTGTCATAATACCATCACTACCAGATAATTCTGGCATGAAGAAAAAGAGTACATGTTCCATGGTTAATGTAACATCTGAAACTGTGATTTTCATGCTGATCATACGCCATGTTTATATCTCCGCTTGGTGAAGCCACATAGGTTTACAGTACTGTTTTTCAAATACAAATGTCATCAGAATTGTGATTAATCAATCAGCGTAATGTCTGAGATGGAGTCTTAGTGTAAAGGAAAATCAACTAATACTCAATAAGGACAGAGCAACATTTATAAGTTGTTCTATTAAAAAGCAATTACCATTACATATTTGTAATGACAGTGGGATATATTTCCAATTCGGAGTAAAGCTATTAGCTACTTCGTTCGACTCTGATCTCAAGTTTACAGTCAGATAAATGATGTCGGCAAAAGACTGAACAAAGTGTATTTTGCTATTTTGCTCCTAAGCCAAGATGATCTTTTAAACCTATATTATGCATTTGTTTTTAGTCTTTTGTCATTAAATATTTTTACTTGAGGAGTGTCTACCGATATTAAAAGCGTATTTTTAGCTCAAAAGAAAATCGTTAGGCTGAACTACAACGAGTCGTGCAACCAAAATTTTAAAGGATCAGAAATTGTAACGCTTTTATCAATTTACATTTTACAATGAGTAACGTTTGTAAAAGGCAGCCCTGATGGTTTTACTTTTCTTCGGAGTAACTACTACTATAAACCACGCAGTTTTACTACATCATATTTATGAAAGACATATCTTTCACATCTGTTTACATCTGTTTCGGTTGCTAAAAAAAGTAATATCGAGAGGCACTATGAAACTGTACATTCTGATTTTGAAAAATCATTCCCATTATGTTCTGCAATCAGAAAGGAAATACTGAAATAATTGAAAAATAAGTTAATTGGACAACAGACAATGTTTTTAATCACAATCGATAAAATTCGACGGGGAAATGCTAAAACAGGCATTTTTAGAAGCTGCAGATTCATTATTTGCCAACTTTAGACATAAAGAGAGAGATAGTGTCTTCTGCTATAAAATCTATGCAACTTTCTGCTAATTCAGTGATGAGACGAGTAGAAGTAATGAGCAATGATATAGTTTTACAGTTAAGAAATGATTTCGATAGATGTGTTTATTTTTCACTAGAGCTGGATGAATCCACAGATGTCGTTGACACCTCTCAGACTGCCGTGTTCGTCAGGATGGTTTTTAGTGATTTTACGATTAAAGAAAGTTTATTCCACTAAAAGGACAGACTGCTGGGAAAATTCCAATATCGAAAATGGTAGGCTTGACAACCGATGGCGTTCCAGCTATGGTGGGTCGTGATAAGGGTCTCATGGGGCTATGTCGTGAACATGAAAGTTTTCCGCAATTTCTCTGTCACCACTGCATTATCCATCAGCAAGCATTATGTGGACATTTTCTAAAACTGAACAACGTTATGAAATTGGTAGTAAAAATTGTGAACAAGATTAGAGCTCAAGTGTTACAAAGAAGATTATTCAAAACCTTGGCCGATGAAATTTACTGTCAATACGGGGAACTACTTCTTCACTCTGAAGTTGGATGGTTAAGTAGAGGACGAGTGTTGAAACGTTTTAATGATATCATATCTGCCATAGTTCAATTTTTCAAAGAACGTGTGGAACCGATTCCGGAACTGGAAAATGCAATCTGGCTTAGAGATTTTGGTTTTCTTGTGGATATTATAGAAAAATGAAATGAACTTTATTTTTAGCTTCAGGGGAGAGGCAAAGAATTACCAGAACTGATTTTTTATATAAAATCGTTTGTTAACAAACTAATCGATGTCAAAGGGATTTCCCTGTTCTTTCAGAAAAGATATCGCTAAGTCCATTAGGACGATATCACAGTAAATATCATGAAGAAATAGTCTCTAACTTGAAGGATAACTTCAAAAATCGTTTCAAGGATTTCAACAAACTAACTATAGTGTCGCAATTTGTTGTTTCACCCTTCATGGAAACTGATATCCAATAGTTTGCAACTTCCGTTACGCAGAATTTTAACGAAGACATCGCTGCGACAGAAATGGAAGTAATTGCGTTTCAAAATGATTTAGCTTCAAAATCATTATTCTCAAATACAAAATGTGCTTGGCCTTCAGTGAGTAAAGATAAATATTCAGCTTTATGTCGTGTTGCATTGAAAATGAAAGAGTTATTTAGTTCAACCTATTTGTGTGAATCTTCTTTTCCAAATATGAAGTTTATGGAAAACAAATACCGTAATCGGCCTACAGATCAACATTTGGATAATTGTATTCGAATAGCGGTATCAAATGATACTCCAAACATTAAAAAAATTGAGTCTGACTGTCAAACACGCACTTTTTATCTGGACATTTTTTTGTTTAAAATAGTGCGTTGCTTTTTTTATTTTTAGTTACCTTTATTAAATTATATGTGACATGCCATTGTAGCTGACGAAGGATTTTGTTTATTTTTCAAACACCTACGATTGGTAGGAATGGATGTAGTTATGTAGTATGTATTAGTATTAGTAAAATAAACACATGTAGATATGTTGCATACACCTGTATAATTTCATTTAAGTTGGCTTACATTGCTTATGACTAGGTAGCTCGCTGCTTATTCCAAAAATTATCAAAGTAGCTCAACACACTGAAAAGGTTGGCAACCACTGATCTAGAGATACCGATATCGTAATGCAATGCTTGTATCCATCTCTAGGTTATCATCCACGATCCAACTGAGTATCCAGGTTCTCAGTCCAGTTCGAAGATCATATCCCCTGGAAATGTAGCATATTTACAAATAGTTGGCACAAAGATGGTATGTAGTGAAGCTGTCAGACAATTGCCAATCAGCCAACGCGATTGCATATATGGAGATGAAGGTCCAAAGAAGGCTTTTCAAGCATTTGACGGCCCTTACAGTGATTCTAACTGTTTAACAGGATGTGAAGCAAAGGCCTTTTATGCTAGATGCGGATGTGTGCCTTACTATTATGCTTATTTTGGTAAGGTGACTAATAGTATTATTGACACTTTTCGCAGTGTGGCTTGAAATTAGTATGACTTTTTATCCTCTGTCCAAAATTGAACAACAAGCCATCCAAAATGACAGCATTTCAGACCTTCAAATATACCATTCTACCAAACAACTGATGAAATAACTAACCAAATGAAGATCAAAATCCTATCAATCTTCTTGTTTGGAAAAGTGCTTTACAAATATTTGATAAGATACAAGGTGTTCCACTAGAAAAAAGCATGTTTGTTGTACAGCGGAGCTATGTAACACCCTGTATAAGTCTAAGTAGCTTAAAAACACGCACTAGTCAGATACCAATCTGGCAGCGAAACTTTTTCAACTATATTTTCCCTCCATTATACCATGAAACTACTTTTCATTTTCGTTGGTACACCCTATATAGAACTGGCTATATCCCTTGATCTATGCAGTATCTTACCCGGATAAATGTCCGATTAAAATCTTACTAAATTCATACCAAAGACAGTTAAAACAGGAAAATATTGAGGGAAATATTAATACGGTTGTTCCAATTACAACATATTGTCATTATTAGGTTATATTAACAAAACAACATCTTATTGGATGTACGAGCGTAATTACGCAGTGCTACTTGTTTCAACAGTTTCCTACATTGAAAATCTATGATACATTAATGACCAGTGTTAACCGATTTTCTTTTGGATAAAATACTGTTTGGAGCGCATTTACTTGTAATTTTTAAATACAACCTTTGTTTGCTTTTCAGGTGGAGCGATTTGTAACATAACAGAGATCCCATGCCTTCTTAATGTAAAAAGTGGTTAGTGCTGTACGTTTATAGTATAAATTAAATAATCATATTTTTTATCGATCTTTCAGATAGAGCCCAAAACGCAAAGCAGTCAATGTGCGATTGTATGCCACAGTGTGAGGATGATTTTTACGAAATCCTTTCCACTACATCTAAGCTTGAATACAACCAGAGTATGTGCGTATACTCATTGTAAGTTAAAGATAAGACCTAACAATTTCACAAAAGGATAAGATGATTTCAGTCGTTTTAATAGTACACTTGTTTTCAGTGATTCGCTTAACCTAAGAAATGATCACATAGTGGTGAACATATTTTTCCTGGGACAGACACAAACCATTTATTTGAGGGATACTATAACATCAACCGTTTATTTATTGTGTAGGTACCAAAGAAACAATATTTTACAGATATTCGGTAGAACATATTTTCAATGACGTGCGGTTCTTGGCTATTTATATCTCTTAAATCCACGTTTATATTGTGTATCATGTAAATATTCAGCCGATAAATCTTGTGGAGGTTCCACCAGAATACTAGTATCTTAGATAATTGTTCATCATAACATTAAGCTACTAAATTTTACTCTTACATTTTAACCCTTTAGTTCCAGTCATTACAGCGAGACTTACTGGTTACTTATGATTTAGACCTTTTATCAGCAAGTAAATTATGACAAACAAAATAGCTCAGCTGGTAGGAACAGCAAGTAACGTTCAGTTTGCGATGCGGGGCTTTCTATCATGCACAACAATGGCTATTTTGCTGAATTCCATCCAGTAATGGACGTTTTATGCTGGCCATACTATCATATTTCGTGTTTATCTCTGTGTAATATAAGTATAGTGCAAAATTAATAAGAGCGCTCACTTTTGTCAACAAGAATCATAAATAATATACTGTGTGTTATAACCAGTATTGCACAGCTGAAGCAGCACAGGGAGTGTAAATGGTAGAACCGGCTTAGTATTGCCTGGTGAGAACACCTTAAGCCAGCATTGCTATTTAAACTGCATGCTAATGACCTGCAGTGCATTACTGGTGGTAAGATAATGTATGACAAAATAAATATGCCTGCAAAGATTTAACCAAGTGTCAGAGATAAATATCTCAGCTCAGCTTTACTTTGAATTCAAATTTATTTTTCTTATTTTAGCTTCATTTGGGGGAGTATACAGTCTCTTCATAGGATGCAGTTTGATAACAATTATCGAGATCATATACTACTGCTTCTTCAGATTCGTCGTTAACCTCAAAATATTTGGAAAAGTAACAACTGACTACGAAGTATCTGAAAAACAACACCACAAGAGGACAAGGAACCTTACCATAGGAATGACCAACCCAGACCACAAACACGATTTCTATTTTGAAAATATTTATTTACCTTAGTTAAGCTTTTATAACATTCATAATTACTTTATCATGTAACGTATTTGTTAAACTCATTATAGTTAGAAATATATGAGTATTACAAAAATTTATGAAACCTCACTTGGGGCTGAATTACTGAATCTCCAACAACAAACCCTGTGGTGATAACTGTATAACAGCAGTTCAACAAGATTATGCGTCTTTGGATTTTGATTGTTTGGGAATTTGTGGCAGTAACAATTGTTGAATATTCTGTCCTGGTAGCTCAAACACCAAGGTTGTCAATTAGCCGAGAACAAAACTTGCCCAACAAGGACACCTAAGTCCTTCAGCTGTAAAGAACAATGATTTTTGAAATACTCCAGACTAGGGCAAAAACGTAGATGAACCAATTTTGAGCCAAAGTACTAACTTCTTGTAAGAATCAGCCGATTCTTATAATTGTTGAGAACAATACACTGCATGGAATAATATACATAATACTCAAAATAGTTAGTGTGCTCACATCCAAGGAACAATATTCCAGATACCAAAGTAATACAATCACTTCCAAAAATCTTGATTCAAGCATTCTCTTAACTACACCTAAAGTATACCGCATAATATGATATCCGTTAAGGCGGGAACACTGAAACTCACAATGTATCACCAAACTTACGAGCTATAACACAAACTTGCACGATACGTGGGTTTCTGCTTACGTAAGTAGGTGTATCTTATCATAAATGTTGTCACATTGGGCACCTATGTTTCTGTTCACCCAAAAATTTACATTTTGATATGCGTGTTTGCATGACGGCTCGTGAATTCACGTGGTGTGAAAAAAGTTTCCTTACGCCTTCACTATCTTTACCAAAGAAAAGAAGAAAATAGCTTCCAAATGATAGTATAGAGACCATTGGACAGAACGGTTACTCATTACCGAGGCTTAAGTTAGAAGATGCTTAAGATGCCACAAAGAAATACATTGTGAAATATTTTGTTATTGGACCTTTAGGTGTAATAAGTAAAAGGTAAGAATAATAATTGTCTTACCTCCTAGATTGACTGACATACCCAAAATTCCAATTCCAATACCAAGTGCAAACAAAGGTTTCAATATAGGCTCTATAATCGCTGTCATAGTTCTACTGTATTCAATTGTTGACAAATAGACACCAATCAATGGCAAAAAGATGAATGCGGCAAGCCAGAGTAATTTTATTATCTAAAATTCAAATAGCATTATGGAGCAAAATAATTGTACCATATTGTAGAAGAAAATAAAGTTGTAATTTGTTTGAAGTTTACTTCTTGAATAAAGTCACGGAAAATAAAATAGGATTTGAATCAAAAATACTTGCCTTGAGGTCTTCAGTTTGATTCAGAGTTTTGATCTTGATATAAGCTTTTCCAAGTAATATCCCAATGTAGCTAGTAAGGATATTCGACAATGTAGATTGGTAATGTACAAGCAAGTTGAAATTTTCGATTAAAGTCTGTCATTTTGATTTTATAGAAATTTTAATATATCCAGTGTTAGTCGCACTGCTAATCTAACAACACCTCATTTGACAAAATCAATCAAGCAATTTGGACTGTAGCCCAAGAAGTGTTTTAACCACATATCTACATATATATCCAGGAGCGAAAGACATAGCCCTCGTGTCTGACGCGTTCAGCTAAAAATATGCACATTCATGAAAAATGAAAAATGCCCCTTTACTTCAAGGTAAAATTGGCCTAATAAATGTTTAGTAAAGTCATATTGTTGTAGAAGAGAAGAGTTGCTAACCACTTATTTTCACAGGATTGCTTTCTTGCATTTACTGTTACAATAGTTATGGGACCTGTTTTAACTTTACCTTCCTTTAATCCGTTGCAAAATTCACCGCACCCTCTTCAAACATTGGAGGCTCTTCGATACCACATTCAGATGGCCTGGAATACAATACACCAAGGAGACATCAATCACCGAATCCAATGATTGCCGCGATGACTTAACGAATGTGTAGCGAACAGAGGAGCTCCAGCACATTATTAACATTAAGGTGGGATATCTCAGCTATTTTGCAAAATTTCGAGTTAACATTTTAATCACTTTCTATTTATCAGTAGACCTAAATCTTGTAAAAGTATGCTCAAAATTACAGCACTCCTAGTCCTAGTAGATGCATGTTCTATGTCATTTAGTAGTAGGGTGTTAATAGAGTATATAAACAAACTGTAACCATCGGATTCTTGGTCAGTTTGAAGACTTCATATGAACATAGGTCTGTGACGGCTTTCTTATCGAGCTAGATCACTATCACTAAAGAAATACGAGTAATGTTCCAAATATTTCTATGTATAATGAAACATATTTATTGAACAGTTGGTATAACCTATGATAAGTTTTGCATTATTTACAAGTTTCTGAGGCTCAATATGAACGTGGATAAAAATAGTATTATCCTGTATTTTTGGAAAGAAAAATATTTAGAAGGTCAATAGATTTGAACAGTAACATTCGAATAGAACGACAACAATAGAAAATATCGAATAGTTTTTTTACAATAAATTTTCAAAGCGACCACGAATTATTGAGAAAATAAATTGATTCAATTGTTTTCGGGTACGTCATAAGTGTCTAGATAAGCACAATGGTTAAATATTAAAGGTATTGCGATCAAAACAAATCAATGCCATGCTATTTTTTTAAAAAATACTGGATAACATTATCCGTATCTTCGTACATGGCGGGTCTGAAAACAACTGTAAATCATGTGATATTCACCATAGGGCATACCTAATTAAAATAAAATACGTTCCATCCTTTTATAATTTTTTAGAACGGTATAATCATTTCTTTTAGTGCTAATATGCTCTAGCTTGAAAACAAAGCCATTGCGGATCCATGTTCATATGGAAATTTCGTCTTCAAGTTGACCAAGGATTCGGTGGTTAAAGTTTGTCTTCATACTTTATTAACACCCTGCAAATACCCAACAACGCTTAGAATTTAGAAACGCTGAAATGTCTCTGAACAGAATTTGATCAATTTCAGTATAAAAAAGTTTGGAAAATTCGATTCTCTCAACAGTAATTTATGGGACGAGGGTACAAATAACTGTAGGTACTCATGTGTGGACACTACAGGCAACCTACTTGGTTCCACTTTTTCCTGTTCAGTTCGATTATGATTGTTGAAAAAAATGTTATTTCACAAAAGCACATAAATTGAAGGGGTCACCAAAAAGACATAGTAATTTTCGGTCGAGCTATCAGTTTATTAGAACACAGCACGGGCAGTTATTGTGAAAATGTTTATATTTAACATTGACACAATTCAGCCCGAATGACGACTAGGATATGAGTACTGGCATCTTGCTTTTGGATGTCTCAAAAGCCATTGACAAGGTGTGGCACGCGGGCCTCCTCTATAAACTAATCCAAAAGGGTTTTCCTTTTTGGCTTCTAAAATTATTGAAATCCTTTCTTGAAGGAAGGAAGTTTCGGACAAAAATTAACAATGTTTTGTCAACAACACGGCCAGTACGGGCCGGTGTTCCTCAGGGTTCGGTCCTAGCACCAATCTTTTATTCGCTTTTCATTCATGATGCCCCTTGCCCCAGTAACTGTGAAGTCTACCATTATGCTGACGACACTGCACTTATCACCCAGTAGTGTAATGGTGATCTGGTTCACGATGGGTTGCAGAGTGCGGTGGACGAAGTACTAGACTGGGCGCAACGGTATAGAAATTAATCATTCGAAAACGCAGGCTAATTATTCTACCAAAAAACGTCGCGGCCCCCCAGTAGAGGTTTCTGTAGACGGAAATCGTGTGACAAATTCTGCCAAGCATCTCGGTGTCACCCTTGATAAAGGCATGACCCGGCAGAAACATACACCACATATAAAAACAAAATTCCAAATTGCGTTTCGGCAACTATACTAAGTGACATATAAATCCGAACACCCAGTTTAAATGGTTTTATTTTAATAAAAGTTGGTGAATGTATTTATCTTACTGTAAATAACAAGTGAAAAAATTTTCAGCCTTATCAGTTGGACATTCCGGTTTTTGTACTGCTTTTTTTTAATTCACTAACGCTCTAAAAATGAATATTTCAGCCGCAGTAAAGAATCAACGTTGGCGGATTTTGGTTCTTGACATCCTTTACGATCGGTTACGATGCCTAGAGTACGGAGACCTGTACGATTTCGTCAACTTAGTGAGTTTGATAGGGGCCGTATGGTAGGACTTCGGGAAGCTGGCCTTTCTTTTCGGGCAATTGCAGTTAAAGTGCGAAGAAGTGTAGACACTGTGGTTAGGTGTTGTCAAGCATGACTTCGAGAAGGCCGTACGCAAAGAGCAACGGGCACTGGACGCCGCCGTAGAACAACAGACCGTGAAGATCGCCGCCTAAGATTATTGGCCATAAGGGACCGGTTCTCCACTACCAGGTCCATTGCAAATGAATGGTTTGCAGAACACGGAAGACCTATTGGCATGCGAAGTGTTTACCGACGAATGAGAAGTGTTGGCTTGTTTTCATACCGGCCACACTGGGTCCTCCCTTTAACTCAAGAACACCGACGTAATCGCCTTGAGTGGTGCAGACAACGGTCACTCTGGGATCAGGAATGGAACAGTATTGTCTTTAGTGACGAGTCTCGATTTTGTTTAGGCATGCACGATGGTCGTGCCAGGGTTAGAAGGCGACGTGGTGAAAGGAGGAATCCACAGTTTTTTGTTGAAAGACATGTTCATCACACTGTTGGAGTTATGGTTTGGGGTGCTATAGCTTATGGTTCCAGGTCACCTTTAATCTTCATCAGAGGTAACATGAACGCGCAGCGTTATATCCACGAAGTTCTAGAACCCCATCTTTTACCCTTGACATCTTGACACCCTGGCAGATCCAACTTTCCAACAAGATAATGCCCGATCACATGTTGCAAGAGTCACAATAGACTTCTTTCAACATAACGTGTGGGATATGATGGGTAGGAGATTGCTCAATTTGCAACGTCCTCCTCAGACTCTAGAAGCACTTCAAGAGGAGTTGGTGGTTGCCTGGAATGCGATACCACAGGAGGACATTGACCACCTGATCAGAAGCATGCCTAGGCGCGTTGGAGAATGCGTAGCACATCAGGGTGCATCCACACATTATTAAAGGTCAAAGGGCTTTAAAGCAGTGCAACCATTTTCAAATTTTTATCATTTACTTATTATGCTTCATTAAGTACTTATACAAAATTTTATTAAAATAAAACCATTTAAACTGGGTGTTCGGATTCATATGTCGCTTAGTATATATCATTTGTTATGTAGATCCTCCAAATTAAGTTTGATAAACAAAGATCGACTATATAAAATGATTATTAGACCAGCTATTACTTATGCATGTGCGGCTTGGTGTTTTCTTACAAAGACCCACATGCAAAGTCTTCAAGTTTTACAAAGCAGAACTTTGCGGAAAAATTGCAACGCTCCATGGTATGTCTCAAATGATATACTACACAGAGACTTTGACGTCCCTTACTTGAGGGATTATGTCAAGCTTCAGGCGCAGCTTGGTTATAGTCAAGCGGAATCGCACAGCAACCCTCTGTTACGTGACTCAGTGGAGCAAGTTCGTAAACATTCAAGGCGCCGGCTCGCAGTGTAATCAAAAGTTAGCGCGAATTTTTAGGCAACTCAAATTTACACTCTACCAAAACCGAATCAAAAATTTGTTTAGTTCACCTCAAAATTAATCCGTGTACCAAGACAAAAAGCCTAGGTGTTTCCTCCCAAACTAAGAACATCTGTTTCTCTTTGCTTTTCTCCTTTTTCCTTCTCTTACCCTTTCTCTTTTTCCTTGACATTTTCAGGTTTCTGGGCAACCAGGACTGACAGATTCGACTAACGTACAAAGATGAGCCATCCAACTTGCACATACCTCTTGCATCTTCTGGCCTCCAAAAATACCGAATTGCAACGTTGTATTAGCACCGAAGACGGTCTAAAAAGCAGGATTGATAGTGGAAGGTAAAATGTCCCAGCAATAAATTATAGATAAAGGGTACCGCATTCTATAGAAGCGCGTGGCTTGGTTGCCTCCAGTGGCGGTGGGTTATTGCTGTTGATCAGGTGTAGGCTTAATTAAATTCCCAATATGGTGTGATTTTCAAAGCAGATTACATCTTTATTGATAATATATCTCCAGGCTTGTGAAAAGCAAAATATTTCTTTCAAATTTCAATATTCAGGGAGAAGCAGGTTGTTTGATTAATTCTGATATGGTAGGTTGGATGTTTGGTATTGAATAGAATACATATATATATAGAATAAGTGCTAGGCTAGGCTAGTTACGTTTGGAAACTGAACATTCTCATCTAAAATATCAATATGAAAAACGTTTAGTTTACGAAATTAGCGCTGGCTATTTATCCTTCTTGTAACTAATTTCATTAGCTCTGAAAAGTATTTCACCAGTATGTAGTTTAACCACTTTCTGTGTCTATACAAAACTGCATTCTGGTCTACATGCTTCTTACTTTGTAGGCATACAGGTAGGTACAGCCCCTTTAGGCAGAAACCAAATATATAGAATTTTTGCTTTTCCAGAAATCCTCCCATTGCTAATGCAAACAATTATGATCAGTTATGATTTGTTAATTTCATTCATCTGTGACTTCCTTATTTAGTCCGATGACGAAAATTTGAAATGTGCCCATAAAAATGATTTGTAGGAGCCACTGTTGTGGTCGATTTTGCGATAGTGATTGTTTCCTGTAGATTGAGATATTGCTCAACCAGCGGTGTTATGCAGGAAAAGATCTGGGGGGAGGCTCAAGATCCAGGGTGACACGAAAATTCCGTCTCGGGGCGGGTTGGGTGTCTTGGAGATATAAAACTGCATAGCAGAGGGGGAGACTCGCTTAGTCTAGGTAGCTACACTTCACAGAAGGTATAACATATATAATATGTAGAACAAGCGTAATGAGCTGTAGCGCTTTGAGAGGGTAGACTCCGAGGAGCCCCAAAGCCCTCCCATGAATACGCCGCTGTGCCCATACCAGAATAGGAACACAGGCGTGGGGTCTGTGGGCCTAGCTCAAAGAGTTCCGCGCTTCTTTCTAATATCATTGGGATTACACCCAGCCAGCGGCGGCGACGAAGTAAATAAGAAGTGAATAAGTCCTTGATTCAATTTACAAATTAATGCACTAATCAAAGAAACTATCATGTTTTTAGTCATAAAATATTACCAGACATTTGAGAAACAAAATAGTATTTTAAATTTCAATAGGTATTAAGAGTAATCTATGTAGTTTTTTCTTATGAATGTGGAAGTGGAACAACCAGCGGGTACGCTTATGCAGTCGGCGGCGCGGCACCTCAAAGACAAAAGCTGTATTTCACGGAGTGACGCTACTCTTCTATAGTCCATATCATTTCGCCACTACTTGCTCAACCACCTTAGGCGCTAATGCGACGTTGCAGTTCAGTATTTTGGGAGACCAGAAGATGAAGGAGGTATGTGCAACTTCGATTGCAGATTTTTGTACATTAGACAGTGACTATTGGGCAAAGGTTTTACGGATCGCCCAGACAAACTAATGACGAATAGTTAGTTGACGATTAGATTACGTAGTGAGCACATCTCAATATGCATTATATAGTTCTTATATTGGGTCTCACGCTTTCTACAAATTACTTCACTCCCGCCGGTAGCGAGTCGATTCTTCATTATTCCCTTATTTCCAACAAGCAATGTCTGACTATTAGAGACTATATGCAGTCATCCATACAAATTGATGATGTTGTTGCCTTACTGCTGCGCAGGGGTATTACGTGTCTTGAAAAGTGACATTATGTCGTTTTTTTTTGATATTGTATAGGTTTTTTGTAACATTATGTCGGGATATCAACTTAACATTATCTGTTGTACCCTTGTTGTGTACTCGTTCTATGGCTGTATGTGTTGCCTAAACGTCATGATGATTTACCTGTCAAATTTTGGCTCTGATGCGATGTGGCACCTGCTTTGGAGATTGTATTATTGGAGGTCGAAGCTGTAAGTTGTTTACTATCGCTGGCATAAGTGCATAGTGAGGGTGTGTGTGCAATAATCTGTATTGATGATAATTCCATTGGTTTCTTGTCTCAAAGACACTTACATGAAATTACATATGCAAATTTGATCAAGTTCAAAAAAGAGATCGATAAGATAAGAAATTCCTGGTTGATGAGATATATTAAAACTAACAAGTGAGAACATATGGTACATACAGGAATATTAATGGAACATAAAAGAGTTATTACATTGCACATTAGTTTTTATTTCCAGTCACTTAAATTTTGTAGAAATTAATTACACGATGTCAAGTAGAACATACAAATTAGCATCTAAATGAGAGAGGCAGTACGAAAATGTTTTGTATGTGATGGGTCATTCCTATTTGGAAAAAATCGTAATGTTTAACTTTGAACCTTTGAAGTCTGTCTTCAGAAAGCGCAACCCAAATAACCGGTCTGGCACAGCTAATAGATGATATTTCATGGGAATATTTAGTAATAACTTTCTCACATAGCAAATATCACTTGGAGACCAATACACACAATCATCCGGATGTGATCTTGCCACTATGCTATTCAACCACGCATCTCAGAGTATACTCTACAGACTATCTCTGCATTTTGCAACCAACAAAGCATGATCGGGAACTGACTTGCACCTTGTAGGACGGTCATTGAGCGTGTTGTGTCTTTCCTCCATAAATGGACGCTTTGGATGACGCTCATAGCGAGCAAACGCGGAATGTACTATTTGCACACTAGAAACTATCTAGGCTGCAAGCTGACATTTTGTCAATTTTTTTTATTTTATTTAGGTTTTTTACGTAATATCCCTCCCTACCTGCATTTTTTTTCGAGGAATCGAAATATGTAATAACCTTCAAAGCTCTTTTCCAACATGAAACAGCCAACCCAACGCTGTACTCCTGCGTTCAAAAAATAATACAAGATAAAATGAGATACCATAGCGTCATCTATGAAATGTTTTCACAGCTTGTGGTTTGAAACAGTTAGCCTCCCATAGGTGGCGCTGAAGACACATTTTATATGCTCATATAGTTTTGGCTACATCGCCATCTATAGGACACTAAGCTTTTCAAAGTATATATAGTAAATAGATAAACAGCAGTGACAAAAATGTTCTCCTAGATGACGCTACGGTATCTCATTTTATCTGGGATAACTTTTTGGAGGGGGGAATATAAGGAAGGCTAACTTCAAAAAGAATGCGTTAGTAAACGGTTCTAATGAGCCTCTCGAATTTCGGGATCAGTTTAGTATGCAAGCAAAAGAACTTTCTGGTAGGTCACTCAAAAAGCGATTTCCCAGCATACTTGTAGCATCATAACAATGAATATTTGGAATATATTTTGATACTGTGTACTGAGTAATCGTATTTGCCTATTAGTTATTAATGAGGTTTTCTCAGTTTTAGCTTAAATTTAATGTATATCATTCCATAAATATACATATCTTCAAGGCCTACAGTTGAAGTGGATACTGTCAATTATTTATCTCAAGCACGTTACGTTATTGTTCTGATTAGAAAAATACATCTGAGTAAAAAGTTTATATTTTATAAGTTTGCCGTTGATTTCAATGTAACAAACATCCAAAGCAAGTAATTCAATGTCCTGTGCTCTATACTAAGTAACTGATCATTTGATAAGGATCATAAAATTAATCGGGCAGTAAAAAGCATAAGCAGAATTTAATTATTAACCAACTATTTTTAGCTAAAAAAATGATGGCACTTTATATATTGTCCATTCGTCTATATGCATATTAGAATTACAGACTATCCTTATCCATTCATGATATTCATCTAGTTTGCTCCATATTTGGTAATTAATGATTTACGTTGCATCGTAAGATTCTGCCCCTCTTCATCGAAACCTGAGTATGCCTATCCCTAAAGTTATGGTGCGTCCATTATTTCAGCGGGTCGAGTTAAACCTCTCACGTGATTTTTTCACGCCAGATGCGAGACATTTAATTTATTGTACTACAAAATTTAAGAATCCCTAATATTTCTAGACAATATAAGCCATATGTGTGAAACAATCTTCTTTATTGTAAACTTTTCGGTCACAACGGTGAACTTCCAGGTGACACTTCGTTTGTTTTTCTTTTCGATTTAATATCCCTATACAATCTGTTACTACAATAGTGTGAGAAGTCCCGTAACATGCTGAAATTGCGCGAAGACATCATTGCAGATTCTGAGGTCGCACCCCGAAAACCAGCATAGACCCAGGACTCTCCCAAAAGAGGACGTCCAGCCTTCCAAAATGACAAGCGAGCATGAGGTGACTGTCGTCTTAATGTACCATGTTACTACAATAGTGTGAAAAGTCCCGTAACATGCTGAAGTTGCGCGAAGACATCATTGCAGATTCTGAGGTCGCACCCCGAAAACCAGCATAGCCCCAGGACTCTCCCAAAAGAGGACGTCCAGCCTTCCAAAATGACAAGCGAGCATGAGGTGACTGTCGTCTTAATGTACCAGATACTTCACCCTCGCCCATTGTCCCTAAGACGCCAAAAACCCTCCAAAAAAAAACGCGAAAACCCACCCAGAATTTTCGTCGTAACACACCCGTTAATTGTTATGCAATCTGCGACAAAAAATACAATCTGTTTTTTTTCTGACACTATGTTCAAGATGTCAACTAGCAACTAGCAGTCGTTCACTTCATGCTCAGCCGTAGCAGGCACGGAATGAACTATTTGCACACTACCAGCTACCTAGTCGACAAGTTGACAATTTTATTGTTTTTTTTTTTGACATTATATAGGTTTTCTCGGTAATAACCCCACAGATAGGCTTCGAGCCAATATGCTCGACCCCGTTACATAATATTATTTAAACGGTATTTAATGTTTATTGTTCTGCTTTTGGACTATCTTCCAAATATACTAAGTGACATATAAATCCGAACACCCAGTTTAAATGGTTTTATTTTAATAAAATTTTGTATAAGTACTTAATGAAGCATAATAAGTAAATGATAAAAATTTCAAAATGATTGCACTGCTTTAAAGCCCTTTGACCTTTAATAATGTGTGGATGCACCCTGATGTGCTACGCATTCCCCAACGCGCCTAGGCATGCTTCTGATCAGGTGGTCAATGTCCTCCTGTGGTATCTCATTCCAGGCAACCACCAACTCCTCTCGAAGTGCTTCTAGAGTCTGATGAGGACGTTGCAAATTGAGCAATCTCCTACACATCATATCCCACACGTGCTCAATTGGGGATAAGTCGGGATATCTTGGTGGCCATGGTAACAATGTGACATCATTATGTTGAAAGAAGTCTATTGTGACTCTTGCAACATGTGGTCGGGCATTATCTTGTTGGAAAGTTGGATCTGCCAGGGTGTCAAGATAGGGTAAAAAATGGGGTTCTAGAACTCCGTGGATATAACGCTGCGCGTTCATGTTACCTCTGATGAAGATTAAAGGTGACCTGGAACCATAAGCTATAGCACCCCAAACCATAATTCCAACGAATGAGAAGTTTTGGCTTGTTTTCATACCGGCCACACTGGTTCCTTCCTTTAACTCGAGAACACCGACGTAATCGCCTTGAGTGGTGCAGACAACGGTCACTCTGGGATCAGGAATGGAACAGTATTGTCTTTAGTGACGAGTCTCGATTTTGTTTAGGCATGCACGATGGTCGTGCCAGGGTTAGAAGGCGACGTGGTGAAAGGAGGAATCCACAGTTTTTTGTTGAAAGACATGTTCATCATACTGTTGGCGTTATGGTTTGGGGTGCTATAGCTTATGGTTCCAGGTCACATTTAATCTTCATCAGAGGTAACATGAACGCGCAGCGTTATATCCACGAAGTTCTAGAACCCCATCTTTTACCCTATCTTGACACCCTGGCAGATCCAACTTTCCAGCAAGATAATGCCCGACCACATGTTGCAAGAGTCACAATAGACTTCTTGGCATTCGAGCACCAGGGATTACATCTGGATGAGTAGGGGAATATCTTTGCGCAAAATGTATACTTCTAGCCCATGCTTCTGCTAATCATGTGGATGATAAGGAATTTAGATCATCGCAACAGGACAAGTAGATCAGATTAATCTAAGGTTTGGAATGGTTCCATTAATGGAAAAAATGGAGAACGAAATACAGTTAGACGAATATCGTTAAGGCTTATGGAAGGTGAGCTCTGTGCTTTTATATCAAGAAAAGCCTCAATAGTTCCGTGTCACACTCATTTTATAGGAGAATCCTCTCAAATAATGAGACATGTTGTAGCTCTTCGCATAGACAAAGTAGTAATGCTATTAGTGAACCATTCATGGAATTACAGCTAAGCTGCCATAAAAAGTTATTAACAAAACTGAGCGGCTTTATTTCATACTCTTGAAGTTGTTTCAACAGTCGGATTTAGAATTTAGGTGAAGCTTCCGCATAAGTTAGAAGGCAATTTGTGGTAAGCTCAATATCTATCTGCAATCCACAAAAAATACCGAAAAGCTCACACAGTTCTAGACACCGAGAAGCTACAAATGCTATAGTCCGAATCTGCTGTATAATTCACATCTAGATCATTTACATTAATTCAATATTGCGTTCATCTTTTTTTTATACTTCAACTACCACGAAGGCCTAAGGCCTAAGCACCCATTGGGTACCGTGGGGCTATAGGGGATACATGGGAAAGGGGGAACGCCACACGGACTCTGGCGAGGGAACACGTGTGCATGCAACATGCACACATTCTGGCTCCGCCTACGAGATCCGCCGGGTGGTACCTCCAGTACATCCATAGCCAAGAGAAAAATTTCTCCTGGGTCGGGACTCGAACCCGCACAGCGCACGGCGACTGATCAGGAGACCGAAGAGTCTACTACTGCGGCCACCGCTGCTGCCTCTTGGAGCGATGCGTCTGTATTTATCAAAAATTGGTTAATCAATCATGATTGATGGTCGTCCTAATATGAGTCTTTGTTACGAAAACAAACACTATCCACTCATTGGCATCTTTTTTACAGCTCATCGTTTTTCTAAACTAGCAAAATAATAGTACGCAGTGTCCCGCTAAAAAGTGACACCCTATGAACTTTTTTTTATGTCGTTTTAGAAAAAAAAACAATAGTTGTAGTGACGAATATAAAAAGTTTCAGTAAACGTCTCTTTTTGTCAAGGTGTCCCAGAAAAGATCTATCGAACAAAGTTGCACCTTATTAAATCGTATACCTGTACATTTTTAGTAAAATGATAGTGGTAACTATCCGTCGTTCTTCGTCAAGGCGGTCCGGTGGACCTTTGTTCTTAGTTAAAAGTCTCGTCGTTATGTTAGTTTGTCAGTTGTAGCAACCCAAATACCAAACAAGTTCATGGAGAAAAGGGAAAGTAGGAAAGGAAAGAAGGAAGAAATAGAGCAAAGAAAATAAGTTAATCATTTGAAGTAGGAAACGCTTAAGCATTGTTAGTCTCACTACTCGAACCATTTTGTAATTCCAAACATGATTTGGATCGGTTCTGAAGAAATAATTTTGGTTGGTCTGAAATTCACAATTCAATTTTAATCAAAGAGCGAGGCACAACCAGGAGTGTTTGCGAACTTGTTCGACTGTGTATTCTACTGGACCGCGCAACAGACAGTTGCGGTATGACTGGATGATTGGTCTCATTTGACACGCACCACGAGGCGTTGGTGATTGTGCAGTCTCTGCATGTTGTGCGTCTTGGTAAGAAAACACCAAGCCGCGCATGCGTAGATAATTGCGGGTCTAATGACCGTTTTTTACAACCGAATGATGTTGATCAAACTTAATTTTGAATTGCTGCACAATAAAGAATAAAGCTGCCGAAATGTAATTTGGAATTTAGTTTTCAATACATCAGTGTGCTTCTGCCAAGTGAGTCACTTGTCTATGATGACTCCGAGGTAACTGGACAGATTATTCCCATGGTATACGAGTCCCAATCACTGAGATGACTGGTGGGGACGATAGTGGTGTTTTATTCCAAATATATGATGGTTTGTTATACGTAATTTCGTTAATTTAGCCTAGAACTGGATTTGACTTTACTTAATATGATTATTATAATGATATGCCTATGGTTCCTGAGGTTGACCACCATCTGGCACGTTTAATAAATATATCAGACATATTCGCTAGGGATGTTACATTTAGGTTCAATTTATCAAACAAACTGAATAATTAGAGACAAGCTGATTTTCCGTTGATTTATATACAGTTGTCTGGAACTGATCGGAGCGCTATCAAAAATTCTGACGACATTGATATTGCCTTAGATGATTTTTACTTAATATTATATGGTATTATTGACAAATGTGCTCCAGTTTATAGAAATTATTTTTCCTGGCACTATGAAATACCAAGTAATACACATTCTCAGCCTCAAAGTATAATTAATGCTTTTGGTAATTTCTTTAGCAACGTTTATCAGAAATCTGTTTTGAGTGGTGACTCGGATAAACATTTGAATAGCAAGGTTCATGTAAGTATTGATTTGGTTTAGGAAGCTGAAGTTTCTCTGGCTATCAACAAATCAAACGACAAGATGACTTGGGGTCCTGATGGAATTCCATCATGTTTAGTGGAAGATTGTGCAAGAGTGCTTGTGCCTATACTGTGTGTACTATTCAATTTAAGCTTCAGATCAGGTATGTTTCCAGCGCAAAGAAAAATAGCCAGTCTGTTGTGCTTTTAAAATTGATGATAAATGTAATGTTACTATCGGCCTATATCTCTTATCAGCACTTTTACTAAGGTCTTTGAAATTGTTTGATATAACCGCTTGTATCCATCAATCATGAAACAAATACTTCAACAGCAGCACGGCTTTATGAGTGATAGATCCACGGTTACAGATTTAGTTATTTTGACACAATATATTTCGGAATCCTGAGATAGCAACAGTCAAGTAGACGTTATTACTTTTTCAACAAAATTGATCATGGTGTCTTATCGAGAAAACTAACAGGCTTTGGATTCACAAAAAACAATATACGGTCCTTCAGGTCTCACTTACTTGAACGGAAACAGCTTGTATCATACAATGGCTTCAAGGCCCAAGCATACTCAACTCCATCTGATGTGCCCCAAGGAGTTTCCCAGAAATAGATTTTTTGGTATGCAAATGCGTTGTATCTCATCAGAATCTTTATTTCGCTGTCGTATATGCTGCACCACATGTTTCTGTTGATATATTTGAAGCTTTTTTTGAAATGTTAGAAAACTGGGAAATCATGCATTCCAAACGTGTTGTCTTTCTGGGTGATTTCAATTCTCCAAACTTTGTGGAAAATAATTTAAATGACCCAAAGACCCGCTACATTGTTAATTGGCTCAATTTCTGGAACATGAAACAGTATAATAATATTCATAACCAATATGATAGAATCCTGGACTTAGTAATAAGTAACATTGATTGTATTGTTTATAGAGATTTAGCTCCATTAGTGGATGAAGACGTGTATCATCCTTCTTTGTCCGTAACATTAAAAACTGTCTGCAAAAAGAGTGAATACGTCACAGTCAGTACTGACCAGAAAAGATATAATTTTAGACCTGCTAACTTTTTTCCGCTGTACAATTCTTTGTTATTGGTTAATTGGGATTTCTTGAATAACACTAGTGACACAAATGATGCAATTAATGAATTTTATACCAAACTTTACGAATTATTTGATGCACACGTTCTACAATATAAAAATTTCAGGCATAAATATCCCTCTTGGTACACCAGTGAAATTATAAAACTAGTAAAACAAAAAGACAAAGCGCACAAAAAATTTAAAAGGTCTGGTGCTAACGAAGATTACCAAGAATAGAATTCGGCAGAATCAGGAAAATATTTAAGCTTAAAACCAAAGAGGCATATAATATCTATCTTCAAACCATTCAAAATCAGCTAAATGATGACCCTAAGTCTTTCTGGTCTTTCGTACATAGTAAAAACAACACTTCTAGGATTCCCAATCGAATGTTGTATGGAAACGAGTCATTTGGTGATCCGCAAAGTATAGTCAACGCCTTCGCTGATTTTTTCTCCAGCGTTTACTCAACTGGTAATGTCGATACTGAGTTGAACTTTGATTTCAGTCATAGTGGACTCGTCGACATTAGTTGTGAGCCAATATCAGATGAGGAAATTTTAGTGGCCTGTAGAAAGTAAATTGACTGCTGGACCTGATCAAATCCCATCTTCTATTGTTAGAGATTGTATCAGGAAATTAGTTCATCCTTTACGGGTTATCTTCAATTTAATCCTAACAACGAGTGTTTTCTCCGATAAATGGAAAATTGCCAAGGATTGCCCAATTCCAAAGTCAAAAAGTTATCACTGTATCAGTGAATATAGGGCTATATCTATACTCAATAATTTTGCAAAACTCTTGGAGATCGTACTGTACAACCGCATTTACCTGTCCACTAAAAATAATATTTCCATCGACTAACATGGTTTTATAAGGCAGCGTTCAACACTAACAAACTTAATGGTATTTAGCCAATACTTGTGCGATAGATTAGACAATAGAGGACAGGTAGATGTGGTGTACAACGATTTCTCCAAGGCCTTCGATAGGGTCAGCCACAGTATTTTGCTCCGAAAGCTTGAGTACCTGGGCTTCAACAACATTTATTTAGGGCTCTTAACATCATATCTGTTTGAAAGGAAACAGTATGTTTTTTATAATGGCTACATATCACATGTTCATGTCTCAACCAGTGGCGTACCACAGGGTTCGAATTTAGGACCACTGTTGTTCATATTGTTTGTGAATGATCTATGTGCATCTTTGGCTTGTTCTAAGTTAATGTTCGCAGACGACCTAAAATTTTATTCATCCGTTTCATGCTTGGAAGACTGTGCATTTGTTCAAGGTCAAATAAATAAATTGCAAAGCTGGTGTGCCAAGAATCAACTTCATCTTAATATAAGTAAGTGTAAAGTAGTAACTTTTTCAAGGAAAACCAACCCCATGGTATATAATTATACAATGATCGAACATGTTCTTGAGCGCAGTGAAACTGTGAAAGACTTAGGTATCTAGTTTGATCAACATCTAACCTTTAATGAGCATATCAATCAAATCATTTCAAGCGCTTACCGAACCTATGGGTTCGTTATCAGGAATTGTAAATTTTTTGACGTTTTGACTTTGCAGACATTATACTTTAGCTTGGTTAGGTCTAAGCTTGAATATGGATCTTTGATATGGAGTCCGATTTACAAGCAGTATATTGATGTTGTTGATAAACTTCAAAAGAAATTTTTAAAATTTTCATGTTTTAAGATCGATGGCATATATCCTACTAGAGGTACAGAATACAACATCCTTCTTCATAAATTTGGCATTCAATCCTTAGAACAACGGCGTCAGCAATCAGCAGTTATAGTTTTATATAAATTACTGCATAATCTAATAGACTGCCCTACAATACTTTCACAAATACAGTTTCTGGTACCACGACTAACATCAAGGTATAATGTTCCTTTTTTATGTCAAAGAGCTCAAACAAAGTTATTGTCGAAAGCGCCTATCAACATGATGTGTGTGAATGCGAATAAAATAGCCGATATATGTGACATATTCTTATATAGCATAGGTGAATTGAAGTGCAAATTGCGTGCTCACTTTTGATTTATCTTACGTTTCTTATTTTTAAGCTGTAGTTATATTTATTTTTTGTTATTGATACATGAATTATTATTGTTTTTTTTTTCTTCACAAGCTACCTCATGGTGATTTTGTTTTTTTTTTCATAGTAGTTTGCTCTGTAAATGGTGTTAAACTGTTGGGCAATAAACGCGTATTATTGTTTTCTCCATTTATTAATGACCTCTGCGAGGATTTGAGCCGTAAGCATTTGTGTTTTGCAGATGATATGAAGATGTATGCTCCAATTAAGGACACTGAGGAATGTTTGAGCTTGCAGACGCAGTTTGGTGTGAACGCAATAGATTACATCTTAATACAGGCAAGTGTAGGATTGTAAGCTACACTAGGAAGAAGACTACTCATGTATATAATTATAACATCGACGGATTGGTTTTGGAAAGGTGTAATAGCGTTGAGAACTTATGACTGATTTATGAAGTAAAACTAATTTTCTATGCTCACATTTCCCTGAAAGTAACTAAAGCATTAAACTCCTACGGCTTCCTTGTCAGAAATACTAGGCCATTCTATAAGTGCTCTGAAGGTCTTATACTTCACTTACTACGCACTAAACTTGAACACGCAAGTATTGTATGGAACCCATATTACATATGCTACGCTAATGACATTGTAAAAGTTTAAAGGAAGTTATTGAGATATTTGTATTTTGAATCTGAGGGGATTTACTCGCAGCAAGGTATCAGTAATTTTGAATTATGAGAGCGTTTTGATGTTAAACCATTAGAGTTGATAAGGAATATATCAGCTGCAATATTTTTTCTCAAATTATTAAATGACGATATTGATTGTCCTGAAATTTGGTACCAAATAAATGTACCTGCGTTTACATCGCGTAACTGTATCACTTTCAAACCTGCACGAGCCAGAACCAACCTTTTAGTTAAATCGTCAATCCACATTATGTGTAATTTTCTTCATGCATCTTAGCTGTCATTGTGACATATTTATATGTTCTATTAGAGAATTAATTGAGACGGAGTGTATGTACGTACGCTAAACCTGTTGTCTTCTACCACTGAGCTCCTATAAATGAGGTTACTGTTGCACTGTAAAGCTATTATTGATATTATTTTTATTACTATTATTATTATCATTATACCAGGTTGCATAAGAGGCTAGATGCAAATTGATTTGACTGAAATTTAAGTTTTTGATCAAACTAACGTGAATAAGCATGATAAACCATATATGTATATAGGGAATCATTTTCATTAAAAACAAAGAGGGTATTGCATTTAAAAAGATACATTAGACCCCATAATTTTTGTATAAAACTTATTTTCTAAGCGGTCATACAAAAAAGTTAGAGACGAGGTCAATTTATAGCGGAGCTCCCACTACAGCTCGCGCATAAACGGAGTCAAGCTTACGCCTCAGAGTTTTAACGACTTGACTAAACGAAGCGCGCTTTGCATTTTCTGATTCACCGAAACGCTGCTTATTACTTTTTGTCAGCGCCATGTATTTCATTACTTGTGAATTTACCGTGTAGTTATAATGAAGAGCAGACTCTTTCATTTCAGTAGTAACAAGCTATTTTTTTTTCAGTATGTTATGCACGCCAATCCCTTTATTCACGGTAACTGGCAGCCGAGCAGCCTATGTTAAAGTTATGTAAAGCCAAAGAAAAACCATTGATTATTGTGTTCCACCTATACGTTAATGAACGGTAAAACATAACAATCTATAAGTTGTAGTTGATCTTGTCGTACGATCGAGTAGTACGATGGTTGTTCTAAAAGAAAACTGCAAAGAAGGCGAAGTAACATGTTTCGCTCTACTCTTTTTTTATATACTCCAGCTACCACGAAGGCCTAAGTCCTAAACACCCATGGGGTACCGTGGGGCTATATAGGGGGTTACAGGTGAAAGGGGGAACGCCACACGGACTCTGGCGAGGAAACACGTGTGCATGCAACATGCACACATTCTGGCCCCGCCTACGAGATCCGCCTGGTGGTACCTCCGCGTTCGACAGTCAGAGACCGTCTACCACCTACGGACAATCACATAGCCAATAGAAAAATTTCTCCTGGGACGGGATTCGAACCCGCACAGCGCAAGGGGACTGATCAGGAGACCGAAGAGTCTACTACTGCGGTCACCGCTGCTGCCTGTGACTCAAGCGTCATCAGACTGACATTCGAGCCGGAATATTTACACTGAAACTAATATGAAGAAAAAATCTGTTTGAAAGACTGGAAATTCCTAAGCGAAACTATGGTAGGTAATTGTGTACGGGAAGGATCAAAGTACGACAACTGAGGTATAAGACAACAAAGATCTCTTCCGGTAGTAAAGAGAGAAGATTACAACACCACATGCGGAAGTGTTTGTGGAAAACGCCGAATGAAGACCATGCATCTTGGAGGGAGACAAAGTGGCAAAGCACATGATGTGCCTGCAATGAGCACAGATAGGTACTCGTGCGTCGCATCATGTAGGCTGACCAATAAAATATATCTCATAGTATGCAAGGCGGCTTCTTCAAAAAGCTGTTATACAAAAGTATAAAAAACCGAGTGGATTCAAGTCAGGTGAACGGGCTGGCCACAAAATTGCACCAGATCGTCCTATCCATCCAAGTCTCTGTAAATGCTTAGTGGCACATCTTCCAATAAATTTGGTAAATGGTTTTGTAAAAAGTCGAAATAAATTTCGCCATTCAAGAACCCTGGCAGTTCAAAAGGTACAATGATTCTCCCATTTAGAATCCTGGTCCACATGTTTACTTTACAACGATACTGCATTCTATCTTGTCTCATCAGATGTGGATTTTCTACATGCCACTCATGTAAGTTATGAAGAGTCATGCAACCATCTTTTTTAAATGTTGACTCATTAGCCCATAAAGTCGCGGGTCTTCTCGGTTTCTCTGCAATATTATTTAACAAAACTTAACTTTTAGGTGATAGTCCAGGGATTGTCGAGCTTATACTTGCTGTACATAATATATAATATAATATTTATTTGTTTTCAATTACAATTACAAATGTTCCAGGTGGAATAAAAATAACATACAAATAAATATGAAATACCCACAGAAGCAAATCCTGTGAGTGGTGAGATGTCTCTCCAATGTTCAGTTTATATCTGTATAATTGTCATCATAGGTACAGTAGTCACATATGCATATGTTTAAATATATAAATATACAAATATGCTAAATGACATAGAAAATGAAACACTGACTAGGAGTGCTGTAATTTTGAGCATACTTTTCCAAGTTTTAGGTATACTTACAAATAGAAAGTGATTGAAATTTTGACTCGAAATTTTGTGAAATTGCTAAGATATCCCACCTTAATGAATTTTGGAACCTTCTTCCTACCATGTCCCACACATGTTCGATAGGGGAAAGCGTCTACTTCCATGATGGCAAATATGTTTAAGTACAAGTTTATATCAAAACTCAATAAATAATTCTAGGTGTTGCATTTTATATGTGAGTTAGCATATATTAGAAGCTTTTAAAAGAATTCGTTGACAGTTTGAAAAAAAAAAGATTTTAATGTTTTATACAGATTTGAAAGAATTAGCTGATGTGGGGGGCGAGGTATTTCCTTTATCCACTTTTTTAGTTCGTTTTTAAACTTCATAGAATTATACTGTTTTAAGGTAATAGGCAAATGATTATAAAGCTTCGGTCCTAGGTATTGGAACGATATCTGCATGGCATTGCCATTAGGCTTTAGTGAACAGGCTCTTACTTTATGGCGGGTATCATTGTCGTGCTCAGTCTGGCGTAGCTTATGTTTTTGTTGGTGCTGCTTCATGATGGTCTGGATGAAGTATAGTTGTCGAATATCATGCACTGCAATTTTGGTTTTTGATTGTTCTGTTGGGTATGTTCTTGGCATATTATGCAGGGTGCGGCAGAGAGGACGGACGTTTTTGGGATGGGTAGTACTCTCCGCCTCCGTCTACGAGAGAGGTGGGGAGGGTGCCGTTTGACTCGTGAGATCCTAGCATTATTTTACCAGTTGTCATTATGGAGCCTTGGACGGTGGAGCATCGCGTTTTCGCCTATGATTGTTTCGTCCGAAATAATGAGTCAGTCATCGTAGTACAGCGTGAGTTTCGTCGCGACTTCATATTCATCGGAATAGAGCTGTTCCTTCTCGAAACACCATCCTTCGTTGGGTTGAATCACTTCGCAGGCGTAGTGAACTGATCAACAGAAGACCAAGAGGAGCACCTGAAAATGTTGAACGCGTTCGACAGGTCTTTCTTCGCAGTCCGACTCGATCTGCCCGGAAACATGCTGCTGCACTTCGCCTTAGTGATCGTTCGGTAAGGCGAATTTTGCATATGAATCTCCGCTTTCACCCCTACAAATTGGCCATTATGCAACAGTTACAGCCCGGGGATTATGAGAACCTCATTTTGTTTATGAGTGACGAAGCCCACTTTCACCTAAACAGCATGGTTAACCAACAGAATTGTTGTTATTGGGCTAATAAAAATCCGCAACAGTTACACCAAAGACCGCTGCACAACACAAAAGTAACGGTTTGGTGCGCTGTATCGCAAACTTGCATCATTGGCCCTTACTTCTTCGAAGATGGTAATGGTCGTGATGTTATCGTGAACTCAGAGCGCTACATCGACATGATTACCAACTTCTTTCCCCCTGAATTACGACGGCGACGTGTTCCAATCCGACGTGTGTGGTTCCAGCAGGATGCGGCGACCCCCCACACAGCCCGAGCGTCGATGGTCGCCTTATTTCCAGGTTTGGAGATGGTCATTGGCCTCCTCGGTCCCCAGATTTATCCATATGCGATTTTTTCTTATGGGGACACCTCAAGGCTAGAGTATACGCGAACAAGCCCCGAACTCTGGACGAATTGAATGGCGAAATTCGCGTGGAAGTCGCCCAAGTTGAGAGAGCGATGTTGGAAAGAGTCTACGCGCACTTCCAAGAACGCCTCGAGCACTGCATCAACGATTTCGGCCACCACGTGTCTGATGTGATTTTCCACACTTGACTGTCTCAAATGCCTTCTGAACCTGATTCCATCAATAAATTTGTTTTCGAGTAAAAATTTACTATTTTATGATTTTTTTAAAACCGTCCATCCTCTCTGCCGCACCCTGTATATTACCTTTAGATTGGACTTTTGTATTCTCAAGATTTTTCATGTATGTCTCATACTCTACTTCCCCAACTAGTGGATAATCAAATACTTTCATTTGATAGTATTTCATGAGATATTTAAACATGTAAAGTTGATTTTTAGCGTTATGTCTAAAGTTGAATATTTGGGCATATACCGTTTACAGGATGAAAATGGAATGTAACAAGTTTTGTTGTAATTTACGGTTAAAAGTCTAGAGTTGAACCATTTGATAACATGGCACGGGTGGAGATCGTTCTTTTGCAAGATTCGGCGGGCTGTTCTTTTGGGCACTCCCATGATTGCTTCTATTTGACGTACTGAAGTACTCGGGTCTTCTTCGACTGCTTGTAAAGCAAGGAAATTCTTCCTCCACGATTTGGTTGATTTGGGAATAGTCCCTCTGAGAGTAAGCGGTACACATTCACGAAAACTCAGTAATCGGGATGAAGAGCAGCATTTGGATACCTCTCACGAAGCCTAGCTCCAGCACTAACATTGCATCTACATTCTCCATAAACGAGATCCATGTTGGCATATTCCTGTACTAGACATGGTGGCTCTACACAATCATGAATTTATAAACATGGCGTTAGAGTGACACTGTCTGTCACTCCATCAAAAAAAATTGAAATTTGTAGCAACGGGAACTAAAAGATCGTCACAGGGTGTGGTTTCTCCGATTTTGCCAATTTTTTTAAGGCCTGTAATTTGAAAAATACACGACTTCGATTTTTTTATATTTTTTATGACTATTATGTCTTGGCCTACAACCGTTTCCGGCTTAACGCCGACTTCTGGGACACTCCGTATACATACCTTTTTTGTCCTCCATCTTTCTGAAAACATTCTGTAACGCCCTGTATAAAAAAAATTCCAGTTTGAGAGAGAACAGAAAGTATAAACTTTAAGGAATGTTACACCTAAATGAATCCTCCTTCTCATCCTTGAAGAAATGTTTAATCAATGGTATCCTGGAAAAATGAATATTTCAGTTTGTGACGTCGAAATCGAATTTAAAGATAACTTGAAATCAAAAATATATCCATTCTTCGTCGTACTGTGGTACATGCACCTTATGGAAACATTCATTTTGCGCTGTGGGACTTTCTATCAAGCACAACAAAACTTGTCTTGCTGAATTCCATTAAACAATGGGACGTTTTATTTAAAGCTGACCACACCAACATAATTAGCTTTTATCTCGGTGTAACATAGTGCTCAAAAATGGACCTTCGCTGTTGTCATATATTGCTATATCCAGAGTGCATATACTGTATTTTATAACCCGTATTACACAGCTGAGGCATCACAGGGAGTGTAAAAGGTATAACTGACTTAGTATCACCTGGTGAGTATGACTTAATCAGTGATGTTACCGGTCTGTTTTTTATTATTTGGCAAAATGGAGGAACGGAGGTCAGATTTTAGGTCGAATCTTTTTAATAATCATTGCCGTTTATACTGTATATGATGATCGGCAGTGCAATACTGATGGCAACATGCTGTATGACAAAATGAACGATTTCCTAATGAAAAGATCAACCTGAGCGCCAAGATTTAACCGAGTGTTAGAGATAAATGTGTCAGCTTAACATAACTTTGATTTGAAATTTGTTTTTTCATTTCAGCTTCCTTTGGGGGAGTACACAGTCTCTTCATAGGATGCAGTTTAATAACAAGTATCGAAACCATATGCTACTGCTTCTTCATATTCGTCGTTAACCTCAAAATATTTGGAAAAGTAACAATTGACTACGGAGTATCTCAACAATAAAACCACAAAAGGGTAAGGGACTTGGAATGGCCAACCCGGACCAAAAACACGATTTTTTTTTAAAATGTTTATTTACCTTACCTAATCTTCTATAATATTCATAGTTATTTAATATTTTGTAAGATTTAACGTATGTCCTAAAATTTTTGGCACTAAACACCTAAACACTACCTAGTTATCATAACTTCATACTCAACTAAACTATACTATCGAATTATCTGGAAGGGCCCATTCTGCTCTACCAGACACAACTTCCTTCGGATGTCTCTCATGAGGTCTTGGACGGAATTCAGATCAGTTTCTCTGTTTATCGTAAATTCGCCGTCTTAATTGTTCTTCATCTTGGGCTTCTCAGCCTACATGATACACCTTCATAGACAGTAAAGCCCAAAGATCCTTTATTGGGCGAGCCTGAGACAAGTTTGGAGGATTATCGTTTTGGGTACTAAAGGTATGTTGTGTTGTCTAACCCAGTTTTGGGTATCTCTTGAGTAATAGCATGATGCTAGGTCTGGCAACAACATGATATAGTCATTAGCATGATGTTCGTGGACAAACTGAAGCAATTTGGAAAGGCGGTTATCAATATAGCACAAAAAGTTGGGATACACCCCTGCTAGAAACTGCGCACCATACATTTTATCTGCAAAAATTTCGTTTTATGCTTGCATCTAACATTGTCAAGGCATTCCTCTACGTTGTCCGTATAAAATCCGTCGTTTCCCTTCATTTCTGAATTACTCAAAGTAAAATACTTTTCGTCATCTAAAATAATGATTTTTCCATTGGGAAGGTTACCCACCCGTCTCAGTTGATGACAGCATCTTGGTATACGAAGGGTAGAGTAATTTAGTTATCTGAGTCTCTTTCGATATTTAAGCCTATTCCTCCTCGATTCCAACGATATCGTACTCTTAGAAGATCTGTATTTACGAGCCAGCCTTCTTGTTGACCTTCCAGCCTGATTTTGTTGCTCTTCTCACCAATATCTCTGACCTCTGTGCAGTAAATGTACGTGGTATTCCACTTTTCGGGAGATTCGGAGATGGTATTCCCTGGTCGCACTCCGCTACTATTCAATAAATGTTTCTCAGTGAAATGTTTTCATTCTGAAATATTCGACAGATTTCAGCTTTGGATACCCATCCAACCAACCTGTAGATACTTTTTCTTATTTCAAATTTTAGACGACGTCTTAAAGGGAAACTTTAAAAGACATAAATGTCAACTGATAGTAAAACAAGTAAACAAACTTTTGTTTCCAAAGGCAACTTGATATTACTTTGAGTTAGTTAAAATTAAAGCCAATGAATTTGGTGCCAAAACTTTTAGGACATACGTTGAAACTCACTCAGGACTGAATTGCTAAAGCTCCAAAAAACAAACCCTGTGGTGATTACTATAAAATAATAATTCAATAAAATTATGCGTCTTTGGATTTCGATTGTCTGGGAATTTGTGGCAACAATAACTGTTGAATATGCTGTCCTGGTAGCTCAAATAACAAGGTTGCCAATAAGCCGACAACAAAACTTAATCCAACAACAACAATTAAGTTATATGCCTGTAAAAAACAATGATTCATTATATGATACTCCAGAGTAGGGTAGAAAATATGTCAAGTAGATCAACGTCTTTTATAATTATTGAGAACAATACACTACATGCACGAAATACTCACAATATTTACTATGCTCCCAGTCATGGTCCAGTATTCCAGATACCAAAATAATACAAACATATGGTATAGGTAGGTACAATAAGCAACGTTGCCCATTAATTCCAAAAATCTTGATTCAAGTATTCTTTTAACTACACCTAAAATACACCATATTATATGATGTCTGTCAAGACGGGATCACTTGAAGTCAACACGTATCACCAAACTCACGAGCTATAACTCAAACTTACGTTAGGTGGGACTCTGCTTACATAAGGAGGTCTTTCTGCTCTTCCAACAATTTATTAACATTTTGATTTGTGAGTTTGCGTAATGGCTCGTGAGTTCGCGTAATGTGAAAATAACTTCACTATTTTCGCCGAGAAAAATAAAAGGAATGGTTTTAAAAAAAATAGTATTATAGATAACATTGAACAGACAAGATACATCAGTACCGAGGACTAAGTTAGATCAAGCTCAAGATGCCTCAAAGAAATACGATTCCATTGGGCATTTAGGAGTAGTAATAAGTAAAATGTAAAAAAAAATCCTCACCTCCTAGGTTGACTGACATGCCCAAAATTCCAGTTCCAATACCAAGTGTAAACAAAGATTTTAATATAGGCCCTATAATCGCTGCCATAATTCTACTGTATTCAATAGTTGTCAAAAAGACAGCAATTAATGGGAAAAAGATGAATGCGGGAAGCCAGAGTAATTTTATAAGCTGAAATACAAATATCTTTACTATGAAGAAAAGTAATTATTACATATTCTGGATGACAAAATGCGACGGAATTGAAGTGTAAAAAGTTTAAAATTTTCATTTTGAATAAATTCGAGCGAAATAAAATTGAATGTGAATAAAAAATACTTGCCTTAAGGTATTTAATACGGTTCAGAGTTTTGCTCTTGATGTAAACAGTTCCAAGTAATACCCCAATGTAGCTAGTAAGGATATTCGACAATGTAGATTGGTAATGTACAAGGATTGGAAATGACTCAAAAAATGGCACTAATTCGAAATTTCTGGAAAACACATTCATAATGTCATAGTGAATTCATATTGAGCCGAAATTTAGCGTTATCTTAGAAATTCGGCAATGATAGATTTACTTTGGAATTTTCGGCTACTAAGTTATAGGATTTTATCATTTTAAAAATGTTCGTTAGAAAGGAAGTTGCTGTCAAGCTTTCATTTATCTTTAATTCCAAATCTGACATGCTATCGAATGAATCTGAAAAGAGCATTGTTCGAACAACTTGCCAGACATATAAAACATCAAAATGGTACCTTAACCTGGGCCGAACAAGAACATCCATATCAATGTAATAGAGAATGCATCCATAGATGATATAGATCGTCAGATATAAAGAAGCCCATAGATATTTGTCATCCAATTTATACTTCAGAGCATAGTAAAATGTAAAGGCTATTAGAACAAATAATTGAAAATCAGCGGAAAGGTACCAAGTCACAAAATGGCACTGAAACAAGTACAGAGTCACTTAAATTGAAAAATTTCATGGCAAAAGTATGTGATGGATGAAGTATGTGGAAAATTTCAAAACTAGACATATTTGCCTAGATAAGACAGAAACCAGTCATGTTTAATACTTGATTGCTGTCCAAAAGAAAAGGTCTGCTTGCATTTCTAATTCGCAAATGTAAAGTTTTGAAATTACACTCCCTGTATATAGGTGCCTATCTGGTCGTCCAGCTTATACTTCAGTCTGAGTGCTATTAGGACGAACAGTTTAAAATCTGTAGAAAGTGACCAAGTCCCAGTCTACTCAATGCTACCCGCATCTCAAGATGGATCTCGATACACATCATGGACTTGACTCCATTAGGCGGCGACCGCTGAGAGTTGCCAGAACAACGACGACAACAAATTTCAATGTTGAGACTTTTACTGGGGTATTTGTTAATCACTGTTGGTAGCTAATAAATTTTTCTCATTTTGATGTTGTTATTCACGATAGCGGCCATTGTGACCGAGTTATCAGTGTCATGCTGTCATCAGTTATGGTTCTGTGCACACACAGTTTATGAAATTTTCCCGCGATTTTCGCAACGTTTTTCATTGGCAGAGTAGCTGAATGAATGTCGATGGTTTACACAAAACATCATTTGATTGAAGAGAAGAAGGCAAATGTGCAGTGACTTTAAGGTAAGATGAATAATTGGAATGAGCCATCCTGAGTAGTATATTACATTTTCTGTACTAACATCCTAACCGAATTTTTCTGTGAATCTCATTTCACTAGAATATGTACTGTTAGAATACTCATTATTATAGGAATTGCACGTAACGATTTCAACCGTAATAATAGACATTGTAAAAAATTGCGTCCTTATTGAAATATCGCCGGATTTATTCATTATAATGTATTCCATTATAGTTCATTGAGTGTACAAAGGTGTGTAAATATTTGAAGGTGATATGCCGACAGAGGTGGTAGTAAATTTTAATCTGCTTAGTTTAAATTAAATAAAAAATTCAGCCTTTTATATAGAAAAATTCCATTCCGTGCAATCACATTGCGACATCGGTATTCATACATCAATTGTGTATCATTCGAAGTGCGATACTAAATTTTGCAGATAAAGACTCACAAAATACTTGTACACAGCGCAGAAACTTTACGACACAATACTTTTAAATAATTGTCCTATCCTACACAAAGGCAGGTATATTACTTTGTTAGTGTAGTATATGTACTTATGGACATACTGGCATATTCAGGGGGTGGGGGCCTTCGGGTATGGGTTACCCCCCAGAACCATCAGGCCTATTACGATTTTCCTTATACTTTGAAGTTGAGTCATTAATTTTCAGATAATAATTGTAGAAGGAAGATAAACCAAAATATGTGTGTAAAAATAAGAAAAAATAAAAAAAAATGTTACCTTGTGTTATAAAGTATCCTCCCGGCAAGTATTTCAGTGCGGACCTGTATTTGATCGTGCGGTCTTGGAGCACCGGCATGCGCTCCCCTGTGAGGTTCTAAGTCACCTGATTCACGAGCCCTTTGTACTACATTAACAGGGTCTGGTTGAACTCGATTGGGAAACCGATCCACATAAATCCGTGATGTTAAAGGAAAAAACATTTCTTTTGATCAGATCTAGGAGCATTTTGTAAAGACCCCCCCCGTAGATAAGAATCATGTCCACAAGTTCAGCATTTTCGTAAACATGTGCCATTTTTTATTTCGTTTGAGCCACGCAACAAACAGCACTATTCACTCACGCGTTACCGACTGACACATTGACTGAATACAACTGAATAAAGTTGTAGTAAAAACATCGTGATAAGCGTTTCAAATTCTTTTGCTTTTTTGTTTCCGATGCGATGAACCGATAAGGCGGATTATATCCGTTGTTTCCAAACACGAGCACATAATATTATTATTGAGACAGGGCGGTACTCAAACTTCTAAGAGGCTATAACTTTGTTACTTTAATTTTACCAGAAAAATGTTAAAGGAAAAAACATTTCTTTTGATTAGATCTAATCACTGTTAAAATAAATGACTCAACTTCGAAGTCCCTGTATAATAGAGTATGCTATACCTTTTGTGAAATGAAAGCCACTCCAGCACGGGTATCACGTATCTTGAAAAGTGACATTATGCCGATTTTTTTTTACATTATGCTGATGTTTTTTGACATTATATAGGTTTTTCTACAAGATATTAACTTAGCACTTAGTTGTACGTATTGCCCAAACGTCATGAGGCTTGTTATCAATATTTGGCTCCATCATGTAAATAACCTATAAAACGTCAAAAAAACGTATAAGCTGTCATCTTGCAAACCAGGTAGTTTTTAGGGCGCAAACAGTCATTCCACGTTTGCTCACTAGGATCGTTGTGAACGTCCATCTAAGGAGGAATCACTCAACTAAACTAAACCCATTATTGGTTGCATATGTTTTGTGAGGCCAAATGGTCCTTGTCTGTAGTTTTTAGTTTTTATCTCTAAGAAGAAAGTTGGTTGAATAGCTAGATGGAATCTGGATTATTATATGTATTGGTCTGCATGTGTATAAATTCAGTGATATTTGCTGTGTGATAAAATCATTACTGAATATGCTGCCAGTGAAGTATATCTATTGGCTGTGCCCGACGGGATGTTTTTATGTTGTGCTTTCTGAAGAGAGGTTATGTTCAAAGTTATAAATTACGAAAAACTGAGGAGAAGTACGGGAAATCATCACCGCGCCCGCGTTGTGTGTAATTACTGTTAGCATGTATATGGCTTGTAATTCGACAGTGTGCAGTGAATATAATTATTTCTTATCTCTCTCATTTTCGAAATTCAGCAATTTTGTATATGTAATTTCCAGAATGAATAAGAAAAAGTGGATGCGTAACTAGCTTTGAATCTCAATTAAGTGTATTTGAGACAAGAACCCAATGTAATTATCATCAACACATACAACTTAGACCTTAGACCTCCACTAATGCCATCTCGGAAGCAGATTTTACATCACGTCAGTGCCAAAGATTGATAACAAGCCTCATGACGTTTAGGCAACACGTACAACTAAGTCATAATGTTAGAAGAAATCAGCATAATGTCAAACAAAATCATAACAAAGTCACTTTTCAAGATACGTGATACTCGTGTGTGATGTAAAATCTGCTTCTGAGATGGCATTACTGGAGGTCTAAGCTGTAAGTTGTATGTGTTGATGATAAGTACATTGGGTTCTTGACTCAAATACACTGAACTGAGATTCAAAGCTAGAAATTAATTGCGCATCCACTTTTTCTTATCCATTCTGGAAATTAGATATACAAATTTGCTGAATTTCAAAAATGAGAGAGATCAGAAATAACCCAACTAGCAAAGTAGTGCTATAAGCGTTTGGTAAAAGAACCGTTCAGCCATTGTTGTTGCCTGAACACCAAAATGCTGGCTTAATGTTGTGTGGAATGCAAATTTGCTTTCTGCAACATATTTGCTCTAAAATGAGGTGTTTAAAATATTCTTATAGCATAGTTACACAACACCTTATAGGACAATTTTTTAGCTGTTGCATAAACGTGTATACAACGATTTTATACGGCATATTTGCAGGTTAGTCAAAATGGTTGTGTTGTGGCATCCATGGTAACGTTTATGAAACAAACCCGAGCCTTGTTGTTTTGCTCTGCATATTACTACTTTAGCCAACAAGTTGCTCCCAACGGAAGCACTTATACAACTGTTGTTTAGTAACTGTTAAAGGCTGTACATATGCTAAATATGTTGGTATACAACTTCACCATAACCTAACTTTCTGCTGTCATATTTTTGTTAAAATGCCATAACCAATGATTTAAGACAAACACGCATGCATATTGGTTCAAAAGGTTTTATCAACTATTCAAACAGAAGACATAGATCTGGTACAAATTCTGGGTAAATCATTTGACTCTGTCGGTATTTCATTTCAGACATTTCTCAAATCGTTGTATAACACCTGCAGGCAACACCAAAATATTCTAATAAACTAAAGACAACATGGACGATGCCATGATTATTCACAACCACCCGCCATATTGGGCAAACATTTATTCCTCTATTTGATATTAAATAAATATGTTTCAGTTCGAAATTACAGATATAAAGTGATAAACATTAGTGTAGTTGTGTCTAAATATAGGATTTGTGGAAGATTTAACGCAGATAAGTTCAGTTTTCCAACTTAAAAATCTAGACATACTTTTGATCATTATCAAAATATGAATCTAATACGAACCCCGTAGAAATTGCATAACTATTTTGCACGATAATCACAATAAAATTTGCTGCGCAAGTTATTCAATAGCCCTATATCACAGTGTAGAAGTCTATCATATACCTGGGTATGAAATTCACAATGGCCGATATGTAAGTAAACAAGATGACTGTATTGTGTTAGTTATATATTCTTCACTTCATCTATACAATACATAAGAAATAGTTTGGTTGCAATAAAGTAGAATCACGTAACAGAATAGTTGTATAGTTGACAAAAACTGAATCTTGCACTGACGCAAATGTCCTATAGCGGTTGCAAGAGGCTTACACTTTTGTTGTATAACTGTTACCTGCAGCCCTTATACAACCTCTTAAATGTCTGAAGTGTCCTATTAGGTGTGCCCATTCCGCTTGTATAGCTGTTCTAAGAGGGTTTTGCCAATGTTTTTACAGTATACAATGCTGTGTAAGGAATACTGTATAATCATTCTTGCAATTCTAATAGGAGTGATAATTGTTAGTTGGGAATTATGTTCACTGTACTCTGTCGAATTACAAGCCATATACATGTTAACAGTAATTACCCACATCGCGGGCGCTATGACCATTTCCTGTAGTTCTCCTCAGTTTTTCGTAATTTATAACTTTGAACATAACCTCTCTTTCAGAAAGCACAACATAAAAGTAACCCGTCGGGCACAGCCAATAGATATACTTCATTGGCAGCATATTCAGTAATGATTTTCTCACACAACAAATACCACTGATTTTATACACATGCAGACCAATACACATAATCATCCAGATGCGATCTTGCTATTCAATCAACTTTCTTCTCAGGGATAAAAACTACAGACAAGGACCATTTGGCCTACTTAACATATGCAACCAATAACGCTTGTAGTTTAGTTGAATGATTCCTCCTTAGATGGACGTTCACAACGGTCCTATTGAGCAAACATGGAATGACCGTTTGCGTCCTAAAAACTACCTAGTGTGCAAGATGACATCTTGTAGGCTTTTTTTTTGACGTTTTGTAGGTTTTTTACATGATACCCATGCCACTCTTCAGTTGCCACAAGGGCATACACTCTTAGAACCACTGGTGCAGCAGACGCCCCCAGTCCCCCTCTGCTGTTCATTTGTAATAAGGGCATTCACTCCTAGAACTATTGATGCAAACCCCCCGGTCTACAATTTTTAAGTATTGATACCATCCCCACTATTCGAACAGTCATAAGGATATTTGATCTCAGAAGCACCGAAGCAGCAGGCAACACAGCTCCCCCACCTCCCGTTCTTCAATTTACGGCCAACACGAAGAATTCCAAAATAACATACATATATATGTGCATGCTTTCTGCCAAGAAACAAAAACAGCGTTATTCCAATGCCACGTAATCTAGAGACATTTTACCAATCAGTTTAGTTTTGCGTTTTGCTTATAAATACTAAAATCCGTAGTTCAGCTGATAAAATCGTATGTCTGGCAACACTGATATTACAATGACGTCATAGTCTGGCGACTACTGAAAAATTGTGGCTTCTGTTGAAATGTGATTGAAATTACGGTGGCGAATTCGAAACTGGGACAAAGTCTATCTATCGGACCAATTGGAATTAGCTTATGCTGACGTCATACTCGGCTACCGTTGACATTGTTGGCAACTCCATCACACTGGTTGTTATTTCCATTTTAAATTTAGACAAAAAAGTCTAGGAAAATAATGTATCCCAAGAGACTTTCACAAGATTGTAATTCAGCGGACACATTTAAAAATTAACAAAGAATGCAAAAGTAAGTCTTGATCGACAGTGTGGTACATACGAGGGTAAATCAGATATAAACGGTAAAAAAAATTTGTGTACTTTCTTGAACAATATTATGCCCTTATGACTCTTTTAACATTTTTCATTAAAGTCTCCTGCGACGTTTACGCAGTTTTGCCACCGTTTTGGAAACTTCAGTATGCCCTATTCATAGAAAGTTTGAGCGCGACTTGTAATCCAACTGCGTACGTGCTCCTTAACGTTTTCATTGCTTTCAAATCGTTTCCCTCTCAATGATTCCTTCATAGACGCGAACAATAAAAAGTCACATGGGGATAAGTCGGGGCTATACGGAGGGTGCTCAATGGTTCCCCAGCCCATGTTTCCCAGTGTATCGCTTGTCAAAGCCGCGGAGAGGCCAGCGTTGTCATGGAGGAGAATCACATCCCTGATGGGCATGCCTCGTCTTTTTTTCCGATAAGCGGCACACTACCGACTTCTGAAGAAATCTCTTCCACTGTTACCCGACGATTACGTTCAATAAGCTCTCGAACAGCACGAATGTTGTCACCTGTAAGGCTTGTCCTTGGACGTTGATCTTGTGTTTTGTTTTCAACCCGTTCTATTCCGCCCTTAAATTCTCTCGCGCACGTAAACACTCGATTCTGGGACAGTGTACTGTTTCCAAACTGTGCCCGCAAACGAGTTAAAATTTCCGACGGTTTAACTTTATTATCCCTTGTCAAACAGATGAAGGTACTTATTACTCAGTCATGGCTGTACTGGTGGCAACAGCGTGCTTGCCCGCCAACCATACCGGTTCCTCCACTCCTCACAAGCCAAGCATGTACTCAACACAACATAATGTAGCTAGGAATAGAATTCTAAGAAAAATCGCAAAATTACCGTTTATATTTGATTCACCCTCGTATATCTTTACTGAAAGAGCAAAAGTGATTATGTTATCACCCAGCCTTTAGCCGTTCAGAGTCTAAATTTTATCGTTAACTTACACATATTAAACATAGTATTTTTTTTTCAGGAACACAAGTATGGGTGGGAGAAACCTTATAAGTCTCTGTGGTAGTAATTTTAGCTTATTGTATGTAATAATTGAAATAAATGCATATGGCACAAGATTTTTAATTTAACATAATTGTAATATTTGAATTATGTACCATGTCTTCTGTAATTTAGCTTATGTACTTGTCTCACTGATTAACCTCCATGCTATTATACTTAATAGAACCACAGATAATGAACATGAGTTTACTGACTTTCGGTTTCACAAGGTTTTAGAATAAGGAGGTGAACTGTGTGAAATGTCTTTTTAAGAGAAGTGAATATAGACTTTAATAATAGACCATTTACTTCAATATAAGAAATCCGTCAATACATGCCTTATTCTTATACTGCGAATTGCTATTTAGAATCTTTCCTGCTGTATGGAATCTGTATTTTTATAATTTGTAGAGATTATATGCACGCACATAAATTTATATAGAATCCGTTCTATTAATTGGGCTATGTTAGGAAATTTGACTTGTAGTTATGTATTTTGACTTAGTTTGACATTTTTGTCAGAATCGATCTAAATGAATTGGGTCAGCAAAATTTAAACAAACTTCCATGGAAGATCGTAGCAACAATCTGCAATCGAATATATCTCATTGCTTCACACGAGAACATCCAACAATGGACAACAATCACTTACACAGAATAATACTGGAAGAAGATCCACTTATTGTGAAAACGACCAGATATGAGATCTATACATTGTTTAGCTGCTTTATTAATCAATAGGGGCATTATAAAGAGTTAAGAAAAATAAGTTTGTTAATACCCAAAATTCTACAAGCACTAATGCACTTGTACTTAATACATTAAACTGGATTTTATAAAATAAATACTTCACATATGCGAAAAGCTTTTCATCCACTGTAAACATTCACAGATGATCCTCAAAATTAGTTGATCATCTGTTTCTTCTAACTTTTTGTCGGGTTATACCTTTTCTTAGCGTAAACAATGGAGAACCAAGATTTCCATTGAATGTTTCGATGAGCCTCAACTTTCTTATTCCACAAAACTCCAGGGTAGTTGCGTCTCTGATCTCCAGTCTCGTCAGAAAGGATAATTGATCCAATAAATCCAAAAGCGTTTACTCTGAACTAAAGGTCGGGAATACAAAATGGATTCTGGTTATCCCTTAACATCCTACGGCACACCAGAGGGCTCCGACTATCATCCTGTTCTTGTAGTTCACGAACTATTTGGTAATGGACGAAAGCGTAGGCCATTATGTTAAATCAAAACGACTATTCAACGAAAACGAGATAGAGACACTACCATTTGACAACAAAACGTCATCTACAAATTAGGTGAGCCGCTATCATAATTTCGACCGTTTGACGACTGGTGAAATTTATTGCTAGCAGTCGCCAAAGTATGACGTCACACATATGCTCCACCCTCAGAATTTGGACTTCGCCATGATAATTTCAATGTGGCTTCATTTAGAATCAAGTTCCATACGTCAAAATCCATCTGGCAATTCAACTTAAGGCCGTGAAATAGAAATTTGAAAGTTGATTTTTTTTTTAAATTCTAATACACTCAATGACAGTCGCATCGCTAATCTAACAGCACATCATTTGTCAAAATCCATCAAGCAGTTTGGACTGTAGCCCAAGAAATTTTTTGACCACATACGTATACAGGGTGTTTCAGTTTATTGTTGCATAACTTTAAGATTCGATAGAACTTTTAAAATTAATGCATAAAGTCTATATAAACATGGGTCGCTAAATGCGTGGCTTCCGAATAGTTTTTTTTAAATATTTCGAACAATATTTGATATTTAACAGTGAAAATTGGTATGCAAGAGTCGCTAGAGGGCGCTCTCTACTGTACCTGTAGTGTATTAAAATGACCGAAAAATTTTTCTTAGTGCAATTTTTTGCTTTTTGAACGAAAAAAACCGATTCTTCGTACTTTTCAACATAAAAAAGCTTTCCGGTGAGTTTTCGTTATAGTTAGCCGTTTTTGAGATATTTCGATTTTTAAGGTTCGATGCATTTTTAATTATTTATGGGAAAATGATATTTTTTTACATTTTCGATTTGAGCATTACAAGTAATTAAGATGATCGTTTAGATTGTGTTTTTAAACACAGCAATAATTCCTAACTCCAAATAAACACAAAAAAACAGAATATTAATTTGTTTAATTTTCCAATATTATTTTTAACAAATTAAATTAATTATTTACAACTAAAATGCTATTGGATAGTTAGGACAAACATACAAAATCTGAAGTAGTTGCTCGAAATGTAAACGCAATTGTTGAATACACAATTCACATCTACGAATGATCGAACGTGGTATAGCATTATTCAAATTAGGCTTTATTTTATCACATGCATTCCTGATTCTGTCTATTAGCATATATATGAGCTTATAGTACTGTGTACTCTGCTCATCTCAATTATCATAATAATAATAATAATAATAATAATAATAATAATAATAATAATAATAATAATAATAATATCTCTTGTGGTTACGGGAGTCTGGTACACTTTTTCTTTTAGAAATCCCCACACAAAGAAATCTAATGGATTTAGGTCAGGGGATCGTGGAGGCCAGGCGACTGGTCCTCCACGGCCGATCCATCTTTCTGGATAATTTTCGTCCAGCCAGTTTCTAACTATTCTCAAATAATGAGCTGGACAACCATCAAGCTGGAACCAGGCCAATCTTCTTAAATCTAACATAATATCATCCCACATATTTGCATGTTCAGCCTTTAAAAATTCCAAGAAGGTCGCAGCATTTAACCTTGCAGGCAGGGTCCAAATAGTCGATTAAGGTAGATACCAATCCACACGTTCACACCAAATTCATGCTGAAAATTTCTTTCCCGAACTGCATGCGGATTTTCATGCAACCAAATATGTTGATTATGAAAATTTACCACTCCACGTCTAGTGAAGCATGACTCATCGGTCCATAAAACGTTACTTAAAAACTCCCTATTATTATCATTTCTATCAAGAATCCACTGACAAAATGTGATTCTTCGTTCTCCGTCCCCTGGCACAAGTTGCAAATGGTAAGGACGTCTATGGTCATTTCTAAGAACACGGTGAACATGGCTTGCTGAAATTCCCAAGGCACCAGAAACTCTCCTAACACTTGTGGTCGGATCTCTATCAAACTCACGCAGAATCATACGGGTAAATATACGCTGATGAACATTTATGTTTTGATCCCTTTGGAGATTTACAAAACCATTTTCAATTATTTGGCGATGCACTCTTACAAATACTGAGCGAGTTGGATGTCGTCTGTTTGGAAATCTTCGTGCGTATTCTCTGGCTGCTTCTGCTGCGTTTCCATTTACAAAGCCATACACAAAATGAATATCCGCTAACTCTTGATTGGAGAATAAAAATGGCATTTTTATAAAACTTACAAAAAGAAAAACAGGTAATAGAAAATAAATTTCGTGCATTCACAATTGCAAAAAACGTTTCAGGTTTCAACAGACAACAAAACTAACTGTCAACTAATTGACGTTTAACCTTATTCTGCTTTCAATTTCAAAAATATTTGCAGGCACAGCCTACTTCTAAATATTATCGAGATACTGACTTTTTAACGTTATTTTCCCATAAATAATTAAAATTGCATCGAACCTTAAAAATCCAAATATCTCAAAAACGGCTAACTATAACGAAAACTCACCCGAAAGCTTTTTTATGTTGAAAAGTGCGAAGAATCAGTTTTTTCGTTCAAAAAGCAAAAAATTGCACTAAGAAAAATTTTTCGGTCATTTTGATACACTACAGGTACAGTAGAGAGCGCCCTCTAGCGGCTACAGTAAAACTATGCCCATGGTTCGTTTTGTCGTACCAAAAAACCCTCGTATACCAATTTTCACTGTTATATATCAAATATTGTTCGAAATATTTAAAAAAAAACTATTTTAGAAAGTAAATTTAAACACCCTGTATTTCGGAAGCCACGCATTTTTCGACCCATGTTTATATAGACTTTATGCATTAATTTTAAAAGTTCTATAGAATCTTAAAGTTATGCAACAATAAACTGAAACACCCTATACTCAGGCGCGAAAGACAAAACCCATCCAAAGGTACAATTTTTGCATGACCAAGTCTAAGGTATTCATGGATAAAGTCACTGTATTCCCTAAATAAGGCTGAATCAGACCTGAATCGTCTTTCTAAATTTTCAAATCATTTCAACGCAATTGAAAAAAGATTGCTTTAAAGGTAATTTGACCACAAGGTGGTTGTCAATTTTTTGAATGGAATTTCTAAATATATCTTCACAGGCTTCCTGCTCTGTTGTATATTCCTTGTATATGTCTGGAATCTTTTCAGATTCCCAAAAGTGACAGATCAATGTCTTCATATCTCATTTTACAGTAGACAGGTTACAAGTAAGTAGTATTATTAGAAAGCACTGAACACTCATTATGTATCCAAAACATGTGTTTTGCAATTTGCAAGTCCATTCAGTCTTATCATGCCATTCAAAAGTGTTTCAGAAAATATATTATCTCCAATGAGCATACGGTTAAAAATATGTCGGTTCATGGAAAATACCGCTTTTCATCATGGTAAAATTGTACTTCTTAATTTTTAATAAAGTCATACAAGAACTTACGGTATCTTTATAATAAAAAAGGTTGTTGTAGAAAAGTATAGTTGCTAAGCTGTTGTTATCACAGGATTGCTTTCTTGCATTTTCTATTACAATATTCCTGGGACTCACTATATTAAACATGAACAGGTCAGATTTATTAACTGCTAGAGGCACCGCTAAGGCGACAGCTAACCTAAAAAGAAGTGGACAATAATTTTTACGGTGTTGTGATTGGTCCCATTATTACTTTGAGCACTTTTAAAAAGTGAACCATTAAAAAATTTTAAACGATTTGAACAATATTTTTTCATAATATTGTAAAGTGAAATGAACCTTTGCTGATTCAGTGACTGAACAGGGGTTGTTTTATACTCATAAGTCTTCCCTCCCATTTTGTCCTGTTTATTCATCAATTTTGAAATGTTCTATAATAATTTTCTATATCGGCTTTATTTTAGCAAGACATTACACTGTTTTCAAACCAGGCAAAGCAAACACAAAACATTGCCCACCATGGAACAGTATTTTATGTATGACGTGATCAAAAATAAAGTATCGCTACAGTAAGGCTACGTTAACATTTCCAGTATATTCAAGTCTACGTGTACTTTGAAATAAAGTAGCATGTATCAAGACAAAGCACCTGAAAAATGTTTAAGAATTAGGTCAAAAATGATAAAGATGACTAAGATCTATCAAACATGCCATTAGAAGGTTTGCCCCTGACACCTATTCAATCTTAATATCAATTTACTATAGATGTAAATGAAGAAACTAAAGCTTTATATGAATGAAATGGTAATGGCACAAATCAAAACATTTGATTTTTACAAATTAATCTAATCATATTAGCAAATTTCCCCGAAATAATTGTGAAGTCGGGTATTATTGATGCATGTTGATCAAGGGGCTATTTGAAACATGGACACATAAAATGGGTACACGAATTTTTGTGGGAGAACTTTTTATCCGAGAACAAAGAATGAGAAAACGTGTTTTTGGGATTCTGTTGAAAGTGTTGGCAGGAACGAAAAAACTCTTCGTATAAGATTTTTAGGTATTTATGATACCTTCAAAATCATATCACACGTAAAATGATCTGAGTAATAGTGAAAAAGTTATGGCCGCAAAACCAAGGCAAAATGCAGGGTTTGGCACTTGTTGCTGATGCGACGATAATATCACGCAGATACTCGAAATTCTTCAAATCCGTAGGCTTCACACCTCCGAATATCCACAATAAAGCTGGAGTCGATTGGTCAAGTAGTTTTTGAGAATTTCTAATAGCTTGTCCCAAAACACCTGTTTTCCGGCCATCTCTACTAGTTTACTGAGCAACATACAGAGTTCGTTCAAAGGGCATTTAATAACAAAATACACGAATTTACCTTGCCGACGTGGATCACAAACCAAAGGTAATTGTTATTTTTATGCTAAAAATGAATGGTACGTTTTTTTCTTTTAAAAAAATTCAAATATTTCATATATGTGGGTAACTCTCCAAATTTTAACAAAAAAAATGATAGAAAAGAAAGGAGCTTCGTGGATTCGGTTCTGCAATCATCAACCCCTTCCATTACACTACAACGCCTCTTGGCTCATTGGATCTTATGTACCACTATACTTGACACTGACAAATAAGTTATAAACAATTACAGTACTCTTGAAAACTATACAAGATACTATGCTGAACATTCAAATAATGTTTGAGGGACTAATAACGAGCATTTTGCCTAATTATTAAGACGGCCAGTTCACTACAATTGGTTGATATTATCTACTATTTTTCCGTTTTCTCCAGCTTATTTTGAACTCGCAGTAGTTTTAATCGAACGAGATTTCGAAAACAGACGTATGCTATGCTAATACTTTTAGAATGTTTCTTCGTAAAGGAACTGGATTACTTGACCTACTTATTTGACAAAGTCATGCAGTCATCAATAATACAGCCATTTAGCACATGCTACATACTAACTAACTAGTCTAAGACAGTTTGAAACATAATTGTGTCTTCAGTTTGCGTGCTAACTTTATAAACAGTTCAGCGCGTCTCAGTATGGAATATTCTTTTTTATAAACTTTAAGGCTCATCTGTGGCCGTGTAAAAATGTCAGCTCTAAATATGTATACACAAGAGTATGAAGAAATCTTGAAGAAAAATTGTTTTCTTCGTCACAAAAGGTGATAGGCGCATTCGCTTTATTTTAAAATGTGTATAATATCGTATGCTTTTCGAATATCGTAGCGAATATGTTCAGTTACTCACATATATGAAATGTTGGAATTTGTTTATAAGAAAAAAATGTAACCCTTCGTTTTTCACATAAAAATAACAATTATCTTTGGAAATGGTTTGTGATTCACATCGCTAAGGTTAAATAGCGTATTTTGCTATAAAATGCCCTTTGAACGAACTCAGTATATTGCTCAGTAACCTAGTAGTGATGGCTGGAAGACATCTGTTTTGGCACAAACAATTAGAAATTCTCAAGAACTACTTGACCAATTTTGTTGTGGTTGCTGAAAGGTATGAAGCCTACGAATTTGAAGAATTTCAAGTAGCTGCGTGAAATTATCGTCGGATTAGCAACAAGTGCCAAAACCAGCAATTTGCATTTGGCCATAACTTTTTTAGTTTTGGTCGGATCTTTTTACGTCTATTCTCATCTTATAAGTCTCTTAAATACCTAAAAATCTTATTTGAAGATTTTTTTGTTCCTGGCAAAACTTTCGACTAAATCCCAAAAAACGGGTTTTCTCATCCTTTGTTGTCGAATAGAAAGTTTTCCCGCAAAAATTGGTGTGCCCATTTTATGTGTTCTTGTTTTAAATACCCTCTTGAACAACTTGCAGCAATAAAACTTAACTTTAGAATTATTTCGCAAGCCGGGGGTATTTTCGTCTAATATGTTGCACCGAAAAGAACTACCGTACTCACCTCCTTTACAGTTTTTCAAATTGTTTCTTTTCGACTTACCTAAAATATCTGTTCAATAAGACAGTGCACATGTGCTTGAATGAAAAACGTCCGTGTTTATTTTGTATATCATAAATTTTGATAACTAATAACCAAGTAGATATCATGAAAAATGTTTGTACCAAAAAGAAGTCTGTGTGGTTGAGTAATTTAAGTATCACGATGTCATTTAGCTAAAATATAATCGAAGAAACGCCTCGTTACAAGAATAGAATTAGAATTAATATACAAGTTATCAAATTTCAAAACTGGAAATTTTGCCTTGATAATTAAGAGAAAAATGTTATCATCATGATAATATCGGAGTGATAATAAGTTCTCAGCTATTAAGCTCCCCACTCATTCTTACACTTGCTTGCTGTCCAAAAAAAGCTCTCCATTTCTAATTGGTAAATATCCAGTTTTGGAATTTCACTACTGTAGGTCACTTGATTTCAGTATTATCTACAAACAAAATTATGAAAATATAATATGCAAATAACATGTCTCTAAAGATATGTTTGTATTTGGCAAAAGGTTTTCATCAGTATAACATACCTGCTCCATATATTCTGTATGGTTAGTATTGAACCAAGTATACATCAATTTTAAGTGCAAGTCTATAATTAGGATCATATTTAAAAAGCGTATTCCTTGCATGCATTTCAGTCTTGTGTAATCTTCGCCCCTGCTGGTTTTTAATAACTGCTTCCAGTTATAGCGGAGAGAAAATTTAACTATAAAGTGTGTTTCTATAAAATAATTAATGTCGCTATATTAATGTTTCCTCTTAAGGCTGCATAATATTATGTAGCATGAGCTTCAACTGAAAATTTATATTACATTACCTGGCATTCTGCCTGCTACATCCAGTAGTGTCGCTAACAAAACGGTAGTCATGTAGACGACGAAAAATGCACTGAAACAAATTAATATTACTAGACGTAATAGACATTGACATATATTTCAGTCAAGATAGTTGACACATTGAAAAGAAGTTGTTACTCACCATAGGATGTAATCATAACGCGTTGGTGTTACAATTCCATTAGAACAGGCCAATATTTCACTAGTCGCATTTAAACCTATATTTTTTATTTCCGCATCTATAAGCGCATCACTGTATCGTTTCATAGATACTTCTGAGCCCAATACTCCTAGAGGCATACATAAATATCTATGAAGAACTTTCCGTCTATACATGTTCATGTCTCTGTCAATTTCCTAAAAATGTTACACTATGTAAGTTAGCTCTACATTGTACGGCAGTGCAAATAGACAAAATATTTAGATCCTTAGAATGTAGAAAAAAATACATTATGTTATGAACTCTTGCTCTGGTAGGCCTGCATAACTCATGGAATTCACTGCGGTGTATGATAGTCTAACATTCATATGAATTACAAATGATGTATGGTTTTTTGATAAACAGAGTCCGACAAAAAGTCAGTCTTTTGACCGCTATCAGGACAACGTTCGTCTGAAACCGAAGTTGGATGTTCCGTTAAGTCAGAAATATGAATCGTGTTATAAGAATAAAGTGACAAAAGAACCTATATTTATACTTCTGGATTCATTTATGATGAGCTGTGACATCGGTTTTAGTGTAATGTTCAATACCGAGGATCATAAGGGTTACGAGGACAGTTAAATTAGACTAAAGTTCCAAGTTAACATGTACTACTATCAGAGTATCAGATAGCGGCACCAAGAAAAATTTGGAATGCAAATTATTTTCGGAAATGCTTGAAACCGTCATTCTTATCTACCAAATAAAAAATATAATCCTAGCTTTGTTAATAAAGCCTGTTACAAGCGTTATATCTTCATAAAAAAAAGGAATTGAAAAACAGCTGCACATTCACAGAGCTATTTATGCAAGACCCGTTTCCGTGAATCATTTTCATTATAATTTGCAAGTAAATATCATTTTTGTAAATGAAATGACCGTTTAACTCATTTTACTTCCCACGACTACTGGCGAGAAAGTAATGTGAACGGGAAAAATGAGATATATTTCATATCACGAAACACCATGTCACCATTTCTTGTCGGTCTGTCGCTTCGTCTGTCCGCTAATCGTTGGCCCGTCTATAAGTTGGAAAGTACCACTCGGTTTTGGACGAAATTTTCACAGAGGCTTTCCACTGTACCAAGGACGAAAAAGCTTCATAGTTTTTGAAAATCGGCTTGATAGCAGTGAAGCTACGGGGCAAAAACGCAAAAATTTAAAACTATAAATCGCTTAAGCTTCATCTTTCGACGTGATAGAGCAGGAGTTCCCGACCAGGGGGGCGCGCTTCCCTGGGAGGGCATAGAGAGATGTCAAGGCGGGCGGAAAGCGTTTGCATTTTAGAAAGAAAAAACAAAAAAAATAAACAAACAACATTAACAAATAACATTACAATGTAATGTTTAATTTACACGCATAAAATTAGAAATTAAATATTATATTCACTTAATCTGTCAACCGCTGTTTCAAAACCCGGCGTCGTCAATCGCAGTTGATACAAGTTTCGACAAGTCACAACATGAAATCCGCGCGCACCCCCTCCGCGCTCCGCTTAACGTTCGTCACTTTGAAAATAATTGTGTACCTACCAGACGCGGATGAGCATCTATGACATTCATTCCCACAAACTTGCGTAAAATTTGACGTTTCGATGTACATGTTTTGTTGAGAAATCTGTTTGAGTGTGTCAAATTATTGTGTCTCTCTGTTAAAGGGTAAGTTTGTGTAATTACAAACTTCAGTTACCATTTTTATTTAATTTACTAAATTGTTGATTGAGTGGAAACGCGTTCATAGATCGTCCATTTGGACTTTTTTATCATGTCACAGTCAAACCAACGTGGCGAAATAATTATATTTTGAAACGAAGAACTTTAAGTAGTTAATATTTATTCGAATTGTATTTAAAAATTACTATTATAATCTCAACTTGCCTACAAAAATATAAATTTCCCGGTGGCTAATATACTGTTGAATTCATTACGTTATTAAGATAAAATAATGGGCATATAATTTAACGATCAAAAGAACTTACCTGAAGTTCGATCGTAACTATATCGATCGTCCATTCCGAAGATGTATTCAACTAAGGCAGTAGGCCGCTGTCTACGTGCGCCACACATTTTTAAGAAGAGATACTAGACCAGTACCATCCAGAGGTGATGGCCATCCAAGAAACGAAATTGGACGCTGCCCGTAGACTGACGTTCCCGCGGTACGAGACGTACCGCTACGAAAGAAGAGGCAGAAGTGGAGGAGTCGCACTACTCGTCAAACGTACCCTGACTAGTCATGTCCTTGACGACGCCACAGACATCAGTGGGGACGGAATCACGGTCCAGGTCCATCACAACCACCGTCCCTACAGAATATCCTCCCTGTATGTGCCACCAATGGAGGCACTAGACGAAAATGACATCGCTGACCTCCTGAAAGGCCCAGGAGCACGCATAGCCATCGGAAATCTAAACTGCACGTCTCCGGCATGGAACAACAACGTCGAAGACAGGAATGCAAGGCAGCTCCAAGAACACGTCGATGCCCTGGCGGGGGTCATCGTCGGTCCGGAGCAACCAACCTACATTCCATTCGGCCTTTAGCGACCGGCGGTACTGGTCATAGCCATCCTCCGCAACATCAGAGACGAGTTCGAGATAGAGACCCTGGAGGAAGGATCGTTGGACCACAACCCTATCCTACTAACGCTTGGCACAGGGGCTGCAGCTCAAGACCACCAAACGGACGAACTGGAAAAACTACAAATCCAACGTCCAAAGGAATATTATCCAAATTCCATCCATCCGATCAGCGGAGGAACTGGACAACGCAAGTAGAGGAGCTGGAGAATGCTGTCCTGCGAGCGCACGAGGACAGCACCCACTCCGAAACTAAGGCAGTTCCAAGACACCTAAATGGTCCAGCACCGCACCATATTAGGCACCTGATCAGGGAGAACAGAAGACTCAAGCGAGTACATCTCCAGCTGTTGACAGAGGAGTCGAGGATTGCGCGAAACAGAGCATCGCTAGCTATGAAGAACGCACTCGCGGAACTCCAAAACAGCAGATGGAATGCAGCCTGCGTGGAACTAGAGACCCAGGATGGTACGGCCTGGACTATGCAACAAAAATTTCGTCGTCAGCGCACCACGATCCCCACACTTCACGGCCAACGCGGCTTGGCCTATTCCAGTGAAGAAAAAGCCGAAGCATTCGCGGATTCGCTAGAATCCGAATGCAGGCTCAATTACCATGAAGACGAGGACGACAACCACGAGGAGGCCGTAGAAGTCGCAGTCGAAATCATGAGGAGACGACCACCTGGCCAGAAGACGGATCACCCCTCCAGTCCAGAGGAAATCCGCCTGATCATCCGCAGGTTGAAGATCAGAAAGGTGCCGGGAAGGGACGGCATCAACAACAGGATGCTGAAGAACCTTCCCTCCAAAGGCATTGCTGCGCTCAAAAAAAATCGCCAATGCCACTCTGAGACTTAACCACTTCCCGCGGCGGTGGCGGGAAGCCCAGGTTATAATGCTCACCAAGCCAGGCAAGGACCGGAAGTTTCCTCAGAACTACCGGCCCATCAGCCTGGTTTCCTCGATGGGCGAAGTAGTCGAAAAGGCTATCGCCGTTTGACTAGAGAAGCAGGCAGAAGAACTGAAACTTCTCTCCCCAGAGCAATTCGGCTTCAGATCCTCCCACAACATGGAACTCCAAGCGCTGCGACTGACAGAAAACATCACCAGTGGCTTCAATCTCCAGGAGGCAAGCGGCCTCGTCCTGCTGGACGTGTGCCAACTGATCCAGAGCTATCTAACACAAAGATGGTTCACGGTGAAGATTGGTACATGCCACTCAACAAGACGACAGCTGGAAGCAGGCGTGCCACTGGGGTCATCCTTAGCCCCCCTGCTCTACAACATCTACACTCACGACGTACCGAAGACACCTGACACAATGCTTGCCCTATATGCAGACGACACTGCTATAGCCGCCAAGCATCGACGACCCGAGATCATCCGTAGGAGACTACAGGATGAACTGGACCACATCCAGGACTGGTGCGTGAAATGGAAAATCCGCATCAACGTCCAGAAGACGCAGGCAATCTTCATCCAACGAAGAAGGATTGCAAGACCTCTCAAAGCATCCATCTTCGACATAGATATCTAGTGGAGCGACAAAGTCAAATATCTGGGGATCGTATTTGACGAGTCCCTCACCTGGAAAGATCACATAGAAGTTGTCATCGCAAAGACCAGAGCAGACATGGCCCAACTCTACCCATTACTGGGTAGACACAGCCGAATGCCGCTAGCGACCAGGTTACGGCTGATCAAGGCCATGGCCAGTCCTCAGCTCGCTTACGCCTCCGCGGTCTGGGGGTACGCTGCACCCAGCTACCGCAAGCGACTTGCTGCTTTAGAGATGAAGCTACTCCGGATCGCCACCAGTGCACCATCCTACGTAAGAAATTCAACCTTGAGTAGAGACCTGCATTGGGACATTCACGAGTACATGAGGAAAAAAGCGGAGAAGACCTTCCAGAAAGCTCAGGACCACCCCAACGAGCAGCTACGACTCCTCATGGACTACGATCCGGACGAGAGGCCTCACAACCGCAGAGCCAAGTACCCTAGACCAAGGTCCGAGTAGGCACCCGCTAACTGGAACCTTGAATAGGAGAACCCGCGGTTGCTCCCCACCCCCCCCCCCCCCCCCATCAGGACCAGGACCAACCAGGACCAGGACCCATCAGGACCAGTTAACAAACAAGTAGAGGACTTGAAACTCTTGATTTTTCGGAAACAAGAGTTTCAAGAGAACATAGCAAACCCTATATCGATGCTCGCTTAACGACATCGATAGAACTGTGCGAGGTAAAGGGAACCAACCCGGCGTTCCCAGAGACTGAAACACATGAGGAGACGGTGTAGCAGACCGCAGGTCACGCACAACACATGGCCTACCGAGACGCTGATGAGTCGGGCCACGCGGAGGTTAGGGTTTAGTGGGTATTAGGTGGTCTCCTCAAGACAACCTGGATACCCACACACGCCGTAGCTCGGGCTATGGTATGGTGCATAAACGCATTCCCCCCTCACCAATAAAAAAAGGGCGTATTGCAGCATCTCAACGCTTCATTTGAAATAGCTTTTATGATAGCAAAGCCAATGAAACCTCATACTGTCGGTGAAGAATTAATAAAACCATATGACCTAAAAGCCACGCAGATAATTTTAGGAGAAGGTGTAGAGCAAAAAATGAAGTATATTTCTCTTTCGAGTAACACAATCAAGCGTAGAATCAATGACATTGCAGCAGGCATAAAGTCACAAATAATTATCAAAGTAAAATTATTGCCATTTTTGCCATTACTTGCGATGAATCCACCGACATCGTTAATTGTGCACAGTTAATAGTTTAGGTTCGTTACATCTGCGGAGATATCATTCAAGAAGAGATTTACTTCCAATCTTTGACAGCAGGTACTACATCTGAACATCTATTGAATTCAATATCAAATGTTGGTGAAAAAAATGATTTGGATTGGAAGAAACTCATGTAGGTGTACGATCGAGCTTATCTAAAAAGCTAAAGGAAAAAAATCCCGCAATGGTTGGTACACATTGTGTTATTCATCGGCAGGCGTTGGCTTCCAAAACATTGCCACAGAAATTACGCCAGACTTTGGACTCGGCTATAAGGAATGTAAACTACATCAACAGCAGCGCTTTGAACAGTCGGTTGTTTACTTTACTTTGCGACCTCGATTCTGATCACAAAGTTCTTCTGTTCCATACAGAAGTTCGCTGGCTGTCCAAAGGCAACATGTTGGCTCGCCTTTATGAATTGAAAGAAGAGGTAATTATTTTTCTTGAGTTCAAAGAAAAACACGATTTCTTGGCAATGTTCAAAGGTGATGCATTTCAGTGGAGGTTGCCTTATTTAACTGACATATTTGACTCCTTGAATGAGCTAAACTTGAAACTTCGGGGCAGAATCAACACTATAATAAGCAATTATGATTATATTCAGGGGTTCATATCAAAACTTCAACTTTGGAATCAAAAAGTGTCTTCTGAACGCAAATTTAAACGCTGACATAAAAACACATTTGCAAGCGCTGGAAGACGAATTTCGCCGATACCATCGAGAAATCAATTCAGAGTCACCAATATGGCACATGACAAGAAATCCATTTGTTCTCAATGTGTCACAATTACCAGAAGAAATTCAGGAAGAATTTCTAGAAATGAAGGCTGATTCGTCCACGAAAAATGACTTCCATCTTTTAACATTGGAGAAATTTTGGATCAAAAGATTGCCTGTTAATTCGACACTTGCGTCTTTTGGTTTACAATACTTATGTGAGACAGGTATTTCTGCTCTAGTTTCAATTAAAACTAAACAGCGAGATCGTCTTGATGTCGATAGCGATCTGATGATTGCTTTGGCAAAAACAGAACCTAGAATCAACCAACCGGTACAGAACATGCAATCTCAAGTGTCTCATTAGTACCTACTCTTGTTTTATTCAAGTTCTTAGATAAAAAGCATTTATTAGATTATTTAAACCTTTAAAGTTTCTTTATTAGAATTAAAATACCTATATAATGTGCGTTTCTTTTGTATTTATTGAATAAATAAAGGGGGACATGAAAATAAAATTTATAATAAAAAAAGGTTGGGAAACCCTGTGATAGAAGATCCTGATCATCTTAAAAAAAAGATGTAGGTGTTAAAATTTTGGAAGTGTTTTGACGTTGTTATTTTTAAGCACCTCAAACCCCGGTAATTCTACGCACCTGTTAGAGATATTTCACACAACATAGATGTCCCCTCACCTTTGCCCTTAAAACATGATAGAAAAATGCTTTCAATACACGGCCCTATTTCTGTTCCCTGGGCTCACCGGCGGACATGCCGTCCTTGACAAATGTTGTACCATTACTACCGTTTGGTCAAGTAATAATAAAAGTAAATAGATTTAATGAAATACATATGTAGAACAGAGTCTAGATAAATCTGCAAAACTCAACCTACTCCAATAACACCATCAGGAACCATGAAGAATAGAATATTTTAACTTATAAGCATTGCGAAACATTTCATAAATTCGTATGAAAGCCAAAGAAGATACAATAAATTTAAACCACAATAAATGGATAAAAAACAAAATACAATGAGATAAAAGAATAAATTGAATCAATCTGCCAACGTAACGCTAACGATGTTGAAGAAGCTGTTTGGACCGTTTTTTTTTCATACTATTTACCGCCACATTTTTTGAATATTGACTTGCGTCATTGTATATTTTGATATAGTTGTAAATAAGCGACCGACGGGAATGTGGTACTGTAAAGAGAGATTTCTAGGCGATTTTTAAATCTAAAGTTCTACTACGGCGCGCTACAAACTTTTATAACGATAAGCAGCGGATTTTGTAAGCTTCGTCCATACATAACCAACCCAGCTTAGTAATATAACATGAAATGGGAAATGGTGTAAGGAGGTATGGGGAGGGTGACTTTTCCAGATGGCTTGTACTACCGGAAGGGAAGGGAAGATGTGTATATTAATTGTATGGATCTGTTTAATTCACTTGATCTAAATGATTTATCTGTGATACATGTTCCTTACAAACTTTTTTGTGCACTACTGGCATTGCCACTGGATATTGTCAGCTAAGGAAGCTGAAGTGTGAAACAAAGCGACTCATACTTGTATAGGAGATGTGAACAGGAAGATGAGATACATAGTTAAGCCCCTTCGACAGTCCAGCGTCATATCTCAACTCACCTCTAAAAAGTTCCAAATTTCACTGCTCGTGTTCATGGTCCAAAGTTTTGCATCGACAGCACAATAAATATTTCCATTAGCAATGCAATCATAATAATCATCAACATTAAATAAATCAGGTAATAACTTCCACTCCTCACGAAAATAAAAAGATTCTTTGGAGGCACCCTTTGCCGCCATTATCAAAGTAACAATTGAATAATTTCAATTCCATGATGGATATTTATCCGCTATTTATTCGTAGTACGTTTGATTGTTGTATAAAAAACAAACGACTTATAGTAGGAGATCCCACAACAACCCTAGAATTTATCTGGCGATTCTTTCGCCAATTTATCTACATGTTCTACTGATCGTTAAGCGAAACCGCAGATGTATATGTATCAGTATTTTTTAGTATCTACATCTGTAGTTTCGCCTAATCGCCAGAAGAACATGGAGATTTCCTTTGGCAAAAGTATGTAAGGTGGCAATAGCATATTCGAGAAGCTACACCAGCGTTATCTTATCTGAATGTATCTGATACTATGCACAAACAAAAATATGTACGTCCAACCTCATAATGAACTCTTAAAATCTATCTTGACTTACCTGCCCTCACATTACCATGGACGTAACTTTCAGATACAAGACCTTCAGGAGTATATAGTGTTGGTTAATAACCCTTCCTGCAGTATAATCCGAAACACAGCTTTCATACCAAAGCAGCCGCGCAGGCAGAAGCTTAAATGCCGGAACACCGCGGCTGCTATGAAGATCCAAAAGAAATTTTGTTAATCCGATTTTTCAACTGACTAGGCTTAGTCGAACTGGTAAAAGCTTTCTCTTGTAGATTGTTCTACAATCTCGACAACCTTGGGACAAAGGAGCGGTCATATCGGCTAGTTTTGGATGTAGGAGGTTCGACACGGTTAGGATGGGCGGCCAAAGTCAAGCGGGTCTGTCTGGCAAGCACTTAAGCATCATGGAAGAGAGCTCTGAGGAGCAAAGCCCGTTGGTGTAGCGGTAGAAGAGAGCTAGATCGCCGACGGCCCGCCGCGCCGGAGCGAAAGGGTTCGAAGACTGTCTGTGGCAGAAGAGACGTCGATCAGTCGGACAGCCGTGCTCTGGACAGCATCGAGCATAAATAATGTATTCGGGGCGGCAGCACCCCAAACGTGTGAGCAATACTCGATGATGACCCTTATGCAGACTTTCAGAGTGCTAAAGTAATCTTTGCAGTTGAGGTGGAGAGAACAAGACTAGTAGCGACTTCTCTAACAAAATGCCTGGTACTTTTTTTATTGGGTGCGGTTTATTGCTCCTAAGACACGGTACTGTACTTATAAGGAGTGGCGTGGCTCAAAACGTTGTGTTACAAACTTTTGATAACTTATACAGGCGATAACCAAAATCAATGTTTCAACAATACGATATACCAATGCGAAATTGAAATGGTAACATCTCTTGAACGTGCTTCTCGTACTCTTGTTCTTTCATAGCGCTTTGACTAACTTTCCGCGAGATTTGGGGATGAATTCGTTATGACTGCGACTCCATTACGATATTGTCTTTGCGGTAGACACTGTTTCTTGGCTGATTCGTAAATAAATACACCATTCTAATTTCGGTAGCCTCCTCTACTAAATACTGAAAAATAAAATCAACTTTGAAAAATACGTGCGTTAGAAATAATTCAAATGATTTTGTGGCACCCTGTACTAACGAGAAGCGTCGACATCCAGATTTGATACTTGGCGGAGCTTTACCAAAAAGTCATTCGTTTTGGCTTTTCGGAGTTGAGGTTTTTAAAAACACTGTTTATAACTGATAGCTATTCAGAAGAAACGGCTATCCAACTGATCATTGGCACGTACCTAAAATGCAGCTACAGCTTAGATAACAATCAGCTGTGTGTATGTAACTCCCCTGTCAGTGTTAAAAAAGGCCGCCATTGTTTCGGAGAAAATTACATGCAAATTCCCCTAGATCAACGATGAAAGAGCTGGCCGGTGTTGCCACGTATCATGCCAACGGCCACAGATCTTAAAATGATAATACATTGATATGATATAGTGTAATTTGTGTCAGTCAGTAATATAAAGGAGTATGTTTGTCCAAAAGGGAGCGACGTAGATATATATATATATATATATAACTTGAGACGTGGTCATTGTCGTCTAGACCAGTTAGGTGAAAATTAAAGCTTCCGCCTTTTGTTGGGTACCTCGACAAAATTTAAGCAAGGAGGACTCTTTATACTTTTTTAATCTCTCTAGCTTTCAATGGTCTTTGCCATCATCATCAGGAGAGTAGTATGTGAGGATGTTGCTAAATGTTATTTACGTTAAGGATGTAGTCAAAGCTGGATACATGGTACAATGGTCAAAATTGTAATGCTTAACTTTCATTTTAAATATTTTTAATCTGTTTTCAATTTGTTCTTGTCATACAGCTGTGTGTAGTTTGTATAATTTTGACCACTGTACCATGTATCCAGCTTTCACCATGCTACTGGGTGTTTCCCTCATCCTTAACGTAAATAACACTTAGCAACATCCTCAAATACTACTCTCCTGATGATGATGGAAAAGACCATTGAAAGCTAGAGAGATTAAAAAAGTATAGAGTCCTCGTTGCTTAAATTTTGTCGAAGCACCCAACAAAAGGCGGAAGCTTTAATTTTCACCTATATATATAAATATATATATATATATATATCGTTCGTTTTTTTTTCCCCTCCAACTTCGTTTCCTCAGGTTACATCCGTATCCGGATGTGTGGGCATGTGTATCTACTTTTGTAGTTTCATATGTGCATTCATTTCGGGCCTGATGAAGCCAACCAGCAGAAATACGTATCGCTCGGGTTACCTATCCTATTTTCTGCTTACAATGCGACCTTCTACGCCGAAGTGGGGGCCATTTTTGACACCGACAGGTGAGATTCATAGCTGATGGTTATCTAAGATGTGATTCAGCTCCAAGCCTCTCCGACATCAAAGGAAAGTCAATGATTTGAGATTATGCCAATGGAACCTTCTGATCTACTTTTGTTCTTTTTTAGTAACAAGGGAGTAAGGGCTCAGTGACTTGCCACTCAGCCATAATTCTTACTGTACACCTCCAGTCCCAGGTACTGGGAAGCGTTCTATTTCAGCTTGTTGGTAAACTTCGCAATCCTTCGGACTATATCCCCTTGACTTCCCTCTAGACTTGTCAAGTAGGTGCTCATTATGTTGTTAACGACAGGGCAGTCGAAAATATAACATGCTTTGCAGTTACTTCCGTTTCTATGCACATCCAACGTGAGGACCTTGAAACATCCGCATTTTCGGTAGGATCCGTACTCAATCTAAGTGCTCCTGCTGTATTTGACCTAGAAAGTAATCTCAGCATCTCCTTCGATTGCGTGTGTTCCACCTCTTATGATGCTCATGTCACACCCAACGGGAAAGAGTGGCTCGTGCAAGGCGATTCCTGTATGAAATGTCACAGGCCGGCTACGGTATAACGTATCTTGAAAAGTGACATTACGTAGGTTTTTTGACATTGTACTGGTTTTTTGTGACACTTCACACTCGTTCTGTGTGTTGCCTAAACGTCATCACGCTTCGGCTATCAATGTTTGGCTTTGATGTGAAGTAACATCTGCTTCAGAGATGGCACTATTGGATGTCTAAGCTATAACTTGTACACTGTAGCTGGTAGGAAACTGCAGCATAGTGATGTTTTGTGTGCTAATAGAATCTGAGTTTATGATAATTTCATTGATTTCTTGTCTTAAATAGACTTACTTGAGATATATGCGAAGCTAGAAATTAGTTGCGTATTTACTTTCTCTTCAGAAAGGACTCCACAAATAATCCGTCTGGTACAGCTACTAGATATACTCCAAGGGAAGCATATTCAGTAATAATTTTCTCACATAGCAAATATCACTGATTTTATGTACTAGTAGATGCAGACCAATACACACAATTACCACACGATCATCCAGGTGCGATCTTGCTTTTCAATCAACTTTCTTTCTGACACATCTTCTCAGAGATAAACTCTACAGACTATCTCGGCAGTCTGCAACCAATAAAGCAAGCTTGGTCATTACCACTAACTATTTGCACACTAGGAACTGTCGAATCAGCAAGTTGATATTTGTTGGTCTCTGCCAGTATGTGAGGGTATTATGGCAATCCCATGCTATCTTCGAGATATAGCAGTAGCTTGCTAATGACATCAGATTAGCTCGGCTGTGTTTAGAAGGATGATCTTCTTGTGATACCGCCCATATAAGCCACACTTTGTGACTGCAGCAATTTCTGCTTGACATACGGTAGTCAGCTTAGCTAGGCATATGCTTCTGGGCGGCCTGGTCTGACGCCGAAAATACCTTCTTCCATACCTGAAGACATTTCCGACGCATCAGTATACCAAGTAATTTTAGTTTGGCATGCATATGTCTGTTCAATCTGAGGCCGTTCGAATCGATACGATATGGTATCTCAGTATCGATGACTTTCTGCATTCTGTCAGGTGACATTCCAAGTATGTCGCACCGCAAGGTGTCATGGGTTGTGGTGTGTCTCATGGCATGGTGCTTGAACCAATGTTTAGGTGCTTTTTAAACCGCAGCAGCCGCTTAGGCAGAAGCCTAAATGCCACGGCAACGCAGCTGCTATGAGAATCCCAAAGAAACTTTGTTAATCCGATTTTTGAACTAAGGTTAGTAGAACTGGGAAAAGTCTCCTCTTGTAGATTGTTACACACTCTCCACACCTTAGGGACAAAGGAGCTCGCATCGGCCAGTTATGGATGTACAAAGCTCGGCATGGTAAGGATAGGAGAGGGAAGTCAGGCGGGTCTGTCTCGGAGGCACATCGCGCGGCGGCATCATGGAGAAGAGCTCTAAAGAGCAAAGCCCATTGGTATAGCGGTAGAAGAGAGCTAGTTCGCCGACGGCCCGCCTGTTCGAAAGGGTCCCGTGATTGTCTGTTAGAGAAGAGTCATCAATCAGTCATGCAGCCCTCCTCTGAACAGCATCGGCCATTAGTAATGTAGTGGGAGTGGCAGCACCCCGAACATGTGAACAATACTTGAAGCAGTACATAGTGAGAAGATCTTGAGGAGGAAAATACTTCTTAACCCTAAACAAATAGTCTAGGTTTTCCTCTACAGCTGCAGCTATTGACGAGATATGTTCGTGCCAGATCAAGCCCTCAGTGATATGGACTCCGACCAGCCGAAATTAATGGTTCTTTGGCAGAACTTGGCCAACCATCAAAACTGGATGACCGCTGAGACGCTTTTTGTTCGTTATAAATATCGAGGAGCGCCATGCTTAAAAGAACCTCCAACGCTGCAATTGCGGTACCCTTCATGTCTCCGGTGGTGCCCAGATACGCGGCTCGCTGCACTTTTGAACGAACAATAGCGGCTGTGCTTTGCCTGGCTTTCGGCTACCATCACACCATCATCGGTCTAATCACCATGGTGTACCTTAGAAAAGGTTAGACCGAAATTAGCAGCGGGCTCTTCTGATATTATGTAATTGTGTATTTTAGAAGCCTAACAAACACAATACTGACATTGATTGATGTACACCGTAGCAAGGTACAAGCGATAACGTTTAAAGGTCGAATTACACGCGCCTTCCTAATAGAGCTTTTAAAACTCAAATAACGATTTCAAGTGGGTTGACTGAAGTGATAGAGTGATTGCTGGAAGAAATAGTTGAGCATTAGGGTGGAGTGATCTTATCGGTGACGATTTTTTTTGTCGATTTTTATAAAGTAATAATTTTAGAAAGTTGCATTTTCAGATAATTTAAACACCTGCAAAATCTGAAGTTTTTCGGTTTACGTTTTGAGGTGCCCCGAGGTCCCAATTTTTTGGATTATTAATATTTTTTCTGAAAATGTAATAAAGGTAATAAGTTGCATGTGTAAGAAATATAATTACCTATAAAATTATAGGTTTCTAAGTTAGCGTTTTGAGGTGCCACAGAATTTTTTTTAAATGTTTGTCATTTTTTTAAAAGTAAATGAGACGAATAAAATTAGTAAACATTATCACCTTGCTTTGAAAAATTATTTATTTATTTCAAACAAAAATACGGTTATATTCGGCAAATAATGATTAAAAATAAGGTAAAAATGTAGTTAAAAAACGTATTCAAAAACTTTTTATGACGCTAAAAAGAATAGTCGGCCTAATTTTTGAAAGAGGACACTGCTTCTGCTTGAATGTGACATGGAAATAGTCTTATCTCGTCATCACAATCTAAACCGTTATTATCGACCACTTCTTTGAACTTGTCTAAAGTAAGCTTAACAGTGAGCGGTGGCTCGGTGATATGGCATGTTTGCCAGTCGATAAGATCTATGTAATCAGTAGCTTCAAAGTTGAAAGCTGGAATAGTAAACACACGCCTCTCTAATTCTTTCTGCTGACTTCTTGCTTTCAGGATTCTACAATAGGCTAATTATCTTATAAACTTTCTGTCATCAGCGAGCATCCATAGCAAAATATACTAAGTGACATATAAATCCGAACACCCAGTTTAAATGGTTTTATTTTAATAAAAGTTGGTGAACGTATTTATCTTACTGTAAATAACAAGTGAAAACATTTTCAGCCTTATCAGTTGGGAGATTTGTTCTGAAACTTGACCTCTTTTATTTCGATTTAGGAAATCATCGATTAAGGTGTTCTCACCAGGCAATACTAAGCCGGTTCTACCATTTACACTCTGGGTGCTGCCTCAGCTGTGTAATACTAGTTATAACACACAGTATATACTAAGTGACATATAAATCCGAACACCCAGTTTAAATGGTTTTATTTTAATAAAAGTTGGTGAATGTATTTATCTTATCAGTTGGACATTCCGGTTTTTATACTGCTTTTTTTTAATTCACTAACGCTCTAAAAATGAATATTTCAGCCGCAGTAAAGAATCAACGTTGGCGGATTTTGGTTCTTGACATCCTTTACGATCGGTTACGATGCCTAGAGTACGGAGACCTGTACGATTTCGTCAACTTAGTGAGTTTGATAGGGGCCGTATAGTGGGACTCCGGGAAGCTGGACTTTCTTTTCGGGCAATTGCAGTTAGAGTGCAAAGAAGTGTAGACACTGTGGTTAGGTGTTGTCAGGCATGGCTTCGAGAAGGCCGTACGCAAAGAGCAAGGGGCACTGGACGCCGCCGTAGAACAACAGACCGTGAAGATCGCCGCCTAAGATTATTGGCCTTAAGGGACCGTTTCTCCACTACCAGGTTCATTGCAAATGAATGGTTTGCAGAACACGGAAGACCTATTGGCATGCGAAGTGTTTACCGACGAATGAGAAGTTTTGGCTTGTTTTCATACCGGCCATCCTGGGTCCTCCCTTTAACTCGAGAACACCGACGTAATCGCCTTGAGTAGTGCAGACAACGGTCACTCTGGGATCAGGAATGGACTAGTCTCGATTTTGTTTAGGCATGCACGATGGTCGTGCCAGGGTTAGAAGGCGACGTGGTGAAAGGAGGGATCCACAGTTTTTTGTTGAAAGACATGTTCATCACACAGTTGGAGTTATGGTTTGGGGTGCTATAGCTTATGGTTCCAGGTCACCTTTAATCTTCATCAGAGGTAACATGAACGCGCAGCGTTATATCCACGAAATTCTAGAACCCCATCTTTTACCCTATCTTGACACCCTGGCAGATCCAACTTTCCAACAAGATAATGCCCGACCACATGTTGCAAGAGTCACAATAGCTATGTCCACACTGTGCCTTTTTTTGTTCAATAAGGGCATGCGCTATAGCGCAGTCAACAGCGCACGTGAGGCATGCCTTTAACGCAAGCGCGATGGCAGTTGAAAGCGAAGCGCGCGCTGTGATACACGTTTTCCGGCGTCGGGTGGATGTCTGTACCTTATAGCGTTCAACAACAAGATGGCGGACGAAGAAAAAGATTTAACATTAAAGTTTATTGAAGATTACAGAAGCTTTCCACAACTCTGGGATCCAAATAATAAACTTTATACAAATAAAGTAAAGAGAAACGATGGTTTGCAAGTTCTGGCTACTAAATATAAAATGGATATCGATGGAGTTAAAAAAAGATAAAAAGTCTTCGCTCGTATTTTTTCAAAGAGCATCAACAAGTCATCAGGAAAAAGAGCGGTGCTGGATCCGATGAGATTTATGTTTCACCGTGGTTTGCTTACAAACAACTCTTATTCACTGCTGACTTGGTGACGCCGCGGGAAACTAGAGAAAGTAGTACTGAGGATGAAAAGGTATTTTAAAATGCATATTTATTTAGGCAAATCAATTTATTACTTTTTCCACAAAATAAATGTGATAGGTGTATAGTTATAAGTGTCGGGTTTGAAACGGTATTGCTCCAATATCTGATATGAAATAATTCATAAATTCATCTCGTATTTGGTTCGATGTATTTGATGACCTACGAGGAATTCTTTGAAGTGGCCTATAACCGCTGTCATTGGCAGTTATTACTCTCCATGACCCGGGAATGATTTCTCCAGTGCTTACATCCTCATTACCAAAACAACCTGGAGGGCAGTAATCCCGTGTAGAATCTGTCTGCATTCGTAGAAAATTGTGTATGTAAACACAACTCAAAACAACATCAATTACAGTACTGTCGGCTTTTAATTCAATGGGCTTACGGAATATTCTGAATACAGATGCGAGAAGCCCAAACGCATTTACAACGATACGTCTTGCCCTTGATAACCTATAATTATACACTCTTTTTGGTGATCCCACATTTAAATCGGTTGAATATGGTTTCAGAGTATAGGTACTTAGTGCAAATGCATCATCAGCAACTAATACGTAAGGTACTGACATGGTTCTACCACGTAGTGGTTCACTATTTGGTAAATTAAATTCGTGTTTTTCAATTTGCTTATAAAATGAAGTGGATTTGAAAACACCACCGTCCGAAATACGACCCTGACAACCAACATTAACATATGTAAAACGATAGTTTGCATCTACAATTGCAAACAATACTATGCTATGTGTTCCTTTGTAGTTATGAAATTCGCCCACTGTATTTTCTGGTCTTTGGATGACCACATGTTTTCCATCCATGGCGCCAATACAATGTGGAAAGTTCCATCGCTTGTCAAAATCAATCGCTTTCCATTGCTCCTCGTTTGTTGGTAACTGTAAAAACAAACAAAAAAAAGGATTTCAGTACGATTTATATTTTTTGCAGGACACGCCGGCTGAAATATTAAATAGAGAAAAACTCTGCGACTTCGCAGTCTACGTGTATATCTGAAGACGAGCATGAATTTACCCTACCACCAATAAGAAAGAAGAGAAATATTAAAAGTACAACGATTGACGATAAAGAGGCGGAAGCTTAAAATTTTATGAAAAAAGCTGGTGAAGAATTAAGTCAAAAAGATGAGTTCACTACTTATGGACAATTGATAGCTCATAAAATTCGAAACCTTAATACATTTAATCGGCTTATAGCTCAACAACGCATAAACAATATACTCTTTAATCTGGAAATGCAACAGATAACTGGTGCAGCAGCAACGCATAATGTTACCGAGATGCGGAATGGAACTGAGATGAGGAATGCGACTGAGATACAGAATATGACTGAGATACATAATGTTACTGATATGCGGAATATGACTGAGGTACATAATTTTACGGAGATACCGGAGACACAGGCTGATTCAAATATTATAGATATTAGCAATATTTCTGAATTTGTTCTATTTAAAAAATGATTATGGTTGTGTTTTTTAATAAATGAAACTGTTACTTACCTTAATATAATCCTTGAGTACTTCAATTATGGCTTTTAATACATCTGGTAGCATTGCTGATATGAATTGTTTGGATACTTTGAATAAAAACGAAAGGGACATTAAACTGTCTCCAGTAGCTAAAAACCTTAGCGTTATTGCTAACTTTATTTCACTAGGTATAGCTTCACGTAACTGGGTTGACTGCTTTGTAATTTTTGGTTTAAGCAATTTCAAAAGTCGATCCAATTTTTTTTCGGACATGCGTGTAAAATTTTTAAAAAGAATATCTTTATCTTCTCTTAGTTCACTCATAATCACGTTACTTCGATTATTATAATAACCTCGTATCCAAAACTTTCACTTGGTTCTTTTTTTACTGGAATTTCTGATGACCAAGTAAGCTGCACATAGTCCACCAAGTAAAATATTCTCGTCGCACATGTTTCCAAATTATGACAGAAACTACGACTAAACTATGGTGTTGCTTCCATTTAACGCATTCACTTATTGTAAGCGTTAAACGAAAGTCGAATAGAAAGATGAAGACGAAAGTTGACGATGAAAAGGTACAGTGTGGACATAGCTAATAGACTTCTTTCAACATAATGATGTCACATTGTTACCATGGCCACCAAGATCTCCCGACTTATCCCCAATTGAGCACGTGTGGGATATGATGGGTAGGAGATTGCTCAATTTGCAACGTCCTCCTCAGACTCTAGAAGCACTTCGAGAGGAGTTGGTGGTTGCCTGGAATGAGATACCACAGGAGGACATTTACCACCTGATCAGAAGCATGCCTAGGCGCGTTGGAGAATGCGTAGCACATCAGGGTGCATCCACACATTATTAAAGGTCAAAGGGCTTTAAAGCAGTGCAATCATTTTGAAATTTTTATCATTTACTTATTATGCTTCATTAAGTACTTATACAAAATTTTATTAAAATAAAACCATTTAAACTGGGTGCTCGGATTTATATGTCACTTAGTATACTTTCTGGATGTCCAAAATAACCGTTGCGTTGGATAACTGGATCTATCAACTTTTTTAACTCATTAGAAAGGTATGTATTTCTTTTGATTGACATCCAGAGATGGTATGTACCATTGGTACACGAAGGACTCGTTTTTATATCGAACCACGTAGGACCATACACTTTCATGACGAATGTGGCTAAAGTTTTTGAATTTTGACATGGTTCTTCTGCCGCAATATATAAACGTAGTACCCTGCACGCTGTTGTGAGCCACCTAGAATGAGATAAATTTCCTAGATGTTTTTCAAACCTGGAGGACAAGATCCCGGTGCGACTGCTCTCATTATACTGAGAAAATAATTCTGATCCGTACTCAAATGCTGTTCATTTGTTACATTTGGCAAAGTAACAGGAATAACAACATAATTTACTACAGGTAGTTTTTCACATGACTGTAGTTGTTTGCCTATAGGAAAACAACGAGGGCCTGTCACTTGTCCATCTAGATGTTGTAGCACGTGGCGTAAAGGAAGTTCGTTAGCGTGAACTTGGCAAAAGACGAGCAACACCACCTTTTCATCCAGTATTCATGGGTGTACCATCACAACCAACAACAGTTAAATCTGATAAATTAACAGATCTTTTATTTAGATATTTGACTAAACTATATTTAATTATTAATGCAGCTCCAGAGTCACAAGCTATGTGACCGAAATACTGACTGCCTGGTTCTTTGACAAGGACATAGTGCTCGTTCATTTTAATTCTCCTAAGGTATTTTGAACCAACTTTTTCTTGTTCTAATATTTGTCTTTACGTCCGCCGAAATATAGTCTTATCAATGGTTCTAAATAACAATTTTGTTTTAGCTGTGAACGGATTTTTGTTCTTTCACTTCGAATTTTTGAACGGTCTAAATCTTGCATTTTTCCTATCTAGCTTTTTTTGTCCAATTTTTGTAGCACTCAGAACAACAGTCCCAATAAACATTTTACTGCCTGACCTTTGGTCTAGTAGAAAGGTTCTTTCTTGTTTTGGTACACGTCGCTCCCTTGCACATTGGCAGTTTTCTAAATTGTTGCAATTGCCATAGCAAATGTCAAAAAGCTTATTCGATTCGTTTTTGAAACTTGATAGTTTGTTTTTGTATATATGTTTCATTAGATTTCTATATTTATCGTGGTAAGCTCGAATGATTTGTAAAACTCGTGCGCGTGTCACCGTTGGAATGGATGCTTTTATCCAAATCTCTTCAACCTTTTCTGCTACGATCCTAAAAATGTCATCCACAGATGGATCTTTTGACTTCTTGTCTGATTTCAGGTCATTTCGAACCCAGAAATAATATTTCAGCACATCACAGTAAGTGGGCAGAACAGATGGGCTTAATTCATTTGGGGTCCCAAATACAGGACAACTATTAACAGTTCTTGTTTTTATCTGTGCCATTGTCTGAAAAACGATATTTAAAACAGTATTCCAAAATTATTAGTATTTTGTTTGAAGAACTTGCAATAATAAAATACTATTACTCCCAACTAACAATTATCACTCCTATTAGAGTTGCAAGAATGATTATACAGTCTTCCTGCATTGTATACTGTAAGAACATTGGCAAAACACACACACCTAATAGGACACTTCAGTCATTTAAGATGTTCTTTAAGTGCTGCAGGTAACAGTTATACAACAAAAGTGTAAGCCTCTTGCAGCCGCTATAGGACATTTGCGTCAGTGCAAGATTCAGTTTTTGTCAACTGTACAACTATTCTGTTACGTGATTCTACACTTTATTGCAACCAAAGTATTTCTTATGTATTGTATAGACGATGTAAAGAATATATAACTAAAACAATACAGCCATCTTGTTTACTTACATAACGGCCATTGTGAATTTCATACATAGGTATATGATAAACTTCTACACTATGATATAGGGCTATTGAATTACTTGCGCAGCAAATTTTATTGTGATTATCGTGCAAAGTAGTTACGCAATTTCTACGGGCTTCGTATTTGATTCATATTTTGATAATGATCAAAAGTATGTCTAGATTTTTAAGATGGAAAACTGAACTTGACACAATTACACTAATGTTTATTACTTTATATCTGTAATTTCGAACAGAAACATAATAATTCAATATCAAATAGGGGAATAAATGTTTGCCCAATATGGCGGGTGGTTGTGTATAATCATGGCATCGTCCATGTTGTCTTTAGTTTATTAGAATATTTTGGTGTTGCCTGCAGGTGTTATACAACAATTTGACAAATGTCAGAAATGAAATACCGACAGAGTCGAATGATTTACCTAGAATGTGTACCAGATCTATATCTTCTGTTTGAACAGTTGATAAAATCTTTTTAACCAATATCCATGCGTTATTTGTCTTAAAACATTGGTTATGGCATTTTAACTGAAATATGACAGCAGAAAGTTAGGTTATGGTGAAGGTGTATACCAACATATTTAGCATATGTACAGCCTTTAACAGTTACTAAACAACAGTTGTATAAGTGCTTCCGTTGCGAGCAATTTATTGGCTAAAGTAGTAAATTTGCACAGCAATACAACAAGCCTCGGGTTTGTTTTATAAACGTTACCATGGATGCCACAACACAACCATTTTGACTAACCTGCAAATATGCCGTATAAAATAGTTGTATAAACGTTTATGCAAGAGTAAAAAATTTGTCCTATAAGGTGTTGTGTAACTATGCTATACGAATATTTTAAACACCTCATTTTGGAGCAAATATGTTGCAGAAAGCAAATTTGCAGTCCAAACAACATTAAGCCAGCATTTTGGCGTTCAGGCAACAACAATAGAGAGCTTTTATGGCTGAACGGTTCTTTTACCAAAAGCTTATAGCACTACTTTGCTAGTTGGGTATGACCCATTAAAACTTCTAATTAAACAGATTTAAACAAATGCGAGCTTGCACTGCGTTCTGAGAAATTTGGACATTGGAACATGCCGTTCTTCGATTAATGGTATCGCATTACACGTGGCTGTTGGATATATATGAAATTCAATTAACCGATAATAAATATTATAAACATTATTCTCGCAACTGTTTTATTAGGCCGACGTACAAACAAACTAAACAACGATATTGTTTTGTCAAACTAAAAACAAAAATCGACGCTAATTAATCTGTAACTGCTGACTACCGACTGACGAGACTGACATCCTTGTCGATGTTGTCGCGTGGCGACGACACACTGTCCAAAATGATTGTTGGTGGGGAAATAAGTCAGGGGCGTCCAGGAGGCCTCAGAAGATACAGTATACATAAAAATAAAATAAAATAATTTTTAAAAGATACCTTTAACAGATAGAGTAAACTTTAAGGGAATGAATGGAAATTCAGACTATAAAAAGACCACGGTATTTTTAGAAATTTAGAGAATCTCTCTATTTTCAGGACACTTGGGGCACCTCTTGAGTACATTAGAAAACACAGTTACAATGACGATTTTATTATAAACATGTTTTCTCAACTTCCTTGGGAATTTGTGTGTTACATTAAATCGATCTAAAAAAATGTATATAATTGTCAAGTTTTGTAAAAAATTCTTGTCTTCAATGCGCTTGGGGCACTTCTTACCAAAAAAAATGGGAAAAAGCGTGATTAATACTTTTTGTTTACAAGCATATTTTGCAACCTTTCCTGAATACTACGTATCAAGTTTGTAAATTTCATTATTTCGCTCCACCCTATGGAGTATGAGAGCTACTCGACTCATCAGTAAGCACTTCATCAACAGCCTTCTTCCTCGACTCGCATCTACGAGTTGTGGATCTGCCTCTCGTTTACAGTTTACTCGATGCTGCGATCTCGACCTGCCAGCCAAATCTGCCAAGCTTATCATTCACGCTGGGCCGGGCTCTGTACTTCAAGAAGTAAGTGGTAAGACTGGTCCTTTTTCCGTAGGACAGCTCCAGTTTCACTAACCTTTGGGAGTACAAACATTGGAGTAACAAGATGTCTTCAGCTTGACTAAATTATGTAGATTAGGTTGTCTCAAAGAAATGAAAGTCTTTTTTGCAAACGCATACCATCTAATTTTGCTTGAACAATATCAAAACAATATTGTGATGAAGTTTTATGTACCTAGAACCAGGGTAACCCGTGCCGAGATACGTTTAGTCGAATCATATTACCAAATTTCCCCGAAATAATTGTAAAGTCTGGTTTTATTGATGCAAGTTGTCCAAGGGAGCATTTAAATCATGACCGCATAAAATGGGTACACCAATTTTTGTGGGAAAACTTTTTATTAGGCAACAAAGAATGAGAAAACGAGTTTTTTGGGATTAAATCGAAAGTGTCGGCAGGATCCAAAAAACTCTTCATATAGGATTTTTAGGTATTTATGAGGCCTATAGAATGAGACCACACGTAAAAAGGTCCGACTAATAATAAAGAAGTTATGGTAGAAAATCTAGGCACAATGCAGGTTTTGCTACTTGTTGCTAATGCGACGATAATTTCACGCATTTCTTTAAGTTCGTAGGCTTCATATTTCTAAGTAACCACAACAAAATATTAACCATAGCAACCACAATGCTGCTTGTTTCATCGTATTGTTATCTGCACATTGTGGAAGATATATCTTTTTAAAAATTATTTGCTATGATCCGACATAGTGTTTCTGAAATTTCATCTAAGTAATATAAAAAAAATATATAAACAATCATACGTATACCGCTGGTTTCCTGTTGGCAATCTTACATTCTCTATGGAGTGCGAAAAACTGTTCGATCGCAATTGAAGTACACATAATGTACAAAAAAGCATTTATTTCTCCAAATTTAAAAAAAAAATAGCAAGAAAGGAGCTTTGTGGATTTGAACCTCTGTAGAGCGGTTCAGCAGTCGCTGCTGTTTCCCATTCCGCTACGACGCCTCTTGGTTTACTGGATCTTTATACAACTTACAACTGTACTTGACACTGACAAATATCAAGCGAACATTGGTGACATCAAATATGTTATAAACAATTAGAATACTGTTGAAAACAATACAAGATACAATGCTGAAACTTTAAATAATGTATTAAAGACTAATACCGAGCATTCTGGCTAATTTTGAAGACGGTCAGTTCGCTACAGTTGGTTGATATTGGCTACTGTTTTTCAGTTTCCTCCAGTTTATTTTCCAATATTTTGAACTCGCAGTTGTTTTAATCGTACGAGATTTCGAAAACAGACGTATACAATATTAATACTCTTAGAAAAAAAAGTCCAGGGAATTATATTTCTTCGTAAAGAAATTAGATTACGTGACCTACTTATTTGACAAAGTCATGCAGTCATCAATAATGCAGCCATTTAGCACATTCTACATACTAACTAGTCTAAGACAGTTTGAAACATAATTGTGCCTTCAGTTTGCGTGTTAACTTTATAAACAGCTCAGCGCATTTTAGTATGAGATATCTTTTTTTATAAACTTTATGGCTCATCTGTGACCGTGTAAAAATATCAGCTCTAAATATAAGTAAGTAAATCTCTACAATACGCCCCGGCGGGCAATATGCCCCACAACGCCGTCGCTCAAACAGACAGAGATAGACAACAGGTTGTGACGTGCATGTAATGAAAACAGTACGTCTCCGACATGACTCCCGTAAGAATTTTTGTATTTAATTTTAAATTATAGTAAAATCCTGAGACATATTGCTGTGAGTACTGTACAAATTATAGAATATAGAGACCTATTTATATTTAGGAATATGGAAACAGTGATAGATAACCTACAATTTTCCCTGCTACACACAGTCATAAACCTTTGGTGGCGGCCATGTTTACCCTGGGACGTATTGTAATTAGAAATTTAAAAATGCTACGGCTGTCATAGTGTAATATGCCCCAGTTTTACAATAATATATTTTCTTTTATTGTTTTAGAGATGTCGCGAAATTATGTCAGAAAAACATTACGGGCGGCCTGGTCCGAAATTGATCTTAGTGAGGCTATGCAAAAAGTGCGACTGAAGCAAATGGGAGTAAATGAAGCGGCACGAACGTACAACATTCCTTCAAGAACGCTTAGACGACATCTTTTGTCTGGTAAATTAAAAATCCCACTTGGAAGACAACCTATTTTTACTGAAGAGGAAGAGAAGAAGTTGGTAGTGCACATTCAGAAATTATAAAAAGTTGGTTTTGCCCCCGATCGCAAAGACGTGAAAGAAATTACTTATTAGTTAGCTTCAAAGCTTGACAAGAAATATGTTTTCTCGCAAGCATTAGGAAAAGCTGGTGACGTATGGTTCGCTGGGTTTTTAAAAATAAATCCTGAGCTGAGTCAGAGAAAGTCTGAGGGCTTATCACTCGCCAGGGCATATGGGGTTTATCGAACGGATGTTCGTGATTTTTACACTTTACTGGCACACATTTATGCTGAAAAAGATCTCAGTTCACATCCAGGTAAAATATTTAATATGGACGAAACTGGCATACAGATCAATAATAAACCAGGAAAGGTAATTGCAACCAAAGGTTCGAAGGATGTGTACACCTTGACAAGAAGTGAAAAAGGAGAGAATGTCACGGTAATAGACATTTTGTAGCAGAACTGAGGCATTTGGTCAAGAAAAGTCAATACAAAACGCCGCACCTAAAGTTTAAAAAAAAATTACATTATGCTCCATCGTAAAGTATTCGATGGCAAATATAAGTGCCACAAGATCAATAGATCACCGCTCCTTTATTTATTCTGTAATAGTCCAGTAATAACTCTAACAACTAGGATTTACTGAACTCTTAAAAAAAGCGGGGCGGCGTATTGTAGAGGTTTACCCTACACAGGAGTACTCGTATGAAGAAACCTTCAAAAAAAAATTGTTTTCTTCGCAACAAAAGGTCATGAACTCATCTGCTTTGTTTTAAAGTGTGTATAATAACGTATGCTTTTTGAATATCGTAGCGAATCTGTTCAATTAGTCACAAATACGAAATGTTTCTGTTTAGAAGAATAAATGCAACCCGTCGTTTTTTTCATAAAAACAGCAATTATCTTTCGGAACGGTTTGTGATCTATGTCGGAAAGGTAAACTTGTCTATTTTGCTATAAAATGCCTTTTGAACGAACCCTGTATATTGCTCAGTAGACTAGTAGTGATTGCCGGAAGACAGGTGTTTTGGGACAAACAATTAGAAATTCTCAAAGACTACTTGACCGATCGACTCCATTTTTGTTAGGGTTACTTAGAAGTATGGAGCCTACAGATTTGGAGAATTGTAACTAGCTGCGTGAAATTATCGTCGCATTAGCAGCAAGTGCCACAGCCTCCATTTGGAGTCGGTTTTGGGCCATAACTTTTTTAGTCGAACCTTTTCACGTGTAGACTCATTCTGTAGGTCTCATAAATACCTAAAAATCTTATTTGAGGAGTTTTTTATTGTTCCTGCCAACATTTTCGATTTAACGGGACCTCGGTTGGCCGCGTGGGTCAGAGTGCCGTGCTACTGATCAGCCGGCCGGCCGGGCCGCGAGTTCGAATCTCGCCTTCGCCATGGATGTTGTGTGTTTGTTTTAGGCAGCAGCGGTGGCCGCAGTAGTAGACTCTTCGGTCTCCTGATCAGCCGCCGTGCGCTGTGCGGGTTCGAGTCCCGTCCCAGGAGAAATGTTTCTCTTGGCCATGGATGTTGTGATTGTCCGTAGGTGGTAGATGGTCTCTGACTGTCGAACGCGGAGGTACCACCCGGCGGTTCTCGTAGGCGGAGCCAGAATGTGTGCATGTTGCATGCACACGTGTTCCCTCGCCAGAGTCCGTGTGGCTTCCCCCCTTTCCCATGTATCCCCCATAGCCCCACGGTACCCAATGGGTGCTTAGGCCTTAGGCCTTCGTGGTAGTTGGAGTATAAAAAAAAAAATCCCAAAAAATACGTTTTCTCATTCTTTGTTGTCGAATAAAAAGTTATCCCGCAAAAATTGATGTGCCCATTTTATGCGTCCATGTTTTAAATACCCCGTTGAACAACTTGCATCAATAATAATAATAATAATAATAATAATATTTATTCACTCAACGTACAAAGATAACAAACAATATGAGTAAATAAATATAAAATCAAAACAGGCCCAGTAGAAGGCATCGCCTGTACATGGACCAATAATTTTAAGTTGCAACTGTAGAATGCAAATGACAAAAAAGGACAAAATTAGCTACAGTAGATTATGTATTTACTTGATGTTCGTTTTTATGAATTTATGAATTTCAGTCCTAGATATAGAATGTAGCCACTTTTTTAAATTTCTTTTGAAAAATTTCCGAAACGTAAATCTTTTAGGTCTTTAGGTATAATTTCATAAAATTTTGGCGCTAAATAGAGATATGACCGCTGCATTATAGATTTATGCGGCTGAGGAACTACTGTGCCACGAATTTTGTACCTTGTATAATGATTATGTTTAATTTTTTGGTCGGTGTTTACAAATTTATGGTAGTGAGTGATACTGTGTAAGAAATAAAGCTGTCTTATATCATACATTCGAACATCTGCGTATAATTTGTCAGTGGGATAAAGTTTCGGTTTTTTAAATATCATTTTTAGAATACTTTTTTGAAAAACATCTAAATTATATATATATATATATATGAGGAACATGCAGCTCCCCATGCTAATATACCATATGTGAGATAAGGCTCAATCAGTGCATGGTATAATGTTCGAAGATATTTTTCTGTCAATATATTCCCAAGGTATTTAATTTTGTAGGATACAAATCTAACTTTCTTTAAAATATAATTGACAAGGATGTCCCATCGTAAGTGAGGATCCAAGACCACTCCAAGGTATTTAATGTTGGGCACTCTAGTAATTTGCATTTTTTGATCATTAATGTTGAAGGAAAAATTTGTGTAATTTGGCAGATGTCTAGCATAAGATCCAAATGGTAAAAAATGTGTTTTAGAATAGTTCATGCTTAATTTTCTACTGTTAAACCACTGAATAATTTTGATAAAATCATTTTCAATTACATTTTTCAGATCAGACCAGTCAGTGCCTTCATACAATATTGCAGTATCATCTGCAAAACTGGTTATTTTGCCAGCACAATTAATTTGGTAAATATCATTTAAATATATATTGAATAATAGCGGACCTAAGACAGTTCCTTGTGGGACACCACACTTCCACTTCTTTGCTAAACGATCCTGATGTCTGCACAGATTGTGGGCGATTTGACAAATAATTTTCGATCAATGAGTACGCGTTTCCTCTGACACCAATTCTCTCCAATGCTTCTAATAATAATTTGTGATTAACTGTGTCAAAAGCTTTCTTTAAATTAACAAAAATGCAGATTGAAGGGTTTCTGTTATCAATATTTTTATGTATTTGATTTACAATTTTACTTATTGCGTCCGATGTAGCCTTCCTTTCTGAAAATCCATATTGATTTTCACTTAAAATTTTGAATTTTGTGAGGTATCGAATCATTCTAGTAGATAAAACTTTTTCAAAAACCTTTGCTACACTGGATATTATTGATATTGGTCTATAGTTGTTAACATCTGTTTTTGTTCCTGATTTATCTATCGGTATTATATTACCTTTTTCATCAATAAAACCAGACTTTACAATTATGTCGCAGACCAGGGGTATTTTTATCTAATATGATTAGGCTACTTGGAACATGTCAAAACTTGCAAATTAGTCGCGCGCTAGCTAACGTATTGCAGTGCTCGTTTGTTCTATTAGTAAACGCACTGTTTGCGTTCAGTCAACATGTCGAAGAAGTTACGCAGTTCTTAAAAGGGAATACTTTTAATGGGGGACGTAAAACGATAAACTACCGGTTCAAAGCTTCTCAGGAACACCAAAGAACAAAAACCGTGAGCTAAATATACTGAGTGACAAAAAAAGGTTAACACCTACATATGTATGTTTATCAGAATTCAATAATTTTTTACATATCGATTTATCTTGCCATGAACAAGTGATAAAATGGACAGGTTTTACTGTTTTTTTTCTGTTAAGTTTTTGTGGTGGCTTTCGTGTAGCTTTTTTGTGATTGCTCAAAATGCCTAGAGTGCGTAGAATTGGCCGAATGTCCCAGCTAAGTGACTTTGAGAGTGGTCGAATTGTTGGATGGCGTGAAGCCGGTCTATCGATAAGATCCTTAAGCCGGTCCCAGACACTACGTGCATTCGGCGAATATTCTGTATTCGAGCTTATTCGCGTAGCGTGTGGGAGGCTACCTTCGACGAAGATTCGTACTACGTCATTTTCCCGGCGGTTGTCGGTAAACTGACACGAATCAAAGGAGCTCGTAGCGGAGTGCGGCGTAGTCAACTTCGGCATTTCTCCCAGACGCTACACGGCTATTTGTTTACGTATTTTTAAGTTTAGCGTCGCGCTCCGCTTAGTTCGTTTGTACATACAGTGGCGGAAGGTTGATTTGATCTTTTTGAAAAATGGAATGGAGCAACGAAATAACTTTGGAGTTTTTACAATTATTTGAAAATGAAGCAGTCATCTGGAATCCACAGATTCCAGTTCACAAAAATCGAAACAAGGTGGCAGATGTCTGGAATAACATTAAGGCAAACTTTAGTGGAGACTGTTCGGTAGTCGAATTGAAAAAAAAGGATTCATTAATGGCAATGTTTCGGCAATTGTTCAATAAAGTGAAGGCCAGTTTAAAATCGGGTGCGGGCAGAGATGAAGTGTACAAACCTACTTGGTTTGCATACGACACAATGGTTAATTTTCTGCAACCAGTTTATTCCCTTCGTCACTGTCCATTTTAAACTGCACACTGCACTGCACACGCCACTGAAAATCAAGACGTCGTCGGTCGCCGTCCTTGGTTGTTCTACGGGAAATATTCGATATTGGACGCATTTCTGCAAATAACGTAGCGTCTAGGAAGCTGACCGAAGGCGTAGTACATAGTCCGAAAGTTCGCACATTCGCCGAATGCACGTAGTGTCTTGGACCGGCTTTACGCAGTGTACTGCAGGTTAAGACCTCTGGCTCTGACAGACAGATTCAATAGTACTCGAGCCACAGCTAATCAGTGGTTTGAAGAGCATGGAAGGATGATAGATAGATTTATTGTCCAATAGTGGCCCATTAAGAGGACAATATTATACAAAATCTGTACAAAAGATACAGAACAAACTATATGTATATAACAAAACAAAAACATATCATGTATATCCTTGACCTGCGTATGTATTAACTATCTTAACTAATTCTTTATTATAAGTACAAAATATGTCACAGAAAGTACGGATTCTATTGAAATAAACATATTATTTAGCGGCGACTTCAGTGAAATATTTGTTCTTGCCCTTGCAGCTCTGAATGTGAAGTGAGTACGCGACGCAAAAGTCGGTACACTGATGCTGATCTTTCCAAGAAGTGAGGGACTGTCAATTATATTATTTAAAAGATTAAACAAAAATATCAATACCGCGCAAGTCCTACGCTGCTCCAGAGATATAAGGTCAACACGACTGTATAACTCGGTATTTGTAACACTCCTTCCTGGGTAAATTCCATCAATTTGATAAACTAAGAACTTAGAAAGTCTTCTCTGTACTTTCTCCAAACAACTCATTTGGCACTCATAAAAGGGATTCCAAACTATGCAAGCCTACTCCAGTTTAAACCTCACAAAAGCAAAACAAAGTAGCTTAATGGTTCTTATGTTATGGAAATGCCTACAGTCTCTAACAAATCCATATAACTGTATAGAATGTGAAACTAATGCTTCAATATGTTTACCAAATGTCAACTTGTAATCAAAACTCACACCTAAATCCTTAATTTCGGTACAACGCTCCAGAGATAGCCCATTTAACAGGTAAATAAGGTGATAGGTAGTTTTCCTCCTAGAATAACTCATAATTTTACATTTGGTACATTAAGAAATAACTTATCGGGATCACACCAGTGCTGGAGGATGCCTAATTGAGTCTGAAGGAAAGTACAATCATCCAAATCATTGATAACGGAATATATTTTCAAATCATCCGCAAAACAAAAACTCTCACTCTGCAAATCTTCACGTAAATCATTGATGAATAGCAAGAACAGCAAAGGAGCCAAATTTGAACCTTGCGGAACACCGGATGAGGCTAAGTAAGTATCATAACGAAAATTAATATAAGAAACAAATTGCCACCTCAAAGATAAATAAGATTCAAAAAGGTCCATAGCATCACTAGAAAAACCAAATTTGATTAACTTTCCAAGCAATACATCATGATTTATTCGATCGAAGGCCTTCGAGAAGTACATGTAGATGACGTCAACTTGACTACTGTTGTCCAATGCCTCCGAAATATATTGCGTTATGGTAACTAGATTTGAAGGAGTTGAACGGTTTTTAATAAATCCATGCTGATGTGAGAGTTGATTATGCGCCGAATTATAAATACGATTGAAAAGTATTATCTCAAAGACCTTCGAGAACATGCACAAAATGGAGATCGGACGATAATTTTCAATATTGGACCTGTCTCCAGTTTTTAACACAGGGAACACTTTGGCGACTTTCCAAAGTTTCGGAAACTTCTTCCACCGAATACACAGCTTAAAGAATTTTGTTAAAAAAAACTGCGATTGCTCCGGCACAATCTTAGATCAAAAAGGATGGAATATTATCGGGGCCTGAAGTCATTTTGTCCTTGAGTTTCTTAATAGCAATTATTATCATAAATTTCATCAAAATGTACATGAGCAACATTGTTGAAACTATCGTCCACATTACCCAAATTGGCTGCTTCAAACTCTATGTAGACACTCTTGAAAAATACACTAAAGGCGTTCACAATGTCTTGCGGATTATCAAATGATTCATTAAGGTAAAACATCTTTCCATGGATCCTAGAAGTGTTCTTTTCTGAATTCACATATGACCAAAACCTCCTAGGATCATGAGATAATGAATTTTGAATATCTTGAAGGTAGTTGTATGCACAATTAATCTGGACCTTAATCAATTTGCGTAGCCGCTGAAATTCGCATTCATCAACTCCCCGACCAAACCTCCCGAATTTATTTTTGCATTTCACTTTTTGCTTAATATTGCGGATAATTCTCGCATCAAACCAAGGGGGGTAAGTAGATAGCTTCTATATGTTGGTACATGTTTGTCAAAAATGCTAAATATTGTCTCGTATATTTTATCAAGGTCAGCATTAACATCTTCAGAGGCAAATAATACGCTCCAGTCAGTTTCATACAGTTCTCTGTAAAGAAAGGAAAATCAGCTTCTCTGAACTTGTAGACACGTTCACTTGAATTGAATTCTATTTTAGCGTCTTTGGTAAATATACCAAGTACACAGATATTCAAAGCAGGGTGATGTTTGTCTTCCGAAACCAAAGGCATAACATCATGAGTGACCTCACAAGTAAAAGGTGTAATTACTAAGTTTAATAACCTGCTTAAGTGGTTAGTTACGGTATTCAGTGGCTGGCAATTGAGCAGATCCAAATAATTGCATATAAGTTTTGTCTTTGGATCAAGCATGCTCTTCTTAACAAAGCGAGCAGCATTGTAGCCTCCAAAGGATATAGAATTACCGTCATTCAAGAATTACAACTGTTCGAGAGCATCAAAGAAAGATTCATATTCCACAACGCTTACTGCATCAGGTATATACAAAACAACTACAAAAAATGACTTAAAGCCTACATTACACTTCACTACTAAGAGATCAATAGAAGGGAACTGTAAGTGAAAATTACTCTCTCAACCACCATAGTATCAATTAAGTCTTTGGCAGCAAGGAGAACTCCACCTCCAGTTTCTTTCCTGAGAATTCTAAACTTTGGATCTTTCCTATGAACTGTGTAAAGCATGGTTGGTATGCGTACAGTATATCACCGCATACGACAGTTTGGCCTTTTTTCTTATCGCCCACATTGCGTGCTACTTCTGCGTATAGGGTGCTATTGCTTATGGTAGTCAAACCTCAATTTTCATCAGAGGCAATATGACGCTATATTCAGGAAGCAGTGGAGCCTCATCCTATTCCAAACCTAAGCACCATCTAAAACCCGACTTTTCAGCAAGACATTGCCAGACCGCATGTTGCCAGAGCATCCTTAGTATTCATCGATCAACATCGCATCAAACGTTTACCTTCGCCACCACGATCGCCTGGCCTATCTCCAATTGAACATGTTAGGTCGCAGGCTCTACAGACTTTCGCAGCTCTTACTCACGAAGTTGGAGTAGCATGGAATGAGATACCCCAACAGGATATCGACCACCTTATCAGCACGGTTCCCAGACGTGTCATTTCGTGTATAAGAAATCGTGGATCCTCAACACATTATTGAACCAGCTTCTGCAGTCCTTTGACGAATAAAGCTGAAATCATTTTACTAGTAAGGGAGGGACACTGAGCATATACGCCTAACATTATTAAAATCGGATAAACATATATAGGTGTTCACCTCTTTTTTGTCACTCAGTATAAATGTTGCTTCCTTAACTCGTTCGGCATCATCTTACAAGCCAGTGCAAGAAAATTTATTTTCAGATTCCGAGATGTACAAGAAACTTTGCCCGTCCCAACTCAGAGCACACAGCCTGATACTAATCAAACTTAAAATGAGGAAAAGTTTCATAACTTAAAAATCAGTGGCAGCATTAGATAGGTGTCAGTTAAGTACAGGGTGCGGCAGAGAGGATGAACGATTTTAAAAAAATCATAAAATAGTTAATTTTTACTCGAAAACAAATTTATTGATGGAATCAGGTTCACAAGGAAATAGCATTTGAGACAGTCAAGTGTGGAAAATCACATCAGGCATGTGGTGGCCGAAATCGTTGATGCAGTGCTGGAGGCGTTCTTGGAAGTTCGCGTAGACTCTCTCCAGCATCGCTCTCTCAACTTGGGCGAGTTCCACGCGAATTTCGCCCTTCAATTCATCCAGAGTTCGGGGCTTGTTCGCGTATACTCTAGCCTTGAGGTTCTCATTGTTATCGATCATTGCTTCCATCTCACATGCGAAGTTCATTCGTTGTGCATAATCTCCGGGCTGTAACTGTTGCACAATGGCCAATTTGTAGGGGTGAAAGTGGAGATCCATATGCAAAATTCGCCTTACCAAACGATCACTAAGGCGAAGTGCAGCAGCATGTTTCCGGGTAGATCGAGTCGGACTGCGAAGAAAGACCTGTCGAACGCGTTCAACATTTTCAGGAGTTCGAACTGTTCGCGGCGCTCCTCTTGGTCTTCTGTTGATCAGTTCACCACGCTTGCGAAGTGATTCAACCCAACGAAGGATGGTGTTTCGAGAAGGAACAGCTCTATTCCGCTGAATGTTGAAGTGGCGACGAAACTCACGCTGTACGACGATGACTGACTCATTATTTCGGACGAAACAATCATAGGCGAAAACGCGGTGCTCCACCATCCAAGGCTCCATAACGAGAACTGGTAAAATAATGCTAGGATCTCACGAGTCAAACGGCACCCTCCCCACCTCTCTCGTAGACGGAGGCGGAAAGTACTGCCCATCCCAAAAACGTCCGTCCTCTCTGCCGCACCCTGTATTAGAAATGCTGTTTTTATTATTGAAGCAACCATTGAGACACTTGGACATAACACTGACGAGTTCCTACCGAAAAGCGAAACGACGGCGCAGAAGCATAAAGCTTGATTTCCAAAGCGAGGTACCGGCTACTGTAAAGTCCACTGAGATGCTTTTATTGACTGGAATCTTGAAGATAGAGTTCAGATTATCTGTTGTGATACAACAGCTTCAAATACGGGTCGCATTAAAGGTGCCTGCGTGCTTCCCGAACAGAAAATTAATTAAGAAATGCTTATTTTTGCTCGACGTCATCACGTCTACGAATTAGTGATAAAAGGCGAGTTTGGATCATAGAACGACCAAGACTACAAGCCCTGACATTCCAATGTTTAAAAAGTTCCGCGAGAGCTGGAAAAGTGTGGATTCCGAGAAATTACAGATTTATACTGAAAAGCTATCATGCCTGAATATTCCAAAGACTGACAAGCTGCTAGAATCTTATCCACATGAATTGACCAAATAAGCTGCTAGAGATGACTAGAGAATTAGTAGGACATTCAATAATATTCCTTGGCGGAGATACAGAGAAAAAAATTAAGATTCGACCGCCAGGTGCCATGCAACAATCTGGATGAATGGTCAGATCAATCTATTAATTAAAAACAGCGTTATCAAGTTCCCAGTTCAACCTTTTTAAGCCTTTATTGGTTGCAGTAGCCATATGGTTACATACATTTTTGTATCCCCGTACCAGGCACCTTACGAAAATAGAAATATTTCTGCTGCTGTGTATTGAGCCATTTTAAACTCTATTTTCAATTAATTTATTATTGTACCTATAAAAATAACATAATAACAGCTTGTATCTTATGGTCACAAGGCCCACAAAAACAATTTTTTTATGTGCAAAATATTTTATACATTTTATGCGTAAATGAAAAGATAAAAAGTAGGACTTTCACATTTTGGTCTACTTGTATCCTTGGTACAAAGTCTACATCTAACTTTACTAGTGCATAGCAATCACCCCTTGTTGAAGCGTCTGGCCTTTCAACAGGACGTCGTATGACTGGTGTTGAGGTTTCAGAGTAGCTGCTTCTTGATTTTCTGCTTTCCTGTCCGAATTGAGATTAGTACTGGGGATAAAATTGCAGTCTCGATCAAATTTTGGTAAATCCAACTAAAATTCATCTTGATTTTCCTTTTTCCTTTTTGGAGCTGGCTTCTTGGCAATCAGAATCGATATCGTATACTCTTTGTTCTTTTGCCGTGTCAACGCAAGTTATGTTTGGTTGCCAGGTCTGCATTATTCTATTTATGAGATTCTTCAATGTCAAGTTTTCTTCTTCATCGGAGGTATCAGAATCATCGGAAACTTGTTATAACGCTGGTAACCTACACTTATTCTTACCATAAAACGATGTAACCATATGTTTCGGCATTATCTAACTCAAAATTGTTCTCAAACTATCCATATCTATTCAAATGTATATATCACATTAACTTACCTAAAGTATTCTTACTTCAACACTGCAATTAGTAAAATCTCAATCAATAATCTAATACGAGCCCCTTCCCACTTCAGTTAGCCCACTTCAAGATTTGTACCAAAATATGCCTTTATAAACTAAACATGACGAAACTATTTACTTCTAAAACAATTTATTTTCTCAAAAACATTTAAGATACACTCTAGTCGTAAAAAATACATATTTGAAATCACTTATACCTATAACAAATAGAACATCTGAACAAATAAATAATGTGCGAATAAATGCACGAAGTTAACAAAGCAACAACTGAAAGATTACCATTGAGTAACATCACCTTTATTTTTTATTACGGCTGAAATTCTTTGGGGCATAGTGTTAACCAAGTTTTGGCAAAAATTTGGTGTAAAACAATCCCATATTTCAGTTCGGTGATTGTACGAGCAGGATGTATATCGTAGAATATTTTTCATCTCGTGCCACAAAGTTTCAATAGGTGACAGATCAGGACTGCTAGAAACCCATTTCAAAAGTGGTACATTATTTTCTTCCATCCATTTTATAGCCTTTTTTGAGGTATGGCACGCTGCACCATCTTGCTGCAGCTCAAAATCTTGGCCGGATGTCAAACATTCTTCCATCACTGGTAAGAGCGATTCTTATAAAATTGCCAAATGTTTGTTTGTAACCACATTTCGATCAATAAAATGATGTCTTCCTACTTCTTTTGATGACATACTGCCCCAGACCATAATGGATGCTGGAAATTGCACTTTTCTCTTCAGACAGTCAACATGGAATGCTTTTTTTGCTAATAACTCTACTGCGACTGTCACCAACACAAACTTCGAATCGGGCCACATCACTCCATTGTATTGCACACCATTGTTGAGGTGTCCATTGTCTATGTTCTTTAGCCCATCTAAACCGATTTTTCTTTTGCAGTGGAGTTAATAGTGGCTTTTCTTTTTCCTAAAAACAAGTTGTGAAACTTTAGGGTTTTTACTTCATTTTTTTTTTTGTAAGAAAACTTACCTTGCAAGTGCTAAATCCCAGTTTGTGGGCCTCTCTATGAGTTGTGGACCTCGAAATTCTGCTTCCAACAGCGTCACTCCACAGAGCACTTAATTGTAAATAATTGGCACGCCTGTTTTTCACGATTATTCTTCTTAATGCTCTTCGGTCGCCATTTGTGATATTACTTTTTTTCACATATCGTGGCTTAATATTAACTGAACCAGTTACGTTATATCTTCTAACAATATTTCTCACACTGTACCACGAGTCTAACAAAGTTGCAATTTCTGAGTTTGATTTCCCAGAATTAAAAAACTTAATTATCAGTAACCGAATTTTCTCACCAATAACCTTTCCTCTACCCATTTTGAAAACCTTAACTACCCAAAACTATTTTAAACGTATTCTGACAGCTGTGATTAATAAAAACAATTGACATGGCTTTTATTTTTCACAGCCACCTATGCGTTATAGACATTTTGCATTGAAATGAAAATAGGTTGATATGCTGTAATTGCAACATGTGTTATTTTTATGCTGCAAATTTGATTAGGGAGTGATAAAGTTGGTGTTTTCTACTATATATTATCAAAATATTCATTGTTAATATTTTAAACCTATAACACCCTGCTACATTTTTATTATTTGTGTTTGATGAGAGAAAAACTAAGATTTCAATAGTTGGGCCAACTGAAGTAGGAAGGGGCTCGTATAAAATCACTTGTGTCTAGACTGACTGGCAATCCAAAGTCACACACACGCCGATGCAGGAGCAATAATATCCATGTGAAACGTAAAAATTGGCGGACAAACTAAATGTACCTTATTTTCCTCTCCTAAGCTTACTTGTGACCATACGGTAGCATTGCCTTTAACTGCATAGCATACGTGGAATTAGAAAAAAAGGGTTTTGAAGTACATACGGTAACGTGGCCCAAAAAAGAAGTGACAAAACATTCTGGAGGTGCTCGATAAATGGCTAATAAGGATAAGGCAGTTCTGTTAGATATCTGCCTGTTGTTGCAATGCACTTTAGCGGTAAAAGCACCTATCCAGGATTCATGCTTTTTAAAGGCAACGGAGGCTTACGAAAGAATTGACAAAACCATTTCAAAAGCAGTTTTACAAAAGTTCTGCCAACATTTTTTATGGTATTTGGCAGGTGAGGTCTCTGTTTTATCTCTGCTTGACGACGACGTAGATGAGGAAACTGAAGTAAAGATTGTTGCTAACTTAGCCTAAGAAAGTCCATCAGCCCACGGTGAACGCTACATCCCATTGAAAGAACTTTCTGGCCAACTTTATGGTAAGTCTGATGAATAAATTTTCCTTTGTCTTCTTTTACTGCTTCGATACCATATGCTAACTATTAAAATAAGCCAGCATGAGCTGTGATTCTGGAAATAGATGGCTCCTTACTGTCTTGTTTCGATAGATCTTATACCTCAGATAGAGGTTAGTTGCTATGCTTCCGTTCCATACTGATGAGTTGTTGAAAAGCAAGAAACATCTATCCATGGTTGACTATCTGTGATCGAATGGACAAAACTAGTATGTTTAGATGGTAGTATTTTTCGTGTTTCGTCTCAGACAAAAATACCGACGGCTTTGTTTCAATCAAAAGCAAGTCCTGGTTCAGTCGACACAAAATTGCTGACAGTTTTCTCGACGAGTGTCACAAATATAATGATTCTTTTCAAAACGCTAAGGATAAGGTGCAAGCACTGAGAGCTGTTGACGATATAGCACAAAGAGCAGTCAAATTAATGCAACACTTCCATGGCTTGATCACTGCTGATGAGGAACAAAAACAATTTTTATAACGTTGCGTACGAACACGAACACAGGCAGGTATATCCTGACTGTAAAAAGAGAACTTAGAATAGATAACTCAGTAAATAATGTTCTTTTAATAATAAATATATGATACAAATGAAGCAATGTTTTATTTGACGACTAATAATAAGATCTTAATGGTTTCCAAATTAACTTTCAAATGCAAAGTTTGACCATCACAATAATACTTATCTTTTGAGTGGTTAGAGTCAAATGGAAAAAAAATAGAAGATATCCGTATTTCAATTTGAACCAAATTTTGTTTGCATTCATAGGCTGGGATACCCTAATGTACATGCCATATAACACCAAAAAAGGTAGCCCAATAAATTGATTTTCCAATCTCGGTACTTCCCTTGCCAAACGGGATAAGTAGTAAAATGAAATACCCATAGGTAAGGCTCTAACACGTCAAGGAACTTCTGCCCGACTGCAGCAACTGAAAGGAATGAAGATTTAACTGTTCTGTCAAGAGAAATCCGTTAAGCTGGTCAAAACGTAATGTGTGAAATAAGAATTTCAGGGTTGATTTTTTGTTAAATCTGCCGTTTTGTTTTGATACATTTATAGTATACCCGGTGTCACTCGCACTTACAGAAACATCTCGTACGTCAAAATCCATCAAGCCGTCTAAGCTGTGCCCCGAGAAATAAGAACTTCAGGGTTGATTTTTTGTTAAATCTGCCATTTTGTTTTGATACATTTTTAGTATACCCAGTGTCACTCGCACTTACAGAAACACCTCATACGTCAAAATGCGTCAAGTCGTTTAAGCTGTGCCCCGCGAAATAAGAATGTCAGGGTTTGTTCTTTGTTAAATCTGCCTTTTTTTTATACACTTTTAGTATACCCAGTGTCACTCGCACTTACAGAAACATCTCATACGTCAAAATCAATCAAGCCGTTTAAGCGGTGCCTTTTTTTTTTTTTGGTGAGGGGGGAATGCGTTTACGCACCATACCATAGCCCGAGCTACGGCGTGTGTGGGACTCCAGGTTGTCTTGAGGAGATCACCTAATACCCACTAAACCCTAACCTCCGCGTGGCCCGACTCATCAGCGTCTCGGTAGGCCATGTGTTGTGCGTGACCTGCGGTCTGCTACAACGTCTCCTCATGTGTTTCAGTCTCTGGGAACGCCGGGTTGGTTCCCTTTACCTCGCACATTCTATCGATGTCGTTAGGCGATCATCGATAGAGGGTCTGCTAGGTTCTCTTGAAACTCTTGTTTTCGAAAAATCAAGAGTTTCAAGTCCTCTTACCTATATATTGTTCCTGGTCCTAGTCCTGAAGGGTCCTGGTCCTGGTGGGTCCTGGTCGTGGCGGGTCCTGGTCCTGGTTGGTCCTGGTCCTGGTCCCGGTGGGTCCTGGTCCCGGTGGTTCCTGGTCCTCTGCATCCACGCCGTGGGGGGGAGCAACCGCGGGTTCTCCCAGTCTCCTAGTCAAGGTTCCAGTTAGCGGGTGCCAACTGGGACCTTGGTCTAGGGTACCTGGTTCTGCGGTTGCGAGGCCCCTCGTCCGGATCGTAGTCCATGAGGAATCGTAGCTGCTCGTTCGGGTGGTCCTGAGCTTTCTGGAAGGTCTTCTCCGCTTTTTTCCTCATGTACTCGTGATTGGTGCCCCAATGCAGGTCTCTACGCAAGGTTGAGTTTCTTACGTAGGATGGTGCACTGGTGGCCATCCGGAGTAGCTTCATCTCTAGAGCAGCAAGTCGCTTGCGGTAGCTGGGGGCAGCGTACCCCCAGACCGCGGAGGCGTAAGCGAGCTGAGGTCTGGCGATGGCCTTGATCAGCCGTAGCTTGGTCGCTAGCGGCATCCGGCTGTGTCTATCCAGTAATGGGTAGAGTTGAGCCATGGCTGCTCTGGTCTTTGCGATGACAGCTTCTATGTGGGCTTTCCAGGTGAGGGACTTGTCAAATACGATCCCCAGATATTTGACTTTGTCGCTCCACTGCATATCTTCGTCGAAGATGGATGCTTCGAGAGGTCTTGCAATCCTTCTTCGTTGGATGAAGATTGCCTGCGTCTTCTGGCCGTTGATGCCGATTTTCCATTTCACGCACCAGTCCTGGATGTGGCCCAGTTCATCCTGTAGTCTCCTACGGATGATCTCGGGTCGTCGATGCTTGGCGGCTATAGCAGTGTCGTCTGCATATAGGGCCAGTATTGTGTCAGCTGTCTTCGGTACGTCGTGAGTATAGATGTTGTAGAGCAGGGGGGCTAAGGCTGACCCCTGGGGCACGCCTGCTTCCAGCTGTTGTCTTGTTGAGTGGCATGTACCAATCTTCACCGTGAACCATCTTGGTGTTAGATAGCTCTGGATCAGTTGGCACATGTTCGCATAGATTCCGGCGGCTTCCATTTTGGCGATGAGTCCATCGTGCCAAACTCGATCGAAGTCTCGTTCCACGTCCAGCAGGACGAGGTCGGTTGCCTCCTGGAGATTGAAGCCGCTGGTGATGTTTTCTGTCAGTCGTAGCGCTTGGAGTTCCGTGTTGTGGGAGGATCTGAAGCCGAATTGCTCTGGGGGGAGAAGTTGCAGTTCTTCTGCCTGCTTCTCTAGTCGAACGGCGATAGCCTTTTCGACTACTTTGCCCATCGAGGAAACCAGGCAGATGGGCCGGTAGTTCTGGGGCAACTTTCGGTCCTTGCCTGGCTTGGTGAGCATTATAACCTGGGCTTCCCGCCACCGCCGCGGGAAGTGGTTAAGTCTCAGAGTGGCATTGGCGATGTTGGTGAGCGCAGCAATGCCTTTGGAGGGAAGGTTCTTCAGCATCCTGTTGTTGATGCCGTCCCTTCCCGGCGCCTTTCTGACCTTCAACCTGCGGATGATCAGACGGATTTCCTCTGGACTGGAGGGGTGATTCGTCTCCTGGCCAGGTGGTCGACTCCTCATGATTTCGGCTGCGACTTCCACGGCCTCCTCGTGGTTGTCGTCCTCGTCTTCATGGTAATCGAGTCTGCATTCGGATTCTAGCGAATCGGCGAATGCTTCGGCTTTTTCTTCACTGGAGTAGGCCAAGCCGCGTTGGCCGTGAAGAGTGAGGATCGTGGTGCGCTGACGATGAAATTTTCGCTGCATAGTCCAGGCCGTACCATCCTGGGTCTCTAGTTCTGCACAGGCTGCATTCCACCTGCTGTTTTGGAGTTCCGCGAGTGCGTTCTTCAGAGCTAGCGATGCTCTGTTTCGCGCAACTCTCGACTCCTCTGTCAACAGCTGGAGATGTTCTCGCTTGAGTCTTCCGTTCTCCCTGATCAGGTGCCTAATATGGTGCGGTGCTGGACCATTTAGGTGTCTAGGAACTGCCGTAGTCTCGGAGCGGGTGCTGTCCTCGTGCGCTCGCAGGACACCATTCTCCAGCTCCTCTACTGCGTTGTCCAGTTCCTCCGCTGATCGGATGGTTGGAATTTGAGTGATGTTCCTTTGGACGTTGGATTTGTAGAGGTTCCAGTTCGTCCGTTTGGTGCTCAAGCTATCTCGAGTTCTAGACCCTGTGCCAAGTGTTAGTAGGATCGGATTGTGGTCCGACGATCCTTCCACCAGGGTCTCTATCTCGAACTCCTCTCTGATGTTGCGGAGGATGGCCGGTACCGCAGGTCGCCCAAGGCCGAATGGAATGTAGGTTGGTTGCTCCGGACCGATGATGACCCCCGCCAGGGCATCGACGTGTTCTTGGAGCTGCCTTGCATTCCTGTCTTTGACGTTGTTGTTCCATGCCGGAGACTTGCAGTTTAGATCTCCGATGACTATGCGTGCTCCTGGGCCTCTCAGGAGGTCAGCGATGTCATCTTCGTCTAGGGCCTCCCCTGGTGACACATATAGGGAGGTGATTCTGTAGGATTGATGTCTGCGGCGTCGTCGAGGACATGACTCGTCAAGGTACGTTTGACGAGTAATGCGACTCCTCCACCTCTGCCTCTTCTGTCGTAGCGGTACGTCTCGTACCGCGGGAACGTCAGACTATGGGCAGCATCCAATTTCGCTTCTTGGATGGCCATTACCTCTGGCTGGTACTGGTCTAGTATCTCCTGGATTTTTGGTTTCCGTGCCCTGAATCCGTTGATGTTCCAGGAGATAATGCGTAGAGATTCTACGTTTTGCCCTGTAGTCATTTCGGGTCTAATGCTTGTCTTGCATCTTGGCCTCGAGTGCATCCAGGCGGATTATGATGGCATGCATCATTGCTAGCAGTCTGTCATCGCCGTGTTGCTCCTGCGCAGTAGTTCCAGTAGCAGTGGCGGCTGCTGGGGCAGAAGTGCACATAGTTTTCTTTGCTTTTTGAGCGTAAGGGGTCCTATTTGTGGTGGGGACTGCTTTGGGGGCAGCAGCAGCTTTCCTAGGGGCCTTACTACATCCTTTGTAGTTTGCTGGGTGTCCTTCTCCGCAAAGGCAGCATTTGGCATTTCGTTGCCCTGTTGGCGGCGTCGGCAGACTACAGTTGGTGCTGCTGTGGTCCTCACCACATTTTACGCACCGTTCAGCGAGACGGCAGTTTCGCTGCGTGTGTCCGTACCGCTGGCAGCGGTAGCATTGGCTGGGCTCGGTAGATCTCTTCTTTCTCTCGAAGCTGACCGTGAGCATGGCCAGCCTCTGGATCTCTAGAAGCTTTTCAGGCATCTTCGTCTTGACTAGGAAGAGCGGAAGTGGCTTTTTGGTGGTCCTTGAGGTCATCTGTTGAACCTCGGCGTCTGCGATACCTTGGCTCACTAGATCCTCTTTGATGTCATCGACTGACATCTTCCTGGGTAGTCCACGAATGACCCTCTGGTCCATCCTGTCCTCCTTCAGTTGATAGGTGAAGAAGGGCCGCTTGATGGAGTCCAGCAGTGCGACTAGCTAACGGTAGTCAGCTGGTGTGTTTGTGAACACCTTCACACTGTTACCCGCCGTCCTCGCCTTGGAGAATTGGATCCCCTTGTTGTTTATCATCCTGCTTAAGGATGACCAGTCAGCGGTGCCCTCGATGCTGATGGGGGGAACTCCTGTTCCCGTCATGGGGGGCACGATGGTCCTGGCTGCTCTAGGACTCTTCTTGGTGGCGGCAGCTGGCATCTTTGGCTGCCTTGGCGACTCGTCTTCGGAGGAGGAAACTCGCACCCGCTTCCTCAGTCTGGTGGCGACACTGAAATCGGTGTCGTCGTTGCTTGCTGTCCCTGTCGTGGTCCTATCCTCTTCGTTCCGTTGGGTGTCCTCTTCTTGCGCGTCCATCTCGTCCGACGTAGCCTGGTGGTCCTCTTCCTCGTCTTCTTCGGTCTTCTTTGCGGCCTTCTTCTTGGCCCTGCGGAGCTTCCCGTTCAGGTCCTCGATCTCCTGTTGTGCCTGCAAGAAGGCTTCTTGCAGGTTTCGCATTTGCTCTGCCAGCATGGCGAAAGCATCTTTCTTCTCTTTCAGCTTCTCAATTTTCGCCATCGTAGATGGCAAACAACCAATCTCTCGCAATGAAAATCGCAATAAGATTGCTCAATATGTCCGGGTGGGTCGCAGTCGTGCAAGTTACACTCGCAACGGCTGCTAGCTCGGAACTGTGAAGCTGTACCCCGTGAAATAAGAATTTATATTTTACACAATTTTAGCCAAATGACGATAGGATTACATAGTGAGCACATCTCAATATGCATTATATAGACTGAGAACCAAATTTGTCTGTTGGCTTGAGTTCAATGTGTACTATAGAGAAGTATGTATAGACACATATGTTGCCTAGCAACGCTCATGCTTTGCCAATATGTTACACCAGTTCCATGAATTAAGATGCATGTTGAAACTATGCGTTAGTTTATTCTTGACGCCCAAATAATGGTTTTATTTTGAACGTACGCATTTTTTAATTGTGAATTGTGTCTGTTTAGGATCGATTCAGGTTCGGTCTTAACGGCGCTACACTTTAGGTCGAAATGAAAAGTCAGGATTGTCACAAATTCTGCAACACAGTATCATTGCTTCGAAATGGTTTTCACGTGTGTACACGCAGGCAGTGATAATTTGTATTGCGTAACGTTATTTGTTATATTTTCCAACCGCAGCGCTGTCGCAAAATGTAACAACATCAAAGATAATTCTGGATTAAATTAAAGCACTGTCGCAAGAAAATTGAAACAAATAATTTTAATTAAAATGAAAACAAAATATTAAATTAAATATTCGAGCAGACCTCCTCATTAGGTTTGACAGTAACCTAACATATTGGCTCTTCAGCCGGCTTCTATCTTCTTCTAACATGTGTTGATACACACTTCTCGCGCTTCTCTCTCGTCCCTATAGTGTTTTTGATGTATTGTACCTCATTCATTCTACAAATTACTTTACTCCCGCGTGTAGCGGGTCGATCTTTTCAAAAATCATGTTATTATATTCCCAACAAGCAAGCACTGTCTTTCAGAGATTATATACAGCCATCCATATAAATTAATCATATGATCTCCCCTTGCTATAAGCTACTCTGATATGGTCTGCTATATATTTATAACCGTTTGGGTCAAATGGAAATTCATTGTTAAAAAGAACAGATAAATCTAAACATGTAGGGAGTACGCGTCCATTTACCACAGTGGCATTATAATAAATTTCGTGTAATGGTAACGGGAACATAAACGAAAAGCAAAAACTATAAAAACATTCTATATTGTCACATGTTTTTCTAGTTTCCAATCAATTTTGTTTTTCAGGGTATTAAAAGATATAATAACCTCAATGCTGTATTCTAACAAGAAGAATACGTTAATCAATGGTTCTAACGAGCCCCACAAATCTTTGTATCAGCTTAGTGTGGAAACAAAAGGACTTTCTGAGGACTCAGAAAACAGTTTCCTCGTAGAAGCATATTGAAGAATATTTAGAATCTAATTTGATACTGTGCACCATGTAAACATATTTGTCTCTTAGGTATCATTAGATTTTGTTAATTTTAACCGAAATTCAATTTATACGGTGAGGTTTAAATTTGGGTGAAGTCGTAATGTGTACTAGAGAGAAGCGCGTGAAGCATCCAGTTAGTATGTTGGAACGAGTGCGACGATGGCATCCGTGGCTTTGTCTGTCGTGCTTCTAGGCAGCGAGGTGCTTCTATCTCCTTCTAGCACATGTATTGCACTCTTCTCGAGCTTCTCTCTCGTACACATTACGACGTCAGAGGTATTTGATTTTCACTGTATAATTCCACAAATTTGCATATCTTTCAAGCATACTCTAAACATTTCAAGTGGTTGCTATCAATTATCTTAAACATGTTAAGTTAATACTCTGCATAGAAAATTAAATTTGTTTAAAAGGTTTCTGGTTGATACGTTTGGCCTTGATTTCATTGTAATAAGCACATCCGGAGCGCGTGATTTTAATTGCAATGTCACGTACGCGGCACCAAGTAGCTTATAAGAATCATAAAATGAGTCAGGCAATAAAAGATATTACCAGAATACTTACGTGTAATCTGCCGTTTTTTTTATACATTTTTAATATACCCAGTGTCACCCGCACTTCCAGAAACATCTCATACGTCAAAATCCATCAAGCCGTTCAAACTGTACCCAGTGAAATAAGAATTTCAGGGTTGATTTTTTGTTAAATCTGCCGTTTCGTTTTCATACATTTTTAGTATACCCACTGTCACTCGCACTTACAGAAGCATCTCATATGTCAAAATCCGTCAAGCCGTTTAAGCTGTGCCCCGTGAAATAAGAATGTCAGGGTTGATTTTTTGTTAAATCTGCCGTTTTGTTTTGATACATTTTTAATACACCCAGTGCTACTCGCACTTACAGAAGCATCTCATACGCCAAAATCCATCAAGCCGATTAAGCTGTGCCCCGTGAAATGATAATTTAAGGTTTGATTGTTTGTTAAATCTGCCGTTTTCTTTTGATACATTTTTAGTATACCCAGTGTCACTCGCACTTACAGTAAGATGTCATACGTTAAAATCCATCAAACCGTTTAACCTGTGCCCCGTAAAATAATAATTTCAGGGTGAAGTTTTTGTTAAATCTGCTGTTTTGTTTTGATACATTTTAGTATACCCAGTGTCACTCGCACTTACAGAAACATCTCATACGTCAAAATCAATCCAGCCATTTAAGCTGTGCCCCGTGAAACAATCATTTCAGGTTTGATTTTTCGTTAAATCTGCTGTTTTGTTTTGATTCATTTTAAGAATACCCAGTGACACTCGCACTTACAGAAGCATCTCATACGTCAAAATCTATCAAGCCGTTTAAGCTGTACTCCGTGAAATAAGAATGTCAGGGTGGATTTTTAGTTTAATCTGCCGTTTTGCTTTGATACATTTTAAGTATACCCACTGACACTCGCTTTTACAGAAGCATCTCATACGTCAAAATCCGTCAAGCCGTTTAAGCTGTGTGTCAAATAATAATTTCAGGCTTGTTTTCATGTTAAATCTGACGTTTTGTTTTGATACTTTTTAATACACCCAGTGCCACTCGCACTTACAGAAGCATCTCATACGTTAAAATCCATCAAACCGTTTAACCTGTGCCCGTAAAATAATAATTTCAGGTTGAATTATTTGTTAAATCTGCTGTTTTGTTTTGATACATTTTTAGTATACCCAGTGTCACTCGCACTTACAGGAACATCTCATACGTCAAAATCCATCCAGCCATTTAAGCTGTGCCCCGTAAAACAATAATTTCAGGTTTGATTTTTTGTTAAATCTGCTGTTTTGTTTAGATACATTTTTAGTATACCCAGTGACACTCGCACTTACAGAAACATCTCATACGTCAAAATCCGTCCAGCCATTTAAGCTGTCCCCGTGAAACAATAATTTCAGGTTTGATTTTTTGTTAAATCTGCTGTTTTGTTTTGATACATTTTTAGTATACCCAGTGACACTCGCAGTTACAGAAACATCTCATACGTCAAAATCCATCCAGCCATTTAAGCTGTGCCCCGTGAAACAATAATTTCAGGTTTGTTTCTTTGTTAAATCTGCTGTTTTGTTTTGATACATTTTTAGTATACCCAGTGACACTCGCACTTACAGAAACATCTCATACGTCAAAATCCATCCAGCCATTTAAGCTGCGCCCCGTGAAACAATAATTTCAGGTTTAATTTTTTGTTAAATCTGCTGTTTTGTTTTGATACATTTTTAGTATACCCAGTGACACTCGCACTTACAGAAATATCTCATACGTCAAAATCCATCCAGCCATTTAAGCTGTGCCCCGTGAAACAATAATTTCAGGTTTGTTTTTTTGTTAAATCTGCTGTTTTGTTTTGATACATTTTAAGTGTACCCAGTGACACTCGCACTTACAGAAGCATCTCATACGTCAAAATCCATCAAGCCGTTTAAGCTATACTCCGTGAAGTAAAAATATCAGGGTGGATCTTTTGTTTAATCTGCCGTTTTGCTTTGATACATTTTAAGTATACCCACTGACACTCGCTTTTACAGAAGCATCTCATACGTCAGAATCCATCAAGCCGTTTAAACTGTACTCCGTGAGATAAGGATGTCAGGGTGGATTTTTTATTTAATCTGCTGTTTTGTTTGGATACATTTTTAGTATAACCAGTGTCACTCGCACTTACAGAAGCATCTCATACGTCAAAATCCGTCAAGAAGTTTAAGCTGTGTGTGAAATAAGAATTTCAGGCTTGTTTTCTTGTTAAATCTGACGTTTTGCTTTGATACATTTTAAGTGTACCCAGTGACACTCGCACTTACAGAAGCATCTCATACGTCAAAATCCATCAAGCCGTTTAAGCTGTACTCCGTGAAATAAGAATGTCAGGGTGGATTTTTTGTTTAATCTGCCATTTTGCTTTGATACATTTTAAGTATACCCACTGACACTCGCTTTTACAGAAGCATCTCATACGTCAAAATCCATCAAGCCGTTTAAGCTGTACTCCGTGAAATAAGGATGTCAGGGTGGATTTTTTGTTAAATCTGCTGTTTTGTTTGGATACATTTTTAGTATAACCACTGTCACTCGCACTTACAGAAGCATTTCATACGTCAAAATCCGTCAAGCCGTTTAAGCTGTGTGTGAAATAAGAATTTCAGGTTTGTTTTCTTGTTAAATCTGACGTTTTGTTTTGATACATTTTTAATACACCCAGTGCCACTCGCACTTACAGAAGCATCTCATACGTCAAAATCCATCAAGCCGTCTCAGCTGTACCCCGTGAAATAAGAATTTCGGGGTCGATTTTTTGTTAAATCTGCCGTTTTGCTTTGATACATTTTAAGTATACCCAGTGACACTCGCACTTACAGAAGCATCTCATACGTTAAAATCCGTCAAACCGTTTAAGCTGTACTCCGTGAAATAAGAATGTCAGGGTGGATTTTTTGTTTAATCTGCCGTTTTGCTTTGATACATTTTAAGTATACCCACTGACACTCGCTTTTACAGAAGCATCTCATACGTCAAAATTCATCAAGCCGTTTAAGCTGTACTCCGTGAAATAAGGATGTCAGGGTGGATTTTTTGTTAAATCTGCTGTTTTGTTTGGATACATTTTTAGTATAACCACTGTCACTCGCACTTACAGAAGCATTTCATACGTCAAAATCCGTCAAGCCGTTTAAGCTGTGTGTGAAATAAGAATTTCAGGGTTGTTTTCTTATTAAATCTGACGTTTTGTTTTGATACATTTTTAATACACCCAGTGCCACTCGTACTTACAGAATCATCTCATACGTCAAAATCCATCAAGCCGTCTAAGCTGTACCCCGTGAAATAAGAATTTCAGCGTCGATTTTTTGTTAAATCTGCCGTTTTGCTTTGATACATTTTAAGTGTACCCAGTGACACTCGCACTTACAGAAGCATCTCATACGTCAAAATCCATCAAGCCGTTTAAGCTGTACTCCCTGAAATAAGAATGTCAGGGTGGATTTTTTGTTTGACCTGCCGTTTTGCTTTGATACATTTTAAGTATACCCACTGACACTCGCTTTTACAGAAGCATCCCATACGTCAAAATCCATCAAGCCGTCTAAGCTGTACTCCGTGAAATAAGGATGTCAGGGTGGATTTTTTGTTAAATCTGCTGTTTTTCAGGCTTGTTTTCTTGTTAAATCTGACGTTTTGTTTTGATACATTTTTAATACACCCAGTGCCACTCGCACTTACAGAAGCATCTCATACGCTAAAATCCATCAAGCCGTCTAAGCTGTACTCCGTGAAATAAGAATGTCAGGGTGGATTTTTTGTTTAATCTGCCATTTTGCTTTGATACATTTTAAGTATACCCACTGACACTCGCTTTTACAGAAGCATCTCATACGTCAAAATCCATCAAGCCGTTTAAGCTGTACTCCGTGAGTTAAATTCTCGAAGCCAGGATTTTACTTTTTAAAAAATATTTATTTGAGTATGGACCGACTGTTACAAAGATGAGTTATGAACTGAACTGATTAACAAAAAATAAAACCAAGTAAACTTAAAATGTCTATGTTGCATTTCCGGTAAAGGTGAACGCCGTTCATGTGCCGACGTCTGGTTACCGTATCCGGTTGGATACATAACTCCTCCCTCCTTAGGATGGAAGTTCGTCCTCGAACTTCTGCTGGTTGGCCTGAAGTTCTTGAAGATCCTTCAAGGGAAGCCTTGGCTTGAAGAACATGGTGTGTAGTCTCTTTCGTTTTCTTGAAACGAAATACATAATGGTTGCAGCCAAGATGACGTACAGGGTTGCAACAGTCCAAGATATGGATGAGATGAAGATGGGCCTTAGATGCGTTGGCTGGATCAGAGACAGTCGGGGTGTTTCGTGAATTTTGTCGATCTGGTCCAGGTGTATTTGGAATTTGGGATTCAGTTTTACAGGAACAACATCTGGGATCTAGATCTTCTGACTTGATGTAGTATACCATTTTTGGTCAATTTTTACTGCACATGTTGACTGGACTATTACTGGTTGGTTGACATTTTCCACTTCTCCGGAACAGTTTTCAAAGACTTGGATCTGCCTGTTTGTGCTAGTACTATAAGATTTTTCTCAGTACGGTGGATGATCGGTTGGTGAAAAACTGTTATGGCTGTTGTACAGTTTTCCAATGTTGGCAATTGGCATTTGCTAGACGACATTGATTGGCATATAATCTTCTTTTCCGTGAGCTTGCAGTCAGGGTACCAATGATTGTCTCCATAATGGGTAGCCGGGGGTATCAAAATGATTGCGTCTTTGTTTTTGACGGGGTAAATACGGTAAAGGGGAAACTGATGTTCATCAAGAATAGGGATCTTTAGGATAATTAAGAGTTGAGTATCCGTTATAACTATTGTGCTATAAGAATTTTCAATTAATTCAAAGGGATGCAGATCGTCTGACAAAAGACAAGTTTTCTTATAGAAAAATTTTAGATGATTTTCCAGATCAGTTATTTCTGACAGGGTAAAAAGTTCTACATTTGACTGCTAAAGTGCTGCTAGGCTTATTGTTCTTAAAATTTTGAGAAGAAATTGATTCAGGCTACTGATGCTGAGAGTTTCGCTATGAAGAGCAAAGTACTTTCCAAGACTGTTCTCTATGGATTCAATCTCCCGTGCCACCTTGACAGAGTTCTTATTGAAAGTTGTAATAAAACTATTATATCTTTGTATAGTGTCTAAGGCGTAGGTGGTGGAGTTATTAACGACGGTAATAATTTCGGATTGCTTCTTCTCAAGAGCATCAATATGTTTTTCTAAAAATATACGATCATTCTCATCGAGGTTTCCAGTGATCGACTTTATCACCGTACCCAACAGGTTCACTAGACCACGTTTTCTACGTGACCGAACGATTTTATGAAAATTATCCAAAGTTTCTTGATATAGAAGAGTATAGTGAGTGACTACATTTTGGTATGCAGAAGTCGAAATTTTGTTGAACAGGAGGGGGTGTAACAAGGCTGATTTCAAGGAGATGTCTATAGAAGTTGAGTTAATGGTTAAAATATGGCGGTGATAGTGATCCAACATTTGTGCTTGACCAACCAATTCCTGGTAATATCCATTATTGGGGATCGGGCGCACTTGAAGGGCCAGGCTGTGGCTCAGCAGGTGGCTGGTCCTGTAACAAGGGGGCTTTGCGTAAGCGTTTTATGTTTCGTGGATGAGTATTTGTGGGTCTATTTTTAGATGTTACAGCCTCTATTTGGGTCTCTTTGGCTGAAGTGACCTTAGCTGACACATAGGGTGCAGTAAGCTTGTTTCGAGGGTTTTTGTGAATGTAAATAGGATCTCCAGGTTTAGGGGCTGAGGTAGAATCAGAGTGCTTTTCGTTTCGTTTGTCCAAAATTCTAGTCTCTTTATTGTGAATTTTCCTATATAGGGAATCGATAAAAGGGCGGAGTTCGTCTTTATGTCGTTGATTATATTTTTCATATACTGGCATGTCGTCGTCAAATTGAATTTCTTCGGCATAGGCGCCATAAAGGATAGAAAATGGAGAGTAACCAGTAGCGGAATGTATCGATTGATTATAGATTAGGACACAGTGAGTTACTAGATCTTGAAAATATTCCTTTGGACGTTCGTCTTTCATTACTCTGAGTTTTTCTATGAAAGTCGAGTGAAACCTTTCAATAGGGCTATTGGTATTTGGATTGTTTACTGTGATGAAATGTAGCTCAATTTTATGAAGACTCATGAATTCCTTGAAGAGATTATTAGAAAATTCTGTGCCTTCGTCACATACAATTTTCCTCGGATAGTTGTGGTGCGAAAAATAGTGACGTAATTTACTCATTATTGTGACTGTCGTTTTATCTGAAATATGGTAGACTTGAGCGTATTTAGAAAATGAATCAATAATAGTCAGAAAACATTCTTTATAACAGGAAAATGTATCTATGTGTAGAATATCGAATGGTTTTTGACCTAGAAGAGGACCTTTCAGAGGAAGTTTGTATGGATGCCTTTCATACTTATTGCGAAGACAGATATCACACTGATTAATAAAATTTGATACAGTACATCGCATATTTGGCCAGTAATATTTAAGTTTTAACTGATTGATGGTTTCGACAATGCCATTATGATTATTTTTGTGATAATTTTGAACACATTGAAGTTGAGCTTCAAGATCGTCTATGTCTTGAACACGCTTGGAACAAAAGAAAATTTGGATGGTGTCATTGTAGGTATTTCGAACATACTCAGCGATATATTTTTGGATGTCGGTATTGTCTGTAAGAATATAATAACGTTGATTTGGGGCAATTATGTCGTGAAGTGCTGTTTTTACGCCGTCTTTCCAATTTGCTTGGACAAGGGTGACCAAATGTTGATGTTTAGACTTGAATTTCAATGAATACCTGATAGAATGTTTGTCTCCAATTTTTATTATAATTTGGTTAGTGAAGTAATTTATAGGCTCTTCAGAAAATGGGACAGTAGCAACAGGATGTTCAACTGATGAATGTTGGGTAGATTGGCCAGTTTCTTTATTAAAGGATTGATTCACAAATTCGTCAAGATCAAATATTTCATCGTCCGAAGACTCTGAAGGGGGATTAGCAATCACGGATTCAGTTTCATGCATATTAATTTCTATGCGGGATAGGGCATCAGCTACAACATTCTCCTTGCCTTTTTTATATTTTACGTCAAAGTTATAGTCTTCCAGTTTGAGTCTCCAACGAACTAAACGAGAGTGAGGTTCTCTAATTTTCTCTAGCCAAACGATGGGATTATGGTCAGTTTCGACAGTAAATTTAACACCATACAGATAAGGGCGGAAATGTTTGCACGAATCTAAAATCGCTAAGAGCTCTCTTTCAATGGTCGAATAGTTTCTTTCAGCAGTATTAAGAGTACGAGAGTAGTAAGCAATGGGTTTTCCATCTTGAGATAGAACTGAACCTATGGAAACACCTGAAGCATCTGTGGTAAGAGTGAACAGTTTTGAAAAATCTGGGTATTGGAGTATGGGGGAGTTGCTAATTGCGGATTTGCACTTCGAAAGCTTCTATGTACAACGGATTGTTTATGTCAATTTTTTCTCCTTTTCGTGTACAACGTGTCATAGGAGCGACTATTTTGGAGAAATTATGAATGAAGCGTCGGTAGTAGCCGACTAAGCCAAGAAAGCTTTGAATTTCTTTTCGTGATTTGGGAATGGGATAATTTTGAACTGCATGGATCTTACTAGGATTGGGCTTTATACCCTCTGGGGTCACTATGTGGCCAAGGAATGCAACTTCTTTGCACAGGAACTCTGACTTGTCAAGTTGTATTTTTAGATTTGTGTCACGGAATTTTTGAAAGACTTGTTTGATGTGTATGAGATGTTCTTGAAGGGACCTAGAAAATATGATGACATCGTCCATGTAAACAAAACATGATTTATAGAGGTGGTCTCGGAGAACTTCATCCATCATCCTTTGGAAGGTCATAGGAGCATTACGGACCCCCATAGGCATCTTCAAATACTCAAAATGTCCATTTGGGACAGTGAAAGCGGTCTTGTCCACAGAATCTGGATGGACCTGTATCTGATGGAAACCTTGGGCTAGGTCAAGAGTTGTGAAATAGGTACGCCTGCCAAGATTATCCAGAATTTCATCTATCCTAGGAATTGGATATTTCTCTTCCACTGTATTGTCATTGAGCTTCCGATAATCGATTACCATGCGAAACTTTTTCTTTCCGGATGCGTCTGCTTTTTTGGGAACAATCCAGACTGGGGACTAATATGGAGAGATTGAGGGACGTATGATGTTGTTTTCTAAGAGTTTATCAATTTGTGAAGAAATTTCGGGGAGCATAGCTCTTGGATACCTATAAGATCGAGAAAAAATAGGCCTATCGTCTTTAGTACGAATAATATGCTTGACAGTACTTGTACAAGTGAGAACGGAATCTTCTGTATGAAAAATGTCTTTATATTGATGGCATAAACGGAGAATTTTTTCTTTTTCTTCAGAGTTCAATTGTTGAGTTCGAATCATACTACTATTGAAAGAGGTACTAGAAGACTGCTTAGGAAGTTCTTCCTCAAATTCTGAGAGGTATGTGGCAGAGACAGGTTGAGAAAAATCAATTTCCAAATTTTCTGGCTTAGGAATATCGATATAACCATCTTTAGCATAATGTATAGATTCTGGTAAGATAACATGACCTTCATGGATGATTTCCGGGACAACTACTTCACCATTGTTGACGGATACAGGGATAGATAACCGATTATTTGTACGATAGATTATTTTAAAAGGAATTTCGATACCTAGTTTACGGACAGAAAATATGTGAGATTCATAGTCAATGTTTGCACCCAATTGATCAAGTTCACCATTCCGAGAATATCAAAATCATCATGCCAGTCTGCAATTCTGACTATAAGAGGTTTATGAATACCTATTTCATTTAGTACAGGGTAATATAAATTTCGAGTATACGTTTTCGGAGTTTTCATGGAGATAAGAGTGAAGGGCTCATAGATTCATGTTCAGGGTCATACATTTTAGCAGCTCTTGGGGTAATAACTGTACCTGATCCACCGGAGTCGATCAAAATTTTCAAATTGGAATGGGGTAGGTAGAAATAGGGTAGCTTGGTGTGTTTTGAAAAGTTATTTAAATGGATGGTTCGATATCGGGCGGTTCCTGAATGGCAGGCCCTTGAAAATTTTCGGAATAAGCTTGTTGGTCTTTATATGTGTCATAATATTCGTGATTACAACATTCGTCAGAATATGTGACGGAATTTGGGTCACACTCTACATTATGATGAAAAGTACGACTATTATGAGTGGAGGTGGACATCGGAGTTGGTTTACGACTAGTAGTCTGCGTTACTGACATAGGACTGGGCTTGTATTGATTATTCGGTACATTATTTGGACGAGAAGGACCGAATACTTCTCTGTTAGTAGGAGGATTTTGACGTTGAGGTATGGGCCGATTTATATCACCAAATGTTCTGTTAGGTGTGAACGATTGGAAACGGGGCTGTTGAAAAAATTTTTGGGTACCATTAGATGGATTCTGTTGAATCGAAGACTGAAAATTGGGTAATGCATTTCGATTACTCGGTTGAGTGACAGCTTGGGCATTACGTTGAATGGGACGTGGTGGTGCCTTTTGATACTCATTGGGGTAGGTAGAGGATTTCAGATACGACATATATTGCTGTTGTTGCTTATGGTTATCTAAAGAAATACATTTCTGAAGAGCTTCGTCTAACGAAGATAAATCGTAATGAGATAGGTGGTCGAAATATGGATTATTTATACCAGTACAGAAGGTTCTAAGTGCTTGATTTCTAAAGAATGAAGCTTTAAACTCAACTGCCTGTGGATTACTTTCATGAAGTGAAACATGCTGAAGAATATCATTTAATGCTAGTGTTACTCGGTGGTGATATTCATGATACGATTCGGATCGTTTTTGGACTGTGGTTGTAAGTTGGGTTAATAAAATTTCCTCGGTGCGATGATCACCATATTTCTGCAATAAAAGTAGCTTTATCTCAGCCCACTGAGTTTGATTGTGAAGATTTAAAAAATCACGAGCCTCGCCTTTTACCTTAGACAATATATTAGCATTTATGATGTAGGTTTGGATAGCATCCGCACCTTGTTGAAAAAAAAATTTACCAAATTATCTACAGAGTTGATAAAAGTAGATAGATTTTCAACCACTTTGTATTCTGGCAAGGTATTACACAGATTATTGATATCCGAATTTGAGGGAACCATGTTTGGGTTTTCTGTAATAGTTTCTAAGGAAGAGGTACTTAATTGTTCGGTAGAAATATTTTCGAGAGAGGGAGTAGAATATGGCTTAAATCTAGACTTTTCTTTTGAAATTCTTCGAGTACTAGGTGAAATAACAGCTTGTAAAGAATCCTGTGGATACTCGGAACTCATAGGAAAAATGGAATTGACTTACATAAGGATCAGACGAATCAGAAGGATTTTCATCTCCAGTACGGTCTCCAGTTTCCTCAGGTCCGTGGTATTTGTAGATAACTGCCAAGTCGTTGACACGAGCCGATGATCCTCAGGGATGTCGTGCAGCTATCCTGTTCGCAGCGCCAGTTAAATTCTCGAAGCCAGGATTTTACTTTTTGAAAAATATTTATTTGAGTATGGACCGACTGTTACAAAGATGAGTTATGAACTGAACTGATTAACAAAAAATAAAACCAAGTAAACTAAAAATGTCTATGTTGCATTTCCGGTAAAGGTGAACGCCGTTCATGTGCCGACGTATGGTTACCGTATCCGGTTGGATACATAACTCGTGAAATAAGGATGTCAGGGTGGATTTTTTGTTAAATTTGCTGTTTTGTTTGGATACATTTTTAGTATAACCAGTGTCACTCGCACTTACAGAAGCATCTCATACGTCAAAATCCGTCAAGCCGTTTAAGCTGTGTGTGAAATAAGAATTTCAGGCTTGTTTTCTTGTTAAATCTGACGTTTTGTTTTGATACATTTTTAATACACCCAGTGCCACTCGCACTTACAGAAGCATCTCACACGTTAAAATCCATCAAACCGTTTAAGCTGTGCCCCGTAAAATGATAATTTAAGGTTTAATTATTTGTTAAATCTGCCGTTTTGTTTTGATATATTTTTAGTATACCCAGTGTCACTCGCACTTACAGTAAGATGTCATACGTTAAAATCCATCCAACCGTTTAACCTGTGCCCCATAAAATAATAATTTCAGGGTGAATTTTTTGTTAAATCTGCTGTTTTGTTTTGATACATTTTTAGTATACCCAGTGACACACTTACACAAACATCTCATACGTTAAAATCCGTCCAGCCGTTTAAGCTGTGCTCTGTGAAATAATAATTGCAGGGTTGATTTTTTGTTAAATCTGCGTTTTGTTTTGATACATTGTTAGTATACCCAGTGACGCTCGTACCTACAGAAGCATTTCATACGTTAAAATCCGTCAAGCCGTTTAAGCTGTACTCCGTGAAATAAGAATGTCAGGGTGGATTTTTTGTTTAATCTGCCGTTTTGCTTTGATACATTTTAAGTATACCCACTGACACTCGCTTTTATAGAAGCATCTCATACGTCAAAATCCATCGAGCCGTTTAAGCTGTACTCCGTGAAATAAGGATGTCAGGGCGGATTTTTTGTTTAATCTGCTGTTTTGTTTTGATACATTTTTAGTATACCCAGTGAGACTCGCACTTACAGAAACATCTCATACGTCAAAATCTATCCAGCCATTTAGGCTGTGCCCCGTGATACAATAATTTCAGGTTAGATTTTTTGTTAAATCTGCTGTTTTGTTTTGATACATTTTTAGTATACCCAGTGACACTCGCACTTACAGAAACATCTCATACGTCAAAATCCATCCAGCCATTTAAGCTGTGCCCCGTGAAACAATAATTTCAGGTTTGATTTTTTGTTAAATCTGCTGTTTTGTTTTGATACATTTTCAGTATACCCAGTGACACTCGCACTTACAGAAACATCTCATACGTCAAAATCCATCAAGCCGTTTAAGCTGTACTCCGTGAAATAAGAATGTCAGGGTGGATCTTTTGTTTAATCTGCCGTTTTGCTTTGATACATTTTAGGTATACCCACTGACACTCGCTTTTACAGAAGCATCTCATACGTCAGAATCCATCAAGCCGTTTAAGCTGTACTCCGTGAAATAAGGATGTCAGGGTGGATTTTTTGTTTGATCTGCTGTTTTGTTTGGATACATTTTTAGTGTAACCAGTGTCACTCGCACTTACAGAAGCACCTCATACGTCAAAATCCGTCAAGCCGTTTAAGCTGTGTGTGAAATAAGAATTTCAGGCTTGTTTTCTTGTTAAATCTGACGTTTTGCTTTGATACATTTTAAGTGTACCCAGTGACACTCGCACTTACAGAAGCATCTCATACGTCAAAATCCATCAAGCCGCTTAAGCTGTACTCCGTGAAATAAGAATGTCAGGGTGGATTTTTTGTTTAATCTGCCGTTTTGCTTTGATACATTTTAAGTATACCCACTTACACTCGCTTTTACAGAAGCATCTCATACGTCAAAATCCATCAAGCCGTTTAAGCTGTATTCCGTGAAATAAGAATGTCAGGGTGGATTTTTTGTTTAATCTGCCGTTTTGCTTTGATACATTTTAACTATACCCACTGACACTCGCTTTTACAGAAGCATCTCATACGTCAAAATCCATCAAGCCGTTTAAGCTGTACTCCGTGAAATAAGGATGTCAGGGGGTGGATTTTTTGTTAAATCTGCTGTTTTGTTTGGATACATTTTTAGTATAACCACTGTCACTCGCACTTACAGAAGCATTTCATACGTCAAAATCCGTCAAGCCGTTTAAGCTGTGTGTGAAATAAGAATTTCAGGCTTGTTTTCTTGTTAAATCTGACGTTTTGTTTTGATACATTTTTAATACACCCAGTGCCACTCGCACTTACAGAAGCATCTCATACGTCAAAATCCATCAAGCCGTCTCAGCTGTACCCCGTGAAATAAGAATTTCAGGGTCGATTTTTTGTTAAATCTGCCGTTTTGCTTTGATACATTTTAAGTATACCCAGTGACACTCGCACTTACAGAAACATCTCATACGTTCAAGTCCATCCAACCATTTAAGCTGTGCCCCGTGAAACAATAATTTCAGGTTTGATTTTTTGTTAAATCTGCTGTTTTGTTTTGATACATTTTTAGTATACCCAGTGTCACTCGCACTTACAGAAGCATCTCATACGTCAAAATCATCAAGCCGTTTAAGCTGTGCCCCGTAAAATGATAATTTAAGGTTTGATTTTTTGTTAAATCTGCCGTTTTGTTTTGATACATCTTTAGTATACCCAGTGTCACTCTTACTTACAGTAAGATGTCATATGTTAAAATCCATCAAACCGTTTAACCTGTGCCCCGTAAAATAATAGTTTCAGGGTTAATTTCTTGTTAAATCTGCTGTTTTGTTTTGATACATTTTTTGTATACCCAGTGTCACTCGCACTTACAGAAACATCTCATACGTCAAAATCCATCCAGCCATTTAAGCTGTGCCTCGTGAAACAATAATTTCAGGTTTGATTTTTTGTTAAATCTGCCGTTTTGTTTTGATACATTTTTAGTATACCCAGTGACACTCGCACTTACAGAAACATCTCATACGTCAAAATGCATCAAACCGTTTAAGCTGTGCCTCGTCAAATAAGAATTTTAAGGTTGAATTTTTTCACTAAAATCCGCAAGTTTGTTTCTATAAAATCTTAGTATAGGCAGTATTGCTCGCATTGTTAACCCAAATCCTACTACACTTCATATGACAAAATCCACCAAGCAGTTTAAGCTGTAGCCTGTGAAATAGAGATTTCAAGATTGAAGATGTTTATAAAAATCGGTTATTGTATTTTTGTTTAATTTTAATATAAACAGTGCCACTTGCACTGCTACGATGAATCCAACAACACCTCATATGTCAAAATCTATACAGTCGCCTGTAAATTTTTTGCCACATACGAGTACACACATACCCACCTGCGAAAAACATAACCCATCTTCTGAGGCAATCAGGTTAAAGATTTATACCACCTGTAAAGTAGAATTAGAAATAAAAATAAATTGACCTTATTTATTAGTGATAGTAGTTGCAGTAGTAGCAGCGAATAAATAAGGTCATGTTGACCATACTGTACTTGTATTGTACTCTACTGCGCTAGGGCATAAATAGTCTTATCATGTTAGCAAATTTCCCCGAAGGAATTGTAAAGTATGGTTTTATTGGTGCAAGGTGTTCATGGGGGTATTTAAAACATGAAAGTAAGAAATGGGTTCACTAAGTTTTGTGGGATATCTTTTTATTTGACAACAAAGAATGAGAAAACGTGTTTTTTGGCATTCAATCGAAAGTTGACAGGCCCGAAAATACTTTTCAGATAAGATTTTTAAGTATTTATGAAACCTACAAAATGAGATTACACGTAAAAAGATCCGAGTAATAGCAAAAATGTTATGGCGGAAAAACGAGACAAAATGCAGGTTTTGGCACTTAGTAATGCGACGATAATTTCACGCAAATACTTGAAATTCTCCAAATCCGTTGAATTGATACCTCCAGATAGCAAAAACAAAAATTGGTCAAGCAGGTTTTACCTGTTTTCCTGAGATCGCTACTAGATTATTGAGCAATATACAGTGTTTGTTCAAAGAGCATTTAATAGGAAAATTCACGTATTTACTTTGTCGATATAAATCACAAACCATTCCGATAGATAAATGTTATTTTCATGCGAAAAACAAAGGTTACGTTTTTTTCTTCTAAACAAATTCCAACATTTCGTATTTTTGTGTAATTGAACAAATGCCCTACGATATTCGAAAAAAACGTTACTAAATACATTTTAAAACAAAGCGGAACTGTCTACCATCTTTTGTTGCGAATTACTCATAAATACGTTATGTTTGAATTTGTTTAGAAGAAAAAACATCCTTTTTGCATAAAAGGCAAGGTAAACTAGTGTATTTTGCTATAAAATGTCCTTTGAACAAACCCTCTATATTGCTCAATAAACTAGTAGTGAAGGCCGGGAAACAGGTGTTTTCGGATAAACAATTAGAAATTCTCAAAAACTAATTGACCAATCTACTCCAATTTTGTTGTGGTTATTTAGTAGTACGAATCCTACGAATTTGAAATATTTCAAGTATCTGCGAGAAACCATTGTCCCATTACTAACAAGTGCCGAAACCTGCAGTTTGCCTCGGTTTTCGGCCATAACTTTTTTGCTGTTTGTCGGATCTTTTTACGTATGGTCTCATTTTGTAGATCTCATAGATACCTAAGAATCTTATGTGTAGAGTTTTTCTGTTCTCATTCTTTGTTGTTGAATAAAAAGTTTTCCCACAAAAATTGGTGTACCCATTTTATGCGACCATGTTTTAAATACCCCTTGAACAACATGCAGCAATAAAACCAGACTTTACAATTATTTCAAAAATCAGGGGTATTTTCGTCTAAAATGGTTAGACTAAACGGAGTTGACGGGATGAAAAGCGAGGTGAAAAGTAGGAACTGACGCGTATAAAACCTATCAATTCTTATTCACGTTTCTGCCCAGTCGTCAGGTTGCTAAGAAGAAACAAAAATTTAGGCATCGGACTTGGCATAAAGTTAATATTAAAACACATATCAGTTACGAAAATATATGCCAGATAACCATCATCCAATTGTGGTAATGAGTGTCATTCAAAATGTTCACTAACAATTTGCATACATAAAATATTTATCCGTAATCAATGGATCACTTATGAATTATCTCTACTGCCAAGGATAACTTGATGTGGATGGGTAATATATAGCTTCATAAGGGTAATATTTTACTAGTGTAGCCGTAAAATGGGATGTGGACGTGCTGTATTTATTTTTTTGAGCTTACTGTCTCTAAGGTAATAATTCTGCTGTAGGTAAATCATAAAGTCTCAACTTGTAAATTGGAATTCCAACAACACAAATTTTACAAGTAACATTAAATTGTGGCGTAGCACCAGCTCATTGTATAGGAAAATAAATTACAGATTTGGGTTGCCCGAATAGTTTACTGGATCTTGATTTGATTTTTTTCTAAATCGTCATATGTGCATAGTTCAAATTCCATGATGATTAATGCAACCAATCACGTAAGGGTAAATACTAAAACTTTATCGGTGGGATTAGTAAAATATTTGAGAAAATATTCGCATGGCAAATCAACATCAACACGTATTTTTTTAGTACTAGCGATGGAGATGATGAGTTCAGGAACTATCAGATATCGAGGAAGAGGTTTCCACCTGAGTTCAAATTCGGTGTAGCAACATGTGCTTATCAGGTAGAAGGTGCTTGGAATGAGGATGGCAAAGGCGAAAATGTGAGTATTTCAATCCCCCTTAGACATTCTCAATTTTTTAAATCATAGATATTATCACAGTATAGGGCCAGTAGAATCACTCTGGCTAATATTTATATATCAGACGAGTGGAATTTATGCGCACGCAGGGCAACGCCGATTCTAGTACAGAAAGCACCAAATGACCCAAGCTGTCGAGGCGCTCGTTTCAGCCAGAAGCACCCGCAGACATTGCGGTACAGGTCGGACTGTGTTTTCGTTCACCTGTATATTGTTAATCGTTCAAGTGATTGAATAAAGCAGGTTCTGCATGTGAATGGCTGTATTAAATTCGTACAAGGGCGTTTAAAATAAGCAAAGAGGCTACGAGGTCCTCTTTTCCTATAATTTATTATGAAGTTACTGTACCGATTATAATACAATTTTGACATAAAGGTACTGTTATGTCAATGATAGAACACCTTGAACACTTTCACCGGTAAGCGCGCAGAAATAAATAAAATAGGCAAATCTGAGAACGTGAAAAAAATTAATATTTTGAATGTTTTTCGAGTTTTTGACGTAGTACAAAATCTCATGGGGGCCAACACCTAAACAATGCAATTTTTTTTTTATTTGAAGTTTTCCTATTTTCTGGTTATTCTGGGGCATAGTGGAAATATGAGTTTTTCGAAAATCCTGAAGCCACGCAAGCCTTCTATGGTTGCATAATATATCGCTAACAATGCTTAAAATTTGTGAGTAGCCGGAATGTCTCTGAGCTGTATTTGATCAATTTGAGCGTAAAGAAGTTTGCATAATTCGATCCACTCAACAGTAATTTATGGAAAGGATGTACAAGTATAGATACTAATATGTTCCGTTCTCATACAATTCTTGAAAAGTAAAATTTTCGTCGTTTCACAAAATTGTGTGTGTTATAAACAAATAACTTGATGACGTCATCAACAAACACATAGTAATTTTAGTAGCAGACGCGAGTATGCTCAAACAAGCTAGACTACTGAAATATAGCACGGAAAATTTTATTTTTTCATATATATTTATATTTGACACAATTCTAGCCAAATGACGATAGGATTGCATAGTGACCACATCTCAATATGCATTATATACATTGAAAACCAAATTTGTCTGTTGGCTTGAGTTCAATGTGTACGAGAGAGTATGTATAGACACATATGCCGCCTAGCAACGCTGATGCGGCAAATTGCCGCGTTGCCAGTATGTTACACCAGTTCCTTGATTTAAGATGCATGTTGAAACTACGCGTTAGTTTATTCTCCACGCCAAATAATGGCTTTATTTTGAGCGTAAGCATTTTATTACGAATTGTGTCTGTTTAGGATCGACTCAGCATCGGTCTTAATGGCGCTACATTTTAGGTCGAAATGAATGGCCAGGATCGTCACAAATTCTCCAACATTGCATCATTGCTTCGAAATGGTTTTCACGTGTGTACACGCAGGCAGTGATAATTTGTATTCCGTAACGTTATTTGTTACATTTTCCAACCGCAGCGCTTTCGCAAAGTATAACAATATCAAAGATAATTCTAGAATAAATCAAAGTAACCTAACTTATTGGCTCTTCAGCCAGCATCTATCTTCTTCTAACATGTGTTGATACACACTTCTCGCACTTCTCTCTCTCGTCCCTATAGTCTTTTTGATGTATTGTGCCTCATTCATTCTACAAATTACATTACTCCCGCGTGTAGCGGGTCGATCCTTTCAAAAAATTATGTTATATTTCCAACAAGCAAGCTCTGTCTTTCAGAGGCTATATTCAGTCATCCATACAAATTAATGATATGATGTCCCCTTGCTATAAGCTGCTCTGATAAGGTCTGCTATATATTTATGACCGTTTGGGACAATCGGAAATTCATTGTTGAAAAGAACAGATAAATCTAAACATCTACGGAGTACGCGTCCATTTACCACCACTTGATGCTGTAAGCAGCGGTGCGTGAGACCCGAGATCATGAAAAGTGGCATTTCAATAAATTTCGTGTAATGGCAACGGGAACATAAACGAAAAACATTCTATATTTTCAAATATCTTTCTAGTTTCCAATCAACTTTGTTTTTCAGGGTATTAAAAGATATAATAACCTCAACGTTGTGTTCTAACAAAAAAATTACGTTAGTCAATGGTTCTAACGAGCGTCACAAATTTTTGTATCAGCTTAGTGTGGAAACAAAAGAACTTTCTGAGGACTCAAAAAGCAGTTTCCTCGTAGAAGCATATTGAAGAATATTTAGAATCTAATTTGATACTGTGTACCGTGTAAACATATTTACCTATTAGGTATCATTAGGTTTTGTTAGTTTTAACTCAAATTCAATTTATACGTTGAGGTTTAAATTTGACTGAAGTCGTAATGTGCATCAGAGAGAAGCGCGAGAAGCATCCAGTTAGTATGTTGGAAAGAGTGCGACGATGGCGTCCGTGACTTTGTCTTTCTGGCTTCTAGGCAGCGAGGTGTTTCTATCTCTTTCTAACACATGTATTGCACGCTTCTTGCGCATCTCTCTCGTACACATTACGACGTCAGAGGTATTTGATTTTCAATGTATAATTCCACAAATTCGCATATCTTTCAAGCATACTCATCAAGTGGATGCTATCAATTATCTCAAACATATTAAGTTAATACTTTCAATAGAAAAATAAATCTGTATAAAAAGTTTATAGTTGACACGTTTGGCCTTGATTTCATTGTAATAAGCATGTCTGGAGCGCGTAATTTTAATTGCAATGTCATGTACGCGGCACCAAGTAGCTGATTATTTTATAAGAATCATAAAATGAATTAGACAATAAAACGTATTATCAGAATACTTATTTGTTGACCAACTACAGTTTGCTACAAAGTGATGGCACTTTGCATTTTGTCCATTTTTGTCTGCAGGTATTTTATATTTACAGACTATCCTTATTAACTCATTATATCGATTTTGTTAGGTCCATATTTGGTAAGAGGTCATTTATTTAGCGGAAGCGTAACCAAGATCTACCTCAATCTATCATTCCCCTTTCGGCGAATGATCTTCGTGAGTAGTTCCACATAGGCTGGACGTAACGGAGCAGATGCCTCCATGACAACTTGAGATCGCCGAGTATGCCTATATTTACAGGTTAGGGAGCGTCCATTATTCTGTCATGTAATTTTTTCCCACCAGTGTAAAATTGCAAGACATTTAAACAATTTTACTATATTTGAGCATTTCAGTTGTTATTCTTTGATACTCCAACCACCATGGCCTAAACACCCATGAGGTACCGTGGGGCTATAGGGAGATACAGGGGAAAGAGGGGACGCCACACTGACCCTACCGAGGGAACACGTGTGCATGCAACCTGCACACCTTCTGGCCCCGCCTATGAGATATGCCGGGTGGTACCTCCGCATTCGACAGTCAGATACCGTCTGCCACCTACGGACAGACACAACACCCATAGCCCACAGAAAAATTCAATTGGGGCGGAATTCGGACTAGCACATCGCACGGCGACTGATTAGTATTTAGATCCATACCGTCTACCTCTTCGCCACCGCTGCTGCCTGCACCGTTTTATTTTATCAAAGCGATGTTATATTGTCTAAACAATCTGAAATGCTGATTTTAAGTAGTAAACAGAGATAATGAAGCAAATCATCAATAGAAGTTTCGAAAGGTCTTACGTGAGATTAGGCCATGAGGTGGATCGAGCCAAATCTCGTGACATCTTACCAAGGGAGGGGAGGCTCATAAAGTCGTCAAAACGCCTCACCTATTCAACGGAGGCCCCTTCACATGACTCCAGCCTATCCGAGTATATGGCTTTTAGAGGATACTTCTTTTGATCATAAGCAATGTCAAAAAAAAGAGAACACCTCAGAATGTGGGCTTACCTTGGTAGAATAATTCAGAGCTACTGATTTTCGACCATTCATACAAGGTGTTCATTTGAAAACGCCGAGACACTTCAAAATATTTGTCAAGGGGGACAACTTTTTAACCAAAAACTACTTGACCTGCTTTCACCCTCGGCCCCCAGAGTCATTCCCTTGAAAATTTTAAGTGTCAAGGGGTATCGAGTAAAAGCTTGTTTGAAAGGTCTTTCGAAGTCCTTTCTTTTGTCGTTTGATTTTTTTGAATCAGTCCATTCGTTTTCAAGAAAATTAGAAAAATCTTCATTCATCTTAATTTGTTCAGATAGAAAGCCAGAACACACGAAACTGTCACTTTTTATTTCAATAAGTGTTCAAAATGTTGCCCGTTAGGGTTTGACAAATCTACAATTCGTTTATAATTTAAAACGGAAACTACCAACATAAACAGCAATTCGGAAGATTAGAAGTGGCAACAACCAAATAACAACCCGAATTTTTTCCGCATTCTTTCCATCAACACAGATATCCTGGGCGAAATATATTTATTGTTATACCTGTTCAGTTATTTGATGCTAAAAGAAAGAAACAATTTAATTTGCTGTCAGTTACCTTTGCGACAATCTTGGGATAGTGAAAATTAATTTATTGATTCAGATTAATGGTGCCCAAATTAATGTGCTCAGCAAACTGCAGTCACGTTTAACGCCAGACATGCGAGGAAGATAACTTCACATAGGTATGTTTCGGACCTTGTTACTAAATTTACTCAAACTGGATATGCTGCAAATAAAAAACGAGATCGTCGGAGAGTTTTGGATGAAGTCGCTCAAGTTGAAGTTTTGGGTCATTTTGGAATGAATCATAATACTTCATTACGCAAAATTGTTGCTGCGACTGGAATTTCATTAGGCTCTGTATATACAGTTTCTAAACTCCGTCAATCTCATCCATTCAAAATGAAAATATTGCAATAGTTAATCGAAGATGATTTCGACAGGCGAGTTGAGTTTTGTGAACAAATGACTGCAGCGATTAATGATAATGCCATTAATGTCAAGAATATCTGCTTTAGTGATGAATGGATTTTATCTAAATGGATTTATTAATAAGCATAACTGCAGATATTGGAGCAATGAAAATCCTCATGCTTTTGTACAAGGGCATACCCAGTACCCCCAAAAGTTAATGTATGGGCAGGCATTTTAGGAAACAAAGTGACTGGGCCATTATTTATTAATGGAAATTTGAACGGAGACATTAATTTATTTGGATATGTCGGAAAGTACTCATCATTTCTCTTATCACTGAATCTATTGAAAACCAAATCGAAGACGATGAAAACCCTATACTTGATGAGGCTGAAATATATTCCCAACAAGACGGCGCTCCTCACTATGTACTTACGGTTCGGCAATGGCTAGACAACGAGTTTCCAGATAAATGGATAGGGCGAAGAGGGGCTATAGAATGGCCTGCTAGATCTCCTTAGTTGACGCCATTAGACTTTTTTCTATGTGGCCATTTGAAATCTCTTGTGCTTACTCCTCAACCTGCAAGTTTGGATGAACTTCGTCAACGCATCATCGAAAGCTGTCATGATATCGCACAATATGTTTTTGAAAATGTCCGTCAGGAATTTGAACATAGCCTATATCATTTTTTTGCCAATAAGGAGAAACATTTTGAGCATTTATTGAAATAAAAAGTGATATTGTGTGTTTTTGTTTTCTATCTGAACAAATTAAGAGAAATAAAGATTTTTCTAATTTTCTTGAAAACGAATCGTCCAATGTTAAGAAATCAAACGTCAAAATGAAGGACTTCGAAAGACCTTTCAAACAAGCTGTTACTCGATATCCCTTGTCGTTAGAAATTTTAAAGTGGATGACCCTAGGGGGCAGAGGCTGAAAGGGGGTGAAGTAGTTTTTGGTTAAAGAGTTGTCCCCCTTGAGAAATGTTTTGACGTGTCTTGACGATTTTTCTATTATTCAGTGGTTTTCGGTAAATCCGTGGTGGAAAGTTTTCAAATGAACACCCTGTTTATTAATATGGTCAGATTTATTACATTGTAGACAACTTATCACACCATAGAGGAACAATGGCAAATTACCAGTAACTCTGTATAATTTGCTTCACAGATATGGGACACAATGACCCACACGCGTCCCGAAATGATCATAGATCGCAGCAATGGTGATGTAGCTTCAGATTCCTACCACAAATATAAACATGATGTTGCTATAATGAAAAAAGTAGGAGTACATTTTTACAGGTTAGTACAAAAATTATAACTTCGTCTGACATCTGGATAGAGGAATCAGGAGAAATTCCAAATTTACAACCTCTACGTAACTTCCTTTTAACAGCTGTAGGATGCCGATATTCAGGCTTTACTGACTATACCCTGGATGTTTATAGCATCTTCCATAAAACAGAATAGTCCAAGCTTAGACGAATCAAACACTAAAATTATTGTTGCTACCAGGTTCTCAATCGCATGGTCCCGAATTTTGCCTGACGGTACCTTGGCCAATATAAACCAGAAGGGTATCGACTATTACATGAATCTTTTACAAGAGCTTCACCGTAATGGTATCGAACCAATGGTCACAATTTACCATTGGGATCTTCCGACTGCACTCCAGAATCAAGGCGGTAAGTACAAGCGAATCTGACTCAACGACCATCTCTATTGAACATTGAGCTTGCTTCTATGTAAAAAAGGTGAATGTGCAAGCAGAATCTTAACGTCGCATATCCATCTCTTTGTTAAACCACATGTCTGGAGGAGTATTTATTCGTAATACTTTTAGCGTGATTGTTTCATGGTGTGTGAGTAGATGGCTAAAAAGCAATGTTATATGATTCTTTTTTGCCAAAAACGCATTTTTGTACATTTTTATGCATTTTTTCTTCAATCGTACACTGTTGGCAAATAGCTCAAAACTTATATGTGAATATTCCACTTTTATGGAAGAACTGGGCGGGTGATTACTTTGTTCTTATCACTTTTTCTCATCCAAAAATCTTGCTTTTCTTGAAAACTCAGTTTGCTGCAAAATGAGGTTTGAAGGAAATCAAAAATTTTTCTGTGAGTAAAAGTCATAAGAATAAAATAATCCCCGCTCAATGGAATTTTGACATTCAATTTCAGACTAGTACTAATATGTGATACGACTGTAGAGAGAATGCACGATACAATTCACAAAAATTCATTTGTTGACAAAAACATTGATAACATTATTTTTTAGTCATCTCTATACACACCATGAAATAATTAGATGAAAAGAATTTATTATACTGCTCCAAACGGGCAGTTGAAAAAAGCGACATGCGACCTTAAGATCAAGTTAGTCCGATTTTAGACATCAAAAGCTTTCCATCATAATGCTTCCTATTTTTAAGTAAATATGCCCCGTTACCCTTCTAAAGAGTGGAAACAGTGCCTACCTGAACCTTTTTTCTCTTCTTCGAATTTATCATATTCATCTGCTCAAAGTGAGTTATGCCCTATGCAATCTGTCTGGCATCACGGCTATACGTACAAAATGTTCTTGAAGTTGAAACTTTCAATTACAGGGCGTATAGTTCTTGTAACGATAAGTAAATTTTACTTATAACGCCTGCTCTAGAGACTTGATATAACTGCTGTAAGAATCTACATCGAATGTTATCCTGTCTCTAGCGAAAGGATAAAATCTGGCATCTTGCTGATAAATCAAGCTATTTTCTTATACATCTGATATGAAAACCCGAAAATGGCACAATCCTATAGCAATAACGAACTTGTCGATGTGAAGGTTTACGATTAGAATCTTCAACATGCTGTTGAAGCTTCGCAAGTGTATTCCAATCGTTTTCCTGCTCTGCAAACGTTTGCTTATATTGCCCATACAAAAAAGTCGAGATGAGAACAGTGGAACATGTAGACAACACCGAATATTGCGAACATCGAGCTCAAACGAGATTTTTTAAATCGAGTCTCGACAACTCCCAACAGTAGGGGAGACGGGCAATTTTATCGAAGCCTGGCAAGAAGGCTACGTTTTGCCCTTTTATCCTTTTTTTCGACCCCACATTCTAATCTATTGGTAACCAATTAGTGAATAGACTAACTCCAGCAATGCGATGTACTGGGTGTCCGGCCATTAATTGCCACCCCTCTAAATTTATTAGGTATATGACCTTCCAGGAGAAAAAAGTTTTATATAAAAGTCTAGGGCCTAATATGAGGTACTATCGAATAAAGTTGTATTTTTTTAAATGGAGCACCCTATATATTTTCTATAAAAATTATTTCCTGATTGAAAATATATATTGCTTATTATACTTATTTTCCTTGATTTGGCCAAAAACTTGTCATTTACCTATGTGTTCTAGAGTTCGAAACAGTTTGCATCTAGCCGCCTATGTAATCCGGTGTAGGGCCGAAACACATATGATTAAATGATAGACAGACCAAGTTGTTGACTAAAGTAATAAACATAAATTCAACAAACTATATATATACTCGGTGAGATTAGAAGTGCACCCAGAAAAAAATAATTTCTTTAACTTGTTTTTTTGCAACATAATGACTATATTTACAGCATGCTGTGGCAAGAATGTGAACGTTTTATCTTTGTTTTCGTTTACCTTTGTTAAAATGTTATCAAGGGGATGGCTTCCAATTTGCAAAACTGCAACGATGCTACTGACTGGGGGAGAAAAGACGAGGATTTGCTTCTGTTTCGCTGAGGGTCAAAATCCCATAAAAAATGGAAGACGTAGCACCCAAATTAACTAAACTTAAGTTCCGCAACAAAAGAAAAGGGTGCTAGTCCATGAATGGGTGCTTGGGGCCTTATATCCCAGAGTCTGGAAAACGACAAAGAGACCCCTGGACCACGACCTCAACGAAAGCTGAAAAGCGAATCACCGAATACGTAACGTTCTAGAGGAAGGAATCTTGAGTGGCCTTAAAGAAGATCTGTTTCTATTGACAAAAAGAAAGCAGATATTGAATGAACGTCATCAGGACACGCATTAAGGCACGCTGTCCGAAGGTATATAAAAAAAGGACTTACCGCTGAGGGTCAAAATCCCATAAAAAATGGAAGACGTAGCAACCAAAATAACTAAACTTAAGTTACGCAACAAAATCGAAAGGGTGCTAGTCCATGAATGGGTGCTTGGGGCCTTATATCCCAGAGTCTGGAAAACGACAAAGGAGGCAGCCAGTAGTGGGCACGTCACTGGGCAGGGACTGCTTGCCTCGGTCCCAAAAATTATGATGGTAACATCTTAGTTATTGTGAAGAAAGCAGTTTCTGAGAGCTGAGTAGTACATATATTCTTAGTTATTGCCCTTTAATTTACTAGTGTTAAGCATAACAAAATGCCTCCAGTACGGAGACGTCCAAATTATCACCATATTAGCAACTTTGACAAGAGTAGAATTATGGCCACCGGGATGTTGGTTTCTCCTATCGCGAAATTGGCCGGCGTGTTAATTGTGCTGCAATGCCGGTAATGCGTGTGTCGTGTGTGGATAAAAGAAGGTAGAGGAACACGAAGAAGGCCAACTGGTCCACCGAGACGTACCACAGAGCGTCATGATAGGCGCCCAACACATTATTTTTTTTCTTATTACTTGTCAATAATATACTGGGCGTTCCATTCAAAAAGATACAACTTTATTCATAGCATATTCCGGAGACACCCGGTACACAAAACAGATGAGACCCTGTAACTTTTATACAGGTGTCTGCGAAAGGTTGGGAAATCCCGAAACTGGAGATACTACAGACCAAAATAGTGAATGGACGTAAGCATACCTTTGTCCAAGATTTGATAATTTGCGAGATATACGGTGTCAAAGTTACAATTTTATTTTATATTTTTCCTTATTGCTTAAGAAGTTTTTCAGATATTGGCATAAAACTCGGTATAGGGAGGTTTTCTAGTATGAGAAACAAGAATACGTTATTTTTTATAGCCAAACTTCTAGAGGGCGCTACTTACAGAAATATCTCGGTAAATAACTTATCATAACTTTTTTGTGCTACCATGTATACAACAACTGACTGGAGTATCTTATTCTGGTGCATTTTTACAACAAAAAAGGCGTACCTGTTACAAGTGTCTAAAGCTAATAGTTTTCGAGATATTTGTTTTTAAAAGTTCCAATGCATTATTTGTGACCATGATGATAAAACATTTTTATAACATAATAATCAAGTTGCTTTGGATAACATCTGAGTAGCGTGGCTATGGTTTCTAATGTTTGTCATAATATTGCTTTAAACTTCATGAATAATTTTAAGTTGACAATAAGTTACATCATGGAGTATACGTTTGATGAATATTCTGATATGCAATTTAATGTACGGATTGGCAAGATGTAATGTTTTAAAAGCACGAAGATTGTACGCTGACAGATTACCTATGTTAATAGACACCTACCTATTTCAAAGACTTTAGAACAAATCGATCAGCGGTTACGAAAAACTGGTAAGAAATGATTATAGCCTTATTTTGAATAATAAACACCATTTGGATTTTAGGTAGCTTTATTCAAATGTTTTAGATGGATGGAAGATCTTCCATTAAAAACACGCATGAATATGTGGTTTATGCACGACGGCGCTCCACCTCATTTTAATATATTAGTTAGACAGCACCTAAATAGAGTTTATCCAGACCAGTGGATATGCCGATCAGGACATGTATCGTGGCCGGATAGATCACCAGATTTAAATCCTATCAATTTCTTTTTCTGGGGTAATTTAAAACGACGCGATTACAATACGCCAGTGTAAACTGGAGATGATCTTCGACAAAGAATTTTCCACCATATCCAGGAAATGAAAAATAACATCTAAATGCTTTGGAGAGCGCGGCAAGGATTATTTCGTCGAGCTCGAGAGTGTGTTAGGTAAGGGGGTGCTCATTTTGAACAATTTTTGCAGTTATTATTTCCGTTTATTAGTTTTGTTGCCATCCTCATTTGTTATTGTCAAAAACCATAGCAAAGCTACTCAGATATTATCCAAAGCAACTTGATTATTATGTTATAAAAATGCTTCATCATCATGGTACAAATAATGTATTGGAACTTTTAAAATCAAATATCTCGAAAACTATTAGCTTTAGACACTTTTAACAAGTAAATCTTTTTTGTTGCGGAAATACGAGAAAAAAAAATTTTTGGTCAGTTGTTGTATACACAAAAAAGTTATGATAAGTTATTTACCGAAATAGTGCTGTAAGTGGCGCACACTAGAAGTTTGGTCATAAAAAATAACGGATTCTTGTTTCTTCCTAAAGCGAGTTTTATGCCAAAATCTGAAATACTTCTCAAGCAATAAGCAAAAATAGAAAATAAAATTGTAACTTTGATACCCTGTATCTCGCAAACGATCAACTTTTGGACTGAAGTATGTTTAGGTCAATTCACATATTTTGGTCTGCAGTATCTCCAGTCTCGAGATTTCCCAAACTTTCGCAGTATACAACTATTCTTTCACGAGGTCATATAAAAAGGTTATAGAGGCCTGTTCAATTTATCCACCGGGATCTATTTGGCTTTGCGCCGACTTTGCCCGAGGTTATTGTTGACATTTTTCTTGTTTGTACTTTTTTTGTTTATATTCAATATGTTTGTTACTTTTTTACTCAGTAAGGTTAAGTGTAACAGCAGTCCTATGTCTATACTTCGCCTCTCTGATGTGCTTTAATGAAGTCCTTGATTATTATTAAATAGAGCTCTTTACTTGAACTGTTAGGTTGGATGAACAACAACATCGTAGGGTGGTTCACGGACTATGCGCGATTGTGTTTCCAACTTTTTGGACCACTAGTGAAGCACTGGGCCACAATCAACGAACCTAAACAGATCTGTCATGCTGGATATGGAATTGGCATTGGAGCACCAGGCATTACATCTGGAGGATTAGGAGAGTATCTTTGCGCAAAATATGTACTTCTAGCCCACGCTTCTGCTTATCATGTATATGATAAGGAATTTAGACCATCGCAACAAGGCAAGTAGATACGTTAGATTAATCTGAGGTTTGGAATGGTCATCTGAATTATCATTGCTGAATTTCGAATATAGGGTGGAGCTGATGATTTTAGAAGTCTTACTGAAAACATTCATACTGCACTTTTAATCAATTCCACAGGAACTGAAAAAAATGTTTGTATTTCAAAAAAAATAGCGTCAAGTAGGTTGACACTATACTTCTCACTCCTTCGAAACAACATCTAGTACAATTTTCCATGTAGTGCAACTGTATAAAAAGACGTAGGTCAAAACCAATAATGAATAATGCACTACTTGGGCTGTTCATGGAAAAAAATGGCTTGTGATTGCAACTATGAGCGGGAGCCTCATTCGTTTGGAGTTCTGGCTCTGGCTTGAAATTGCCTATCAACAATATTTGATAACCGATTATAATATTACGTCACGAAATCAAATAATATTGAATTGCATCCAGATAATATGGCGCTCACCTCGTACATTGTCGCATATCATATAATATCATATAATATCCAAAAAAACTCAATATCTCATTTTTCGTCATTACAATAATTCGTCGCCAGTGTGGCGTGGAAAGTAAAAATAATTTCACAAGGCTAGTTCAACTTATTTCAGGTACATTATATGATAACAATGATTTCTAATATAACTGCAAAATTACATCCATAAACATTCAAAAAAAAATCGAGAAGGCTTTTAAACTTTGGGCAACGCATGGAAGCACGTTGCTTTTACTATATGTTATATGAAAATTGTTAGCTATGGTCTTTTATGAACCTTGGTAAGTCATTTTTTACCATGTATTTTAAACAGAGTAATTTTGCTTTCATTGGACAATAAAAACAGTTATTAGATGAACATCGTCAAAAGTTGGAAAATGTCAAGTGTTTTGAGGTTAGATACCAAACGAAGAAAAGCCTTATAGTTCTGTAAGCTCTTTTTCCAGGAAATGTTTTTCAAATAATGAGACATATTGCGTCTCCTGGTATATCGGACAAAACAGTAGCAACATCAGTAAACCATGGAAGTACAGTGCGACAAATAATTTTTGAGACTGGGTATTTAAAATGGGATACTAACAACATATTTTCGTACTTATTGTTTTATTTATTCAATATAATCTCCTCTTGCTTCAATACACTTGTTACTTCGATTTAAAAGTGATGCAACTGCCTGGTCCAGCTCATTTTGTGGTATTGCCTCTAGTGCCCGTATTAAAGCTGATTAGATGGTCAGAGAAAGCATCCTTTCAACTTAAATTTCAATTTCGTAAATAAAGAAAAGTCGCGTCGAGCCAAATCAGACGCATATGGCGGATGATTAAGCACACAAACTCTATTTCGGGCTAAAAATTAAGGAACAATTACAGAATTGTGAGATGGCGCGTTATCTTGCAATATTCGGGACAGATGCGACAGATTCTGGCCATCGAACGCATTAAAACTTAACACTGTCTTGTTTTTTGAAGGCACTTTTCGCGAGTTTCTGGCTTGTGGTGAATTTTTCGACTTCCATTCCGCACTTTGACGCTTGGTTGTGGGATTGTACTGAAAGCACCATGTTTCACCAGCCGTAACAATCGATTTCATAAAGTTTGGATCATTTCTAGTGGCTGCAACAACTGGAATGGGCAATTCTCAATGATTTTTGTTGATGAAGTGTGTGGAACAAATTCTGCACAGACTTTTGTTTTGCGCAAATCCTTGTGAACAATGGTCCGAATCATCTCTCGGTTGATGGTCAGCGCCTCTTCCATCATTTTCAGTGAAGCGTTGAGATCATTTGCAACAAAATCGCGTACTTTTTCAATCATTTCTGGTTTTCGAATTGAAATTGGCTCGTCATCTTCTGGCGAATCTCTACCTTTGTAATGCAATTGAATTTTTCCAGTTGGCACCACTCGTTGCTGAGATATGACGCCAGTCTTAAAAATAATTTGTCACACTGTGTAAAATGTTATTAACTAGGCTGAGCGACTTTATTGAAAGTTTACAAACGCTTGAAGTTGTTGCAGGAGTCGCATTCAGAATGATATATATCTTATGAATTTTTTCTTCCGCATACTGTTGAGGGGATGCTGGTACCTCTTTTAAATGGATTAAATAATGATAAATTATATTCCAAGTTGGTGAAATCCTTCAGCGCTACTACTAAAAGAAATCAAACATATTAATAAAATTGAGTATTGCAAGAGCTACTGCTCTGTTGTTTAATGCGTTAATGGTGGTTCTCCGCAAAGGCTGTCCATTAAAAGGAAGCAGATATTGAACAAACTTCTTCAGGACAAGCATTAATGGACGTAGTCCGATGGTATACCAAAGAGAACCTACCGCTGGAGGATAAAATCTTATTAGAAAATGGACGGGTAGTACCCAAACTAAAACAACTAAACGTAAGGTACAAAATAAAAGGGTACTACTCCATAAACTGGTGCTTGGGGGGTTAATATCCCAAAATCTGGAAGTTAACGAAAAAACGCCCACACCACAATCTCCACAAGAAAGTAAAAATAACGCAGAACACCTGAATTTTTAAAAGGTAAGATGAGTGGCCTTGAAGAATGTATGTTCAATAGAAAATCGAAAGGAACGGAGAAAAGCCGGTAAAGAAGCTATCCTGGTAGTAAATCAAATTTTAACAGAAAGAAGAAGAAATTTCTAAGATAGTCGTTAATAATACTATAACATTAGTGTCCAAAAGATTTCAACACAATACTGAACCGCTGAGAAAGAAATATATAATACGTGTGAAATTACACAACCAATTAACTATGAAATTTGCTAATTGAAAATCATTAGAAAGGGTTTGGCCTAAAAATCACTCTATAATCAATAAAGAGAAATTCAAATCACTGGTAAGGGATCAAAATAGTAAAAAAAAGTTACGTGATTTTGGCACGTGACACCTTTCTTTATTCCTGGAAATGTACTTGGACATATTAGATAATACAAGAAAGCCACGAATTGGCGGAGCAATAGAAGACGACGTTAATTATATTGAAAATTGCATTCATTTCCAACAAAATGGCACACCGCCGCACTATGTGGGTCCAGTACGACAGTTTTCGAACACTCCTATAGATTACTTTCTTTGAAGGCATCTGAAAAGTAAAGTTTTTGGTAAGAAGCCAGATTCCAGTCAAGATCTTCGTCAGCGAATTACGGCTGAAAATAGACAAATAATTCAAAACATGCTTGAAACTGTCAGGAATAGATTCAAGCAAAAACTTTATTATTGCATAGAAGTCAATGGGCACTTATTACCAGATTTCCCCACCTCTTTATAGTTAACTAATTTTTACATCAACTTTGATGAGCATGTAAGCTGTAATTTTTTTTTGTTTTTTTAATACTTGGATAGTTGTTTTTAATTTTAAAGTATAGTCTTGTTACTATGGGAACGATATTGGTGATTATTTTTACAATAGAATCCCTTACTATCACAATATCTAGAATTGCATTATAAACTCAAATAGCTTCACAACGATTCAAGATAGGTATAAACTTCATTATACAAAAGTTACTAAAAATTTCATGGAGAATCCAGAAATTTGAAAAATGGGGGTTTCCATTTAAAAACCTAAAGTGTAACGCAACATCTTATTTTTGGATCACACTGTAATGTATGGTCATAAATAAACAGACGTCCCACTATTAATCAAATTAGACGTGTCCAAGCGTTTTTCCCAAAATATACCAGGAGAGTCAGTGATAACAAAATCACCAATGTTTAATTATTTTAGGTAAGATCACAATTGTGCTGGATTCTGATTGGTACGAACCTGGAACTCCTGCAGATGAAGCCGCCGCGGAAGTTAGAAGGCAATTTGTGGTGAGCTCAATATCTTTCTGCAATTCATAAAAAATACCGTAAAGTTCATGCAATTCAGGTCACTGAGAAACTGCAGATGATATTGTCTGAATCTACTGTATAATATGTATGAAACATTTGGTGATCATTTCATAAATGCCTTAAGAGGCACAACTGCTTCAAATCAGGAAGGTCTTTGACAAAACGCAGACGTAAATTTACGTGGACAATCAACTCGTTCACTAGTTTCACTCAAGATTGAAGTCATAATTGAGTGCAGTCCTAATAAATATGAGTCATAGTTTGATTTGAAACACTGACTTTGCCTATTACTAAACTGATACCTACTATCGACTCATTCTTTTTTTATATCAGCGTTCTTATAAACTGGCACCAGAATAGTACGGAGTGAGTTGCAATAAATTGACATCCCTATTATTTTTTAGTATGTCTTTTTAGAAAAGAAGTAATGTACAATAGTGACTTACATAAAATTTTTCAGTCAATGTCTTTTACGTTAAGGTGTCTCAGAAAAGGTATATCGAACAAAGTTGAATTTTTTTAGTTGTATATTTTTTGTAAAAATGATACTAGTAACTAGTAGTCGTTGTTCGTCAAAGCGGTCCGGTGGTCCTTCGCTCTTAGTTAAAAGTGTAGTGGGTCTATTAATTTGTCATATCTGCCTACCCAAGTCCCAAACGAGTTCAAGGGAAAAAGGGTGAGACAGAAAGGAAATAAGAAATACAGCAAAGAAAAAAGTTAATCATTTGGAGTAAAAAAAAATTAGGCATCTTTGGTTTGATTACTCAAATAATTTTGTAATTCCAAAAATAACTTTGATCAGTATGTTATAAAGAAATAATTTTGGCTGGTCTGAAATTCACAGTTTAATTTTGCTCACAGTGCGAGGCGCGTCTTGGAGTGTTTGCGAAGTTACTAGACTGTGTAGTCTGCTGAATCATGTATCAGAGTATTTTTGTACGATTCCGCTTCATTATAACGCCGCTGTGCCTCTTGTTTTACGTAATCCCTTAGCTATGGGATGAAAAGTTCTTTGTGAATGGTCTCGTTTGACACGTACCAAGGGGCGTTGGTGATTGTGTGTAGGGCTCTGTTTCGCACGACTTGCAGTCTTTGCATGAGAAAACACCAAGCCGAAGATCTGTAGGTGATCGCGGGTTTAATGACCATTTGATAGAACCAAATCGTGTTGATCAAACTTAATTTTGAATTGCTGCACGATGAAGGATAAAGCTGTCGAAATGTAATCTGGAATTTAGTTTATACGAGAGCCATTTACTGTGATGATAGTACTTTCTGTTCAAAATATATGTGGTTTGTTATACCTATTTTCATCAATTTAGTCTGAAACTCACAGTCTCTCTACCAGATTTCATCAGCGACTATATGCAAGCTTATTTGAACTTGGATACACATGATACGCTAATACACAAAGTTTTTGACCAAAAAGATGTGAATAAATATGATCTCGATATATGTACACATGGAACAATCAGAACAGGCAACACGTACATGTATTAAAAATACATTGCTTGAAAATCACACAATTTTTGTATAAGGCTTCTTTTCTAAGTGGCCATAAAAAAAAGTTAGAGACGAGGGCAATTTATAGCGGAACGCCCTATACAGTTGGCGCATATACGGATTCTAGATTAAGCCTCTGACCGTTTTAACAATTTGATCAATCGAGGCGCATTTTGCATTTTCTGATTCACCGAAATGCTGCGTATTACTTTTTGATGGCACCGTGTATTTCATTACTTGTTAATTTACCGTTAATTTATTATGAAGAGGAACTCTTTCAATACTGCATTTCTTTAACAAAAAGCTATTGTGTTATTTTTATTTCAGTACGGCATGTACGCCAATCCCATCATATACGGTAACTGGCCTCAAGTGATGATTGATCGAGTTGCAATCCGTAGTCAACTGGAACATTTCAATCGCTCCAGATTACCAGACTTCTCACCATATCAGCAGCGTTTGTTAAAGGTGGGTAAAACCAGAGTAAATCCATTGATTACTGTAAAATACAATAATCTGTAAGTTATAGTTGCTCTTAACGCTTGATCGAGAAGTACATTAGTTATAATAAGTTGCATGATAAAACGATTAACGTGTTTCGCTTGATCCAAGCATGGTCAGATTGGCATTAATATCGAGCGGCCACAAAGATCGAAATGGGTGTTGAATCCAGAATATTCGCACCGAAAATAATATTGAGAATGAGCCAGTTTGAAAACCTGGAAATATCAAGGAACGACAACTGAGGCATGAGAATATAAAGACCGCTTCCGGTAGTAAACGGCACAAATCAACTCTTGGTATCATACCTGACCTAGTCAGAAAGAGTTGCGAGAAGAAGCATTTGTTCATCCTTTATAGTACGAGAGAGATATAATTTCATCAGAAATGGGAAGGGACATCCAACCAAGACTGGACAGGATTACCACAGTTAGTTAAATGAAAGCATTTGCATATACCGAATCTTGCGAAAACGTTATCAGACTCAACAGAAAAACGCTTAAAGCTCTTTTGGCATACTGTACAGGGGTAGAAACCGATTACAACACCACATGCAGAAGAGGGCTTTGTGGATGACCCCGAATGCAGATCATGCAACTTTTAGACAAAATTGCAAAGCACATGATGTGCAAAAGTCCTGAAATGAGCAGATAGGGATATATTCTACCCGATTGTTCAATGCGCCAAGTAGAGGACCTACAAATTACATCTCATAGCATGCAAAGCAACTAAGTTAGTAGTTTGAGATAAATTTAATAATGTAATTATGACCAATACAGATTCAAACTTTTAATTTCAGGGTACCTTTGATTACCTTTCCATCAACCACTACACTACTTACATGGTGAGTGCCATCCCTGAGCCTCCAGTTGGTCACGCAAGTTGGGATCTTGATGCAGGCGTACGACTATGGCAGAAGCCGGAATGGGAAACTGCAGCCATTGATTGGTTTAAGGTATGTACTGATATTCGATTAATTGACTGTTCTTCAAAAATAAATATTCGATTGTACATGCTTAACTCATCAATATGCAACCATATTTTTCGTAACAAATACGTAACATTTCAAATCGTACATCGGGAAATTCTCTATTAATGTAGACAGACTCAACCAGTATTTACAAGTTGCGAGCAAAAACGAAACCTCATAGATACACAGGACCACATTCTAAGGGCGTCTTTTATTTAACATTTTTTCCTCGAGGGCTTCATTAAAAAGATGCGGGTTGTTCAAATTTAAAAATAAAAAACATGTTTCTTAATCTTCAAAACCGTCAACTGGAATGAACTAACATTTGTAATGTGGATTTACCTAAGTATTGTCCACATCCAAAAGTCTTTACTTAAAATTAACGTGCACTAGTGGCGGTGATAGAGGGGATTAGTGACATTATTTTCCCAAATAAAAATAGTAAGCCACCGTTTTTTTTTCTCAAAACGCGTAATTTTTCGAATTTTACCTTCAATTTGCTACAAATAATTACTATTGTATTTTTTTCCTAGAGTGCATAGTTTTCGTAAAAATAAAAAAAATTAATTAGATAATCAAAGCTTTATTTCAATAAATGTTCAAAAAGACCACCGTTCTGACGCATAGTACGGCATCTTTTTAATAAAGAAAAACATCTTTCCGTAAAATTTGTTGTGGCTTGAATTTGATGAAACGCATCATCTACTCTTTCTTGTAACTGATCAACAGTATTAATTTATTCAGCATACACTAGTTGTTTAAAAGCGCCCCACAAAAAGAAATCCATGGGTTCAAATCAGGAGACCTCGCAGGCCAACATACGGCTCCGTTTCTGTCAATCGATCGTTGTCTAAAATGATTGTATAACCATGCAGTTGTGTAACGACAAACGTGCGGTGTAGCACCGTCGTGCTGACCACATTCGTACTCTCGTTGCTAACAGAACATCATCTAACGCATTTTCTAGGTAATTTTCTAGAAAAGCTAAGTACGACTTTGCATTTAAACGTTGTGGCAATACGTGCATGAACAGTTGGCCATTGAAAATGCCGCACCAGCCATTTCTAGAAAATATGTGTTGAAACGAGTGGATTTGTTCAGAACGGGTGTTTTCTAACGACCAAATATGTTCATGATCAGAATTGAAGGTTCCACTCTTCGTAAAAAGCGATTCATCTGAGCAAAAAACCAAATCAATAAAACCTTTACTTTGAGTATGCATTTGCAGTAACCATTCACAAAAATGTTGCCGTTGCACTTCGTCGCCGGGTTGAAGACATTGCATATTTTGACGATGTAAAACTTCCCGATTAAAAATTCGCTACGCTAGAATTAGGTCACATGGTAACTGGGCTGAAATGCGCCTAGTACTTGTACTAGGACCATCCAATGCCAAATTAATCACTTCCAGTTCCTCTTGAATAGTATGCCGGACACATGACCTCTAACACCGGGAAGTTTGGCAATTCCATATGTCCGGAGTCTTAGAAATGAACGCGTAATAACCTTTGGGGTAGGTTGGCGTCTGTTAGGAAATCTACCTTAATACTCCCGATAAGTCACTAGAGCATTTCCATTACAGAACCCGTACACAAAAATAGTATCGGCGTACTCACCATTGCATAAATTCCATTTCACAACACTCAAAAATGGATAAAAGAGACCTTTGATCTGACTTTAACAAAAAAAAATGATGGTAGTTACGATATCAACCATATAACACATAGCAAGGCCTCCTATTTTATTTTGAAACTAATCTCCGCTCTTCATCAATGATCTAATTTGTTTTATTTTTACGAAAACAGTGCACTCTAGGAAAAATATAAGAGTAATTATTTGTAATTGAAGGTAAATTCCGAAAATCATCCCATATATAAATAACTTTTTTGTGCTTCAATCTTCCTGGAAACATTCTGTATCGCCCTGTATAAAAGAATGTTTTCTGCTTTGAGAAACAATAGAAAGTACTACATTAAATAATGATACACCAAAATGAGTCCTACTCCTCCTTGAAGAATATGTTAATGAACGATACGAATGAAAAATCCTGGAAAATGTAAATATATTTTTGTTTGAGAAATTTTAATATTACGGGCCCCCGTAATACATTTCTTATCAGGCACAACATAAGACGTTGGAATCGAGTTTGATGATACCTCAAAATCAAAAATATATATTTTCTAGGTTGTACCGTGGGGATTCCATAAACTATTAAGATGGATGAGGACAACTTATGGTGACCATGAAATCTACGTAACTGAAAATGGAGTTTCAGATAGAACCGGGGAACTGGATGATTTTGACAGAATCTCCTACTATAGGGTAAGCAGTCAATCAAAACTAACGAGAATCTTACTCGCTCTAAAATCGGTCACATACATTCTAATTGAGATGCTAACCAGATTTTATCAACACGAAAGCCCAATATTCGTATTCCTATAGAATCCCGAACTGGTGTCCTAGTATTTCAGCCGAAACCGAAATTTCGGTCCAATTCTTGTTTCGGTGGAAACCGGAACCGAAACCGCATCTTCCAACTGAGGAGTGTGATAGAGGAGGTTGGGTGGTAAAATAAAGAAAAAACAATCTCAGTCTTTATCAATTAGTATTATTAATAATAATAGCAGTTTATTAAAGGAAAAAGACAAACTCTGTGTAATGTGTAACAATCAGTCTATCAAATATTATCAAGACTAAAGAAAACTACAATACTACATTTGTCTCTTAAAATACAAAATAAATAATGTCGTTTTGTTTCCAACAGTTTGTAAAAAACTTAAACAACCGTTTAAAATTTTTTGAACTGCGTTCAACCTAAACGTTCAACTTTTGGAGGTTAAATATCGTCTAATACATTTTTATTCAAAATGGATTTTATTGGTCATGATTTTAAACGATGATTTGGGTATCCTTGAACTAATAACTAGTGGTTTTCTAGAAGATTTAATCAAAGACTAGAAGAAAACACTATTTCCAATAGATTAGTAACTATGACATTTTTTAAGAAATTTAGTTTGTACAGTCTTGAATATTCTGCCTCAAATTGAGCCTGAACTGGAATTCCCCAATAATTTGTGAGTTATCTACCAACTTAAATAAAAGTCCCTAAATTTGTGTAGCCTTACAAAACTTAAATTCTATATTGATGCAACAGGCCATTAGAACTTAACCTGATAAGAAGAATTGAACAGTTTGATATTATTACAATTTTTCTACGTCTTTCCCTAACAAATTTGACCTTTGGTTTGAATAAATTTGCCCAAAAGCGCCCGAAAACATACGAACGCAGTTTCGGTTCCGGTTCCAGCTTAGGCTGATTTTCTGCCAAAACCGAAACTCTGAATTTGGACCAAAATTGGTCGAAACCGAAGCTGAAAGTTCGGTCAGACACTATCCTAAACGTATCTGGCTGACTTCGCACTAGAAAAGCTCGTGACTTAAACTCCAAGTTTTTGGAGTTTAGAATTTCGAATAAGCTCATCCCTCAAAATCCATCCATCCATCAAAAAAATATATATTTAGCTTTAACACGACTTGCAAGCTAACTTATCGTCGATGGATAATTGGCAATCGCTGTTCTGTCCACACACCAACGGAATCTCTTCCTGCTTTTTTTCTTTAATTAAGCCATTTTTCAAGTCTACTAAGCGTACTCTCCGCAATTCATTGCCACTCAGCTCTCTACCTTTTGGCGAGAATATTCACAGATTAAAAATTCGTAGCATCAAACGCTTCGTATTTTTTCAATGGCACGCATGATACTCCGGTATTTAAAGTTTTGTCTTAATGATTGCCAAGAACTAAAAGTAAAAGACACGTAAGCTATGGGACAATTTCCAGCTCTAAACTGAAAGATGCTGAAAACCTTTCGCCCCCGGAAAAATGTGTTTTCGAGTGTGTAAAGTTGAAAGCGTACACGCCAGTGAGGAAACAAAACGAAAGCAAAAAAAGATTTCATGCAATCTGGAATAGCATAGTCCTGTCGGATGATCCCTTTGATAAAATCCATTTCAAAATAGTGAAAGGAGCCATTTCCATTATTGTTGTAATCTGGAATGCCTTTGGCAATAACGCCGAAAGAGAACGTAACTCCGACAGTGACGTTGCTGGAGGGGACGAAAGAAGCATATAAACAATATCTCCTTACTAAAATATACTCGGTCACAAAGAAAATAGTTTTATTTGGATAAAATGTTACTTACAGTTAGATACAGATAAGAGGAAGTTTTGATTCACTTTATCGTTGGCGTTCCCTAATAATGTGTTGGGCCGCTCCGATGCTTTATACATCAGTCCAGTCGTTGAGGCGAGAGTCTAGTAATGGTAATAGTTTATTATTCTTTAGTTATATACCGGGTGTTTTAAATTTGAACCTCACCATTCTGATGTCGGAAACGGTGAGAGATACGAAATCGCTTAAATTGCGTAATTACTTAATTAACAAAAAGCCGCTTGCAAAGTTTCGAAATTAAAAGTACTTCTGGAGAAAGACGAAGAAAACACGAATTTTCCCAAAATCGTTTTAGTTTTTTCCCGACTTTATTTGTAATAGAGTTTATAAATAGATTGCGTATCAACATTACCACTTTTTTTCCTCTACAAGATAGCATAATAAGAATTTCAATATGACGTGTGCTCTATTGTCAGTCAGCATCAACTTTAGTTTTCTTATGGGCGCTATATTGGATTTTTCACAGATGAATAGTTTTTAGCTCCGATTCGAAAAATGTAAAACGTGTCACACATTGGCATTGCCAAACCCTAGTTATTTAAAAAACAGAATTTCCTAGGTAAGCCTTGAAATTATCAGATAGTCATTTGTTTCGTATACACAAAATAAGTTTTTCTTTTTCCTGACTTTATTCCAGATACATGTTGTCATTTCCACTTTTTAAATTAGAACAAAACAAAAATGAGGATGGAGATACAATTTGACTACTGCCTCTTGCACAAGGGTGGCAATGCTAATATACAATTTATTTTAAAATCCCATTTCAAATAAAGCCAGGAGATAAACAACTATTTCTCAGTAAATCCGGTATTCGAAACAAATGAGCATCTGACAATTTCAAGCCCTACCTAAGAAATTGTATTTATGGTTTTTTAAAAAAAGCTAACGTTTGCAAAAATCCAATCCAAAGTAGGTGCTGGGGAGGACAAGAGACGAAACGTCATATTCAAATTTTAATTATATCATTCTGTAGAGGAGAAACAGTGGCAATGTTAATGTGCAATTAGTATGAAATCCCAATTCCGTCTTTTTCCGGACCTACTTTTAGCTTCAAAACATTTTAGGCGGATACCTAAAAACACAACTTTGCCCTCATTTAAACTACTTCGTATCTATATTATACAGGGTGACTTTGAAGTTGAGTCATTAATTTTCAGATAATGATTGTAGAAGGAAGATAAACCAAAATATGTGTGTAAAAATAAAAAAAAATAAAAAAAAATGTTACCTTGTTTAATAAAGTATCCTCCCGACAAGTATTTCAGTGCGGACCTGTATTTGATCGTGCGGTCTTGGAGCAGCATGCCCTCACCTGTGAGGTCTTAAGTCACCTGATTCACGAGCCCTTTGCACTACATTAACAAAGGCACGAGGGGTTGGTTGCACTCGATTGGGAAACCGATTCGCATAAATCCGTGATGCATCCGGGAGCATTTTGTAAAGACTGCCCCCCCGTAAATAAGAATCATGTCCACAAGTTCAGCATTTTCGTAAACATGTGCCATTTTTGATTTCGTTTGAGCCACGCAACACACTACTATTCACTCAGGATTTATCGACTGACGAAAAACATCGTGATAAACGTTTCAAATTCTTTCGCTTTTTTGTTTCCGATGCGATGAACCGGTCAGGCGGATTATATCCGTTGTCGCCAAACACGAGCATATAATAGGCAGGGCGGTACTCAAACTTCCAAAGGGATATAAAAAACATTTCTTTTGATCAGATCTACTCACTGTTAAAATAAATGACTCAACTTCGAAGTCACCCTGTATATATATATATATATATATATATATATATATATATATATATATATATATATATATATATATATATATATATATATATATATATATATATATTATACTCGTACTTCTTGGTGGCGGTAATAGGTGCCGTACAGAGTTGCTACGAGGGGCGAATGAAATCAAAGCATATTATGCTACACCATTTTCAAATCATATTTACGCTCTTATACTGCCTGACTGTGATGCACTAATCAATACCATCGCGACTAAGCAGTTATTTGTATGTTTTGTAGTGGCATAAATGAGTAAAGCTTGCATTGCCGGTATTATTTCAGAATTGCCTGAGGCAATCCTAATTAGGATCTCGTTTTAAGCCAAGGGGCTGTCTATGAATTCAGTTCCTGATCTACTTGAACCACCCTATTTGAAGACGGGCGGCGTGGTCCGCCATTCTATCAAGGAGGGTCATAACTTGGGTTTTACTAAGGGCAGTACGCCGTGGCATCTAGGGCACCTAGCAAATATTAAGTCACGCCAGGGAGACACAAGGTGCCGTAGTTACAGAAGGGCGTGAGTCACCCCCACGGACATTCCGAGAGTGGGGGTCTAAAATAGACTTTGTTGGATGAGGGTCCATCTGATGATTTCGGAGGGTATCGGCTCAAGTTTGAAGAGCGGGGGGGTCTGCAAATTGAAAAACACGTTCCAGTTTCTTTATCTCGGATATTTTCCCAACTTCCCAAACTACGAGGTGCACTCCAATCTGAGAAAGAACGGGGGAGTTGTGGCTTTTGTCCGCAGCAGTCTTTCCTGCTCCAGGGATCTTTCTTTGGAATCAGACCGGAAGGACATTCTGTGGCTTCGCCTCAACTCCAAAACATCACCCAAATTTATGTGCTGCCTTTATCGCTCTCCCTCGAACCATTACTGGAATGACCTACTCGAATATCTCGCCGTCCAGATCGACTTCCTGAACATTAATCACCCCGCTTCAGAGGTAGTTCTTCTCGGTGATTTCAATGCCCAGAATGGGCTTTAGTTGGGCTCAAATAAGACCGATGCAGCAGGTCGTGCAGTCGAAGCGTTCGCTCTTACTCAAGGGCTGACCCAGCTGGTGACCTACTTTTTTCCCCCGCGTCTCGTCACATGCCAGTAGCCTGCTGGTTATCTTTCTGACCACGCATCCTGTCCCTTACAGCACTGCTGTCCTATCCCCCCTGGGTAACTCAGATCACGGTGGAGGTTAGGTTTCGGTCAGAAGCTGCTGTGGCAGCAGAAACTCGTACAGACCGCAAAACTTGGCATTACAGACATGCCGACTAGGAGGCGCTAAGAGACTTCTTCTCTAGCTTTCCTTGGAGAGATGTCTGTTTCACTGACGTGGATGCGTCAACTGTCTGTTCTTCGATAACCGAAATTATCCACGTCGGAATGGAGGAATACATCCCTCACACAGTGAAAGTTCCTAAGCCAGGGTTCAACGGCTGGTTCAACAAATCGTGTGACACTGCTCGCCAGCAGAAGATCAAGGCACACAGAACCTACTTACAAAACCCCACTGTAGAGAACAGACAAGCCGACGTCGAGTCCAGAAACAAATTTAACGAAGCGGTTCGCAATGCAAAAAACCGGCATGACATAAAAGTTAGGCACAGGGTAATGTCGCAGCGCAATGGCAGTCGATCTTTCTGGACGCTGGCCAAGCAGATTGCAAAGAACTTCTCACACAGTAGCCTTTCACCACTTACGTGTCATTATGGAAGTATTGTATTCGACTCAAAGGCCAAGGCGAAAGTGCTAGCCAAGATCTTTGCTGCCAACTCCACCATGGACGTCCCCACCAACGCCCAAGTGCCGTCAATTCAAAGGGTTCCCCACACTATGCGGGAGGTAACATTCAGGCATAAGACCGTAAGACGAGTGCTCTTGTCGCTAGACATCAACAAAGCTTCTGGTCCGGACTTGATTCCTGCCATTGTACTAAAGAGATGTGCAGCTGAGCTTGCTCCAGTTCTTTCGCGTCTCTTCCAGATATCTTATGAATCCGACAGTTTCGCAGAAAACTGGAAATTTGCTCATGTACAGCCTATCCCAAAAAGGGGATCTTAGACCGACCCTTACAACTACAGGAATATAGTTCGGCTTTCTGTTGTAAGTAAGGTGATGGAGAGGTGCATAACTCGCGAGATTCTGGACTACCTCGAACGTCACAGCTAGATTAGCGACAGGCAGTATGGTTTCTGGCACCAACGATCCACAGGGGACCTCCTAGCTTACGTCACGCAACTGTGGAGTAAACTCATCCAGTCTCATGGTGAGGCTCATGTCGTTGCTCTTGACATCACGAAAGCGTTCGATCAGCTGTGGCACACTGCCGTCTTAAGCAAACCTCCATGCTATGGCCTCCCAGAAAAGCTCTGCAGATGGGTGGCTGACTTTATCTCTGGCCGCAAGATATCCGTCGTAATTGACGGATTCTCCTCTTCATCCTACAACGTCAACGCGGGTGTTCCCCAGGGATCGGTCTTGGCTCCAACACTATTTCTCTTACATATCAACGACCTCCTTTCCTGCACGATCAACCCAATCCACAGCTTCGCTGATGACAGCACTCTACATGCAGGAATTCAGAGTGACAAGCCGATCTCTGCCGCTGAGCTGGAAAAAAGAAGACCAGCGACGACTTCTTCTCTGACAAGAGACCTGGAGGCTATCACTGCTTGGGGACGCAACAATCTTGTACAGTTCAATGCTTCCAAAACACAGTACTGTACTTTGACGAACAAAAAGCGTCCTAGCGCTCATACAGATTCGATGGACGGCCGAGTTCTACCAAAGAGCCATTCATTTCGGCTGGTGGGAGTCCGGATTACCGAGGACCTGATCTGGCACGAACACATCTCGTCAATAGCTGCAGCTGCTGGGAAAAAGCTAGGCTATTTGTTTAGGGCTAAGAAGTACTTTTCTCCGCATGACCTGCTCACTCTATACAAGGTCCAGATAAGGCCTAGCCTCGAGTATTGCTCACACATTTGGGGTGCTGCCGCCCCGACTACATTGTCCTTGCTCGATGCTGTCGAGAGGAGGGCGGTCCGACTGATCGATGACTCTTCTCTAACAGACAGTCTCGGGAGTCTTTCGCACCGGCGGGCCGTCGGCGATCTAGCTCTTTTCTATTGCTACACCAACGGGCTTTGCTCCTCAGAGCTCTCTTCCATGATGCCGCCGCGCAATGTGTCTGCCAGACAGACTCGCCTGACTTTGGCGTCCCATCCTAACCGTGTCAAACTTCGTACATCCAGAACTGGCCGATACGGCACTCCTTTGTCCCGAGGGTGTCTAGATTGTGGAACAATCTACAAGAGGAAGCTTTTCCCAGTTCTACTAACCTTAGGCAGTTCAAAAATCGTATTAACAAAATTGCTTTGGGATCATCATAGCAGCCGCGGTGTTCCGGCATTTAGGCTTCTGCCTGCGCGGCTGTTTCGATATAAAATATATATATATATATATTTTGGGGGCTTCAGGACCTCCGATACCCCCACCCCCTCCTTTCTTGATCCGCAACTGTAATTCCCAGGCAATCCAGAACGAAATCCTTAAACGACGCGTCAATAACGTTGTCATATTGGATGATTACCCCCAGTTTGGTGGGATTTTTGTTCCTTCCGGGGAAGTTGTGTGGGGCATAATTAAAACCTTTGGGTGTTTTTTAAGTATCCGATTTAGAGCTTAATCGGGTGAAACCAGCCACTGCCAAACAAAAATTTCTACTCATAGCTTTATTCAATAAGCCACGACAAAAGTACGATTTAAATATGGTGTATAATATAATATACTTTGATTTTGTTCTATCCATCTCGCAATTCTATACCGCACCCGTCACCGCCTAAAAGTATACCGCGTCCTTGCTTGATGTTGTTTCCAGGCAACGTGTTAATTGTGGTAGTACTCTTTCTAGCATACGTGTTGCATGCTTCTCTGGCTTTCATCTCGCACACGTTGAAACCCAGTCGTCCTCATTGGTAAATCATTCACACAGTATATTAGATTACTTTTGAACATAGCGACGTATCATTGTCTCTTTGAGTAGACAAATTCACTCAATCCTTCCAAGAAACTCCATTTCGTCGGTAGACGTCTCAAAGAGTTGTAGATGATTCAAAGGTGAAGGAGAAACAACGTTTTAATTTATTGACAGCCTTAACAATAACAACACTGCTGAACTACTAAGATTGTGGTATTTCAGAGGTACATGAGCCACATGTTGGATTGCATTAACGAAGGAATCCGGATTATTGGGTACACAGCTTGGAGTATCATTGATAATTACGAATGGAACATGGGATATGTGTGAGTAAATCATATGTTTCAGTAAACTAAAATCTAAAACCTTGACCATCAATCACTCGCAATTGAAATTAAACAGTAAATTCTGTTGCAAATATAGAAGCATCGAGAAAATTTGACTCAATTTTTTGCTAATATTCCAGCATCGCATCTAAAATGTATTTATCAGCATATCAGATTGAAAAGTTTTTGAAAAAATACTGGCTTTTTATTGTACATATGCATGTATGGTATCCCCATCATACGGGGCCTGCATTCTCTTTAGGACTTTATATAGAAACGTTTCATTATATTGAAATGTTTATTCATAATTTATGTAATATTTTCAGGGCACATTCAGGAATGTATTACATCAATATGACAGATCCTGCAAGACGAAGGATACCTAGAAAGTCATCTTACTATTACAACCATATTATTAAGACTCGTTGTTTACTTTCCCAGTGTGATGATTAAAAATGATTGTGATCTTTTTGGATATTCCAAAATTGAATAAAGCAAAAATAAACATATTATTGTGTTGATTTTCCTCGGACATTTCGTGGGATATGTTTATGTGACTGTTGATCACTGTCGATAGTGATATTGCCTAGATCACAAACAGTGGCGAATTTAGGGGGGAGTGAGTGTCGCACACAACTCTACCCCTTAGACTCCCAAGTTTGCCATTTTTGTTTCAAGAAACTGGTATATATTGCTGTAACTTGGTGTAAAAAATTATCTCCCAGTAAACACACGCGTAAATACCATACCTCACATCAATAGAATGTGATAAGAATATACACTATACATTTGTCTGACGGGTTGAGTTCAATGTGTACGAGATAGAAGAATGTATAGACAGAATGTCTTACCCCAGTTCTTTGAATTGAGTTGCGTATTGAAAAATGTGGGTTAGCATATTCTTTACGCCCAAATAATAATTTTACTTTGAGCGTACACATTTTTGAATTGAGAATTGTGTCGAATCTGTTTAAGATTAATTCCGGATCGGTCACAACGGCGCTCCATTTTAGGTCGAAATGGAAGGTCAGGCTCGCCAAATATTCCGCAACATTGCATCATTGGTTCGTTTGATAACACCGCATCTTGTACATTCCAAGGCAAGGTTTCCACCTTCATGAGCATAGTTGGGCGATTGTGGTCAGTAACCATCTAGCGCTCGTAGGAGAGTGTAGTCCTGTTTCGAAATGGCTTTTATCTGCGTACACACAGGCAGCGATAGTTTGTATCGCGTAAAGTTATTTGCTAAATTTAGATGAGATAATTCTAATATAAATCAAGACACTAAGGCCCGTATCGTCAGTCGTCCCTACAATTGTACTGCGCCTTTATGGCCTCCTTGATTGTCATAGTTTTCTACTTCTCCGTGTCAGAACTCTATTTTGAGGTTATATCACAAACATCTATTTGCATCAAATTGTGCTTGCTTTTGAGTTATATCATGTTTTATCAGCCTGAAATTTCCTACAAATTAAAAAGAAAACATATCTTCACAATAGGAGAGCGCTGACGCTGACACGGGACAAGTGTAATCCAGAAATTTTTGAAGGAGAGAAAGGAGTATGACAATCAAGGAGGCCATAAACGCGCCCTGCAATTGTAGGGACGACTGACGGTACGGGCCTTAGTCGCATCAACATTGGAATAAATAATTCTAATCAAATGAAAGCAAAATATGCAACGCAACTTTTCTTTCAACGCCCTTAACCGGACAGCTGTCGGTATCATTCCCAATTATTAGATTGCATCTTCTGCCCTTCTGCGTCGTCGATCAACCAACTGCCACGTACTCGCGCTTGTAACTCCATCACCGTCGTCGCCAGGCTGTTGAGTTGAAGTGGACAAAGTGGACTCGGACGTTTCTGCTGGTACTGCAGCCTGCAGCACCCTTTAACGACAGCGCCTGCTCGACTGCAAACTGCAAGAGTCACTTGCTGCTCGTTACAGTGTTGCCAGTATTATTGGCTGCGTTCGATGTGACTGGCTTTTGAATTGATGACCTGGATGGTTTCTTTATAACATCACTGTACTTGTTGGTAGATGTCTTGTGTTTGCCGTCTTGATAACATGACGATACAATTTGTTGCCTGTTAATATCGGCAACAGATTGCGATGTCTGTTCCAGTATCTTTGATAAAACTGATACTTGGTCAAGCAAACTTTTAATGGTTTGCTGTTGGATTTTGATAATCAAATTCTTATGTCTGATTACTTCCCTTAGTAATAGATTGTCTTTCTCACTTATATCTACATCAATTATTTCTTTCACACTGCAAAATGAGATGTCGCTATCCTCGTCGATCTGTTCGTCCTCCATTGTTTTGATTGTTTCTTCTGTGGGGTCGTCAATAGAACAACAGATAACCGATTTATCATCAATCTTCTGCAGGTTTTTCATGTACGAGCCCCTTCCCACTTCAGTTGGCCCAACTATTGAAATCTTAGTTTTTTTCTTATCAAACAGAAAGAATAAAAATGTAGCAGGGTGTTATAGGTTTAAAATATTAACAATGAATATTTTGATAGTATATAGTAGAAAACAATAACTTTATTACTCCCTAATCAAATTTGCAGCATAAAAATAACACATGTTGCAATTACAGCATATCAACCTATTGTCATTTGACTGCAAAATAAGTCTATAACGCATAGGTGGCTGTGAAAAATAAAAGCCATAACAATTGTTTTTATTAATCACAGCTGTCAGAATACGTTTAAAATAGTTTTGGGTAGTTAAGGTTTTCAAAATGGGTAGAGGCAAGGTTATTAGTGAGAAAATTCGGTTACTGATAATTAAATTTTTTAATTCTGGGAAATCAAACTCAGAAATTGCAACTTTGTTAGACTTATCGCGGTACAGTGTGAGAAATATGGTTAGAAGATATAACGTAACTGTTTCAGTTAATATTAAGCCACGATATGTGAAAAAAAGTAATATCACAAATACCGACCGAAGAGCATTAAGAATTATTTACAATTAAGTGCTCTGTGGAGTGACGCTGTTGGAAGGAGAACTTCGAGGACCACAACTCATAGGGAGGCCCACAAACTGGGATTTAGCACTTGCAAGGTAAGTTTTCTTATAAAAAAAGTGAAGTCAAAATCCTAAAGTTACACAACTTGTTTATAGACCAAAGAAAAGCCACTATTAACTCCACAGCAAAAGAAAAATCGGCTTAGATGGGCTAAAGAACATATACAATGGACACCTCAACAATGGTGTGCAATACAATGGAGTGATGAGGCCCGATTCGAAGTTTAAATTGGTGACAGTCGCTGTAGAGTTATTCGCAAAAAAATGAAGCATTCCATGTTGACTGTCTGAAGAGAAAAGTGAAATTTCCAGCATCCATTATGGTCTGGGGCAGTACGTCATCAAAAGGAGTAGCAAAACTTCATTTTATTGATGGAAATCTTGATACAAACACATATTTGGCAATTTTAGAAGAATCGCTTTTACCAATGATGGAAGAATATTTGACATCCGGTCAATATTTTGTGTTTCAGCAAGATGATGCAGCGTGCCATACCTCAAAAAAGGCTATAAAATGGATGGAAGAAAAAATAATGTACCACTTTTGAAATGGGTTTTTAGCAGTCCAGATCTGTCACCTATTGAAACTTTGTGGCACGAGATGAAAAAGGTTCTACGACAACATCCTGCTCGTACAATCACTGAACTGGAACAAAAGCTTCAAGAAATATGGGATTGTTTTACATCAAATTTTTGCCAAAACTTGGTTAACACTATGCCCCAAAAAATTTCAGTCGTAATAAAAAATAAAGGTGATGTTACCCAATGGTAATCTTTCAATTGTTGCTTTGTTAACTTCGCGCATTTATTCGCACATTGTTTATCTGTTCAGATCTTCTATTAGTTATAGGTCTAAGTGATTTCAAATATGTATTTTTTACGACTAGAGTGTATCTAAAATGTTTTTGAGAATATAAATTGTTTTAAAAGTAAATAGTTTCGTCATGTTTAGTTTATAAAGGCATATTTTGGTACAAATCTTGAAGTGGGCCAACTGAAGTGAGAAGGGGCTCGTACTTGACGCATCCTGCATGTATGACAGTTTTACAATTAGCACATTGCGGACCACTTTTCGCGATAACACCACAACGCTTGCAACATTTTGTAACAGAGCTATTAGCACGTCTTTTACTTCACATCAACAACAGCAACATTTGAATATGAAGCCCCTCGCTAAAATCACAAATGAAACTGAAGAGTTCGAAGCGCGTTACCGGTACTGCGTCTGTCGCATACTTCCGATCATTCACGAATGCAGGACCGAGTCCTGCCGAGTTCGCAAAGCAAAGAAGCAGTTTAAGTGTTATTAAAATGTTTATTTGTTTTAACTTTATCTTTTCCACATAAACTAGATTACCTAAATTAATTATTAGTTTAATGAAACAAGTATATGTTTGCTATTTTCAAGCAAATTAGTTTATTAGTAATTAATTTCAATTAAACTGATTCCAGAAAATTCTGTTTAAGGAATAATTTAGTTACTTAGCATAATTAAAAAAATATTACGGGTAATGAAAGTGTTGTGTATGTAGTTTCGAATGTATATATTTGTACTCGAAGAAATAGAGCACTGAGTCGTCGGAAATACTCTTGAAATTGAAGATGGTCGTAGTTGGTAATTTACAAAAGTATTTTTCTCTAACTACACTACTCGACTTAACTCCCGGAAAATGCCAAAAACGGAAACGGATATATATCAAATGTCAGAAGTCAAAATGTACAGTTCTAGTAATTTCTCATGCAACCACAAGTACACATCACAAAATAGTTGTCTATCTATCAAGTATATAACACTTCCTCTCCTACTTGAAGAAAAACTTCTAACCAGTCTGGAGGACTTATAGTCCTGCCAGACCTTCGAAATACAGGAGCACCATCTGGTTGTGTCTGCGAAGACTGCAAACCCGATGTAGGTGATAGATTCTCAGTTTGTGGACTCAACCCTGATATTCCAAGATTTTCCTCCGTATTGTGAGTTGGGGGCAACTGGGTGCTGGTGACAGGCTGTGACACTGTAGGTGTGAGACTGACGCTTAGTTCACTTTGAATTAATGCTGGACTAGGATGCCCTAATAAAACATCGCTTTGAATTGTCGGTGTGTTTACATCAATCGAACAGATTTGGTCTGTATGTCTTTTCCATCTTCTAACATTATCCCAAGTAACTAGATAATGAGACTTTCATCATATTTTTGAAATTCTACCATATATTCCCATTTATCTTTATATATGCATTCACTCTTTCTTCCAGTTGAAATTTTCTAATTTGGATTAGACTGTTCTTATACTTAAATGGCTTGTATGGTTACAGTAGGTCTAATCTTGACCTGATATTTCTACCAAACATTAAGTATGAAGGACTAACACCAGTGCGTAGTATTGGGACACCCTGTATAAGACGTATCAGTACCTAGAAACACAACTAACGGACAATATTGATAGTGTTTGCCAAAATTGGTGGAGTATTTTGAGATAGTAAATGAAAGCAATGGTATCACCTACGCATGCGCGGCTTGGTTTTTTCTTGCGAAGACGCACATGCAGAGACTGCAAGTCCTGTAAAACAGAACCCTACGCACAATTACTAACGCCCCTTGGTACGTGTCAAGGGATTATGTAAAATAACAGGCGCAGCGGCGTTATAATCAAGCGCAGCAACCCTCTGTTGCGTGATTCAGTAGACTACACAGTCGAGCAAGTTCGCAAACATTCCAGGCCGCGCCTAGCACTGTGAGATGAAAATTAAATTGTAAATTCAGACCACCCAAAATTATTTCAGTATACAAAATTATTTTTTGGAGTTACAAAATAATTGAAGTAGTCAAAGCAATAATACTTAAGTTATTTCGAATGATTCACTTCTTTTCTTTGCTCTATTTCTTCCTTCATTTCTTTCCTTCTTTCTCTTTTTTCCTTAAACATGTTTGGTATCTGGGTAGCCAGACCTGACAGACTAACAGACCGACGAGACTTTTAACTAAGAGCAAAGGTCCACCGGACCGCTCTGACAAATAATGACGAATAGTATGAAAGCAATGGTCTTTTATTAACCAATTCATATAAAGAAATCACACGCCAGAGTGACTCGGGAGGTAGATTGGCTTCAGATCAATCAGATAAAATCAACATAACCTTAGTAAAAGTTATCTAGTTCTTGAGACATTGCCTCATTTGAGTTTTTTCAAAAAATCATTACTTTTTGCACCTTTTGTGCCTGTTATGGCTATAAAGAACTTCTAACTTATGTTTTTTCCCTGGGCTACCATTAATAATTTTTTTACACAAACGAGTGTTCATTTCATTGAAAACTAGGATGGAATGCTAAAAAATTAAATTATTACATTTTGTTACAATTCGAAAAGCTTTACTAGAGTTTGACTAATTACTGTGAAAAAAAGGTAACCGACTGAATCAGCAAATGACCGCTATTTAATGCTCTTTCAAAAATAGTATAACATTTGCTGTGAAGTCGTTTTACTTGCGGAATACTACAAATAAAAAATAATAAGTGCAGCTGCCTTTTGCGTCCAAATTACTACTTTGTAGTTACTCTAATCGCTTTTCATTTTAGCAAACGTCTAAAACAGCTATCCATTATTCTCTTTTGTATGCAGGCATCAAAATAATGAACAGAACATCAGGTTGTATTTTTGTATTTCCATTGATTTTTATAACATTCAAAACAAATAAAGAATTAGGAATCACTATTAACATCTTAAATTAACTAAGTGAAAATTAAATTAACGTCTTGTAATATAAATATTGCCTAAAAAAATTATTATTATTATCATTATTTTTATTATTTTCACAACAGATTTTGAAAACGTCTACCACCAGCTCTTATACACAACTTGCATCTTCTTAAAAATTGTCATTTTAAACGTCTCAAACTTAAATCAGATATTTCGAATGCTATTTGACGCATTCGATGACGCAGTTCATCGGCTGATGGAACTGATCTTCCATATGGGCCTACCACACGCGCAACCTTTACCACAGTTTTATCTGCGCAGGTAAGACTGTGGTGAAGCTTGAACACGGACGTGGCTCCCACACGGTACAGTTAAGTACGCGCAAGTCACAACATTGTCAAAATCGTCGTCGTGGAAACAATGTTTCCCAATGAGGAACTGTTTCTTCTGTTGTTATATTTTAAGGTTTTGTTTATGAAGAAAAAGACACTGCTAAAGTCTAAACGTAAGCGATCGAAGTAGATGAAGAAATGGCTAGTGAATAGAAAAATTAATTTACATATAAATCTACTGAAGGATTTGAAAGATGATTCAAACGTCTGGTGATATTATTTACGGATGGATGAAAATGCCTATAGTGAATTATTACTCTTGGTTACGCCTCTCATTCAACTCCAAAATACGGTTATGCGTGAGAGTATATCACCTCACGAAAGGCTGACCGCTACTTTAAGGTTTCTGGCTATTGAAAGATCATACCAAGATTTGAGAAACGTTCCGTGATACAGAGGATTGAGGTCGTGATTGGCTTATTTCTTGTTGTGAATGTTGGGTTTGAAAATTGTTCTCTGATTGCGAGTATGGAGAGACTGTGGCTTGAACACTGAACACCCAACCACACGCACAGGCAAGTACGTGCAGGCCAGGCTTGCGCAGGTAAAATTTCAGCAAATCAAAACTCGCGCAATCCATGCTGCGAGGTTTGCGCAAGCCAACGGAACGCCAACCACACGCACAGTGTTCCATGTACAAACCGGCCTGCACAGGTGAAACTGTGGTGAAGCTTGCGCATGTGGTAAGCCAATTAGACCTTATCTTTTACATCTCCAGTAAAAAAATCCAGAGGATTCAGGTCTGAGGAGCGTGGGGGCCACACAGTTGATCCCAGGCGGCCAATCCATCTCCTAGGGATCTAAAAAAAACTGGGTAAATAATGTTGCAAAAAATCTAAGTAAATGTCTGCAATGAGAGTCGCCGGGAGTTCGAATGGGCCAATCAGTCTGGTACATTTTTTCGCAGTATTTAATCAAACATTAGTAAAGGTTTTCACATTGAAACATGCATACCGTGCTGCTTCATCTGAAGCAAATCTACCCCCCATGTCACTCTGGTGAGTTATTTCAGGGACACCCTGTATGAAAGAGCGGCTGAATTTGAGATCCGCTTGCCAGGTGTGCAATTTTCCTATGGAGTTCCAGCGATTTTCTTACTTATTCCGTATGGCATTGATTACGTAAGCTCCAAAAACCGTGAACAATACTATTTTATGCAGCTAAGTCCAATAGAGTTCTAGTCTACAGGAAATTGCCTGATTTTGTTTTCACATTAGCTTCCTCGCCTATTAAAGCATGTATGTATCCAGGTTACACTAGACCGCACTTCCAGCAGTCACACAGAGAATTCGAGTCATTGGTGCGGTTCTACGCCGCAAATAAACAAGATGCAGTCTAGAAAGGAAAGCGCTAGGGACCGAAAGCGATTCTTTGCTTAAATAGAACAGACACATCCAGCTCTTAAGAGACCACAGTGTGTGCAAAGTTCAGCTTCTCTGCGGGGGGTTGGGAATATACGCAGTGGGGGGTAAATGGGAGAGTCGGACCCATAAGAAGCGTTTTATTGAGATGCATGTAAAAAACATATAATCTGAAGGATACCATGTGCCAGTGGCGTGCTCCTTAGAAGGCACTGTGTGTACCAAGCAGTAGTCCGAGCGTTTATTGAGTCGTAATAAATTTGTCTCCTAGTGGATTATAGATTTACACCAATCGGTAATACATGTCTCAAAAGAAACCGTAATAGATTTACAAGGAACTGTAATAATCATCTTGAAATTTATACAGTAAGCTATATTTTGAGGTATATTTTTAGCACAACACAAAATATGTCGCTTTTGTTGATAACCTTAACACGTTGACTGCCACCTTTTTTCGCTTGGTTTTACCCAGGAGCTAATTAGTTATCTAATGGTTAGTTTGTTATTTTGATAGTGTAACTTCGTAAAATCTGTTATTGAGGAATTTTCGTAAAATGTTTTTTAATTAGAGATTTTTTGTAGCTCCTCTAAGAGCCGACGGTACTGACTTACAAATCGGTTTCCTGTCTGCCAGCTGGCGCTTATAAGAGTCGGAAGATAATTATTTGTTTTTTATAATATAAATAAATTTAAAGCAAAAAAAACATTTATTATTGACCGTTAACAAAAATAAAATATTAAAAATAATTTTTGTAACTCAAAATAGTAGAGAACATATAAAAGTATAACAAAAACTTTTCCGGGAAATAATACACCTAATGTGATAAAATCTAATCAAAAATAAGAAATGAAACAACATCATCAATTCAATTTTTAACCCCTGCAAAAATATTTATGTCCAGGGACCTCTGAGACGTCAAAGGTCTTAGCGGTTTTAGTTTTTTTTTTGTTTTTTGATTTGTTTACCGGCGCCACTTGCCCGATTTCCAAAAGCTACAAAAACTGTTCGTCCTTGTCATGTTAGTAACCTTGTGTGAAAAATCCATCAACGCCCGAGTGGTTCTTCAAAGTTATAGACGGGCCAAGCATTAGCGGGAGAGACCGACGGAAATGAGTGAATCGGCTTTTGGTTAACTATGACATCCGAAAAACAAGATACCTCATTTTCCGAAATTTTTCGCGATTAAGCCAGGAATTATAATGTAAATTCAATTTTCTGTCAAATCTGTGAAATGACGAAGGACTACAACAAAAAAACGCCTCCGATAAAGCACACAGTACCACTCACTATTTCCAAACAAGTCAGCCAGATATTCCCTACATCCGCTTGTTCCACTGTAAGCGCACGGCACACACAGGGTAGAAAATACCTCCTTGCTAATGGAATAATTCTTTTTTCACTATGTTAATAAATCGTTCTTCATATTCTGAACAATAGCGTTCTAATAGAAGCATGCATCACTAGATATATCTAAAAACTTTTAATCATACACGTTACTGCCATCGTCAATTAAAACTTTTTCCGTTCACTATATAGTCGCTCAATTTCAGCATAATATCCCTTTCAAACACTGTACTTGTTAAAAGTTAACCAGATACAGTAATGAATGATGGAATGGTTTGAAACAAAGCGGATTATAATATTCGAAACGATAAGGAATTGAAAACTGAACTGAATGCTGCTCTGAATTTGCAACAACGAACTAATTTGAAAATTGTTTCCCTAAAAGATGGAGAAGAGTTAAAAACAGAGGTGAGGGTTTAAAACAAACAGTTTCGTGATATTTAAATTACTTAAATATTACAGAGCGTAATGAATCACAATACGTTTTGCACGCAACAAGCAAAAACAAAGGTTTGTACTGATTTTAGGTTTAAGTTTCAGATGGCTGCCTCTTAAAGTGATACTCTTGAGTACGTGGTCTATGCCTCTTTCAGGTTGTTTTGACAACTGAGTAATCCTTCAAACTACAGGGTGTTCTAGAACATCAATTTTTGTGATGGCGATCTGAATTGTTCCTTTATGGAGATACAAATACCCATCAAAAACGTAACGGAAGATGTTTTCTTATATAACTTGGGCCCTAACATCTGAAGCCCTAATGGGTAAATGTATTGACAATAGATAATATGTCGTTGGGAAGTTGTTCAATAATAAAGCAACTTTTAGTGGCCTCTTTTTACGGCAGGGAACTACTTTGAACATTTTGTGCTAACTTGCCACATTTTTGTCCGTTCCATGGTCATTTGAATGCTTACCCATATATTTTGTGATGCCATGCACAAGGTTCTCAAAAAATCCCAGCCTCCCTCCATTTTCATAAATCTAAAGCTGCTTATTGACCACTTGATATGTTTGAGGTTCGTGTGTATAAAGGATCAAATGTCACTGCAGCTGTAGCTGAAAACTATTACGTCATCAGGCCCGTTATGGTGTACAAAGGCGAAGGCATCGAGTACACGTTTTGTTTTCCTACGACAGACAATTCTGGTTGCCTCTTACCGATTCTATCGTCGCGAACATCTATTGGGAAATACGACTGCTTGAAGAAGATACGCATAAATGATTGCCATTTATTTTATATCGTCAACTTTGATTTTTAGTAATGCACTATTTTTTACTCTTTAAGTCCTAAGTAGTCCTATATCGTTCCATTAGCCAGTAGAGAAGGTCACTGTCCTCCGCAAAGAACGCGGTAGGCCCTTGATATTTATAAATTTAGAATGACTTCTGTAGAATACTTTGCCTTTTTACCTTTTTTAGAGCATGCCTCGCTCGAATATACTCCCCCGGGGATAATTTGCCCACCCCTATACGAGTTTGTATTTTACTTACGACTTGTTTGCTGTTCAAGAGGTTTAAATACTTTGAACTATCAGAACTCACCGGGTCGTTTCTTTTATCTCAGGTGGCGTCTACACGGTTGTCCACAAAAAGCTGGCTTTCCCTGAAAAAAATAAGCAGTACTATAAAAAAATGAATGCAGATGAACACCAGTTTGCTTTTACATTTAGGTGACTACCAACAGTAAACTCGCCATAGTGATTTGTAAATTACGTCCATCTATCAGGACGTACATGTAATATCCAAACAACCGGTAAATCAACGTATAAATCCGGGTTATAAATTAGTTAAGCGGAAAAGCGATTTAAATAAGGTGCTTTGCGGTAAATTGCAAATTTAAATTTGAATTCTGGTACGCCAGCATCGGCGATATTTCATTTAGCTCGTATATAAAGGCCAGCAGCACTAGCTTCAGCTACAGAGATGAAAGAAGAGTGGAAAATGAGCGATCGCCTTTAAGCACCATAAATGAAATATGATTATCACCAAAGTTGCAAATGGCTTTAAGTGTATCGTTTCATTTTCATACAACAAGATATTGTACCTTTTCGGTGCAGTCGATGTGTTCGTACTAATGTTATTAGAGATGTTAAAAAATAATTGATTTTCATTTTATCCGAATATTTTCTTTGTAACCGATGTCCTTGATGAGAATAATCGTTTTTTATTGAATCGTTTATTACATTTAAAAGTTTTAATCGATTTTGCTACAGAGCACGATTGATGAAAAATGTCGGTCCACTGTGTATTTATCACCTCACGCTGTCAGCAGTTCATCAGGCCTTCTTAGGAAACGTTAATAAAAAAAATGTATAACAAAGGAATTAAATGGATAAAGTCAGTCAAATAAATCCATATAGTTTAGTCTGCCACTCATTTGACAACGTTCTGATCTAGCTGCAATAATTCTGCAAAGTCGCGAGTATTCCATATTTTTACTTCATTATCATTTTATAAGCGAAATATGTTGGATAATCCCATGGGCTTCGATAAATACCCTGGATGACAGCTATGCATCCCTTACATTCGATACATGTATTAGGAAAAAAATGTAAATTAATTAATATTTTCAGAACCGCTTCAGATATTTCACTAATATTTAGTACGTAGCAAAAGTTAATAAAGCTGCATATTTTTCAATGCAAAAAAAGTTTTTAAGAAGTTTTTTAATATTTTTTAAGAAAAAAAATGGTACGCCAATGGTTTTTGGCCAAATAAAAATTATTTTCGAATTCCCCGTTCCATTTAAAACAAATTATCTCTTGAATTGTTGATCTTCGATGCGCTATTTTTGAGTAAAAAAATAAAAACCGTTCTATTGTCTAACTTGCAGAATGATTATTAATTTAATTGGAAAAATTAAACACATTAGGGGTACTGAACAACAACATCTGGCAACATTAACGTAACATTGAAACCAACAAAATGATTCCAAAATTGTTGAAAATGGCCCCCTTCACTTAGTATGCATGCTTCCGCCCTCCTTCTCATGTAATTGCGCACTCGTTGAAATATCCCTGGCGTGTTTTTTATTCTATCACAAGCTGCAACTATTCTTTCTCTTAATTCCTCTACAGTGTTAATGGGACTTGTGTACGCTAGTGTCTTAAGATAGCCCCACAAAAAGAAATCTAAACTGTTGAGGTCTGGGGACAGTTACGGCATAGGGATTTTCTTCTGCCCACAAATGATTGTTGTGGAAATTCTAAATTAGGTAACAAACAAAAAGGCTGCTTAGGAAGTTTGAAAATTCGACGTACTTCCAGAGAGAGACGGAAAAAACCGAATTTTCCCAAAATCGTTAACATTTTTTTCCTGACTTTATTTATAGTATGGTTTCAAAATAAATTGCACATTAACATTGTCACTTTTTCTCCTTTACAAGATAGCTTAATCAGAATTTCAATCTGACGTGTCGCCTCTTGCCCTCCAGTATCAGCTTTATTTTTTCTTATAAGCGTCATATTGCATTTTTGCACAGGTTAATAGAGTCTTTAATTGCGATTCCAAAAATGTATATATATATATATATGTCACAAATTGGCATTGCCAAACCTTAGTTATTTAAAAACAACAGAATTTGCTAAGTAGGCCTTGAAATTATTAGACAGTCATTTGTTTCGTATACCAGATTTACAGCAGAAGTATTTTTTATTATTGCCGACTTAACTCAAGATGGAATTTCAAAGTAAATCACGTATTGTCGTGTCACTTTTTTCTCTTTACTAGATGGCGTAGTCAAGTTTTCTAATTTTCAATTCGAGGTTTCTTCCTTCGAGTTCCAAAACCAACTTTGTTTTTTCATAGGGACGCTATATTGAAATTTAAATGGAATTTTCCGTTCTACATTCAGTGATATATTTCGTAAATTGCCCATGAATTTGTTGTTGGAACGAACATTATAAGGGAACAAAAATGTTATGGTGAAACCTGAAGAAGGAATGACAAATCTAATGACGGTAATAACAATAATAATCATAAATAAGCAGACGTAAATCATAGTAGAGGTTCAAAACCTTGTCCGCTATTATGTAGGCAAGTCGTGAGTCACCTATATACATTTTTCACTGCTCGGATTATTTCCCTTCTCAGTCTTCCAAGCTCTGAATGTTCAATTTGGGGTCTGGTCTGGTATACGAAACAAATCAATATAGTTTCAAAGACTACCTAGACCTAGAAGATTCTAGTTTTCTAAAATAAATAAAGTTTGACGATGTCAATGTATGACATATACATTTTTGGAATCAGAATTATAAACTCTATTCACCTGTGTAAGAATGCAATATGACGTCTATAAAAAAGATAAAGTTGATGCTGCAGGATAAGCGATGGAACGTCATACTGAAATTCTAATTATGCCATCTTGTAGAGGAGAAAAAGTTATTTTGAAGTCCCACTACAGATAAGGTCAGGAAAAAAACGATTTTGGGAAAATTCGTTTCTTCCGTCTCTCTCCGGCATTTTCTTATTCACTTAAATACGTAAATTTGCTCATATTTAAGCATCTCTTACTGTTTCCGACATCCCAATGGTGCGGATCGAATTTGGAACACCCGGTATACGTCACTATTTTGTGCAAATTGTACGAGAAGTTTGACATCTCTGGTGCCCTGGTTCAACGTGATACTGGTCTATCTAGCAGTCACAATGCAGACGTTGAAGCCAGACGCGGTCAAGCGTCTGGATGAGTAAACGAAAGCACACCCTTAGGCACATTTCCAATTTTTCGATGCGATGCGATATTTCTATGCTTATTTCAAATGTGTGCTTTTCCGCTTTTTGGACCCGGAGTGATGATTCGACATGACTTATCTATTGTATTTCTTTCACAGTGTCTCGCACCACCGACAAATATTAGTGCCTTGATACAGAAGATTAGTCGTGAAACACCCAGGACACATTCCATATTTAATAGGAAGGCATAGAAAAAACATCCTGCAACCTGCATGTTACGCTTTGCACTGTGAATAATAAATGAGTTTCCTGTTAGAGACAGGATGCAATTACACTTTCATGTATTTCTACCCGCTCCATATTTTAATCGCGATTCAGCGGTTGCTTCGTGTATGTGGTAGTGGTGCTTGAATTTAATCTAAAATTTCCACTGCTTCAACATTCATGCTCATGGTAGGTGAGAAGATATTTAAGTTGGTAGAGCTAATAAGAGAAATTAGCTCAGAAGGTACAACTCCTTTAGCTCAATCATAATAGTTTTACGGTATGTTTTCAGACGACAAACGTGTGTGTGCGTTTCTATGGTAAAAATACGTTGAGGAATCTTGACCATAATATCATAGAAAGAACTAAACAGGTAAGTGAGATGTTATATGAATCCTAAAAGCGTCGCACTTTTAACGTCTCTCAGCCTCAAACCATGGGAAAAATCAAGGGTTTATGACATTTCCCACCTTATGCGGAATGACTATCGGATAATTTTTCATACAAATTAGTATATTGTATATTTCAACATGTACAAAAAAGGTAGTCATGGATTCAATGTTTTTCCACGAGTATTTTGTCAAGGTATTATGGGCTCGCTAAACCATACGTAATAACTGTTTAATATTTACCCGTGTTCTTATTATCGTCCTTACTGACCGCTTCGCCAAGATTGCAATACTGTCACATATATAGGGTGGTCCAAACTTGCATGGGTGGAGTATTGATCTGAGACACGAACTTTTATCTACATATACATCTGGGAATTATTCAGAATTTTACAGAATTTTAAACTAATGACCTGGATATACTTACACATTTCTGAGATAGATATTACTATAAATGATTATGAATTTTGTCTAAAAGACGAAATTTCAATTTATGGCAGGCAATACCTCGTCCCTAACAAAATACGTAGTACTGAATTTTCGGTAAGAATATATCCAATGGTCCTCAGTTCCTACGAATAATTACTACTACTATTTCTAGGCTGCTTTAGATATCTGACCGTGTGTTCATGTGGCGAACTTTTTCAATCCAACTGTTAAGGTGCTAGAGATATGGGCTGATACAGCTTCATATGTTTTAGAGATAATACATTATCAGTCATAAAAAACTCGACAAAACACAGAATTATCCAGATCTACCCAAATATTTAATAAAAACCTATTGGTATGAATAAAAATATAACTATGTTATCCATCTCACTAATGGAACAGCCTGTATAATCCTTAACATTTTTTGAATATATTGCCAGGTGTAGGATAACCCAGAACTGTTTTTGAAAAAGTTTTTGTCTTGAAGAAATACTGCCTCCACAGTAGCGATGCTGATAAGAGCATAAATATTTATCAAACAGTTATTACACTACAGGCGCATTCTTTAATTCACCGGTTGAGCCATCGGTGCAAGCAATTAACCAATTTTTCTTCTTTTAATTGCCGTCTGAGCGACCGGTTGTATACCAAACTTGTCTATATAGTTTACAGACAAGTTTGGTGTACAACCGGTCGCTCAGAAGGAAATTTTGGTTGCACCGGTGTCTCAACCTGTGAATTAAAAAATACGCCTATCGTCAAACCAACTCACAAGACGCTATAATATAAGGTATGGACGCCCCAACCTGGAGGTCTTATCGGTGAAACGACTAGTGAGAAATACTTTGGAACCATGGACACAACAATAGCTGGAAGCCAATCTCCATGAGGTTTCTGGAGGAGTCTTTTGCAATAGCTGTAACCGTTTGGTGTAATATAGGCTCTGTAAGCAAATATCCAGTGACTCCAAAATAAAACAAGATCTATCAAATATCTGATTTCACAGAGTTTACACATCTTATCACGACATATGACCCAGCAGAGAATTACTTAGTAGGTTTGAGTCTGGAGGTCGAACAGGGTATAAGGTGAGAGGGACTTCTCGACCTAGCCAACGATATCCATACTTTTGCCGATGAATGTAATTTGATCAAAAAATTAATGTGCAAGGTAACACTTATAGCCTCAAGTACTGCTCACATGTTTGGGATGCTGCCGCGCCGACTACACTATCCATGCTTGATGCTATTCCGAGGACAGCTAGCCGACTTCTGTAACGGACAGTCTGAGGATCCTTTCACACCGACGGGCCGTCGGTGATCTAGCTCTCTTCTACCGCTTTGTCAGCGGGCTTTGCTCCTAAGAGCTCTCCTCCATGGTGCCACCGCGCGATCTGCCTGACAGGCAGGCGCACCTGACATGGGCTTTTCATCCCAACCGTGTCGAATTTCGTATATTCAGAACTGACCGATACGACCGATCCTTTGTCCTTAGCGTATCGAGAATGTGAACCAATCTACATGAAGAAGCTTTTCCCAGTTCTACTAACCTTAGGCAGTTAAAAGATCGGAATAACAAGTTTCCTGGTATTTAGGCTTCTTCGGTATATAACAAAAACGTAAAGGTGCAAAAATATATAGAGTGTCGGATTTGAAATGTTTGAGAAAAAGTATGATTTGCGTTTTTGACTACCCTGTATAAACTAGAGTGAGATTTGGAAAAACTACTGAGCAAGGTAAGGTATGAGGTACATAAGTTTTTTCTTGATAAAACTTCAGCTAAAATCTTTCAAAATGCCGGACTAGTGGTTTGCCGGATTTGGGAGTTTCCTAAACAAAACCCCTTATAGTTCAGTAGCGAATTACCAAAACCTCATATTATTCTACAGGGTGTCCGCAAAGTTGGGGTTTTCCTTTTCAGAAACAACTACCCTTGAAATAACAAAGGTAATGTGTAGTGAAACGAGGGCGTTCCAAGTAGAAAAAAATAAAGGAAAAAGTACTCACTCTCCAGTTGACAAGAAGGGCTAAGTATGTCTCTGCCCGAAATCATACCGCTCCAACAGAAAATGAAATCAGCTGATGCGCTACCGAGCAGACGCAGAAACCACATTGATTGTCTTACACTTAATGGCACATCTTCTAACAAGGAGGGCAAAATGTTGCGTAAAAAGTCTAGGTATTGCATCCCGTCCAATCGATTTGGGAGAATAAATGGTCCAATGAGCATACCGTTCACCATGCCAGCCCAAACATTCACCGAAAATGTTTGTTGAAAATGTGCCCGACGGACAGCGTGCGGATTTTCTACTGACCAAACATGAGTGTTGCGAAAGTTATTCACCCCATTACGCGTGAACGTAGATTCGTCTGTCACTAATATGCACTTCAAAAAGTCCGTATTATTGTCAAGTTGATGCAAAAACCACTCACAAAACCGCACTCTTGCTGGAAAATCGTCAGGTTGAAGGGCTTGTACACGTTGGACGTGAAACGGATACAGCCCCTCTTCACGCAGCGTTTGCCACACTTTAGTTTTTGATACTTGCACGTCTCTAGTGCTTGTTGAGGGATTCTCGTCTACGCGATTACCTCTACACGCGTGACCGGAACTGTCGGTTGAAGGTTGCATACTGACCTGACACACTGACCCCGAGCCAGTTCTGTCGTCGGGTTGAGCCAGTGACCTTGTACCAGTCGGTGATGTCTTGGCTACAGGACGGTATTCAGATATTTTTGATGTTGCAGAGCCCTTGATCTCGGTTCCCTTAAGACATTGGTGTATATGGTACTAAGAAAAATTGCTTATGTTTTCAAGATCTACACGTCGTGTAAAGGAAAACCCCAACTGGATACCCTGTATATCAGTATTCTTCTTTTGAACTGATTCGTGCAAATATGCGGCAAAATTTGCAGCGTTCTATTTAAAAAGTTGCTTCTTTGATTTTTGGTCGAAATTCAGACACCCTGCATAATTATGGATATTTTATAATGTGCCCCCGAATGTCATGTATAATAAGCCATTTTAGTCAAAAAGGTTTTGCCCTAGAGCAACCTTCCATCCTCCACCCTGTATATAATCAAGAAAGAGAAAGGCTACAATAGCTGTGAGCAATTTTTCCATCTAATAACTCGCGCAGAACTCCACTGCAAAATATTAACTTGCAGGTATTTTACAAATTATAACTGAAGAGCAACGAAACTATGAGGTTGCGGAACAGCGAACATAAGGAAACAAAAAGTTGGTCGAGTATTGTTTCAGAAACTTACAAAGACTTCGCTGAAAACACCAGCATACATGGCTTGAAATATACAGTCAAGAATGAGATTGGAAGTTGCGAGAAGTAGGTATTGTTGCATTTTATAATAATCTGTTGGTATGTAGATAAACAGTATTTTCGAGGTACTTTAGTTAACGTCTCGATTTTGTACCAACTGTGTAGGTTGAGAAGTATTACTGGCAGAATTTCATGACAGGTGGGTCCTTTAAGTGGTGCGAAGGCTAGATCTCAATCATTTCGCCCTAGAAGTAGCAATCGTTCAAATAGTAAGGTTATATCCATTAAAAGGTTGTTTGAATTAAGCAAAATAACTAGAATATTCAAAAATTTCGAATGCATTATATCCTGATTTGAAGTGAGCATAGAAGAAAGTTAATAATCTGCTCAGATAATAAAAAGTCGGATTTCACCAAATGAGGTTTGCTCCCAGTTTAGATGATTGTGCTCTCCGTTGACAAAATGTGAACCAACATCAATATTGTCTGTGAAGTTAATGGTGAATGGTTGAATGATGAATTGCATTATCTGTGCATTTGTACTATAATAATGTGCTTTCCCATTTTATTATAATCTACCATCATAAAAATCGTAATCTTCCATGAAAAACAAAATGAAATTCGCAACACAAAATCGTTTGGCAAATATTGGCGCCCGCAAGGGAGGGACAGGGGGGCCGTGGCCTTCCTGAGAATTCGATCGGACGTCAAAATTTGCTTATTTAGCATGCTTTTGTGTACAGTTTTGGAGGTTCTCAAAATTTGGTCCTATCTAATAAAATTTGCTACCCCTGCTATTCAAACAGTTCTATAAGGTTATGTAGAAATCCACTGACATTGACGGAATCATGAGTAAATGCTGATTGACATTTGCCTGAGTTTGATTTATTCGTCTCAAATTTGTAGTAGACAACACTGGTGAACAAAATTAAAATAATTTTTTGTCACATGGACAAAACAAGGTGGTCATTATGTAAAACGTACCCAAAAAGCAGGAGATAGCATTCGATTTTTTCTATCACCCACGGTGACAATACGGCATTTTATTTGCTGCTTATACTCGTAAAAGATATGTGTGTGAGAGTACTAATAAACACTCGAATAAACAATAATCTCAGAATGTTGTTGTCGATGTTTTACGGCGATATGTTGCTCCTGAAGTATCTCTTAACAATGTCCAGCAATAATCAGCAAGCAAATTGACACTCCATTTGCCTTGATACCGTTTTTCCATAGCAGAAATGTCTTGGTGGAACCGTTCAGCATGTTCATCACTTACCGCACCTAAATTTTCCGGAAAAATATCGAGATGAGAATCTAAAAGTGAATTTTTAGAGACATGTTACATCCCATTCCTTTATAAGCATTAATTAGTTCTCTCGCAATATCTTTATAATTGTCCGCCTTCACATTGCCTAGAAAATTTGCAGTAACTGATTTAAAAGCATTCTAAGCTCGTAATTCAGTTTCATTTAGAGCTCTGTCAATACATCATCCTTAATGATTTTCCGTATTTGTGGACCCACAAATATGCCCTCTTTAATTTTTACCTTTCCAAGTCTCGGAAATGTTTACTTTAAATGATTAAACCCTCTTCCATTACGATCCATTGCTGTCACAAAATTTTTCGTCAGTGCCAACTTAATGTGCAAAGGTGGAAACAACACGTTTTTGGGATCAACTAGTGGTTCATGAGCAATGTTTTTGAGGCCCGGAGTTAATACCTGACGTAGTGGCCACTCCTTCTGTTCATAATTACGATCTCGCGCACGACTGTCCCACTCACAAAGAAAACAACAATATTTGGTATATCCCAGCTGCATTCCAATCTGCACATATGGCCCACCCATATTCATTATAACGGATATGCTCTAACAGAACTCGCATATTTTCATATGATTCCTTCATATGAACTGCGTGAGCTATAGGTACAGATTGATATTTATTACCGTTGTGTACCAATACCGCTTTTAAACTAAGCTTAGGGAAATCAATGAACAGGCGCCAATCATTTGGATCATGTTTCTGTCCTAACGCGACTAATAAATTGTTGACATCGGACGAATATATCAACTCCCTTTCTTGACGGAAACAGTGTGTGAGGTCTTGTTACCGTTTTCGGTAAAAAAAGTATATTTAGTTTTGTTAATTCAGCCCATCTATTTGATATATGTTGTCCCAGGACGCCGACTCAATGTCAGTCTGAAATAGAGCTGCATTTATTCGATCTAAAGCCTTAAATTTATAATAAAGATTAAGCGGCTCGATGCCTTTTATACGCAAATCTACATAAAAAGAAGGTGATCTGAAACATTGGGATCTCGAACGCTCACATCCTTCATTACCTCGGGATTACAGCATATTAAATCGATCAAAGCAGAATTAGTGTTTGATATTCGTGTGGGCTAAAACACCACTTGACTCAGGGAAAAGGTATTTAAAATATCATTTAATTGGGTGACATTTGAAGAATCGATATCCAATATATTTATATTGAAATCGCCCAAACATATACGTACAATCTGGATACACTCAGTACTGAGGTCAATCAAAATGTCTTCAAAATAATTTAGAAATTCCCTACAGTTAGAGCTAAGTGGTCTGTAAATAATGCCGACTATGAGTATTTCTTTTTCAAGCTGAATTTTAATCCAAATATGCTCAATTATGTCCTTGCACTCACTCTTTAATATATTAAATTTTAGGTTATATTTTAGATATATTCCAACACCACCGCCGTGGGTCACGCGGTCTTGCCTGACAAATTTGTAAACATTCAAGGAAGCAATATCACTGTCAATATTAGAAGTTAAGCAGCTCTCTGTAATGCCAACTATATGATAAATCTCAAAAACATCCCGTTTAAGACTATCGAAATCATTTGTGAGAAATCTGGCATTAATATGTGCACAGTGCGTAGAAGGAGTGGTAGAAAGAAAGAAAAATAAAATGATAAGAAAAGAGAGGTAGTAGTATAGAAATTAATATAGGTAGACAAATATCTGAAATACTTAGTACACAAAAAGCTGAATAAATAATGTTTGCACCTACAGCCGTGCAAAACAAGCTTCTTTTTCAAGTACCCCATACAGTAATTCATATGATATGCCCAGCAAAAGCTCTACTGTTAACCTTATAGAATTAAACTTTAAAGGAACAAAACAAAATTGACGCAAATTAAAATCAATTAAGGACTGTCGTCCTATGCTTTACATTAGTCTCGTCGAAATGAAAGACAACACATCCACTCATACATACTTAACTGTATCATGTATAAAAAATAAAATTTGCACAAATAAATCCTACAACAGTGAAAAATGTAGTTGTGTAATTCAAGTAGTAAATGGTACAATATATTATGTTCTGTCCTCGTCGAAGTGAATATTCAGAATACATATCGTAGTACCCTCGTAGTAGTACCCAACCCCCCAGGATATCAAAGCGCGCACGCAGCGAAGGAAAGCAGCACCGCGCCCCTTCCCCCTACCTTCCTCCTCTCTGGCCGCCAATAAACCTTCGTTGCTTGTTCTCGTGAAAAACTGTTAACACCGCGATCGGCGCGCATTTTTACGTTTTCAGCAGCGTCGAGGAATCGCTGAAAATTTAGAATTAAAAAACAGGACAGAAGGTTGGACGATAGATGCGCATTGTCGAACGAGATACCGACCGACGGCGACGGTCGGCTGAAGGTTCCTTTCGTCGTGGAGCAAAACTAGCAAGTGGCGTGCAGGCCTCTTTTTCTGAAGGGGCATCACCATCAGGTAACTGTCGACTAACCGATCTATTTTAGGTGCAAGTTAAATGAATATTAGTATGGATGCCTCACCGGCGATGCAAACTGTGCCTAACATGACGGTTGGGATAACGTTCTGATACTGTTGCTTGAGATAGCAACCTGGACCTAGCTTGTGATAGCCAACTCCATACCTAGGACGAACAAAGACGTTTGGGATAACGCTGAAATATTGAACTCGGTAGCTTGGCATAGCAACGTGGACCTAGCTTGTGATAGCCGACACCATACCAAGGAAGAACAAAGACGTTTGGGATAACCGTGAAACATTACACTCGGTTGCTTGGGATAGCAACGTGGACCTGACTTGGGATAGTCAGCTCCACGCCAAGGACGAACGAAGACGTTTGGGATAACGTGGAAGCATTAGACTCGGTTGCCTGGGATAGCAACGTGGACCTGGCTTGGGATAGACAGCTCTACACCAAGGATGAACAAAGACATTTGAGATAACGTTGTAACATTGGACTATTTATTTGTCATTGTACAGTAACTTTATCATGGTGCCTCTGCGCCCAGATGGTTGAAGCGGGTTTTAGCAGAGAGTGTCACAATTGACAGCCCACGGTTCATGAAATGCGTCTACCTCTCCGCCTGCTAAATTGTAGTAGTCTCAGACTCACGGCGGGCTGGAGTGCGTTTTCTGAGATACGTCACAAATCTCTTATGCCAAACAATAGCTTTGCTCAAGCGGCATTTGAGGTGAACCGATTCTCCACACCTTAAACATTACTATGTTATTACGTTATTTGCTTATTACCACGTAATGGATGGTAATTTTTGAACCAGGTACGTCATATTACCTGTTGCTAAAAACCCTAACTTGAGTTGTTACAATGGAAATGTACATTTAGTTGACACATACATTGCGTACAATTTGTGTAGTTGTGTACAATCTATCGTTTACTACTACAGAGCGTTAGTAGTATGTTGTTGCAACTAGCTTTGAACATCTACGGTATGTATTCTAAATATTTACTTCGACGAGGACGGAACATACTCGAAATTACATGATCAAACGAACTTACCTGTAAGTGATGTTCGATCTTAATTATGCGAAGTCCTCGTCGAAGTAAATAGCTCCCTCCCTCCTTATGTATGCAACAACTTGGCTTTGAAGAAAATGAAGGTTGATAGGCGGCCAGAGGGGAGTAAGGTAGAGGGAAAGGGCGCGGTGCCGCTTTCCTTCGCTGCGTGCGCGCTTTGAAATCGTGGGGGTTGGCTACTACTACGGGGATACTACGATATGTATTCTAAATATTTACTTCGACGAGGACTTCACATAATTAAGATCGAACATCACTTACTGGTAAGTTCGTTTGATCATGTAATTATAACAGATGTGATAGCATATCTATGATATCCATGCCTCTAAAGAAAATCACTATAAGAGTAATTTGGTTCATTTAATATATACATATGTTATGAGATGAATCAACTTTCAGTCAAATAAACCAACTAAAGGTAAAATAAATGCAAGTATTTTCCATTTGGCGCTCGTACACGCCTACAACCCTCGCAAAAGGAATCAGGAATACACATCTAACTCACGAGTTTTTTTCAAGTCTGCCGAGCTATTAATGCGATACATAACGTCACCAAGTTTCGCAAACATAAGTATATTCGTTTACAGTGGCCACAAGGAAGTCCCAACGCTTTTTCTGTAAATATTCTTTTATTAACACACCCGTAGAACGCAAATTTTTTCGATTTTTATGGATTGACGAATTAAAGCTGCAGCTGGTTTATTATTGTTAGTTTTTGATTGTACCCTATGACATTTTACAATACGCGATTCATCGATATTTACTTTCGTACGTTTAAAAATGTCCTATATTTTTTTATGTAAATTTTCACCGTTTTCCACGGGTAGGCCAAACACTCTTACATTAAGGTTTCAAGATGCCTGTTCCTGGTCATCAACCTTCCGTAGAATTCTGTCCTGCGTGTCCCTAAGGTCCCTGATCTTTTCTTTTAGTTCAACGATGGTCTGTTCCTGTTCCCGTGGCCTTGTCTCATACTTCCTTTCAAGGAGCTGGGCAACTCTTTCGGCAATAGTCTGTAGAAACTGATCAGTGAATATGCCCTTAATTTTTTCAACATCGTTATCTGAGAGAACCATGTTTATTTCCTGCGAGGTTTCTAACCTCACAAAACACCACTGTCTAGGACAAAATATCGGTGAAAAGTGGAACAAATTTTAACGATTCGTGAACAGCATTCACACTTCAAAATTAACTAGAAATTTTTAGAAAAACTTAACTGCAGATTGCAAACATGTGTGTACTCACAAGGTGCCATCACACGCAATTAATAATTTCCAAATCGTCAGCATAAAGCAAGTACTCGCAACGCAAGTATGTTATAATATCATTAATGAAATTTAAAAATATTATTGGATATAACCTTGTAGCACCTTTGATGTAGCCAAAACCGCACCAGACTTATAACCATGGAAATCCGCACAAAAACGTCATCACGTATGGAAAAAGCTAAGAATCAATCCAAATGACTACAAGTAGATCTACCCTTATACAAGCCATATAGATTAGATTAGATCCATTACTTCAAAAAACATATTCTCATTAGTCGAGTTTGTACTATAGATGCAAATTTTGCTCCCGACTCATTAAAATCTGAGAAAGAGAAGTCGCCGAGAAATCAAAAATTCTGGTATACCTTCGTATTAGCTCTTCAACTTCAGGATTTCGTATTTGATTTTTAAATGAAAATGTTGATGACATATCCGTTTTTAGAATCTTCTGGTTCTTCGTCGTGCTCAGTGGTTTGTGTGGTGCTGGTTACATGACGGTGCTGTTCTGGGAACGATATACCAGCAATCCGACTAGAACAACCATTCTGACATCATATGCTCATGTCAATTCTATGCCGTTCCCCGCTGTGACAATTTGCAACATAAACAGAATACTGCTGATGAACATGGAGAGGCTCCTGCATACCATGTATGGAAATATTATGTATAATATGTAAATCATGACGTTTATTATTCAAAACTCATTATCAGAAATTTATGCATATTGCACAACTAATGTTAATCGGAATTGACCAATTTAATTATCAGTGAATGTATTTACCCTGGTCTCCACCTCGAGGGATTGCTACTATTTAATGATTTTAAGGTACAGACAATACGGTGAAAGGCACATTTGATGTCGATAGATTGCCAAGCTTTCCCAAGAAGCCATGCTCATTTCGGCTTATCAGAGTTTAGACCATCGCGCCGACTTACTTTGGCATGAAAACGTCAATGGCAGTCGTTGTTAGGAAAAAGCTAGGATATACATATGTATAGGGATAGAAAGTATGTGTACATAGTGGAAAAAAGCTCTATACAAAAGTTATCTACGTGTAGTCCAATATAAAATTTTTGGATCATATATGTACATCGCTCAGAAAAGCGCTATCAAATAAAGTTGTATATTTTTAATTAGTAAACCATGCAGATTTTTTTGGAAAAAGTAATTAACTTTTTTTTGTTTAAAAATTATGGTTTGTTATGCTTGTCATTACTTTGGTCGAATCTCGTATATCATTTATCCATATATCCGAGTTTAAACCAATTTGAATATAGCCGCCTGTGCAATCTAAGTAGGGATACCTATGATTGATGAGCCACAATAGACCAGTGAGTCGCAGTGGGGATCGTGATTGACCCACTCACGAAAAACCTAACCTACATATGATTGATAGACAAAATTCAAGCACTTGCCTAAAGTAATAATAAAGAATATAACCAACCAAAGAAGCTTCAATAGCCTTTACTAAAGATGTACAGTGTGTTAAAAAAGCATTCGATACCAAGAGAACTGAGACACCATGTACACAAAAAAGTCATTGCACGAAAAACTACGTATTACACGGTATGAACGGAGTTTTATGTACGGAGTTTTATTTCTCATCGGCCAAACAAAAAACTCAGAGGGGTCAATTTAAAGCGAGGTATAGCGAGACTACTTTTCACCATATAATTCCCCGCTTTGTACAAGGTCCAGAAAAGACCCTCTGCTAATGCAACTCACAAAGTTACAAGCAATGGCACAAGTATATAGCTTTTGCTCGTCTTACCACAGACGGACAACCATGGACAGCTGTTTTGTGCCATTTAGCAACTCTTCAGCATGGTGTAGGCTTGGTTCAGTAGAAACAAAAGCTGAGCAAAACTACTCCGTTCAGAGTATAAGATCTATCGCAGTGGTCGGTTCTGGCACTTTGTACTTTGTATATATAAATATAACTTTCTACTTACTAATTCTATAAAATGAAAAATTATTATATTAAGGACAAATAATCTGTTACAGGCCAGCAGACAGTAAAGATAGGGAGATTTTAAAGGAAAGTCTACCACAACTCCTATCTTTTAACTATAACAACCATCGATTTTTGAACATATCCCACTTGACTGACCTCAATTCCGTATTGGTAGCTAACCACATCACCAATATTTCCTATCTAGTGAAATCACTAGGGCAAAGTTGTGAGGAGATGTTAGTATATTGCAAATGGGATACAGACTACGTTAACTGTTCTGAATACTTCCAAGCTTCTTTGACTACAGATGGTTACTGCTGTTCATTCAACTACATGCGGAAGGAGGAGTTGTACACAACACTTAATGGTATTCTCACTGGATTGGTGGTGGTTCTTGATCCGATGCTTCAAAATACGCAGTATTCGTCACTGCATGCAGCTGGCTTCAAGGTATGTGTGTGATAAGAATATAGGACTGATGTAGCCGAAGATTTCAATGGTCTGCAACACTCCAGAACAGAGATTTCACATCTTGTACTTTGTCATAATACAATCACTACCAGATAATAAAGAGTACATATTCCATGGTTAAAGTAACATCTGAAACTGATTTTCATGCTGATAATCCGCCATGTGTATCTGTCCGCTAAGTGAAGCCACCTAGGTTTACAGTACTGTTTTTCAAATACAAATGTCATCAGAATTGTCATTAATCAATCAACAGCGTAATGGAGTCTTAGTGTAAAGAAAAATCAACTAATACTCAATAAGGACAAAGCAACATTTATAAATTGTTTTATTAATAAGCAATTACCATTACTTACTTGTAATGACAGTGGGATATATTTCCAATTCGGTGTAAAGCTACTTCTTTCGACTCTGACCTCAAGTTTACAGTCAGATAAATCATGTCGGCAAAAGACTGAACAAAATGTGTTTTGCTATTTTGCTCCTAAGCCAGGATGGTCTTTTAAGCCTATATTATTGTTTTTAGCCTTTTGTCATTCAATATGTTCACTTGAGGTGTCTACTGATATTAAAAGCGTATTTTTAGCTGAACTATAACGAGTCATGCAAGCAAAATTTTAATGGATCCGAAATTCTAACACTTTTATCAATTTACATTTACATTGAGTAACGTTTGTGAAAGGCGGCCCTGATGGTTTTACTCTCCTTCGGAGTAACCACAACTATAGACCACGCAGTTTTGCTAAGCATAAAGCTACATTATATGAAAGACCCGTGTTTTGCAAATACATCCACATATTCAACAATTTACCAAAACATCTGAGGGATATCACCAATTGTAATAAGTTTAAGTACCAGGTGAAGCAATTTCTATGCCAGAGCTGCTTTTATGCTGTTCAAGAGTTTGTATTTTATAAATTTTAAATTGTCATTGTCATGTGTAGGTCTGTTTTTTTTAACTGTAATTTTTAATATGCCTTATGTATCAATTATTTTTTACTTTCTTTGACTTGTCACTTGTATTAAGCTACGAAATGAGATATCAATACATACCTATCTATGATACAATGGTTGATCCATCATCCTGACAAACGAACTCGCCACTTACTCACTCCTCAACATTTCTCTTCAAAACCATCTCGCAATTTGCACATTAAACGGTTTGCAATCCTACACGTCTGTCTTGTCACGTCATCCAATTTTTTATTGACCAAAAGATTAAAGTTGGCCCACTACCATGTTTGTTCTTACACTTAAAATCGCGACATCGGCATTTGACTATATCATGGACACCCTCCAACATTCGCATTCGCCATAAAGTTTTGATAAAATTCAGAGGGCAACATACTCTTTTTGCAGACACGTTATAGCGGCTCTTTGCTGAACAGGATTTGCTCCCATTAAAGTCATTGTCACGCATGGTCCAAAAAGCATTATAACTTCAACAGCCTGACACATAAGCTTAACTGTAGGTATCCGCCAAATAAGCAGCTGCAAAAGGAACAGAGGCGCAGCGTGATGATCAACCCCCGCACGTTGTACCTTCCTATCACAAACTTTTTCTAAAGTAGAGAATATCCCATTGGTTGTATCGACAGATCGAAGATCTAGAGCAGTGGTCGCCAACCCGTCGATCGCGAGCTACCGGTAGCTCGTAAAGACAATTCTGGTGGCTCACAACATATTTTAAAAAGGTGTAAAAATCATAGAAGCTTCCGTAAATTTTGTAAATTCTCATAATAAACACAAGCAGCGGCAATACTGCGGTGAGCGATCTGTTCGAGAACGATCTCTTTTACTTTGAATGGAGTAAATACGCAAGGCGCGGCGACAGCGCGCTCAGTTTAAAACTGAACGACACAAAGTCCAGCGGTTGGGTTAGAATTGGTCTTCAATTAAAAACATTATGAGCAATAGTAAGAAGATGAAGGCATACCATTTCCATTCGGACTGAGAAGAACAATATTCTTTTACAGAAGTTAAAGGTAAAAATATATGTTTGCTATGTAATACATCTGTTTTAGTTACTAAAAAAGGGAATATCGAGAGGCACTATAAAACTGTACATTCTAATTTTGAAAAATCATTCCCATTACGTTCTGCAACCAGAACGGAAAAACTGAAACAATTGAAAGATCAGTTAATTGGACAACAGACAATGTTTTTAAAAACAAATGTTAAAAGTAAGGCTGCAACTGAAGTATCATACCGGGTGTTCCAGATAATTAAACAAAAGAAGAAACCTTATGAAGACGGGGAAATGATAAAACAGGCGTTTTTAGAAGCTGAGGATTCATTATTTGCTAACTTTAGAAATAAAGGCGAGATAGTGTCTGCTATAAAATCTATGCAACTTTCTGCTAATTCAGTGATGAGACGAGTAGAAGTAATGAGCAATGATATAGTTTTACAGTTAATAAATGACTTTGACAACGGTACTTATTTTTTACTGCAGCTGGATCAATCCACAGATGTCGATGATACCTCTCAGATGGCCGTGTTTGTCAGGATGGTTTTTGGTGATTTTACGATTAAAGATCTTTTGTAGTTTATTCCACTAAAAAGACAGACTACTGGACAGAACTTGTTTCCATCTTTTAAAAACATTATCTCTTCTGAGAAAATTCCAATATCAAAAATGATAGGCTTGACAACCGATGGCACTCCAGCTATGGTGGGTCGTGATAGGGGTATCGTGGGGTTATGTCGTGAAGATGAAAGTTTTCCGCAATTTCCCTTTTAGCTCTGCATTATCCATCAGTAAGCATTATGTGGACATTTTCTAAAACTAAACAACGTTATGAAATTGGTAGTAAAAATTGTGAACAAGATTAGAGCTCAAGTGTTACAAAGAAGATTATTCGAAACCTTGACCGATGAAATTGCGTTTCAAAATGATTTAGCTTTAAAATCATCAGCCTCAAATATAAAATGTATCTGGCCTTCAGTAAGTAAAGATAAATATTCAGTTTTATGTCGTGTTGCCTTGAGCTTTATTTAGTTCAACCTATTTGTGTGAATCTTCTTTTTCAAATATGAAGTATATTAAAAACAAATACCGTAAGCCTCAAATATAAAATGTATCTGGCCTTCAGTAAGTAAAGATAAATATTCAGTTTTATGTCGTGTTGCCTTGAGCTTTATTTAGTTCAACCTATTTGTGTGAATCTTCTTTTTCAAATATGAAGTATATTAAAAACAAATACCGTAATAGACTTCAGATGAACATTTGGATAATTGTATTAGAATGGCGGTATCAAATTATACTCCAAACATGTGTCAGGCTTCTCATTGAACACGCATTTTTGATTTGGACATGTTTTTGTTAAAAATAGTGCGTTGCTTTTTAATTTTTAGTTACCTTTATTAAATCGTATGTGACATGGCATTGTAGCTGACGAAAAATTTTGTTTATTTTTCAAACACCTACGATTGGTAGGAATGGATGTAGTTATGTAGCATGTAGTAGTATTAGTAAAATAAACACATGTGTGTCGCATACAAATGTGTATAATTTCATTTAAGTTGGCTTACATTGCTTATGACTAGGTAACTCACTGTTTTTTCCAAAATTATCAAAGTAGCTCAACACACTGAAAAGGTTAGCGACCACTGATCTAGAGATACCGATATCGTAATGCAATGCTTGTATCCATCTCTAGGTTATCATCCACGATCCAACTGAGTATCCAGGTTCTCAGTCCAGTTCGAAGATCATATCCCCTGGAAATGTAGCATATTTGCAAATAGTTGGTACAAAGATGGTAAGTAGTGAAGCTGTCAAACAATTGCCAATCAGCCAACGCGATTGCATATATGGAGATGAAGGTCCAAAGAAGGCTTTTCAAGCATTTGACGGCCCTTACAGTGATTCTAACTGTTTAACAGGATGTGAAGCAAAGGCCTTTTATGCTAGATGCGGATGTGTGCCTTACTATTATGCTTATTTTGGTAAGGTGACTAATAATATTATTGACACTTTTCGCAGTATGGCTTGAAATTAGTATGGCTTTTTTATCCTCTGTCCAAAATTCAACAAAAAGCCATCTAAAATGACAGCATTTCAGTCCTTCAAATATACAATTCTACCAAACAAATGATGAAATAACTAACCAAATGAAGATCAAAATCCTATCAATCTTCTACAAGGTGTTCCCTTAGAAAAAAGCATGTTTGTTGTACGGCGGAGCTATGCAACACCCTATATAAGTCTACGTAGTTTAAAAACACTTGCTAGTCAGAAACCAATCTTGCTGCGAAAATTGTTTTTTAACTATAATTTCCCTCCATTATAACATGAAGCTACTTTTCATTTTCGTTGGTACACCCTATATAGAACTGGCTATATTCCTTGATCTAAGCAGTATCTTACCCAGATAAATGTCCGATTAAAATCTTACTAAATTCATATCAAAGACAGTTAATACAGGAAAATATTGAGGAAAATATTAATACGGTTGTTCCAATTACAACATATTGTCATTATTAGGTTATATCAACAAAACAACATCTTATTGGATGAACGACCGTAATTGTTCAGTGCTACTTGTTTCAACAGTTTTCTACATTGATAATCTATGATACATTAATGACCAGTGTTAACCGAGTTTTCTTTTGGATAAAATACTGTTTGGAGCTCATTTACTCGTAATTTTTAAATATAACCTTTTTTTGCTTTTCAGGTGGAGCGATTTGTAACATAACAGAAATCCCATGCCTTCTTAATGTAAAAAGTGGTTAGTGTTGTACGTTTATAGTATTAATTAAAAAATCAGATTTTTTCTCGATCTTCCAGATAGAGCCCAAAACGCAAAGCAATCAATGTGCGATTGTATGCCACAGTGTGAGGATGATTTTTACGAAATCCTTTCCACTACATCTAAGCTTGAATACAACCAGAGTATGTGCGTATACTCATTGTAAGTTAAAGATAAAACCTAACAATTTCACAAAAGGATAAGATGATTTCAGTCGTTTTAATAGTACACTTGTTTTCAGTGATTCGCTTAACCTAAGGAATGATCACACAGTGGTGAATATATTTTTCCTGGGACAGACACAAACTATTTATTTGAGGGATACTATAACATCAACCGTTTATTTATTGTGTAGGTACCAAAGAAACAATATTTTACAGATATTCGGTAGAATATATTTCCAATGGCGTGCGGTTCTTGGCCATTTATATCTCTTAAATCCACGTTTATATTGTGTATTGAGTAAATATTTAGCCGATAAATCTTGTGGAGGTTCCACCAGAATACTAGTATCTTAGATAATGGTTCATCATCGCATTAAGTTACTAAATTTTAATTCTACAGTTTAACCCTTTAGTTTCTAGCAGCATGCAGTCATTACAGCGATACTTACTGGTTGCTTATGAGTTAAACCTTTTATCAGAAATTAAATTGTGACCAACCAGCTGGTAGGAACAGCACAACATCGGCTATCTTGCTGAATTCCATCCAGTAATGGACGTTTTAGCAGCTAGCGGATTTGATGCTGGCCATACTATCATATTTCGTGTTTATCTCTGTGTAATATAAGTATAGTGCAAAATTAATAAGAACGCTCACTTTGGTCAAAAAGAATCATACATATACTAAGTGTCATATAAATCCGAACACCCAGTTAGTAAATAAGTAAATGATAAAAATTTCAAAATGATTGCACTGCTTTAAAGCCCTTTGACCTTTAATAATGTGTGGATGCACCCTGATGTCCTACGCATTCTCCAACGCGCCTAGGCATGCTTCTGATCAGGTGGTCAATGTCCTCCTGTGGTATCTCATTCCAGGTAACCACCAACTCCTCTCGAAGTGCTTCTAGAGTCTGAGGAGGACGTTGCAAATTGAGCAATCTCCTACCCATCATATCCCACACGTGCTCAATTGGGGATAAGTCGGGAGATCTTGGTGGCCATGGTAACAATGTGACATCATTATGTTGAAAGAAGTCCATTGTGACTCTTTCAACATGTGGTCGGTCATTACCTTGTTGGAAAGTTGGATCTGCCGGGGTGTCAAGATAGGGTAAAATATGGGGTTCTAGAACTTCGTGGATATATCGCTGCGCGTTCATGTTACCTCTGATGAAGATTAAAGGTGACCTGGAACCATGAGCTATAGCACCCCAAACCATAACTCCAACAGTGTGATGAACATGTCTTTCAACAAAAAACTGTGGATTCTTCCTTTCACCACGTCGCCTTCTAACCCTGGCACGACCATCGTGCATGTCTAAACAAAATCGAGACTCGTCACTAAAGACAATACTGTTCCATTCCTGATCCCAGAGTGACCGTTGTCTGCACCACTCAAGGCGATTACGTCGGTGTTCTCGAGTTAAAGGGAGGACCCAGTGTGGCCGGTATGAAAACAAGCCAAAACTTCTCATTCGTCGGTAAACAATTCGCATGCCAATAGGTCTTCCGTGTTCTGCAAACCATTCATTTGCAATGGACCTGGTAGTGGAGAAACGGTCCCTTAAGGCCAATAACCTTAGGCGGCGATCTTCACGGTCTGTTGTTCTACGGCGGCGTCCAGTGCCCCTTGCTCTTTGCGTACGACCTTCTCGAAGCCATGCCTGACAACACCTAACCACAGTGTCTACACTTCTCTGCACTCTAACTGCAATTGCCCGAAAGGATAGTCCAGCTTCCCGAAGTCCCACTATACGGCCCCTATCAAACTCACTAAGTTGACGAAATTGTACAGGTCTCCGTACTCTAGGTATCGTAACCGATCGTAAAGGATGTCAAGAACCAAAATCCGCCAACGTTGATTCTTTACTGCGGCTGAAATATTCATTTTTAGAGCGTTAGTGAATTAAAAAAAGCAGTATAAAAACCGGAATGTCCAACTGATAAGATAAATACATTCACCAACTTTTATTAAAATAAAACCATTTAAACTGGGTGTTCGGATTTATATGTCACTTAGTATATACTGTGTGTTATAACTAGTATTACACAGCTGAGGCAGCACCCAGAGTGTAAATGGTAGAACCGGCTTAGTATTGCCTGGTGAGAACACCTTAATCGATGATTTCCTAAATCGAAATAAAAGAGGTCAAGTTTCAGAACAAATCTCTTCATTAGACAGGCATCATCAAGCCAGCGTTGCTATTTAAACTGCATGCCAATGACCTGCTGTGCATTAACTGGAGGTAAGATACTGTATGACAAAATAAATGTGCCTGCAAAGATTTAACCAAGTGTCAGAGATAAATGTCTCAGCTCAGCTTTACTTTGAATTCAAATTTCTTTTACTTATTTTAGCTTCATTTGGGGGAGTATACAGTCTCTTCATAGGATGCAGTTTGATAACAATTATCGAGATCTTATACTATTGCTTCTTCAGATTCGTGGTTAACCTCAAAATATTTGGAAAAGTAACAACTGACTACGAAGTATCTCAAAAACAACACCACAAGAGGACAAGGAACCTTACCATAGGAATGACCAACCCAGACCACAAACACGATTTCTACTATGAAAATATTTATTTACCTTAACTAAGATTCTATAACATTCATAATTACTTTATTATGTAACGTATTTGTTAAACTCATTATAGTTGGAAACATATGTGTATTACAAAAATTTATGAAACCTCACTTAGGTCTGAATTGCTAAAACTCCAAGAACAAACCCTTTGGTGATAAATATATAACAGTAGTTCAACAAAATTATGCGTCCTTGGATTTTGATTGTCTGGGAATTTGTGGCAGTAATAATTGTTGAATATGCTGTCCTGGTAGCTCAAACACCAAGGTTGTCAATAAGCCGAGAACAAAACTTAGCCCAACAACGACACCTAAGTCCTGCACCTGTAAATAACAATGATTTTTTAAATACTCCAGACTGGGGCAAAAACAATTTCACGTAGATCAACCAAATTTGAACCAAAGTACTAACTGAATTCTCTTTTAAGAATCAGCCGATTTTTATAATTGTTGACAGCAATGCACTCCATGGAATAATAAACATAATACTCACAATATTTACTGTGCTCATATCCATGGAACAATATTCCAGATACCAAAGTAATACAAACATATGGTATATGTAGGTACAATAAGAAACGTTCCCCATCACTTCCAAAAATCTTGATTCAAGCATTCTCTTAAGTACACCTAAAATATTCCGTATAATATGATATCTGTTAAGGCGGGAACACTGGAACTCACAATGTATCACCAAACTCACGAGCTATAACACAAACTTACGTAAGGAGGTGTATGTTATCATAAATGTTGTCGGCTTGGGCACCTATGTTTCTGTTCATCCAACAATTTACATTTTGATATGCGTGTTTGCATGACGGCTCGTGAGTTCACGTGATGTGAAAAAAAAGTTTCCTTACGCCTTCACTATTTTTACCAAAGAAAAGAAGAAAATAGCTTACAAATGATAGTAGACAGACCATTGCACAGAACGGTTACATCATTACCGAGGCTTAAGTTAGAAGATGCTTAAGATGCCACAAGGAAATAAATACATTGTAAAATATTTTGTTATTGGACCTTTAGGTGTAATAAGTAAAAGGTAAGAAAAATTGTCTTACCTCCTAGATTGACCATGCCCAAAATTCCAACTCCAATACCAAGTGCGAACAAAGGTTTCAACACAGGCTCTATAATCGCTGTCATAATTCTACTGTATTCAATTGTTGACAAATAGACAGCAATCAATGGCAAAAAAATGAATGCGGGAAGCCAAAATAATTTTATTAGCTAAAATTCAAATAGCATTATGGAGCAAAATAATTGTACCATATTGTAGATGACAAAATAAAGTTGTAATTTGTTTGAAGTTTACACCTTGAATAAAGTCACAGAAAATAAAATAGGATTTGAATCAAAAATACTTGCCTTAAGGTCTTCAGTTCGATTCAGAGTTTTGCTCTTGATGTAAGCTTTTCCAAGTAATATCCCAATGTAGCTAGTAAGGATATTCGACAATGTAGATTGGTAATGTACAAGCATGGGAAATGATTCAAGAAATGGCACTTGTTCGAAATTTCTGGAATGCACGTTCATAATAAAATGATATGTAATACCTCAGGTCAATAATCTATTTCGCAAGGTTGATGTGAATCCATACTAAATACATACTGAGCCGACATTTAGCATTGTCTTAGACATGCTACTGCGATCTTCGGAATTAATAAAGTTGCACTGGAATATTCGTCCACTTAGTTATAGGATTTTAAAAATTTTCGTTAGAAAGGAAGTTGTTGTCCAACTATCATTTATCTTTTCTTCCAAGTCTGACCCGCGATCAAAAGGATCTGATGTGAAAATACTCGTAGTTGCCAGGCGTGTAAACTTAGTCAATTACAATGGTACCTTATTTGAGGCCGATTGAGAACTTCCACATCAAAGTAATAGATGACACATCCATAGATGATATAGGCCGTCAGATATAAAGTAACCCATAGATACTTGTGATCCAATTTATATTTCAGAGCACAATAAAATATTAAAGCTACTAAAACAAATAATTGAAAGTCTGCGGAAAGGTACCAAGTTACAGGATGGCACTGAAACAAATACAGAATCACTTAAATTGATGTTCACATACCAGCATCTAAAAATAATGCACGAAAATATCAGGCCAGGAAACGAAGATGATCTACAAGTTAGGAAATTTTAAAACTGGAGATTTGTCGCGATAAATAACACAAAAACTATTTTGAAAACTTGTTTGCTGTCCAGTTTTGAAATTGCTCTACCTTTAGGACACCTGGTTTCAGTATTATCTAGAAACAAAAGTAAAGAAATATGAAATGCAAATAATACGTCCCCAAAAGTTAATATAAGCCGTTAGATGTATATATGTACAATAGTCCATACACATCTGTCGTACACAGTATACTTCAGAATATACTGAAATATATATCTGCATCTCAGAGCCATACTAGGTTAAGTCCATTTTTGCCTAAAATGAGTTTTATATGTTGAGTTCATGATAATATTGACAATTTTCATTTGCTACTTGCAGCGTCCACCTATTCCTATGATAATAAAGCAATAACGACTATAAATAATAGATACTAAGTCGCATACAATACTATACAAGAAAAATCTTTCAAACGCAATAGTTACTTTCAGAACTACTTATTTGGACTTAATCTAGTCTGTCTCTGAGGTACAGATATGCTATTAGGACGAGCAATTTAAAATCTGCGGAAAGTTACCAAGGCACAAAATGGCAGTGAAACACGCAGAGTTTACTTGAATTGATATTTGAAGTTAATTTTGTCACATTGTATCCAAAAGAAGTGCATGAAAGAAAAACCACAAATACAATTTTAAGAGATAAAAAAAGCCCGACTGCAGTATCTTTAGTTGTGCTATCAAAAGTCAAAATCCATCAAGCTGTCTGAGAACGTGAAATGAAAATTTTGAAAATTCGCCATTTTGATTGCATATAAGCTTAGTTTAGTACCACTCATATTATTAGTACAAATTTAGAGACACCTCAATCTGACTAAATTAATCAAACTGTTTAAGATTTAAGTCAGTCATTTTGATCTTTCAAATTTTAATATACTCAATACTAATCGCATCTCAAGATATATCAATATACACGTCATATGTCAAAATCCATCTTGCAGTGCATGCTGTAGACCGTGGCATAGGAATTTCAAAGTTGAAATTTTCGATCAAAGTCCATCATTTTGATTTTATAGAAATTTTAATATATCTAATGTCAGTCGCACTGCTTATCTAACAACACCTCATTTGACAAAATCAATCAAGCAATTTGAACTGTAGCCCAAGAAGTGTTTTAACCACATATCTACATATATACCCAGGAGCGAAAGACATAGCCCTCGTGTCTGACGCATTCAGCTAAAAATGAAAAATGCCCCCTTTACTTAAAGGTAAAAATGGCCTAATAAATGTTTAGTAAAGTCTTACAAGAACTTACGATATCTTTGCAATAAAAGATATTGTTGTAGAAGAGAAGAGTTGCTAACCAGTTATTTTCACAGGATTGCTTTCTTGCATTTTCTGTTACAATAGTTATGGGACTCACTATATTAAACATGAACAGATCAGATTTAATAACTGCCAGAGATATCGCTAAAGTCACAGCTAACCTAAAATGAAGTAGAAAAAAATTATAATGTTTTAACTTTACCTTCCTTTAAACCTGAATTTTCTTATAGATTTGAGATAAATAACGAATTGTACTGTTGGAACAATTTGATACTCCTTCTATGGGATTTTTCAGTACGTCAAACATGATTTGAAATGAGGGTATACCAAATATAACCAAATTCGTGGAAATTGAAAATTTCTATTTAGGACATTTTATTATATTTCCAATAAATTCAATTTTCTTCTTTTACGTCTACAAATGAGCTGATAACAGAAATAAAGTAATCAAGAGAAAATATCAATGAATATAGGCCATTTCTCTTGAGCTTTTATTTTGAAAAAATCTTTAGGCGCTTTATGCACCATAACCAATGGTTAGTAAGTTGTAAACTTATATTTATTCTAATACATAAAAATACTACACAAAGCGCCTGAAGAAATGGCTTGGAAAGATGTCAAAGATTTCTTTAAATGGCTAAAATCTAATAAAGATGCCAAGCTTGAAGGTTCGTCCCTAACACCGACTTATTTTTTGTATAAATTTATTGTAGCTCTAAATAAAAAAAACTTAAACCTTACATGAATATCACAAAATGGTCCAAATCAAAACTCAATTTTCACGAATATGATACGCCAAAAAGGGACTAACATGCTCACCTCCTTTGCATTTTTTTTTAAACGTTCTCTCTTTGACTTACCTGAAATATCTGTTCAATAAGATAATACACATGTGCTTGAATGAAAAACGTCCGAGTTTTTTTTGTATATCATAAATTTTGATGACCAACAACCAAGCAGATATCATGAAAAACGTTTGTACCAAAAACAAGTCTGTGTGGTTGAGTAATCTAACTATCAGCATTTGATTCATCTAAAAAATAATCCTTGAAACACCTCATGACAAAAATAGAATTGGAATTAATATGCAAGTTATGAAACGCCAAAACTGGAAATTTTGCCTCGATAGATAACACAAAAATGGTATGAACATCATAATATTGGTCTGATAGTAAGTTCCGCTATCAAGCTAACCACTTAGTTTTACACTTCCTTGCTGTCCAAAAGAAACTTCTGCATTTATAATTGACAAATGTCTAATTTTCGAATTACACTACCTGTATGTCACTTGATTTCAGTATTATCTACGAACAAAATTATGGAAATATAATATGCAAATAACATGTTTCCAAAAATTTTGATATGTCCAGTTACATTGAATATAAAGTATTCACGAATATAAATATCATACCTGCTCCATATATTCTGGATGTTTAGGATTGAACCAAACATACATCAATTTGACGTGCGATTCTATAACTAGGATCATATTTAAAAAGCGTATCCCTTGTATGCATTTCAGTCTTGTGTAATCTTGGCTCCTGCTGGTTTTTAATAAATGTTTCCAGTTATAGCGTAGAGAAAATTTAACTATAAAGTGTCTTTCTACAAAAGGATAAATGTCGCTAAAAAACGTGTTTGCTCCTAAGGCTGCATCAGGTGTGGCATGATCTTCAACTAGAAATTTGTATTACATTACCTGGCGTTCTACCTGCCACATCCAGAATTGTCCCTAACAGAACGATAGTCACGTAGATGACGAAAAATGCACTGAAACAAATATTACTTGACGGTGGTAGGCATTAACATATATTTCAGTCAGGATAGTTGACCCATTCGCCCATCACCCAGCACCTTACTTGTGCCAAAACATTTACAAAAAAGTAGTTCTCACCATAATATGTAATCATAAAGACTTGGTGTTACAAGTCCATTTGAGCAAGCCAATATTTCACTAGACGCATTTAAACCTATATTTTTTATTTCCTCGTCTATAAGCCCATCAGTGTATCCTTTCATAGACACGCCTGAGCCAAATTCTGTTAGAGGCATACATAAATACCTATGAAGAACTTTCCTTCCGAACATGTTCATGTCTCTCTCGATTTCCTGAAAATTTTACACCAAATAAGTTAGCTCTACATTGTACGGCAGTCCAAATGGATAAAATATTCTATTCACATTCTTAGAATGTAGAACAAATATAAGATCGCACCTTTAATACAATAGTGACGCTAAACAGTATCTGTGTAATAACGTCACAACATACAATTTATCTATCTCAACTCGTTCTCACTAGAGGGCGTTAATGTCACTTTGACCTATTTGAATTCCCTCCTGTTAGGTACTGCAAGATCGACATATTCACTAGTCATGTCGAAAGTTGCACAGCGCATGTCTTGTTTAGTGTAACAGTGACACGTTTTGTTTAAATACGTTCTTAAGACAGAGTTATCTGCAAATATAAAGATAAGTTCAATACATAACCGTCATTTTTTCTTTTGTGACACCCTTGACTGTTCATTTTTTATTTATTTTTTTTAAGCAAGTTACCGTTTCAAGGTAACTGTTTCTATATCATTTTTGGAGTAAATATTTTGAAAATCCAGACAAACAATAGATTCCTTAATAGTCATCTTTTTTATATAATGGCATTGTTGCAAATTTGGAAGAAAAAATATTATTTTTTCTGCTGTATTTTGTTTAATGCCACTTTTGCAGCAAGCTTTGGAAAACTTTCCGATGCGAATTGAAAAAGGTCATTCAAATGACATAAAAATATTTTACAAAACTTCGTACTTTCAAAAGTTCAAGAAAGTTGCACTGCAAAGAAATTTCAGTCGATACTGTGCCACACAACAGCTAACAACACTCTATAATAACAGAGTAGGAATTCCTGAAGCAAAGAAAAATGTTAGAAGGAGCCTGTTTTAAGGCAAAACAGATTCCGAAATTCTACAGGTCCTATTATGAAAATATACTCATTTGTATAGTTTTCTTTTTTTTGTATAACATGAAGTTTTGTTATGTACATTTTTAATGTTTGAATTTGTGTAAGGCTAATGTTCTTAGCTTAGCTTTCTTTGAGAATTTATGTTTTCTTTTCATGTTAATAAATAATTAATAAAGGTTCAAGTGGTTTTATTTGAATTCATCGTAGTACGTTGAAGAGTACCTCATTTAATTTGCCTAATATATATCCTAGAAATCTATTATGCATTAGATTTATTTACAATTCAAAGCGACATTACACATTTTTAATTTAAAAAAGAAAAACAACAGCGACACTAAACGGATTTGGTTGAGAAAAATGTGTTTTTATGTTAAAATATCGTTAAATATTTTTTGAGATAATTGCTAACCAAAAATTATACCTTTTCAGGTTAATTAATTTAAAAAGACACATTCATTCAACTTCACCAATAAGTAATAATTAACATATCAGAATCTCAATAAACTTTAAATGGCTCTTCTGTAAAATTAGGTTTTTCGCATAGTGTCAGTATTGTATTAGAGGTGAGAGACGTTATTAACTTTTCGTAAAGCAGGCCTCATGGAACCTACTGTGGAGCATTATAGTCTAAAAATATCTCTATGAATTGCAAATGTTTTATAGTTATATATGGACAAAGATGTAGAGTCCAGCATTGACACAACTTTCGGCCGAAACCGAAGCTGGTTGTTTGGTTAATCAGAAATGTGGATCATATTATGAGAATAAACTAGCAGAAAAATGTATATTTGTGCCCCTGGCTACATTTCTAATGAGCTGTAACATATGATTTAGCGTAATGTTGAATCGAAACGATAAAATTGGATAAATCACAATAGATGGTAATTTGATGAATATGGCAAAAAATTTTAAACCTCAGATAAAATCATTATACATTATGATCTCGGAGATGATAAGAGATACGAAGTCATTTGACCAGAGTTTCAAGTTAACATACACTATACTGTAACTATCTAAAACTGTAATGACTCATACGCGTGATCAGCGCCTGTCAGCCAGGCTAGAACAGGGAAGCATGCTAAACTCTGAGTGTTCGATTCACATATCCTAAATAATACACACTTTATTCTGGTAACAATATGTCCAACAATCATCTTGACAAATTTTGAGATATTAGAATACAAGTATGTTAATAAACAAAAATTGGGAAAATATGGGCCTACAGTTATGATTCATTTCTTTATTACAACTTAAATTTTTATATTATGCTCACAAGATCTCATTTATTTGATGTAATAATCTTGAGTAAAACGGCTTATGAATTTTTGGACTTGTTTTAAGGAGAAAGCTTCCATATAGAAGTCATTATCGTGCTACTTTAACTGCGTACGCTGCCTAAATGGCAAATCATACATAAAAGCTACTACTATGAAAATAAGGGTCTTCAAAAGAACTAAGAAACCCGCGGAAGCATATAGTGATCTCTTATAAACAAGCCACAATAACGCATTTCATGAGAAAATAGTCATTTTCAATCGTCTTCTGGTTGCCTCATTAGGTCCTTGCCTGTTTCGGAACGGATGTCAAATGGCTTAGTTTGCTCAAGCGGCTGAGCTTTCGGCTTTCATTCCACCCCGCTCGGGTGATTATCAATTTTTTCCCTTCAATTAAGTTTGTTTGATCGCCACGAGACACAAAATCCCGTGAAAATTCCCCAAGTTATACTTATTATCCCGAGAAAATTATAGTCGGCTTTATTTGCTAACTCAATGTGGATTTTGCACTACGATTCAGCTGTTGAACAATGAATGAATAGCTGATGCCGCGCGGCAACCTGATGCCTGTAACACTATTGACTATCATTTGGGCGAAGCCGTGGGATTATTCTAGTAAGTAAGAAGTTTTCATTTTTGAGAAGTATATCATTTGCATTAATATTTTATATTTAACATCTCTTTGCAATGCAAGATGATTTTGTTTGTAGTCTTAAGAATCATAACCTATTGTTTTCCCACTGATGAGCTCGTCTACTTGTAATAAATCATTTAAACCAGTCAAAATCAACAAACATGCGAAGAGTGCTTGGAACTTGTTTCTAGTTACCGCGTGATATTGTTTGTTGTTAGAAGAATTATTATTTGGTTATTTCTGTTGTTATTGTTCGGGTTATACTTATATTTCCTTAACCATGAAGGGTGAGACTAAGATTGGAAGTACTCGAAGCCAGGGAACAAGTAGAAAGCTTCGTAAGACACTGACGCGAAAGAAATCATGCTCAACGTGTTATTTGAACAAGACTTGTCGCAGGGAAATGCACCTGTGCGTTGCGAAAGTATGACAGGCATTCCAGAGCAGATTGTTCGTGCTGGTGCATGAACTGGAGAAAACTGGTGCTACTGCCGATCCAAAGTTCCATTTGAAAGGACTGAAGGCCATTAAACAAAATGGCGACAGCAAAATGGCATTAAGACAAACCGTACATTCATTTTCTATTAGGAAAGAGATACCAGCCCTTGAAGCTATACATGCAAAGATCAAGAGTAATAACATTATACCCCGAGTGAGCATCGAAGTATTAAGGAAGACCCCGAACTTAATTTTCGTTACGAAATACATAATCGGAAGTCAGAGAAACCTGAAATAGTCGCGTGGCGTCGAAAATACCTACGCGCAAGAACTGAATGTAGGCGACAGAGCAGAAAAATATATTATTTAGACGAGACGTGGGTAAATGCAGGTTATACAATTAAAAAAACCTGGATATACAAAGATGTACTAAGTAGCCGACAAGCAAGCATTGAAGGTTTCTCAACAGGTCTCCGTGCACCATCAGAGAAAGGTCAAATATTGATCGTTACACTTACCTATTGGCAGCGTTAGTGAGTTTTTGGAAGGATGCAACTTGACTTTCGTCTCTAAAAAAGGATGTGATTATCATGACAAAATGAATGACAGCTGCTTTGAGAGCTGGTTTCAAGAGGTACTCAGCGAGTTGAACCCAACTCTGTGATCGTCATGGATGATGCTTTCTACCACAATCGTCGAGCAGAACATGTACCAAATATGTGTGAAAGTGGAACTGTACGAAACAATTAAGCGATAGCGACAGCTTATTACTTTCAGATGGAAGTGGAAGCGACGACGAATGTAGAGAGGTAGACTCAGTTAGCTTCTGGATAATCAGAAGAAAAACTGACAAAGGTAATCTCCAAATTTCTGACCTATAACGTCTTTCAAACCATTTCCTTTTTTATCAAACATATAGAAGAAATCAATTTAACCCACATTAAAAATTCATACCCCGCCACTGACAACCTGACTACCGGTGATTTAGTGATGTTCACATGAACATCGATAAGTCATTACAGTTTTAGATAGTTATGGTATAGTATTTTTGAATGAAAAGCTAAATACATTGAGATAAGGGAATAAACTGAATCAATCTGCCAACATAACGGTGTATATATTAATAGAGTTGTAAATAAACGACCGATGAAAAATGTAGTAGTGTAAAGGGGGATTTCTAGGCGATTTTTAAATCGGAAGTTAAAGTCCGTTCTACTACGGCAAGATACAAACTTTTTATAGATATACTCGTAAGAAGGAGATTTTGTAGAATAGTTTATGGGTATGGGTGAAATGGATAAATGGTATGGGGAGGGGCGATCAGATGGACTGTACTACCGATATGACTTGATCAATTTAATTTTTCTGTTATATGTTCGTATCTAACTTTTTTTTCAGAGGGTGTAACTTGCGCTGAACATAATCCTTTTTTACCTGATGGCCTTGCGTGGGAATTGCGGATTCAACCTACTTTACGCCATTTTTGAGAATGCAAACAGTCAATTCAACGCACAAAAAATATTTGACAAAAACTAATAATTCAAATTCAAATTCAAATTCAAATTCAAATTCAAAATATTTATTTCGTCATGAATAAACATCATAAACAAAAGAAATTCTACATATAGAGTAATGACGAAAAAGGACAGTCTCTCGATTATAAAACCGATACATTGGACCCTTTAATACAAAGAGTCCATGCGAGAAAGCCCTGAATACCCTAAAAGTTCTTAAACAAAATAAAAAATACAATAAAGAGGCAAATGAAGAGGCGGTGAAACACAAAAAAGGCAAAAACGAAGAGAGAACCCCCGGGAGCTGGCAACGGACGCGAAAAACAAATCTATACAACTTGTCAGCGAGTAGGAATGTAAAAACGTTATTTTTGCTCACACAAACGCTGCTAAAGTAGCTGGTGATTCTGTAACAACGTTTTTGTCAGTTTTGAGAATGTTTTTGACGATGAGCTTTTAACTGAAGTTGGTAAATTATTCCATAAGTGAACCGCCACATAGGCAAACGATTGTCGGAAGGAACGCGTTCTATGCCTAGGTACGATAAAATTGAGATTATTTCTACTTCTCTGGGCACTAGGCAAAGGCACAAATCTTTCTCTTAAATAGGGCGGTTGACCTGTTTTTATAACCCTATAGATAAAAGAATACATGTGATATTTTCTGCGATTCGTCATGTTTAATATATTAAACATATATGTTGTAGTTATTCAGATAAGGAGTGATATGGTTTCGATATGGAATTCCAAATGCAAATCTCATGCAACTATTTTGAACTTTTTGTATGCATTTTTTGGTCGCGACGATAGCGAATCACCATAGACGACATCTTCATAGTCAAAAAGTGATAAAATTAAGGTATTACACAAATAATATTTTTGTTTGGCTGATAAATGTTTTTTTAATTTGTTTATATTTTTTAGTCGCATGTAAGCTAAATTTGTTCTGTTTTTTATATGACTGCCGAAGCCAAGCGAGCTATCAAATATAATGCCTATATTTTTTGTCTCCTGAACTATGGGGATTCTGTCATTGTTAATAGAAATTACTAAATTTTGTTCAAAATGTTCTCTTTCAGTACTGTTTTTATTCATAACCATTACTTGCGATTTTGAGGGGTTTAGTTTAAGATTGTGATGCTTTGCAAATCTGTCAATTCTTTGGAGATCTGAATTTAGTTGTTGTTGTGCAATATGGATTGTGGTTTTATTGACAGGGAGATATATTTGTGAGTCATCTGCATATTGTTTTATCTTTGCGAATTTTACCGATTTGACCATGTCAGATATGTAGATTGAAAATAGCAAAGGAGATAAAATTGAACCTTGAGGAACTCCTCTTTTTATAGGTTTAAAATCGGTTTTGTAAATAGCAGAATCATTTGCTAACATAACACAGTTTGAACGGTTGCTTAAGTATGTTTTTATTAGATTTACGGAGTTCTGCGAAAACCCCTGGTAATGTAACTTAGCTAGTAACATTTCATGATTCAGAGTGTCGAACGCTTTACTAAAGTCGAGAAGAACCATGCACGTACTATTTTTTTGTTCTTGATGATGTCTGATATCATCCAAGATATTAACTAATGATGTACTTGTGCTAAAGTTTTTTCTAAAACCGGATTGACTATCTGGTATGATATCGTTTGTGTCACAAAAAAACCTAATTTGATTATAAATATGCCTTTCTAAAATTTTGAATGTAGCGGGTAATATGCTAATAGGCCTCAAGTCTGTAAATTCTTTAGGTTCTGCTATTTTTGGTAAGGGTTTAACAATAGCTTTCTTCCAAATAATCCCCCCAAAATACATGTGTTGATTATATTCAGCAAGGCATTCGTACAAAATGGGATACATAACTTTAGGTCTCTCATAGAGAAACCATCCTGTCCAATGGCATTTGATGAGATATTAGTTACAATTTTGATTAGACTGTCTAACAGTTGGAAGCTAAGAGAATCGTTAATATTTACATTGTTTTTGTAAAAATTGATTCATTCTTGGGAAGCAGTGTCTGGTAAATTGTCGGTCTGCTGGAAGTAATTGTGTATGTCATTTACATTTTGTAAGTGTTCGGGTATAGTTGAGTGAGTTTTCTTGCAGGTTAATGTTGAGCTTTTTGGTAGTGTCCCAAAATTCCTTACCTTTCTTTGTTGAGAGTAAGTTAAAGAATGTATTTTTTTCTCGGATAATTGCATGCTTTGTATAGTTCCTTAGTTGTTTATAATATTCAAAATGAGCCTGTGATTTTGATTTTTGAAATTTTTTATGAGCTTTATCTCTTAGTCTGATTAAAATTCTTATATTTTGAGTTATCCAGGGTACATAAGGTTTTTCGGTTATTTGTTTTGTTTTTATTGGAGCATGTTTATTCAGAACAGTTACTATATTTTTATTAAAGACTTCTATTTTTCGGTCGATTTCGTTTATATAGTAAATATCCTCCCACCCAAGTAGAAACCCTTCATTTAAGAAGGATTCTCTATCTATATTATTGTAGTCTCTATATTTAATAGTCTTTTGTGATTTATTTATTTTTGACTTTCGAAATGCTGAGTAAATTAAGTTATGATCTGAGAGATTTTTAGAAACTGCCAATGATTTAGAATCGATAGAGATAAGATCCTCACTAGCACAGATTATATCAATGAGGCTAGCCTCTCTTGTGGCAAAATTGAATCTTGTTGGCTCACTGATCCTTTGTGATAAGTTAAAACTATGAATTATATTTTTGATGCGATTTGTGTATGCAGAATTATTTAAAATGTTAATATTTAGATCTCCTATCAGTAATAAATAATCATATTTGACACTGACAAAACCGAGAAAATTTTCTAAGGAATCTAAAAAATAAGTGACACTCTCAGAAGGCGAACGATAACTATTAACTAAAAGATAAGTTTTTCCACCTATCTTAAATTCTATACCTATGGTTTCTGCACAGTTAATTTCCACATTTACCCTTGAATATTTCAACCCGCTTTTTATGTATAAAGCTACCCCTCCTCCTCGACCCTGCCTATCATTCCTTATAAATTTGTACCCAGGCAAGCAAAAACTCTCACTTCTTAAAGTTGGATTGAGCCATGTTTCAGAAACTCCAAAAATATCAAAATTGTATTCTGTCATATAATTACAGAACTCGTCAAATCCAGAATTTATGGATCTGATATTTAGATGTCCGACTGTGAAATGGTTTTGATGTGGACTATCAAATATTGATTCATCATTAACACTCTCCACTCGCTGACCCATGTTATCATTATCCATTATCCCTTATTTCCTCACTATTGCCAGTCCCCGAAGACCAATCCCCGTCATCCCCATGCCCCCGCGTCAACCTATAACCTCTATGTAACACTATTACAATTTTGTTCTTATTTAATTTTGTAAACGAGACTAAACCTAACAACCTAAAAATAATTGCCATTCTTAAGTATACATGCGTACTTGCATACATACCCTCACAGCAATGCGTTATTTGTGGCATTAGCAGGTCCAGAGACACAATTTATGTTTTTCCCAAAAATTATCAGAATTAAGTCCATAACTTGCTGCGAAAAATAAAAACTGAAACCACTGCCACATCTTTTGAGGTTTTTCCAAAAAACAACGAGTATACGAATGAAACAGAAATTCATTATTTATTCTCTTAATTTAATTATTCTTGACATGTATTTTGAAATTAGGCATTTTTATTTTATTTAGTGTCCATAAAATTACTGTAAATTGGCAAACTATATGTGTATGGACTAATAAATTCGTTTAAAATTATTGCATAACAACATTGTGATTCGTACTAATTATTATTAAACAATTATTTCTAATTTTTTTAACCTAAAAGTGTAAGAAGAAAAATAATAATAGGCGAAAAGACGAGTACTGATTAAGCCACATTCAAAGTAGCTAATACTAATACATTTTTTACGACTAGAAATAACGTCTAACACTGCCTACTTTGAAAACATCTACAGTAATGTTACCTTCATGTTAGAATGCTGCAGCACCCGTCCCCCCACATACTCACTACACTGCATTGTTTATTGAAAACCTTACAAAAAAAAAACCTCTTAAACATTAATTTTGTGTAGATCCTCATCACTGGCGATTCGATGAACTTCATTGTTTTGTTTTACGTAAATATTTCCTCTTAGAATCCACGCATTGTTTTTCGTAAACAAATCAATACATCTTTTAAATAACTTCAGTCGCGATTTAGTCAGATCTTCTTTTATACGAATCCCGGTGTTTTTCAACAGTTTTCGATTTTTCAAAGCCGATGCCCGTGAATCGCTGGAGGTGAACCGTACCAGCACGGCCGACGTACTGTTATTTGAGTTTTTGTTTGGTATGCGATGGTATTTGACTATATCTTTTTCTTGTATGTTTACTTTCAGTTTGTTTTGAAACAGATCCACTATAACATTACCCAAATCTTCCGCTCCCTCTTCCTTCAGCCCAAATATTCTGACATTTTGGGATCTCTCCATTTGCTCTTGATCGTCCATTTTCATGATAAGACGTCTATTATCCTTTTCCAAATTCTCGACCCTGTCACAAAGAGTCTGTATTTCCTCCTCGTTCCTGTTAAGTCTTTCTTCAAACTGCTTTTCTACCAGTTGTACGACTATTTCTTGTAAAAATTTTTCGTTGAAGGTATTGATGATTGTTGATTTGATTTCGCGCATATCAGTTGTCGATAACCCCATAATGGCGACGAACTAGTTGCTATTGACAGTTCTCAGGGATAATGAAGATTTTCACTGTTTCAGTAGTTTCAGGCACTTATTTCTTCACAATTTTTGAGGGATATTGTAAAAACTTTAAGATGCACCGCAACTTTTCGATTAAACCTATTTGTAAACTCAATTTTTGGGTCAATTATTTCGGAGGCCACAGATGCAGTACTTCTTCTACTAATAAGTGAACATAACATGAAGTGCGATGGCAAAAAGCTAACTGGTAGGGATAGCTATCGGATATTCTCGAGTACCAAAAGAATCCATTTATATATGGTAACATTCCTTGGCACCTCATAAAAGGTATTCCAATTGTGTCCAGACTCATTGTGCTTACACTTACACTTTGTAAAATGTAAAATTTGTCACGAGTACAGATAGTGTCGTGAGTAGAGATACAAGCCTTCGGCCGTTTTGGCTGTAGACCAAATGTATGGCCAAAGGTGTATTTCTTGTACTGATGTGGCCGAAGCTGAAGCTGATGCCCAAGTTTCGGCTGGATCCTATAAACTTGTCAGCATGATGCATTTCGAATTGTATAGCTTAAGAGGAGATTGCCCTCAGAGATATTAAGTATGTGCATGGATAGTGGCCACTGTCCGGGAAAAGTGCTGCAAACTTGCAAACACATCAGTACTAGATTTCTATTTGTCACTCATGAGTGCCTAAGCCAGCAACAACTGTTAGGTGAAGGATCACATGAAAAGAATAGACTCACGGTAGACTTGCTTTTGAAGCCAGAGTTCTAGTTGACTAGTATAATCTGTGAGTCTAGTTTTCGGAGATTTATGAGGTGATATTGCTAGATGCTTAGGGAATCCGTCATTTGTTCTAGTCGGGAAGTAGCAAAATATTGGATGTTAATGTCTAGACTGCAGTTTTGGTTCACTACTGGCATTGCCACCGGATATTTTCAGTTAAGGAAGCATATCTAAAGTATGAAAGAAAGTGACACACCCTTGTATGTTGGATGTGAATAGGAAGATGAGATAGTTAAGCACCTGCGACAGTCCAGCTTCATAAGACTCTCAACTCACCTCTAAGAAGTTCCAAATTTGACTACTCGTATTCATGGTCCAAAGTTTTGCATCGACAGCACAATAAATATTCCCATTATCAATACAATCATAGTAGTCGTCAACTTTAAATAAATCTGGTAATAACTTCCACTCCTGACGAAGATAAAAAGATTCTTTGGAGACACCCTTTACCGCCACTGCCATGGTATCAATTGAATAATTTCAAGGCCAAGATGCATATTTATCTGCTATTGATACATAGTATCTTTGATTGTTGTATACAATATAAACGACTTATAGAAGGAGATCCCACAAGCAAAGCAAGACTAGTATAATAATTATAACCCCCAAAACTCATCTTGTGATTGTTTCGCCAATTTATCTACATGTCCTACTGACGGTTAAGGGAAACCACAAATGTATATATATAGTAATTACTGACCTCTGTAAGACTCATTTTGTACTTTGACAAGATGGCGCAAACATCAGTATTTTTAGTAACTACATATATGTAGTTTGCTTAACCGACAGAAGAACATGGAAATGTCCTTTGGTAAAAGTATGTAAGGTGGCTATAGCGCATTCAAGAAACTACACCGGTGTTACCTTACCTGAATGTATCCAATGCTATACACAAAAAAGCGTTAATATAACTATTTACGTCCAACTCCATAATAATTACTTACAACCTATCTTGACTAACAAAATGGATTTGTTATATTAATATGGTACACCAATGTGAAATTAGGTATGAATGATAATATATCTCGAAAGTGCTGTTCGTATCATGTTAATCCATAGCATTTCATCTAATTTATGACTGCAACTCCGATACGAATATTGTATTTTAAGTAGACAATTTTTCTTGGCTGATTCGTAAACGCATATTCCATTGCAATTTCGACAAATGAAAAACCCATTCGCGCTTTAATCCAGAGAATGCGGAGGCCAATTGAAATTGGCTTTCCGAAAAATTCCATTCAAACAGAGCCTCTGACTACTCCCTTGGAGTGTGTGATGTAGCTTTATCTCATCCAGACTTTAGGATTGAATAAGTTGCCGCAATCGTGTTTAAAAAATGTTGCAGCATTATTCGATGTTGAACACCAGTAACAAAACCTTGACCAGCTGTTCCCAAGCCTTGTACTCGTTTCGGCTTGACCTAGTTCAGCTTTCTGAAAATATTATTTATTCAGAAAGGAGGGCTATCCGACTGATCATTGATACAACCCTAAGATGCAGCTTCAAGCCTCCTTGACGTCAGCAGAAAGTCGATGATCTGGCATTATGCCAATGGACTCTTCTGATCTACTTTTCATCCTTTTTAGTAACAATGAGGTTAGAGTTCAGTGACCTTACAGTTGCCACTCAGTGATACGGCTTATTGTGCGCCCCCCGGCCCCCGTATCATTCTAAGTTATTGGTAAGCCTCGCAATCCTTCGTACTATATCCCCCTGACTTACCTCTTGACTTGTCAAGTAAGTGTTTCTTCTGTTGTTAAGGGCAGGATAGTCGACTATATAACATGTCTTGCAGTTTCTTCCGTTTCTATGAACATCCTACCTGGGGAACTTGAAGCAGTCATCTTCATTCTCGGTAGGATCCATACCGCTTTCTTACTCAATCTATGTCATCTTGCTAGGTTAGGTTAGGTTTCTTGTGGGTGCATTAATAACGATCCTCCACTGCGACGCTTTGGTCTATTGTGACTCACACCTATTTATATTTCCCCCAGTAGCTCCGACCTCCTAAGGAAGTCGATCAACTAGTTTGGAGAAATACCCTTCAGGCCTTCTGTATGTTGAACCTGATTCGGACAATTGCAGGGTGTCTGCACAGTACATGCCTGACCGTTTTACCTCCATGCACAGTCTGCACTCAGCGTATTCCGCCATGTCCAGCCTGCTCATGGGGTGACGCAATTTGCCAGTCCTACTAGAGCGTTGAGGCTATTCCTGCTCAGCCGTAGCAAAGAATCTATTACCTCCTTTGTCAAGATTGGTATAGTTGCCTTAGCATGGGTTAACCCTGCTAATTCCTCCCAGTATTGATGGATCTTTCTGTCCATCTCTGCGAGATTATTTGTTTAGCTGTATTGTATGCGATCCCAATCGCTGGCTCAGGCCATATGAAGAGTGTGCTAGCCCCACTATTTGCCAGAGTGTCAGCTGTCTTGTTTCCCTCTAGACCTGTGTGTCCTGGTACCTATATGAGACGGACTTCATCTCCCCTCCTTTGCCACCGAGAGCTTCTTTGCAATTCCACACTAATTTCGATGTCGAGTAGTTGGAATTACGTGCTTTCAGTGCGACTTGACTATCTGAAACAATAGTTATAGTTCTGTGCCTTAATTGTAGTTCTGCGATCTTTCTCTCACCCAGTTCAATACCATATAGCTCTGCCTGGAAGATTGATGCCCATGTTCCTAGGCTAACAGATTTTGTTATCTTTAGCTTCGGCACGACGATACCAGCTCCAACACCTCGGTCTCGCCATGTGTGTATGCACAGATATCTTTCCTTATCAGATTAACTTGCTGTTCCCACTTATTCCTGTGTGGAATTGTCACTGAGTAGGGTTTAGCATATCTTGTTATTTTTGGCATTATATCTGAAGGCATTACCAGACTGTGGTGGTTTTGTAAGTCCGCCAGCATGTCCTATATTTGACCTAGAAAGTCCTCTCAGCATCTCCTTTGATTGAGCGTATTCGACCTCTTATGGTACTCATTCTACTCCCAATGGGAGAAAGTGGCACGAGCAAGGCTATACAAAATGTCACAGGCCGGTTCTGGTCCAGTAAGGGATATGAATCAGCTCCTATTTTCGCAACACCAATCGACTCCCTCTTTACTACCTATCCCCATATGACTTGTCTACAACGAGAAAATTACCTTGTTGGTATCTGCCAGTGTGTGAGCGCATTATGGCAGTCCCTTGCTATCTCCGAGATATAGCAGTAGCTTGCTAATGACATTATATCATCTCGGCTGTGCTTATAAAGATGATCTTCCTGTCATACTGCCCATCATCTAAGCCACAGTTTGTGACTGCAGCAATTTCCGCTTGACATGCGGTAGTCAGCTTATCTAGGCATATGCTTCTGATCTGCCTAGGTCTGACACCGGAAATACCTTCTTTCAACCTGAGGACATTTCCTACCCTTCTCCCATACCAGGTAATTCAGCGGCAGTTGCGGTACCCTTCATGGTGTGGTGCAGACACACGCGACTCGCTGCACGTTTCGAACCAGCAATAGCTGTTCTTTGCCTACACCATCATCGGTCCTATAACCATGGTGTACCTTAGTGGAGGTTAGGCCCCAGATCTATTCGACCGCTTGTCTCGCCATCGCTACTTTTGGTTGCTTTCAGAATGAATTCTGATGGCGACCGAAACTAGTAGCGGGCTCTTCGCATATCGTATAATCGTGGTATATTACAAATTTAACAATCATATTGATGGTATTGGTTATCGTATAATGTAAACTGTAACAGTACGATACAAGCGATAACGGTGAAAGGTCGCATTAATCACACTTGCTAATACGTCTTTTAGGAAATGTAATAACAATTTCAAGTGAACTAGCGCGCTAAGGGAATCGTACGATATAGTGATTGCTGGAAGAAATAGTTGAGTATAAGAGCTACTTGACTCGTCGGTAACACGTCTTTAACGTCCTCAACTCGCATCCATGAGTTGTCGGTTTTCTGGCGCTCTTTTATATAGAGTGGCCCATCCATGTGTGGTCGGAATATTACTCATAAACATTTGTTTATTTATTATTTGTATTTACATTTTGGAAGAATATATGTATGGGATGTTATACAAGACATTTGAGGGCACATTTCTAAAACATTGGCCATTATACAGAGTGTCCCAATTTTGACCTACATATCAAAGTTGTGATTTTTTAAATGGTATGCCTCCAATTTTATTGCATATCTGTATTCACAAGGAGAAGAGATATAACAAACTATGGGGTTTTGGTAATTAGCTACTAAGGTGTAAGGTGTTTTGTCCAGAAAAGCCGTCCACAACCCCTCAATCCGCCATTTTGAAATTTGGGGTGCTGAATTTTGTATCAAAAACACTTACGTACCTCAGCTTTTGTCTTATTTGTTACTTTCTCGAATTTTCATTTTTGCTCATACAGGGTGGTCAAAAACGAGAATTGTACTTTTTATCAAAAATTTCAAATGCATCACCCTATATCAAAGTTTAGATTCAATTTTTTATAAGCTTTTTTGGCATATTCACCATTGCTTCTTTAAAAAAAATTCATTTCCAAACACGTTTTTATTATAATGCTCATAAAGCTAATTTTAACAGTTTGTAACTAACCAACAACTTATTTGTTTCCAAGGATGATGCGATATTTTAGGGAATTAAGCCGTTCCATAAAAGACGTGCTAATAACCAAAAAAATAGCCGTAAAAACCCTTGTGTCTGGAATCAAAAAAAGCTTATAAAAAATTGAATCCAAACTTGCACAAATATACAGGGTGATGCATTTAAAATTTCTGAGAAAAGCTACAATTTGCGTTTCTGACCACCCTGTATGAGCAAAAATTGAAATTCGAAAAAGTAACAAATAATATAAAAGCTGAGGTATGTCTTTTTTTATATACAAAATTCAGCACTCCAATTTCAAAATGACGGACTGAGGGGTTGCCGAAGTGAGGGGTTTTTCTAGACTAAACACCTTATATCTCAGTAGCTAATTACCAAAACCCCATAGTATGTTATATCAATTTTCTTCCTTTGAATTGGTTTATCCAAGTATGCAATAAAATTTCACAACTTTGATATGTAGGTCGAAATTGGGACACCCTATATAATGGCCAACATTTTAGAAATGTGCCCATCCCATAAATGAATTTTCCCAAAATGTATTTGTTTATAAGTAATATTCCGTCTACACATGGATGGGTCACCCTGTAGATAAGTTGATGTTTTATTTCTTCTATGAGCTCTCCTCCATGATATCGCATTCTCGGCCTGCCAGACGAACCCATCAAGCTTTTCATTCACGTTCGTTATATGAGAAACAAATTTCGTAAGGGTCAAACTCGTGAAGTAGGAATGTCAAAGTTGAACGTGTTTAATAATACCAGCCATCTTGTTTCTACGAAATTTCAATATGGCCAATGTCACCTGCACTGCTAACTGCTAACACGAATCCAGCAATGCCTCATATGTCAAAATCCATCAATATGTATGACATGTAGAGTTTTTGGACACATACCTAAGCACAAAAACACCCTCCTTCTGAGAAAATTTGGACCAACTATCAAACAGAATTAGAAATAAAAATAAATTGACCGTATTTATTAGTGATAGTAGTTGCAGTAATAGCAAAGAATAAATAAGGACACTTGTTCACCAGACTGTACTTGTATCGTACTTTACTGCCATGATGCGAAAAATAATACCTGACACTCAGCAAACCTATTAATTTCTATTCACTTTCACTGCTTCCAAACGAAGATAATAGATTTTAGTTGCTAAGAAGAATACAATAAATTGTAATCACGTAACTTGATCTAATGCTTGAGGTGAAAAATTGTAATTCCAAGAAAGTTTGACAAGCAGCATAAAATTGTGGCTGTAGGCCGAACTCATTGTATATGTATGGTACATGAAATGTATTCTCATGGCTAATCAAAACCAGAATTACCACAGCACGTGTTATCATTTTTTCAGTAGTGGAGATGAAGATGATGAGTTCAGGAACTACCACATATCAAGGAAGAGACTTCGTCCGGGGTTCACATTCGGTGCAACAACATGTGCTTATTAGAGAAAATGTACTTGTAATGAGGATGACAGAGACGAAAATGTAAGTATTTGAAAATCATCAAAATCTTCGTATTATAAAAGTATAGGGCAAGTGTTACAACCACATCTGCTTCCCTTTTTTGGAAACATCGCAAGATCCACTTTTTTAAGAGGACAATGCACGATCTTATGTCGCACGGTTTAGTTTATACTTTTTAGAAGCGTCCGGAGTAAATCTGCTTCAATGGCCTCCTCGAGATACAGACCTTTTCCCCATCGAACATGTACGGGACATGATGGGAAGAAGGTTGCAAAATTCACCGCGCCCTCCACAAACATTGGAAGCTCCACGATACCAAATTCAGATGGCCTGGAATACAATACACCAAGAAGACATCAATCACCTAATCCAATGAGTGCTGCGATGACTGAACGGATGTGTTGTGAACAGAGGAGCTCCAGCACATTATCAACATTAAGGTGGGATACCTCAGCTATTTCGAGTTAACATTTTAATCACTTTCTATTTATCAGTAGACCTAAAGCTTGTAAAAGTATGCTCAAAATTACAGCACTCCTAGTCGGTGATGCATGTTCTATTGTGATTTAGTGTACACGGTGTTAATAAAGTATATAGACAAACTTTAACCATCGAATCCTTGGTCAATTTGAAGATTTCATATGAACATGGGTCCGTAACGGCTTTCTTTCCGAGCTAGAGCACTATCACTAAAGAAATACGAGTAATGTTCCAAATATTTCTATGAATAATGAAACGTATTTATTGAAAAGTTGATATAACCTATGATAAATTTTGCATTTTTTACAAGTTTTTGAGGCCCAATATGAACGTGTATGAAAATAGTATTATCCTGTATTTTGAAAAAAAAATTAATCTAGAAGGTCAATAGATTTGAACAGTAACATTCGAATAGAACGACAACAATAGAAAATATCGAATAGTTTTTTCACAATAAATGTTTAAAGCGACCACGAATTATTGAGAAAATAAATTGATTCAATTGTTTTCGGGTACGTCATAGGTGTCTAGATAAGCACAATGCTTAAGTATTGCGATCAAAACAAATCAATGACATGCTATTTTTTATTTTATCTGGGATAACTTTTTGGAGGGCGGAATATAGCATAAGGAAGTCTCTCTTCAAAAAGAATGCATTAATCGACGGTTCTAATGAGTCTCTCGAATTGCTGGATCAGTTTAGTATGCAAGCAAAGGAACTTTCTGGTAACTCAAAAAGCGATGTCCCAGCATACTCCCAGTATCATAACAATGAATATTTGGAATCTATTTTGATACTGTGTACTGAGTAAACATATTTGCCTATTAGTTATCAATGGGGTTTTGCCAAGTTTAGCTTAAATATAATTTATATCATTCCACAAATATACATATCTTGAAGGCCTACAGTTGAAGTGGATACTGTGAATATCTCAAGCACGTTACGTTATTGTTCTGAATAGAAAAATACAGCTGTGTAAAGAGTTTGTATTTTATGAGTTTACCGTTGATTTCAATATAATAAACATATTCAAAGCAAGGAATTTTAATTTCAATGTCCTGTACTCCATACTAAGTAACTGATCGTTTGATAAGCATCATAAAATTAATTGGGCAGTAAAAAGTATAAGCAGAATTTAATTATTAACCAACAATTTTTAGCTAAAAAAACGATGTCACTTTGTACTTTGTCCATTCGTCTATATGCATTTTACAATTACAGACTATCCTTATTCATCTATGATATTCAGTTTGGCACCTCCATATTTGGTAAGAAATGATTTATGTTGCATCGTAAGATTCTCCCCCATAGTCTCTTCATCGAAACCTGAGTATACCTATCTCTAAAGTTAGGGGACGTCCATTATTTTAGCTAGTAGAGTTAAATATCTCACGTGATTTTTTTCACGCCAGATGCGAGACATTTAATTTATTGTACTACAAAATTTGAAAATCCCTAATATTTCTAGAAAATTGAAGCCATATTTGTGAAACAAACTTCTTTATTGTAAACTTTTCGGTCACAACGATGAACTTCCAGGTGACACTTCGTTTGGTTTTCTTTTCGATTTCATATCCCTATAGAATCTGTTACTACAAAAGTGTGAAAAGTCCCGTAACATGCTGAAATTGCGCGAAGTCATCATTACAGATTCTGAGGTGCCACCCCGAAAACCAGCATAGCCCCAGGACTCTCCCAAAAGAGGACGTCCAGCCTTCGAAAATGACAAGTGAGCATGAGGTGACTGTCGTCTTTTTAATGTACCAGGTACTTCACCCTCGCCCATCGTCCCTAAGACGCCAATAACCTTCCAAAAAAAACGCGAAGACCCACCCAGAATTTTTGTCGTAACACACCGGTTAACTGTTATGGAATCTGTGACTAAAAATATATCTTTTTATTTTTCTGACATCATGTACAAGAAGTCAACTAGCAACTAGAAGTCGTTCACTTCATGCTCAGCCGTAGCAGGCGCGGAATGAACTATTTGCACACTACCAGCTAACTAGTCGACAAGTTGACATTTTATTGTTGTTTTTTTTTTACATTATATAGGTTTTTTCGGTAATAACCCCGCAGATAGGCTTCGAGCCAATATGCCCGACCTCGTAACACACCTGGCTACCCAGCCCCCTTTATTAACATAATATTATTTAGACGGTATTTAATGTTTATTGTTCTTCTTTTGGACTATCTTCTAAATATATCGTTTTCTTGTGTTCACACTGCTGTACGATATTATTAATATTTGTCTTTTTAGTATCTTTTTTGTGTATATTCAATTTGTAAGGTACATGAACCAAATATCGGCACTGACACAAAATTGGGCACTGTCTGAAATAAAATAGTTCTAATACAGGTCTCTGTAATTTACAGTTAAATATAGCCTCTAAGCATATACAAACTCACTACATATGTGTTTTCCTATATCATCCACGAGGTAGCGCAATATGCAAATATTGAAAATCGCTGCCGTGTACGTGGACCTTGTAATCCCTGTCTGTAATACTTTCGTCGATTTTTTATTGTGGATGTAAATAAAATATTGATCACCATATATCAATGTGAAGCTGGTAACTCTTACTTACCTATAGTGTCCCTGATTGTTACATATAAAACTGCAGAAGTAAGTATTGCTTGAAACAGTCACAAAATTCCATTTTGCCAAATATGGGCACTCGTGAAAGCGCCAAATATGAGCAGCGCCCATATTTGGAACACTATCATTTTTTGCTCAATTGAACTATGGTTTTTAGGCTGTGCTTAATTTTCCAGGAAATGACGCCAAAAAAAAGAGCTCAGTGGACTTCTGAGTCTTTAAGTGACGCTGTTATGGTAATTCAGCAGGGTATGAAAAAAAGCGGACAGCAATCGATTTTGGTATACCACGGAGCACTTTACAATGTCATGCCAGATCTGGAAACAAAGTGAAACGTTTGGGTCGAAAATATATCTTGACTAAGGACCAGGAGGCCGAGTTGTGCTCAAGAATATTTAGGCTTGCTGAGATAGGAATGCCCCTTACATCCAAAATATTGCGCAGAAGTGTACACTCTTTTGGTCAAATAAACAATATTTAGTGGACATTTAACAAGCAATAGTCAACTCTGGTTAGAAGAAAATGGCTGAAGTTATTTCTTAGACGGCACCCTAATGTTGCTCGAAGAAAATCTGAAAACGTTAACATAGCACGACCAGGAAAGCTAAATAAACTTATTCTTGCACATTATTTTGACACTCTGAAAACAATGATAACTGATCTAAATGTGATGGATAAACCGGATTTAATTTTTAATATGGATGAGAAGGGTTGTCAGCTAACTGTCCATAAGAAGCCTGTTGTGTTAACCCGCAAGAGTACCTTTTGTAGCTCCAGAACACGCGGAAAATGTCACTGTGGTGTCCTGTGGGAATGCCCTAGGACAAATGATACCTCCAGTCATTTTGCTTAAAGGCAAGAGAAATAAGCCCGAATTTTCTGTCCATCTTCCACCTGGAGCTAAAGTATTCATGACCCAAAAAGGAAGTATGACATACACTACATTCGTTGAATAGGCACATCACTTCGCAGAACATAAACCTCCAGGAAATGTACTTTTAATTTTTGATAGAGCCAAATCACGCCTAGATGCCATCATCGTTACTGTTGCAGAAGAAGCTCACATAACATTCCTCTGTCTACCTAGCAATTCTACACATGAGCTAAAACCCATGGACAAATCGGTATTCCGCTCATTTGAATATCATTGGGATGATGAACTCCAGCGCCTTTGGGGGGTTCATCCAAACAGAAAATTAACAAAATCAAGCTTTGGCATTGTATTTTCCAAAGTATGGCCAAAAGCAACTACATCTGCAATTGTATCGGCAGACTTTCGAGCAACTGGTATATATCCCTTTGATCCGATAGTAATACCGGAAACAGCATTTGCACCATCAACATTATCAGAGAAGAAGAAGAGAATATCGATGAAAGTATTGTTGACCCTCCTGCAACCTCGTCTCCCAGACCTTCAATTTCACGAACACATATCGAAGAAGAAGCTACTTCTACAGATGAAAGTAAGGAATCGGAGGCTTTTTCAACATCCTCTTCTCCTGTACAGTCCACTCCCGAAATAAGCGACAACTCATACGGTGAACAGTCAGAATCTTTTTCACAGCTACTGCCAACACCAGAGCTTCCTGCTAAGGCAGTGCAATACTGATGGCAAGATACCGGATGACAAAATGAACTATTTCATAACGACAAGATCAACCTGACCAAAGATTTAACCGAGTATTAGAGATAACTGTGTCAGCTTACATAACTTTGAATTCAAATTTGTTTTTTCATCTTAGCTTCATTTGGGGGAGTATACAGTCTCTTCATAGGATGCAGTTTGATAACAAGTATCGAAAGTTTCAGCAATTGTTACTTTTTCTTTTTTGCCTATAGCACCGTTGCCACTGGAGTAGAACTACAAAGCTTTGAAAGTGTAGAAATTTCATAAAAATCCGAGCGGTAATTTCAAAGTTGATGATGAGTGATACAGTTTTTCGTGATGTAGATGCCATATGACATAAAAAAATATAACATCTCATTTTAGAAATTTTTCGCGATTACAATACTTCCTCGCCAATGGCGTGGGGAGTAAAACGGCTTTAAAATCGAGGAGTATCAGCGATCGCGATTATTTGCAGAACGTGTTATCTACGCGATATTATATGAAATAGTGCCACTAAATTATCTGAATACGTCCTTTCTTAGTCCGTACATTGCGCCGCAACGCTTGTGTTGGCAGCACGAAACAGTAGACAAAATTCGTCCAAAATACGATTTGTAGAGGTTTGCGCGCTTCGAAATTGATATTTTTGATATTTTTGGATGAAATTTTCACAGTATGCTGAAAACAAACCCCACAGGGTGCTATAGAGCCAGTTTTTCATTTTTTTCACTAGGTTCTTTTTAAAAAAAATCGCGAAGTTGAACAGAAAAAGTGCCCACTCCAACCCATCATAAAACTTGTGCAAAAACAAATTTTCAAAAAGTGCTCCTATAGAACCCTGGGCAATTATCTTTTCAACATACTGCATGAATTTCATTCAAAAATATTGAAAAATGGAGTGTCAGTTTTGAAGCAGCTGAACCCTTGTAAATGGCTTGAAACTCACTGCGTCGGAGCCGCCTTAAGCTGTGCCCGTGAAATAAGAATTTCAGGGTTGATCTTTTGTTAAATCTGCCATTTGGTTTTGATACATTTTCAGTATACCCAGTGACATTCGCACTTACAGAAACATCTCATATGTCAAAATCCATCAAGCCGTTTAAGCTGTTCCCCGTGAAATAAGAATTTCAGGGTTGATTTTTTGTTAAGTCTGCCGTTTTGTTTTGATTCACTTTTAGTATACCCAGTGACACTTGCACTTACAGAAACATCTAACATCTCATACGTCAAAATCCATCAAGCCGATTAAGCTGTGCCCCGTGAAATACGAATTTCAGGCTTGATTTTTTGTTAAATCTGTCGTTCTGTTTTGATACATTTTCAGTGTACCCAGTGACACTCGCACTTACAGAAACATCTGATATGTCAAGCTCCATCAAGCCATTTAAGCTGTGCCCCATGAAATAAGAATTTCAGGGTTTATCTTTTGTTAAATCGGCAATTTGGTTTTGATACATTTTCAGTATACCCAGTGACATTCGCACTTACAGAAACATCTTTTTTTTTTTTTTTTTTTTTTTTTTTTTTTTTTTTTTTTTTTTGGCACTAGGACATTGCCCCATTAGCCAGAATCAAGTATTTATCTATTATATCATACAGACATATATAATTTAAGACGTGTAAAATGGCAATGACGTAGCAAGCAGATCCCCTCAGCTATCAGGGTATTGCAGGAAAGACATTTTGGTGGCACAGTCGTATTTGGGCGAAGGAGCAAGTACTTAACAAACAGTATGGAGAAAATGATTATTAAATTTCTTCTAATGCACACTCTCCACTCTGGATGAAAAACAAAAAAGTAAATATAGAAGAACTAAGAAAGTGTTATCAGGAGGGGGCGGGGGTTAAGCATTACACACAAATTTTCAGATGACATTAGTGTCTAAAGGATACCATAACTACATATTAAACCTATGCAACTCTAAGGGGGAGGAGAGAGGATGGGTCAGACAGGGACACACGTTCTTCTCGCCCAGGGACCCGTCAGGGCATTTTTCATTTTTCACATACAACAATTAGGCCACGGATATGAAGGATATATTTATACATAAAGGTACAAAAAACAGAGGATAACTAAAATACGATTGTTATATTTTGATGCCAGAATTTCTGATAAATTTAACAACGAGAATGATCACATCAGATCTACCTATCGAAAATACATGAGATGTATTTAGGGGGGCAGATATGCCAGATTTCACCAAATCGGAGTAGAGTGCATTGCAGTGATCCAGGAATTTAGCGCAACCAAAGAAACAGTGATCCAAGTCACCATAAACTTCACAAACATCGCACAGTGCAGATGGGACCAAATTTAATCTTGCAAGGTGTGATGGAAAAACACCATGTCCTATTTTCGCACGGGTGATGCAAGAAATATATTTTCTGGGTATTTTGAAATTTTCGTGCCAGTATCCTCGTGGCAGGCTAGGGTGTATGAGGTTGTATCTTGTAGGATTAGTAAAACAGTATTCTATCCATTCACTGCGCCATCGCTTGAGCAAATTACCTTTAAGTATCACTCGATTGTCTTGCATGCTTAAGGGTATGTCCAGCTTAGTTCCAGATGTTATACTCATCTTTGCTAGATCGTCAGCTTTTTCGTTGTGTATTATCCCAGAGTGGGCCTTCACCCAAACTAGTGTAATCCTGAGGCCTCGTTGTTTTAGCTGACTTATTTTCCATCTTATGTTGAATAAGTGTATATTTTGCATATCGAAAGGACTGCCGTTTTTTAAACTACTGACAACAGAGAGGGAGTCCGAGAATATAGACGTGTTACCAAGATTGTGGTCCTCTACAAACTGTAGGGCCTGGAATATAGCAATAGCTTCTGCAGAAAAAATCGTGAATTCATTTGGTAGTTTAAACATGGAAAAAATATCTATTGAAGGAATATAATGAGCGCATCCCGTTCCTGACTCCGACTTCGATGCATCGGTGTAAATGAATACATCACCTGCTAATTTACTCTGCACTTCTCGAAGTAGGTTCTGAATGTGGTGTGGTTGTTGCTTGTAAGCTGGTACTCTAACATCAAATCCTGATAGTAAATGAAAGTAACTTATATCTTGGATCAATCGTTGGCTATGAGAGGTTAGTTGTATTCTGTTGGCATATTGTATGGCACTGCATAGAGGCGGAGAGTTTCTTTTGGTCCAATATTTGCATGTCAAGTCCATGGTGTTTAGACGATGAATTTTGCTGAGTAAGTGGCTGTCCGCGTGTTGTACCTTAAGTAGAAATCTGCTAGATAACATTTGCCTTCGAAGATGTAAAGGAGGCTCCTGTGCTTCTGCTCGCAAAGGTCCGACTGGTGACGATTGCATTGCTCCAAGACATTTCCTGAGAAATTTATTCTGAGTTATATCTAGCACATGAAGGAGATTTTTACTGGCAGAGCCATAGAATATGCTGCCATAATCAAGGATAGATCTAACATATGATCTGAAGAATAATATTGCGATCTTTTGATCGGAGCCCCACCATACCTTGCAGATCATCTGGAAAAAATTGAAGGCTTTCTCACATCTACTGACTACTTGTTCGATATACGGCTTCCATGTGAGCTTTTTGTCAAGGATTACGCCGAGATATTTGACAGAAGTTTCAACTTTGAAGGATAACCCTCCCAGTAGTATGTTCCTCTGTAATGATACATTGTGTCGTGAGAAAACGCAAAAGGATGATTTTTTCAACGATATGTCGAAACCATGTTCCATTAGCCACTGTTTGTAGTGTTCCATTGAAGAATTTAGCGTAGATACACATTGATTAAGTTGACGGTTCTCTATATATACACAAATATCGTCTGCATACTGGACCAGCTGACATGGGGTTTGCACATCATGTAAGTCTGCCGAAAAGATATTGAATAAAATTGGGCTTAAAACTGCGCCCTGTGGGATACCTTCCTGTACTAGTCGTGGTCCAATCTTTCCGCCACTGTCGTTGCGTAGAAAAATATTCCTATCACGGTATAGGTTTGTTACAGTAAAACTAAAGTGAGGTGGGATGCCAAATTTTTCCAGTTTGTTTCGAAGTATGTTTAAATTGATGTTGTCATATGCACCTGTAATGTCTATGAAGATGCCTGCTAAGTAGTTGTTTCGCGTGAAACACATCTGAATGTCGGTGACAATATTCGTAATAGCGTCTGCTGTTCCAACTCCTTTCTTGAAGGCATATTGGTTGTTAGGAAGTGGATGAGATCTAAACCACCATTCCAGGCGATTTTTGATCAATCTTTCAAAAGTCTTCATGACGCAGGATAAAAGAGATATCGGGCGATATGAGTCAGCGCAATTGGGATCCATGTTTGGCTTCAAAATTGGAACTATAACGATGTTTTTCCATTGGCTAATTGTGTCTGCATTCAGCCAAATGTTGTTAAATATATCCAGAAGGAATAGTTTTGCATTAGATGGGAGGTTCACGAGCATTGGATATGTGATTTCATCGCAGCCAGGTGATGTGTTTCTGGTATTTTTAACTGCAAGATTTAGTTCCGTCATGTTGAAAGGTCTGCTGAAAAAGTTGTCTTGATGTAAACGTGGGGGAGGTTCGACTTCTGCAGCCACGAAGGACGGAGAGCATTTTCTATGGAAGTCGTCTGCCCAATCAGAATTAGTTGATGCTTGCTTCCCCATGGGTATCCTTCTGATGATTTTAGCCTGTTTCCAGAGATCGGTTGATGACGTATTTTTATTCAACTTAGATATCCATGCTTTCCAGCTATTTTTTGATTTTTGTTTGAAGAGTTTCTTTGTTTCAGCAAATACTTTCTTGCAGTGGACGAAGTTGGCTAAAGAACTGTCCTGTTTGTACGTTGCTAAAGCTGAGGTCCTTTGTGCTATGGCACTTATACACTGTTCATCCCACCAAGGAGGGGGTGGCCGTTTCTTAGCTTTAAATGGCCTTAGTATAGGGATGGAGATCTCGCTAACATCATTGATCTTTTCAATGAGATAATCGTATTTACTTTGAGTGGAGTAAAATTCTGGAGTAGAATCGAAAATATCTTCCAATAAGTCATGATACAAACACCAATTGGCTTTTTTCATATTCCACTTATACTTAGGATAGATTGTGTCATATACTTGGAAAGATAGAGGAATAAACATAAGAATAGGAAAATGGTCCGAACCTAATGTATCAGAAGTAAGTTGCCAATGACTTATTTGTGCAATATCTCGGGAGCAGATTGTAACATCTGGAGCAGTTACTTGCTGATTTGGAGCTACAAGCCTAGTAGGCGAACCATCGTTCATAACGACTAAATTCTTTGATTCGCATATATTTATTAACTGATAACCTATGGAATTATTAAATGAGGATCCCCAGAGATGAGAGTGTGCATTAAAGTCTCCACCAATAATAGAAGATATGCTGGTATTAGAGAAGATTGTGTCCCAATCACCAGCTGTTGAATTGATGTTCGGGGGCCTGTATATAGATAACAAAGTTAAATCAAATGTTTGGTTAATAAGATTTATCCCGCATACAAGTATATCATCATTAAAATTATTTGAAAATGATATTTCACAAAATTTTATACCTTTTTTCACAAAAATGGCTACACCAGCTTTGCCATCAATTCTGTCCCTCCTTACAATATTGTAGCCATGATATCTGATAGTATCGTTTGGCTTGAACCAAGTTTCGCTTACTAGGGCTACGTCAATATCATTTTTTGAAAGGAACATATTCAAACTGTTTCGATTGGACACAGCGGAACGTGCATTCCACTGCATCACCTTTAGCACATTATCGGTATTATTGAAGACGCTAAGTGGAATTTATTAACTTATCTATTATGCAATGTATTTCGTTTTTCAATGTATTATTACTGATTTTTTTAAGATCACCTAAATTTTCGGATTTGTTTACAAGTTCAAAAAAAATTTTTGAAACTATGTCAACCATTTCGTTTTTTTCTGAAATATTCGACTGATAGATCCTACTTGAAGTTACTGGATTAGGAGGTCCTGCACTAAAAAAATGTTTCTCTGTCGGAAAATTTATGGGGGGTGATTGAGCTTTACGTTTTTTATTTGCACTAAATGCTGTAGAGGAAGGTCCAGTATTTGTCATCTGATGAACATGTTGCCTGCTAGGAGAAATTGTTTGAGGGCGGCTAGGGAGATGTGGGAAGGTTACTTCGTTGATATTTTCCAATACTTGGAATCTATTGGAGGTTGAAACATGGTTTGAATAAGAGTGTTCTATAAATTCTTTGGCTTCTGTGAAGGGTAGATTTGATGTGGCCATGGTCTTTTTAATTTTTTGTTGCTTCTGAAACGAAGGACAATCTTTTGATGTGGATCTGTGCGAAGAGTTTTTACAGAAAAGACAGTAAGTATTGGTTTCATTACATGTATGTTCATCCTCTTTGACTTGGCCACATATAATACACCTGGAGTGAGTACTGCGACACTGTCCAGAAACATGTCCAAAACGCAAGCATTTATAGCATTGTATTACCCTTTGTACAAATGGCTCAACTTGAAATAGCACGCTGTTTATATAACGTTCGTTGGGAAGCATATTGCCATTAAATGTGACAACTGCCATTTGCCTAGGAACTAACTGATGAGTGCCATCACTAACAATTTTTCTCTTTAGACGCTTGACCTCCAGTACGCTTATATCAGAAATTATATTTTCTTTTAAATATTCCTCACTAAACTGAGTATCAACACCCTTGATTAAACCCTTTCTTATTAATAAATTATTTGGGATGTATGCTTTTAGATTCTCTGCTGCGAGTTCAGTGTTACAAACTAAGTGATTAGCATCGTTCAAATTTTTGAGACCTACTTTTATACGATTTAAGCCGACGCGGCTAATAGTCGTTATTTTATCATTCAATTTAAGGTTTTTGTGGAGTATATGTCCTACGTGAAGCGGATGTAGTCTGCCAATATTTTGGCTGTTGGTCTTCTCAATAAACACATAAATATTATTATTTGAGTAATACTTAGCGTTTTCAATCTCAAACAGTCGTGGTTGTTGTTGTTGTTTTTTTTCTGAGATGGAATGCCGGTCCTCTGTTATCGCAGCGTTGTATTTGCTCGAGTTGACGCTGGAATTTATTTCACACTGAGGAGAATCTTCACTAAATGTTAAATCATACACAGCAATGTTCACATTAGTGTCACTACCACTGGGGCCTCCCACCCCTGTAGGAGGTGGAGGCATATTTAGGAAATGTATTTAATTAATCTATATAGAACCCGGTAACCCTCGCTAACTATATTATATGATCGCTCCGATACAGGTACGTCTTTCTTGTAAGACAGCCGAAGCGGAACTTACAGAAACATCTCATATGTCAAAATCCATCAAGCCGTTTAAGCTGTTCCCCGTGAAATAAGAATTTCAGGGTTGATTTTTTGTTAAGTCTGCCATTTTGTTTTGATTCACTTTTACTATACCCAGTGACACTCGCACTTACAGAAACATCTAACATCTCATACGTCAAAATCCATCAAGCCATTTAAGCTGTGCCCCGTGAAATAAGAATTTCAGGGTTGATTTTGTGTTAAATCTGTCGTTTTGTTTTGATACATTTTCAGTGTACCCAGTGACACTCGCACTTACAGAAATATCTCATATGTCAAGATCCCATCAAGCCATTTAAGCTGTGCCCCGTGAAATAAGAACGTGAGGGTTGATCTTTTGTTAAATCTGCCGTTTTGTTTTGATACAGTTTCAGTATACCCAGTGACACTCGCACGTACAGAAACATCTCACACGTCTAAATCCATCAAGCCGTTTAAGCTGTTCCCCGTGAAATAAGAATTTCAGGGTTGATTTTTTGTTAAGACTGCCGTTTTGTTTTGATTCACTTTTAGTATATCCAATGACACTCGCACTTACAGAAATATCGCATACGTCAAAATCCATCAAGCCGTTTAAGCTGTGCCCCGTGAAATAAGAATTTCAGGGTTGATTTTTTGTTAAATCTATCGTTTTGTTTTGATACATTTTCAGTGTATCCAGTGACACTCGCACTTACAGAAACATCTCATACGTCAAAATCCATCAAGCCGTTTAAGCTGTGCCCCGTGAAATAAGAAGTTCAGGGTTGATTTTTTGTTAAATCTATCGTTTTGTTTTGATACATTTTCAGTGTATCCAGTGACACTCGCACTTACAGAAACATCTCACACGTCAAAATCCATCAAGCCTCTTGAGCTGTGCCCCGTGAAATAGGAATTTCAGGGTTGACCTTTTGTTAAATCTGCCGTTTTGTTTTGTTACATTTTTAGTATACCCAGTGTCACCCGCACTTACAGAAACATCTCATACGTCAAAATCCATCAAGCCGTTCAAGCTGTGCCACGTCAAATAAGAATTTTAAGGTTGCATTTTTTGACTAAAATCCTCAAGTTTGTTTCTACACCTATAAAGTTTAGTATAGTCAGTATTGCTCGTATTGCTAACACAAATCCAACTACACTTCATATGACAAAATCCGCCAAGCATTTTGAGCTGTAGCCGGTGAAATAGAGATTTCAAGATTGAAGATTTCTATAAAAATCGGTTATTTTATTTTTGTTAAATTTTAATATAACCAGTGCCACATGCACTGCTACGATGAATCCAACAACACCTCATATGTCAAAATATATACAGTCGCCTGTAAATTTTTTGCCACATACGAGTACACACATACCCTCGCGCGAAAAACATAACCCACTTTCTGAGGCAATCAGGTTAAAGATTTAGACCGCCTTTAAGATTAAGAATTAGAAATAAAAATATACTAAGTGACATATAAATCCGAACACCCAGTTTAAATGGTTTTATTTTAATAAAAGTTGGTGAATGTATTTATCTTACTGTAAATAACAAGTAAAAAAATTTTCAGCCTTATCAGTTGGACAATCCGGTTTTTATACTGCTTTTTTTTAATTCACTAACACTCTAAAAATGAATATTTCAGCCGCAATAAAGAATCAACGTTGGCGGATTTTGGTTCTTGACATCCTTTACGATCGGTTACGATGCCTAGAGTACGGAGACCTGTACGATTTCGTCAACTTAGTGAGTTTGATAGGGGCCGTATAGTGGGACTTCGGGAAGCTGGACTTTCTTTTCGGGCAATTGCAGTTAGAGTGCAAAGAAGTGTAGACACTGTGGTTAGGTGTTGTCCGGCATGGCTTCGAGAAGGCCGTACGCAAAGAGCAAGTGGCACTGGACGCCGCCGTAGAACAACAGACCGTGAAGATCGCCGCCTAAGATTATTGGCCTTAAGGGACCGTTTCTCCACTACCAGGTCCATTGCAAATGAATGGTTTGCAGAACACGGAAGACCTATTGGCATGCGAAGTGTTTATCGACGAATGAGAAGTTTTGGCTTGTCTTCATACCGGCCACACTGGGTCCTCCATTTAACTCGAGAACACCGACGTAGTCGCCTGAAGTGGTGCAGACAACGGTCACTCTGGGATCAGGAATGGAACAGTATTGTCTTTAGTGACGAGTCTCGATTTTGTTTAGGCATGCACGATGGTCGTGCCAGGGTTAGAAGGCGACGTGGTGAAAGGAGGAATCCACAGTTTTTTGTTGAAAGACATGTTCATCACACTGTTGGAGTTATGGTTTGGGGTGCTATAGCTTATGGTTCCAGGTCACCTTTAATCTTCATCAGAGGTAACATGAACGCGCAGCGTTATATCCACGAAGTTCCAGAACCCCATCTTTTACCCTATCTTGACACCCTGGCAGATCCAACTTTCCAACAAAATAATGCCCGACCACATGTTGCAAGAGTCACAATAGACTTCTTTCAACATAATGATGTCACATTGTTACCATGGCCACCAAGATCTCCCGACTTATCCCCAATTGAGCACGTGTGGGATATGATGGGTATGAGATTGCTCAATTTGCAACGTCCTCCTCAGACTCTAGAAGCACTTCGAGAGGAGTTGGTGGTTGCCTGGAATGAGATACCACAGGAGGACATTGACCACCTGGTCAGAAGCATGCCTAGGCGCGTTGGAGAATGCGTAGCACATCAGGGTGCATCCACACATTATTAAAGTTCAAAGGGCTTTAAAGCAGTGCAATCATTTTGAAATTTTTATCATTCACTTATTATGCTTTATTAAGTACTGATACAAAATTTTATTAAAATAAAACCATTTAAACTGGGTGTTCGGATTTATATGTCACTTAGTATAAATTGACCTTATTTATTAGTGATAGTAGTTAAAGTAGTAGTAACAAATAAATAAGGCCATGTTGACCATACTGTACTTGTATTGTACTCAACTGCGCTAAGGCATAAATAGTCTAATCATGTTAGCAAATTTCCCCGAAAAAATTGTAAAGTCTGGTTTTATGGGGTATTTAAAACATGAACGCATGAAATGGGTTCACTAATTTTGGAGGGAAAACTTTTTAATTGACAACAAAGAATGGGATTCAATCGAAAGTGTGGGCAGGACCGAAAATCCTTTTCATATAAGATTTTTAAGTATTTATGAAACCTACAAAATGAGACCACACGTAAAAAATCCGAGTAATAGCAAAAATGTTACGGCCGAAAAAGAAGACAAAATGCAGGTTTTGGCACTTGTTGGTAATGCGACGATAATTTCACTCAAATACTTGAAATTCTTCAAATTCGTAGAATTGATACTTCTAGATAACAACAACAAAATTGGAGTATATTGTTCAAGAATTTTTTTCCTGTTTTCCGGACATCGCTTCTAGATGATTCTTGAACAATATACAAGGTTCGTTCAAAGAGCATTTAATAGCAAAATACACGTGTTTACCTTACCGATATAAATCACAAACCATTCCAAAAGATAAATGTTATTTTCATGAGAAAAACAAAGGTTACGTTTTCTTTTTCTATACAAATCATAACATTTCGTATTTGTGAGTAATTGAACAAATGCCCTTTTATTGCGAATTACTCACAAATACGATGTGTTTGAATTTGTTTAGAAGAAAAAACATAGCCCATCCTTTTTGCATAAAAGGCAAGGTAAACTAGTGTATTTTGCTATAAAATGTCCTTTGAACTAACCCTGCATATTGCTCAATAAACTAGTAGTGAAGGCCGGAAAACAGGTGTTTTCGGATAAACAATTAGAAATTCTCAAAAACTACTTGACCAATCTATTTCAGTTTTGTTTTGGTTATTTAGAAGTACAAATCCTACGAATTTAAAGAATTTCAAGTATCTGCGATAAACCATCGTCGCATTACCAACAAGTGCCCAAACCTGCAGTTTGCCTTGGTTTTCGGCCATAACTTTTTTGCTATTAGTCGGATCTTTTTACGTATGGTCTCATTTTGTAGGTCTCATAAATACCTAGGAATCTTATATGAAGAGTTTTTTCGTTCTCATTCTTTGTTGTCGAATAAAAAGTTTTCCCACAAAAATTGGTGTACCCATTTTATGCGTCCATGTTTTAAATACCCCTTGAACAACTTGCAGCAATAAAACTAGACTTTACATTTATTTCAAAAAGCAGGGGTATTTTCGGCTAAAATGGTTAGACTAAAAGGAGTTGATGGGATGAAAAGCGAGGTGAAAAGTAGGAACTGACGCGCAGAAAATCTATCAATTCTTATTCACGTTTCTGCCCGGTCGTCGATAAAAGAGTCAGGTTGCTAAGAAGAAACAAAAATTTAGGCACCGGACTTGCCATAAAGTTAATATTAAAACACATATCAGTTACGAAAATATATGCCAGATAACCATCATCCAATTGTGGTGATGAGTGCCATTCGAAAAATTCACTAACAATTTGCATACATAAAATATTTATCCGTAATCAATGGATCACTTATGAATTATCTCTACTGTCAAATATATCTTGATGTGGATGGGTATATATATAGCTTCATAAGGGTAATATTTTACAAGTGTAGCCGTAAAATGGGATGTGGACGTGCTGTATTTATTTTTTTGAGCTTACTGTCTCTAAGGTAATAATTCTGCTGTAGGTAAATTGAAAAGTCTCAACTTGTAAATTGGAATTCCAACAACAAAAATTTTACAAGTAACATTAAATTGTGGCTGTAGCACCAGTTCATTGTATAGGAAAATAAATTATAGATTTGGGTTTCCCGAATAGTTTACTGGATCTTGATTTGATTTTTCTCTAAATCGTCATATGTGCATAGTTCAAATTCCATGATGATTAATGCAACCAATCACGTAAGGATAAATACTAAAACTTTATCGGTGGGATTCGTAAAATATTTGAGAAAATATTCGCATGGCTAATCAACATCAATACGTGTTTTTTTTTAGTACTAGCGATGGAGATGATGAGTTCAGGGACTATCAGATATCAAGGAAGAGGTTTCCACCTGAGTTCAGATTCGGTGTAGCAACATGTGCTTATCAGGTAGAAGGTGCTTGGAATGAGGATGGCAAAGGCGAAAATGTGAGTATTTCAATCCCCCTTAGACATTTTCAGTTATTTAAATCATAGATATTATCACAGTATAGGGCCAGTAGAATCACTCTGGCTAATATTTATATATCAGACGAGTGGAATTTATGCGCACGCAGAGCAACGCCGATTCTAGTACAGAAAGCATGAAATGAGTTTTAGCTCGTTTTAGCCAGAAGCACCCCCAGACATTGCGGTACAGGTCGGACTGTTTTTTCGTTCACCTGTGTATTGTTAATCGTTCAAGTGATTGAATACAACAGGTTCTGCATGTGAATGACTGTTTTGAATTCGAACAAGGGCGTTTAAAATAAGCAAAGAAGCTACGATGTCCTCTATTCCTACAATTTATTATGAAGTTACTGCACGGACTATAATACAATTTTGACATAAAGGTACTGTTACGTCAATGATAGCACACCTTAAATACTTTTACCGGTAAACGCACAGAAAGAAATAATAGAAGCAAATCTGAGAACGTGAAAAAAATTAATATTTTGGATTTTTTTTCGAGTTTTTGTCGAAGTAAAAAATCTCATGGAGGTCAACACCTAAATAATGCGAATTTTTTTTTATTTGAAGTTTTTCTACTTTCTGGTTATTCTGGGGGCATAGTAGGAATATGAGTTTTTCGAAAATCCTGAAGCTACGCAAGCCTTCTATGGTTGCATAATATATCGCTAACAATGCTTAAAATTTGTGAGTAGCCGGAATGTCTCTGAGCTGTATTTGATCAATTTGAGTGTAAAGAAGTTTGCATAATTCGATCCACTTAACAGTAATTTATGGAAAGGATGTACAAGAATAGATACTAATATGTGAGGAGTACAGAGGCAATCCACCTGATTCCAGTTTTTTCTATTCCTTTCTCATACAAAATTGTGTGTGTTATAAACAAATAAGTTGATGACGTCCTCAACAAATACATACTAGTGGCACACGCGAGTATGCCCAATCAAGCTAGACTACGAAAATATAGCACGGAAAATTTTTGTGTAAATGCTTTTATTTATATTTGACACAATTCTAGCCAAGTACATCTCAATATGCATTTTATACATTGAGAACCAAATTTGTCTGTTGGCTTGAGTTCAATGTGTACCAGAGAGAAGTATGTATAGACACATATGTTGCCTAGCAACGCTGATGCGGCAATATGCCGCGTTGCCATTATATTACACCAGTTTCTTGAATTAAGATGCATGTTGAAACTATGCGTTAGTTTATTCTCTACGCCCAAATAATGGTTTCATTTGGAGCGTACGCATTTTTGAATTGTGAATTGTGTCTGCTTAGGATCGATTCAGCATCGGTCTTAACGGCGCTACATTTTAGGTCGAAATGAAAGATCAGGATCGTCACAAATTCTGCAACATTGCATCATTGCTTCGAAATGGTTTCCACCTGTGTACACGCAGGCAGTGATAATTTGTATTGCGTAACGTTATTTGTTACTTTTTTCCAACCGCAGCGCTGTCGCAAAATGTAACAATTTCAAAGATAATTCTATAATGAATTAAAGCACTGTCGCATGAAAATTGGAACAAATAATTCTAATCAAACTGAAAACAAAATATTAAATTAAATATTCGAACAGACCTCCTTATTAGGTTTGACAGTAACCTAACTTATTGGCTCTTCAGCCGGCTTCCATCTTCTTCTAACATGTGTTGATACACACCTCTCGCGCTTCTCTCTCGTCCCTATAGTCTTTTTGATGTATTGTGGCTCATTCATTCTATAAATTACTTTACTCCCGCGTGTAGCGGGTAGATCCTTTCAAAAACTTATGTTATTACATTTCCAACAGGCACGTTCTGCCTTTCAGAGACTATATACAGTCATCCATACAAATTAATGATATGATATCCTTTTGCTGTAAGCTGCTCTGATATGATCTGCTATATATTTATAACCGTTTGGGACAATCGGATCATTGTTGAAAAGAACAGATAAATCTAAACATCTACGGAGTACGCGTCCTTTTACCACCACTAGATGCTGTACGTAGTGGTGCATGAGTTTTAATTTGAAGACCGTCTCTAGATATAACTTCCGTCGTGCTAATTATGTAGCCTTGTATAATGCTGTTTTGAATATTGATTGGTCACACCTCAAAGAAATGAATGATGTAGAGAATGCTTGCTCATATTTATATTCAATATTGAATGAACTTTTTGATTTGTATATTCCAAGGTTTAAGCAAGCACAGCGTCGTTATCCTTTATGGTTCACGACTGAAATTATAACTAATATAAAACAGAAGGATAGGGCCAGAAACTGTTTTAAGCAAACAGGACTCATTCATTTCGAAAATAAATTCAAGCAGCTACGTACTAACATCAAGGCTCAAATAGAAATTGCTTATGCTGCTTACACCAAGAAGGTTGAAGATTCAATTCGTCATGATCCGGGTAAGTTTTGGTCATTTTTAAATTCAAAGAATAATCAGTCTAGAATACCAGGCTCCATGTCATTTGAAGGCAACGTTTTTGATACCCCTCAAGCTATTGTTGATGGATTTGCTCAATATTTTTCGGGTGCGTTCACTACCTCAGGTCCGTCGACTTTTAGAAATATCACTTCAGGAAATTGTCACATATCATTAGATCATATCAGTGAACATGATATCATACAGGCATCAAAAAAATTGAAGGATAAAATGACGTCTGGTTTTGATGGTGTACCTAGCTTCATAGTTAAGGATTGTATTCATATCCTAGCTAAGCCTCTTTGCTATATATTCAATTTGATTTTAAAATCTCGTTGTTATCCTAAAATTTGGAAGATGACAAAAATTTGTCCTATATTTAAGAGTGGTGTCAACTCAGATGTAAGTAATTATCGTCAAATAGCTATTTTATGTAATTTTAGTAAATTGTTTGAGATAATAATTTATAACACAATATTCAGCTCCGTAAGATCTCTCATCTCTGAAAATCAACATGGTTTTATGGTTGGCAGATCTACGGTCACAAATTTAGCTTGTTTCACTCAGTTTGCCGCTAGTGCACTTGATTGTCAGGGTCAAGTAGATGTGATATACACAGATATTGCGAAGGCCTTTGATCGGGTTGATCATTATATATTGTTGGCAAAGCTTGAAGCGTTAGGTTTATCAGCCTCTATGTTGACCCTCTTGCAATCATACCTTGCTGATAGGTCATTATATGTTGAATTTGGTGGAAGTAAGTCCACAATTTATACAGCAACATCTGGAGTTCCACAAGGTTCGAACCTAGGACCCTTGTTATTTCTTATTTTCATTAACGATCTGTCTTTGAAGCTAACCTGTATGCACTTGCTTTTTGCTGACGACTTGAAGATATTTTCGCCAATTCACTCTTCGAGTGACTGTGTGGAGATGCAAAGCAAGCTTGACTTCATATATGAATGGTGCAACAGAAATCTGCTAACGTTAAATGTCAAAAAATGCAAAGTGGTGTCGTATAGTCGGAAGCAGGACCCCATCATATACAACTATAACCTTAATGAAAGCGTTTTAGGAAGAGATTCAAGTTTTAAAGACTTGGGAGTAGTGTTCGATAACAAACTCACTTTTAACGATCACATATCAGATATTGTATCATCTGCATCACGATTGATGGGTTATTGTGTACGTAACTGGTCCGGTTTCTCTAATGTGGACTGTTTAAGAATACTGTATTTTTCATTTATCAGGACTAAGTTAGAGTATGCGTCCTTAGTATGGTCCCCCCTATATCAGAATGCAATTGGTAAACTGGAGGCTGTACAACGTAAAGCTCTAAAGTATTGGTATTTTAAGTGCAGTGGTAGATACCCCGAAAGAGGATTTGATCATGACGTTTTGTTGGAGTTTTTTGGCATTGAATCACTAAGGAATCGTCGTGACGCTCAAGCTCTCACTTTCCTTTATAAGTTAGTGAATAATCATATTGATTGTGGGTTCCTACTGAGTAAGATTAATTTTCATGCTCCCAGATTAGTTGGTCGGCATAATAACATATTTTACTGTGATACACCACGGACGAATATTTTATGCAGATCCCCAGTAATGGTAATGTGTACCTTATTCAATTCAATCTGTAACAGAGCTGATGTATGTCATGATAGTCTTAATAAAATATTAAACATTTACAGGGAGCAATTGAGATAAAATCGTTTTGTTGATGGTGTCAGTTATTGTTATTCTTCAATTTGAGCACTTTTATGTTTTTTTTTTTCTTCTCTTTTTTTGTGAAGTGTTTAATTATTCACCTATGTATTATGTGTTCATTCAGATCACTAATGTTTTTCTATTTTCTTTTTTTTTGTTATTATTTTCTGATTCATTGTCTATATATATGTGTATATATGTGTATATGTGTATGTGTGTATACATGTGTATGTATATATGTGTATATATGGTACCATTTTGTTTTGATTTCCTGTGATTGGGTGTATACCTGTTGGAAATAAATATATATTATTATTATTATTATTATTATTATTATTATTATTATTATTATGAGACTCGAGATCATGAAAAGAGGCATTACAATACATTTCGTGTGATGGTAATGGGAAAATAAACGAAAAGCAAAAACTATAAAAACATTCTATATTTTCAAATATTTTTCTAGTTTCCAATCAACTTTTCAGGGTATTAAGAGATATAATAACCTCAACGTTGTGTTCTAACAAGAAGAATACGTTAGTCAATGGTTCTGACGAGCCTCACAAATGTTTGTATCAGCTTAGTGAGGAAACAAAAGGACTTTCTGAGGACTCAAAAAACAGTTTCCTTGTAGAAGCATATTGAAGAATATTTAGAATCTAATTTGATACTGTGTACCGTGTAAACATATTTGCCTATTAGGTATCATTAGATTTTTGTAGTTTTAACCCAAATTCAATTTATACGGTGAGGTTTAAATTTGGCTGAAGTCGTACGAGTAATGTGTACGAGAGAGAAGCGCGAGAAGCATCCAGTTAGTATGTTGGAGTGCGACGATGGCGTCCGTGGCTTTGTCTTTCGGGCTTCTAGGCAGCGATGTGCTTCTATCTCTTTCTAACACATGTATTGCACGCCTCTCGCGTCAGAGGTATTTGATTTTCGGTCCATAATTCCAAAAATGTTCATATCTTTCAAGCATACTCTTAACATTTCAAGTGGATGCTATCAATTATCTCAAACATGTTAAGTTAATACATTGCATAGAAAAATAAATCTGTATAAAAAGTTTATGGTTGACACGTGTGGCCTTGACTTCATTGTAATAAGCATATCCGGAGCGCGTAATTTTAATTACAATGTCATGTATGCGGCACCAAGTAGCTGATTATTTTATAAGAACCATAAAATGAATTAGACAATAAAAGGTATTATCAGAATACTTATTTGTTAACCAACTACAGTTTGCTACAAAGTCATGCACTTTGCACTTTGTCCATTTTTGTCTGCACGTATTTTATAATTACAGACTATCCTTATTAATTCATTATATCCATTTTGTTAGCTCCATATTTGGTAAGAGGTCATTTATTTAGTGGAAGCGTAACCCAGATCTACCTCAATATATCATTCCCCTTTCCGCGAATGATCTTCGTGAGTAGTTCCACATAGGCTGGACTTAACGGAGCAGATGCCTCCATGACAACTTGAGCAGTGTAAAATTGCAAGACATTTAAACAATTTTACTATATTTGAGCATTTCAGTTGTTATTTTTTGATACTCCAACCACCATGAAGGCCTAAGGTCTAAACACCCTTGAGGTACCGTGGGGTTATAGGGAGATACAGGGGAAAGGGGGGACGCCACACGGACCCTAGCGAGATGCACACATTCTAGCCCCGCCTATGAGATCGGCCGGGTGGTACCTCCGCGTGCGACAGTCAGATACCGTCTACCACCTACGGTCAATCACAACATCCATAGCTATGGTAAAAATTAAATTGGGACGGGATTAGAACCAGCGCAGCGCACGGCGACTGATTAGTAGATCCATACCGTCTACCTCTACGCCACCGCTGCTGCCTGCATTGTTTAATTTTATCAAAGTGCTGTTAGATTATCTAAACAATCTAAAATGCTGGTTTTAAGAAGTAAACAGAAATGATGAATCAAATCATGCTTCTTAAAATAACTCCAACGCATTTACAGTAAAAATAGAAGTTTTGAAACGTCGTACGTGAGATTAGTCCATGAGGTGCATCGAGCCAAATCTCGTGACATCTTACCAAGCAAGGAGAGGCTCATAAGGTCGTCAAAATACCTCACCTATTTAACGGAGGCCCCTTCACGTAACTCCAACCTATCCTAGTATATGGCTTTTAGAGGATACTTCTTTTGAAAGCTACACGATCCAATGCACAGTAATGAGAGCTACCTCGAGCAACTCACAGGATCATAAGCAATGTCAAAAAAGAGGATTCCTCAGAATGTGAGCTTACCTTGGTGGCATAATTCTGAACTACTGATTTTCGACCATAGATAGGGTGTTCATTTGAAATCTTCCCATTACGGATTTATCATAAACCACTGATTAAAAGAAAAAACGCCAACACACTTCAAAAGGGGACAACTTTTCAACCAAAAACTACTTCACCAGCTTTCACCTTCGGCCCCCAGGGTCATTCCCTTGATAATTTTAAATGACAAGGGGTATCGAGTAACAGCTTGTTTGAAACGTCTTTCGAAGTCCTTTATTTTGACGTTTTAAATCAGTCGGCTCGTTTACGAGAAAATTAGAAAAATCTTCATTTGTCTTAATTTGTTCAGATAGAAATCAAAAACACCCGAAAATATCACGTTTTATCTCAATAAGTGTTCAAAATGTTACCCGTTAGGGTTTGACAAATCTACAATTCGTTTATAATTCAAAACGGAAACTACCAACATAAACAGCAATTCGGAAGATTAGACGTGGCAACAACCAAATAACAACCCGATTTTTTTCCGCATTCTTTTCATCAACACAGATATCCTGGGCGAAATATATTTATTGTTATACCTGTTCAGTTATTTGTTGCTAAGAGAAAGACTTTAATTTACTGTCAGTTACCTTTGTGACAATCTTGGGTTAGTGAAAATTAATTTATTGATTCAGATTTTACTTCCAAAGTGGTTTACAAACTAGCCGAAAGAGTGGAAATGATTCTAATTTATGGTGCCCAAAATTAATGTACTCGGCAAACTGCAGTCATGTTTAACGTCAGGCATCCGAGGAAGAACTTCGCATAGTTATGTTTCGGACCTTGTTACGAAATTTACTCAAACTGGATCTGTTACAAATAAAAAACGTGATCATTGGACACTTTTGAATGAAGTCGCTCAAGTTGAGGTTATGGGTCATTTTGGAATGAATCCTTATACTTCGTTACGCAAAATTGTTGCTGCGACTGGAATTTCATTAGGCTCTGTACACACAGTTACTAACTCCATAAATTTCATCCATTCAAAATGAAAATATTGCAATAGTTAACCGAAGATGATTTCGGCAGGCGAGTTGAGTTTTGTGAACAAATGACTGCAGGGATTAATGATAATACCATTAATGTCAAGAATATCTGCTTTAGTGATGAATGCATTTTATCTAAATGGATTTATTAATTATAACATAACTGCAGGTATTGGAGCAACGAAAATCCTCATGCTTTTGTAGAAGGGCGTACCCAGTGCCCACAAAAAATTAATGTAAAGGCAGGCAACAAATTGACTGGGTCATTATTTATTAATGGAAATTTGAATGGATATGTCGGAAAATCAATCCGCTTAGCACTGAAACTATTGAAAACCATATCGCAGAGGATGGAAACCCTATACTTGATGAGGCTGAAATATATTCCCAACAAGACGGCGCTCCTCACTATGTTCTTACGGTTCGGCAATGGCTAGACAACGAGTTTCCAGATAAATGGATATGGCGAAGAGGGGCTATAGAATGGCCTGCTAGATCTCCTGATTTGACGCCATTAGAATTTTTTCTATGACGCCATTTGAAATCCCTTGTGCTTACTCCCCAACCTGAAAGTTTGGATGAACTTCGTCAACGCATCATCGAAAGCTGTCATGATATCCCACAACATGTTTTTGAGAATATCCGTTAGGAATTTGAACATCGTCTATATCATTGTTTGGCCAGTAAACGGAAATATTTTGAACACTTATTGAAATAAAAAGTGATATTGTGTGTTTTTGTTTTCTATCTGAACAAATTAAGATAAATAACGACTTTTCTAAAGAAATCAAACGTCAAAATGAAGGACTTCAAAAGACCTTTCAAACAAGCAATTACTCGATATCCCTTGTCATTTGAAATTTTAGAGTGAATGACCCTGGGGGTGAAGTACTTTTTGGTTAAAGAGTTGTCCTCCTTGAGGAATCTTTTGACGTGTCTCGTTTTTTCTCTTATTCAGTGGTTTTCGATAAATCCGTGGTGGAAGGTTTTCAAATGAACACCCTGTTTATTAATATGGTCAGATTTATTACATTGTAGACAACTCATCACACCATAGAGGAACAATGGCAAATTACCAGTAACTCTGTATAATTTGCTTCACAGATATGGGACACAATGACCCACACACGTCCCGAAATGATCATAGATGGCAGCAATGGTGATGTAGCTTCAGATTCCTACCACAAATATAAAAATGATGTTGCTATAATGAAAAAAGTAGGAGTACATTTTTACAGGTTAGTACGAAAATTATAACTTCGTCTGACATCTGGATAGAGGGATTAGGAGAAATTCCAACTTTACAACCTCTCCGTAACTTCTTTTTAACAGCTGTAGGATGCCGATATTCAGGCTGTACTGACTACACCCTGGATTTTTATAGCATCTCCCCAAAAATAGAATAGTCCAAAACAAGCTTAGACGAATCAAACTCTAAAATTATTGTTGTTACCAGGTTCTCAATCGCATGGTCCCGAATTTTGCCTGACGGTACCTTGGCCAATATAAACCAGAAGGGTATCGACTATTACATGAATCTCTTACAAGAGCTTCACCGTAATGGCATCGAACCAATGGTCACACTTTACCATTGGGATCTTCCGACTGCACTCCAGAATCAAGGCGGTAAGTACAAGCAAATCTGACTGAACGACCATCTCTATTGAACATTGAGCTTGCTCCTATGTAAAAAAGGTGAATGTGCAAGCAGAATCTTAACGTCGCATATCCCTTTTTTAAACCACATGTCAGGAGGAGTAATTATTCGTAATACTTTTAGCCTGATTGTTTCATGGTATGTAAGGAGATGGCAAAAAACAATGTTATCTGATTGTTTTTTGTCAAAAACGCATTTTTGTACATTTTTTATGCATTTTTTCCTCAATCGTACATTGTTAACAAATAGCTCAAAAATTATATGTGAATATTCCACTTTTGTGGAAGAACTGGGCGGACGATTACTTTCTTTCTTATAACTTTTTCTCATCCAAAAATCTTTGTTTTTCTTGAAAACTCAGTTTGCTGCAAAATGAGGTTTGAAGGAAATCAAAAAATTTTCTGTGACCAAAAGTCATAAGAATAAAAATAATCACCCGCTCAATGGAACTTTGACATTCAATTTCAGACTAGTACTAATGTTTGATACGACTGAAGAGAGAATGCACGATACAATTCACAAAAATTCATTTGGTTACAAAAGAATTGATAACATTATTTTTCAGTCCTCTCTGTACACACCATGAAATAATTAGACGACAAGAATTTATTATACTGCTCCAAACGGGCAGTTGAAAAAAGCGACATGCGACCTTAAGATCAAGTTAGTCCGACTTTACACATCAAAGGTTTTCAATCATAATGCTTCCTATTTTTAAGTAAATATGCCCCATTACCCTTCTAAAGAGTGAAAACAGTGCCTACCTGAACCTTTTTTCTCTACTTTTCAATCGAAAACACTTCGAATTCATCCTATTCATCCGCTCAAAGTAAATTATGACTGATTGAAACTTTCAATTTCAGGGCGTATAGTTCTTGTAACGATAAGTAAATTTTACTTATAACACCTGCTCTAGAGACTTGATATAACTGGTGTAAGAATCTACGACATCGAATGTGATCCTGTCTCTAGCGAAAGATCATGCGAAAGGATAAAATCTGGTATCATGCTGATTTATCTTTGTCTTAGTTTACCTTTGTTAAAATGTTATCTCTTAGTTTTTGTGAAGAAAGCGGTTTCTGAGAGCTGAATAGTAGATATATTTCTAGTTATTGCCCTTTAATTTACTAGTGTTAAGCATAACAAAATGCCTCCAGTTCGAAGACGTCCAAATTATCACCAGCGATTTTGACAGGGGTAGAATTATTGCCCATCGGGATGTTGGTTTATCCTATCGCGAAATTGGCCCACGTGTTAATTGTACTTCAATGCCGGTAATGCATGTGTGTCGTGTGTGGATGAAAGAAGGTAGAGGAACACGAAGAAGGCCAACTGGTCCACCGAGACGTACCACAGAGCGTCATGATAGGCGCTTCAGCTGCGGGGGTCGCCCAGCACATTATTTTTTTTTCTTATTACTTGTCAATAATATACTGGGTGATCCATTCAAAAAGATACAACTTTAATCATAGCACATTCCTGACACACCCAGTATACAAATAAGATTAGACCCTATAACTTTTATAGATTGGGAAATCCCGAAACTGGAGATACTACAGACCAAAATATGTGAATGGTCCTAAGCATTCCTTTGTCCAAAATTTGATAGTTTGCGAGTGTCCAGGTTACAATTTCTATTTTTCCTTATTGCTTAAGAAGTTTTTCAGATATTGGCATAAAACTCGTTATAGGGAGGTTTTCTAGTATGAGACACAAGAGTACGTTATTTTTTATGGCCAAACTTCTAGAGGGCGCCACTTGCAGCAATATCTCTGTAAATAACTTATCATAACTTTTTTGTGCTACCCGGTATTCAACAACTGACTGAAACATCTTGTTTTCCAATATTTTCACAACAAAAAAGGTTTACTTGTTAGAAGTGTCTAAAGCTAATAGTTTTCGAGATATTTGTTTTTAAAAGTTCCAATGAATTATTGGTACCATGATGATAAAACATTTTTATAACATAATAATCAAGTTGCTTTGGATAATATCTGAGTAGCGTTACTATGGTTTCTAATAATATTGCTTTAAACTTCGTGAATAATTTTAAGTTGACAATAAGATGTTAAACATCATGGAGAATACGTTTGATGAATATTTTGATATGCAATTTAATGTACGAATTGGCAAGATGTAATGTTTTAAAAGCACGAAGATTGTACGCTGACAGATAACCTATATTAATAGACACCTGTTTATTTCAAAGACTTTCCAACGAATCGATCAGCGGTTACGAGAATCTGGTAAGAAATGATTATAGTCTTATTTTGAGTAGTAAACACCATTTGGATCTTAGGTAGTTTTACTCAAAATTTGGGCCGACATAGTGGAGCTCCCAGAACTGTACGTACAGCTGAAGTTGAAGAAAATGTTCCAGATGGATGGAAGATGTTCCATTAAAAATACGCATGAATATGGGGTTTATGCACGAAGGCGCTCCACCTCATTTTAGTATATTAGTTAGAGAGCACCAGATTTAAATCCTATCGATTTCTTCTTCTCGGGCGATTTAAAACGACGCGTTTTCAATACGCCAGTAGAAACTGTAGATGATCTTCGACAAAGAATTTTCCATCATAGCCAGGAAATGAAAAATAACATCCAAATGCTTTGGAGAGTACGGCAAGGATTAGTTCGTCGAGCTCGAGGGGCAAGTTGGTGCTCATTTTGAACAATTTTTATAGTTATTATTTCCGTTTATTAGTTTTGTTGCCATCCTCATTTGTTACTGTTAAAAACCATAGCAAGGCTACTCAGATATTATCCTAAGCAACTTGATTATTATGTTATATAAATGTTTTATCATCATGGTACAACTAATGCATTGGAACTTTTAAAAACAAATATGTCGAAAATTAACAACCTTTTTTGTTGTGGAAATACGAGAAAAAAGATGTTTCAGTCTGCTGTTGTATGCAGGGTAGCACAAAAAAGTTATGATAAGTTATTTACCGAAATAGTGGCGCCCTCTAAAATCTGGAATACTTCTCAAACAATAAGGAAAAATAGAAAATAAAATTGTAACTTTGACACCCTGTATCTCGCAAACTATCAACTTTTGGACTGAGGTATGCTTAGGTCAATTCACATATTTTGGTGTGTAGTATCACCACTTTCGAGATTTCTCAACCTTTCGCAGACACACAACTATTCTTTCACGAGGTCATATAAAAAGGTTAAAGTGGCCTGGTCAATTTATCCGCCGGGACCTATTTGACTTTGCGCAGACTTTGTCTGCGGTTGTTGTTGACATTTTTCTTGTTTGTACTTTTTTTTGTTTATATTCAATCTGTTTGTTACTTTTTTTACTCAGTAAGGTTAAGTGTAACAGCAGTCCTATGTCTATACTTCGCCTCTCTGATGTGCTTTAATGAAGTACTTGATTATTATTAAATAGTGCTCTTTACTTGAACTGTTAGGTTGGATGAACAACAACATCGTAGGGTGGTTCACGGATTACGCGCGATTGTGTTTCCAACTTTTTGGACCACTAGTGAAGCACTGGGCCACAATCAACGAACCTAAACAGATCTGTCATGCTGGATATGGAATTGGCATTGGAGCACCAGGCATTAGATCTGCAGGATTGGGAGAGTATCTTTGCGCAAAATATGTACTTATAGCCCACGCTTCTGCTTATCATGTATATGACAAGGAATTTAGACCATCGCAACAAGGCAAGTAGATACGTTAGATTAATCTGAGTTTTGGAATAGTGACCGGAATTATCATTGCTTAATTTCGAATATATGGAAGTCTCACTGAAAACATTCATTCTACACTCTTAATCAATTCCACAGGAACTGGAAAAAAGTTTGTATTTCCAAATAAATGGCGTCAAGTAGATTGACACTATACTTCTCACTCCTTCGAAACAACATCTAGTACAATTTTCCATGTAGTGCAACGATAAAAAAAAATCGTAGGTTTTGTCAAAACCAATAATGCACTACTTGGGCTGTTCATGGAAACAAATTTCTTGAGATTGCAGCAATAAGCGGGAGCCTCATTCCTTTGGCGTTCTGGCTCCGGCTGGAAACTGCCTATCAACAATGTTTGATAACAGATTATAATAGGTCTTGTTAAATACCTGTGTACTATACTATATAATATTACGTCACGACATCAAATAATATTGAATTGTATCCAGATAATGTGGCGCTCACCTCGTACATTGTCGCACTGCTGGCCAGTGTTGCCAGATGAGTTAAAAGAAAATCATGAAACTCCTCTGCCGAAAATCGTGTAAAATCGTGTAACGCCGAAAAATGCTAAATTTAATTTAAATAATATGTATATAGACACGAGTATAAATAAACTTTATTGTAAATATCAGAAACGAAAACAATATTAAAACGCAAGACACTAACTTAAGAAAGTAACATAAAGGTATATTTTTTAAAATAATAAAGTAAATACACAATTCGTACTCAAAACATTATGTTACCGTGTTACGAAGACTCTGAGTCGCTAGAGTCTTTATTTTCATGTTCGGATAAATATAATAGGCTGCTATTGCCGAGTCTTCTGCTAATATTTTTGTTTAAAGTAAAATCCTAACATGTCTTATTTTCCATAAAACTTTTTGTATGCAAAAGACCTTCTATTGTTTTTGTTTTTAACTTATTGCGAAACTGTGTTTTAATCAGATTAATTTAGGAAAATATTCTCTCTACAGCCGCGCTCGAATGAGGCAAACACATAATTTGAAAAACAAACTTAGTTAAAATAGGAAATTTTAGAGAATCTCCTATCATTACTTGGGCAATTTCGCTCCAAAATTTTAAAATATCATTCTCAGTGTCATCCAGAGGGTAATTTTTTAGCAATCTCCATTCATTATCCAGATCCTGAATTTCATCAGGATGAATTAAATTTGGAAAAAACGACGCCACATCTGAAATAGTGTTCTTCTCTTTGGATTTCACACAAATGGAATCCAGAAACTTAAATTTTTCTATTACAGAATTCTTTAAGGGAAATCTGAGCAATATTTGCTTTGTACTTTCAACATAAAAATCCAAGTATTTCACTTTAACAGAATATAAAATGTTTCTGTCAATTTTACTTACATTAATTGATGCACCATATATCATCAATTGTTAAAAAATTTCTCGGATTTTTATAATCAATTTCATACACCATGATGTTCTCTAAAATATCTCGTTTAATAAAACAGTCCATTATGGTTTTTAACACACATGTCACTTCTTCATATACTTTATGTAGCTGTGGCTTCTCACTCTGCATTAAAAGGTTTAGCCGGTTAAATAAAGGTAATATACGAGTATATGCCAAAAAATCAAGGTATAGTTTTGTCTCTGGTTTTTTAAGTTTTTCTAAAATATTGTCGGCTTGCAACACTCCTTCATAAGCTTGCTCCGTAAAATAAAGGGTTAAGGCGTTATATTGTGTAAATCAATCGCCGGTGACATTTCGTATTACATTTTTGTACGAATACATTTGATAGCTTCCGCAATTTCAGAATCTGTGCAAATACTTTTGACTAAATTCGAAATATGTTCCATTAATCTTATTGGCAAGTTATGCTCCGCTATAAAACCAGCAAGGCGTAAAACACCCTCTTTTGCCTTTTCGTCGATATTTTTGGATTTTTTGCCAAACACTGACGCCACAGATGGTTGCGATTTGATGGTTGATATTGACTTTATGTGTTTGGCAGTGGTGATATGCTTTTTAATTTCTCCTTTGCCCCTCGCAATAAGGATATCGCAACTGCAGAATTTGCACCTAAAATATTATAAACTGAAATTATTTTAAAGTTACAAAATCATATAACAAACTATCATACCACGCGTAAGTTGGGCCTTTCTTACTTGACTGGAGCCACTTCCACTCTTTTTCCCAGTCTCTTTTGTATTTCTGAGTATAATCCGCACTTTTTAGTTTTTTTTTTAGGCGTACTAAAACAGCTAACATCTTTTATTTCTTGCATCGGCACATCACTCTCAGTATCAGAAGTATTACACATTTTAAATACGATTTATAATGAAATACTAGATGGAAGTATCAGTAAGCAAAATGCATAAGTTAAAACAAGTAGTGAATGCAAACTGACAACGTACGACGTGATCAACATGAACCGGCTCTACGGGATTCCCCGAATTAATCGTCAGTGCCCCCAATTGATAAACCGCGTGAAAGCGTAAAACTTTCCTATATAAACATGAATAAGTGGAGTTGATACATTGATTTGGGTGCTGTTGGAATTTTAAATAAGTAAAAGTAATTCATTTTTTTATAAAATCTCAAAAATCGTGAGAATTGGCACTTCATTCGTGTAATCGTGTAAAAAGGACCGAAATCGTGTAATTACACGATTAATCGTGTAATCTGGCAACATTGCTGCTGGCTGCCCGGATCGAATATCATAATATGGAATATGTATAAAGAACTTCGTGGTGCTCGGCATATGCGCCCGATGGGTATATTTTCAATATGTCTTATAGTTTTAAGAGCAAATGTACGGGGAAATGTGTCTAATAGATTTTTTGCCTGAAGAGCCGCCGCCAATGAACATATTTCCGAAAACCAGAAAGCTTTTCCGTCCTTAGCGTAATAGTATGGTTGTATGAAAATTTCAATAAAATCCGAGCGGTACTTTCCAAGTTTTAGGCGATCTAATAACTAGCGGACAGGCAGACAGGCCGACAGACAGGCAGACTGAAATAAGTGACATAGTTTTTCATGATATACATATCGTATAACATCCAAAAAACTCAATATCTCATTTTTCGTCATTACAATACTTCGTCGCCAGTGTGGCGTGGAAAGTAAAAATAATTTTACAAGGCTAGTTCAGCTTATTTTAGGTACATTATACGATAAGAATGATTACTAATATAACAGCAAAATCACAGCCGAAACATTGAAAAAAAAGTGAGAAAGCTTTTGAACTTTGGGCATCGCTTGAGCGCACGTAGCTTTTACTATACGTTTATATGAAAATTCTTAGCTATGGTCTAGCATGGTACGTGGTAAGAGCTTCCAATTATCTTATCAGAGGGTTGTTAATAGAAAATGTGAACTTTGGTAACTCATTTTTTACCATGTGTTTTGAACAGAATAATTTTGATTTCATTGGACAATAAAAAACAGTTATTAGATGAGCATCGTCAAAAGTTGGAAAATGTGACACGTTTTGCGGTTAAATACCAAACGAAGAAAAGCCTTAATAGTTCTGTAGGCTCTTTTCCCAGAAAAAATGTTTCAAATAATGAGACATATTGCGTCTCCTGGTATATCAGACACAACAGTAGCAACATCAATGAACCATTCATGGAATTACAGCTACGCTTTCATGTACAGTACGATAAATAATTTTTGAGACTGGGACTCTAAAATGGGATACAAACATTAATTTTCAAACTTGTTGTTTTATTTATTCAATATAATCTTCTCTTGCTTCAATACTCTTGTTACTTCGATTCAAAAGTGATTCAAATGCCTGATCCAGCTCATTTTGTGCTATTGTCGCTATTGCCCGTGTTAAAGCTGATTGGATGGCCAGAATGTCTTCGAAAATGCATCCTTTCAACCTAAATTTCAATTTAGTAAATAAAGAAAAGTCGCATTGAGCCAAATTAGGTGAAAATGGCGGATGATTAAGCACACAAACTCTATTTCGGGCTAAAAATTAACGAAAAATTAGAGAATTGTGAGATAGCGCGTTATCGTGCAACAGCGTCCAATCTTAATATTCGAGATGGATGCGACAGATTCTGTCCATCAAACGCTTTAAAACTTGGAGATAATAGTTGCCAGTAACTGTTGACCAGATGAAATGAATTGCTTAGAGATAATTAACTCCTTTGCTATCGAAGAAGGTGATTAACATTGTCTTATTTTTCGAAGGCAATTTTCGCGATTTTCTGGCTTGTGGTGAATTTTTCGACTTCCATGACGCTTGGTTGTGGGATCGTACTGAAAGCACCATGTTCCATTATCCGTAACAATCGATTTGATGAAGTTTGGATCATTTCCAGCGGCTGCAATAACTGGAATGGGCAACTCTCAATGATTTTTGTTAGTCCGTCCAAGTATGTGGGACAAATTCAACACAGACTTTTGTTTTGTGCAAATCCTCGTGAACAATGGTCCGAATCGTCTCTCGGTTGATGTTCAGCGCCTCTTCCATCATTTTCAGTGAAGCGTTGCGATCGTTTGCAACAAAATCGCGTACTTTGTCAATTATTTCCGGTTTTCGAATTGAAATTGAAATCGTCATCTTCTGGCGATTCTCTATACCTTTGTAATGCAATTGAATTTTTACAGTTGGCACCACTCGTTGCTGAGATATGACGCCAGTCTTAAAAATGATTTATGACACTGTGTAAAATGCTATTAACAAGGCTGAGCGACTTTATTGAAAGTTTACAAACGCTCGAAGTTGTTACATGAGTCGGATTCAGAATCTTATAAATTTTAATTTCTTCCGCGTACTGTCGAGGAGATGCTGATATCTCTTTTAAATTGATTAAATAATAATACATTATATTCGAAGTTGGTGAAATCCTTCAGCGCTAGTACTAAAAGAAATCAAACATGTTTCAATCATAGCTTTTGAATAGTTTAAGCTGATAGCCACCTCCAAAGTACAAGATATAAGGAAACGTCAATTATAAAATTGTTTCAAGTTCTCCTCCCAACTCATATACAGAGTGGCCCAACGAAAAGGTCGCACCCCCATGAAGTTTTTAGTAACTTTTGTATAATAAAGTTTATACCTCTCTTCAATCGTTGTGAAGCTATTTGAGTTTATAATAAAAGTCGACTAACTTAACTTAATACTGATAATAATGGAATGCTCGGCTAACAATAATAATCATGGATACCAGCAAAAACATTTAGCATCAGTCAGTGTCATCGTATGCTATAGAAAAACTTTGTCTTTCATTTCAATTTGTTAAGTTACCTAGCTAGTTGTGATAAATGTTGACTTAGTCAATTCAAGAAGAGGTAGAAATAACAAAACTATATTACCAAAATGGAGTGTTGCAAGAGCTACTGCCCTGTTGTTTAATGCGTTACATCCAAACAAAAATATTAGTAAGTATGTGGCTAAATTGATAAGAAAATTTGAAGAATCTGTGTCTAATATTCGCAGCAATTTCCATCGAGAAAATTGATCATCTATAAATGAAGCCGCAGAAATAGCAGTTCTGGGACATGCAGTACTTGACAACACCCAAAGCACTCGTGGACTGGCTACTTCTTCAGGACTTACACGCTCTACAGTACAAAGAATTTTGAAGCACAATAAATTTCACCCATTCAAGATAAAAATTATCTATGAGGTTATTGAACACGATTTTGAAAGAAGGTTGGAGTTTTGCGAATTAATGTCCCAACAATTCAAATCTGCTATTTAATATTTGTTTCTCGGATGATTATACGGTCTATTTACCTGGTGCTGTAAATAGACATAATTTTCGGTATCGGAGTGACTCGAATCTACATTTGTTTCGAGAGGTACACTCGCAATATCCTGAAAAAATATGTGTGGACCGGCATTTTCCGAAATCATATTGTAGGACCTTTGCCACGCCTTTCTTATAAACAAGGTGTGATTCCTCTTTCTTTTTAATTAATTAATGAATTAATAAATTACTATAAATGAAATCCAAGTGTCAGTCAATGCAAAACAACTGTCTAGTGGCGTGCAAATTTAGGCACTAGCTCAATAAAGCGGAGATTAGGGAGGTTAAGATCGCCAGTGAATCAAGACGGATTAAACCGCAAATCCCCGAGATGTTAGTCGGAACTTGTTTGGCCTGACCACCCACACAAAAGCAAAGAATCTCGCAGTAATTACAAAACCTAATTAATTGCACACAGAGAGCCAAATAAAACATGGTTTTAAATCAAAATATATTGTCAAAACAAGCAGCAGATATGCTCCACCACTGGAGTGCAAGTTAAGAGAAAGGATTTTATTCAAAACTACCTGACAATAAAATTATTAAACCATGATAATTAACCCTGCTAAACGTTTGCTATGGTACACGAAGGAAAGCTATACAAATATGGGCTTCACAGATATTTTAATGCCTAAACCTAAACTTATCTTCTTCCAGTTACGGCTCTAGGCACAGCTGAGATATCCTTAGCTCGCAAACGTTCAGATCAAAAGTCAGTGGCCAGCAGTGGGCAGTGACGTAAGGAACGTCACAAGGTAGAGGCTGCTTGCCTCGTTTTCCCAAATTTACTGTATAATAAAAACCCTAGAGAGAGAAAGATGTTTAAAACTCTACTCTATTCTATGTCTGAGACAGAACTACACATTTAAACACTCGAAACTTGAAGAAAAGTCCATGTACATTCTCTTTTACAAGAAATTTACTTTTCTTTCTGCAAGGGCAAGATCATATAAAAATGTACTAAAGTGATATACCCTCAGAAAGTTATCCCTTATTCTAAAATAAGTTATGGCAGCTCAAAATTTAAAATGATGGTTAATGTAATATAATAAGCCCAAAAGAAGGTGCCCTATATTTGAATACGTAAAATACCAAACAACATCAACAACACTCTGAGAATTTCAGTCAGGAATAATTAATATATTAATATCTATAAAATACCCAATTAAGATGATATGTTACCTGTTCACATCAGGGTTTTTTTACCAAAGGGAAGGGATGGCTTCCAACAAAATCGGCTCCGAAACATCTACAAGGCGGCTAGAAAACAAAGCTGGAGGAGTATGAGTGGTAGTTCCCCGCAATGTCTTCCCACTAAAAGGAAGCAGATCTTGAACAAACTTCTTCAGGACAAGCATTAATGGACGTAGTCCGATGGTATACCAAAGAAAACCTACCGCTGGAGGTTAAAATCTTATTATAAAATGGACGGGTAGTACCCAAACCAAAACAACTAGACGTAAGGTACAAAATAAAGGGGTACTATTCCATAAACTGGTGTTTGGGGGGCTAATATCCCAAAATCTGGAAGTTAACGAAAAAACGCCCACACCACAATCTCCACAAGAAACTAAAAATAACGCAGAACACCTAAATCTTTAAAAGAAGGTAAAATGAGTGGCCTTGAAGAATGTATGTTCAATAGAAAATCAATAGGAACGGAGAAAAGCCGGTAAAGAAGCTATCTTAGTAGTAAATCAAATTTTAACAGAAGGTATCTTGATAGGAAAGCAAATAATCTTATACGGCTAATACGTGTAGAAATCATAAGGTGGCGCGCTGATTGCCAACTTTCTACGAGGGACGAACAACATTTTATGAAAAAATTTCTAAGATAGTCGTTAATTATAACATTAGTGTCCAAAAGATTTCAACACAATACTGAATCGCTGAGAAAGAAAGATATAATACGTGTGAAATTATACAATCAATTAACTATGAAATTTGCTAAATGAAAATCATTAAAAAGGGTTCGGCCTAGGAATCAGTACTCTATAATCAATAAAGAGAAATTCAAATTACTGGTAAGTGATAAAAATAGTAAAAAAAACGTTACGTGATTTTGGCACGTGACACCTTTCTTTATTCCTGGATACTTAACGGCCGAAATGTACTTGGACATGTTAGATAATACAAGAAAGCCACGAATTGCCCGAACAATAGAAAACGGCGTTAATTATAATGAAAATTGCATTCATTTCCAACAAAATGGCGCACCGCCGCACTATGTGGGTCCAGTACGACAGTTTTTGAACACTCATTTCCCGAAACAGTGTATTGGCAGACGAAGTCCCATCGAGTGGCCGCCGAGACCTCCGGACCTAAGTCCTTTAGATTACTTTCTTTGAAGGCATTTGAAAAGTAATGTTTTTGGTAAGAAGCCAGATTCCAGACAAGATCTTCGTCAGCGAATTACGACTGAATATAGACAAATAATTCAAGACATGCTTGAAACAGTGGGGAAAAGATTCAAACAAAATCTTTATTATTGCATAAAGGTCAATGGGCACCAATTTCAGCACTTATTACCACATTGCCCCACCTCTTTACAGCAAATTAATTTTTACTTCAACGTTGATGTGCATGTAAACTGTTATTTTTTTGTTTTCTTAATACTCGGATACTTGTTTTTAATTTTAAAGTAAAGTCTTGTTACTATGGGAACTATATTGGTGATTATTTTTACGACATAATCCCTTATTATCACAATTTCTAGAATTGTATTATAAACTCAAATAGCTTCACAACGATTGAACATAGGTATAAAGTTCGTTATACAAAAGTTACTAAAAACTTAATGGAAAATCTAGAAATAAAAAAAATGGGGGTTTCCATTTAAAAATCTAAAGTGTAACGCAACATCTCATTTTTGGATCACACTGTATTGTATGGTCATAAATAAAAGGACGTCCCCCTATAAATCAAAATTGACGTGTCCGAGCTTTTTCCCAAAATATACCAGGAGAGTCAGTGATATCAAAATCACCAATGTTTAATTATTTTAGGTAAGATCACAATTGTGTTGGATTCTGATTGGTACGAACCCGGAACTCCCGCAGATGAAGCCGCCGCAGAAGTTAGAAGGCAATTTGTGGTGAGCTTAATATCTTTCTGCAATAAAAAAATACCGTAAAGCTCATGCAATTCAAGTCACTGAGAAACTACAGATGATCTTGTCTGAACCTACTTTATAATTTCCAGGTTACATCTAAATCATCTTCTCAATATTGCCTTTATTTGGAAGCTGTATTTGCCTGAAACGTGTTTCATATGTAAGAAACATTTGGTGATTGTTTCGTCTTAAGAGGCACAACTGCTTAAAATGAGGAAGGTCTTTGACAAAAGGTAGACGTGAATCTACGTGGACAATCAAATTGTTCACTAGTTTTACACAAGATTGAAGTCATAATTGAGGGCGGTCCTAATAAATATGAGTCATAGTTTGATTTGAAGCCCTGACTTTACCTATTACGAAACTGAATACTATCGACTCATTCTTTTTTTATATGATCGTTCTTGTAAACTGGCACCACAATAGTATGGAGTGGAGTTGCAATAAATTGACATCCCTATTATTTTTTTGTGTCTTTTTAGAAATGAAGTAATGTAGAATAGTGTCTTACATAAAAATTTTCAGTCAATGTCCTTTTTGTTAAGGTGTCTCAGAAAAGGTCTATCGAACAAAGTTGAATTTTTTAAATAGTATACATGTATATTTTTAGTAAAAATGATACTAGTAACTATTCGTCGTTGTTCGTCAAAGCGGTCCGAAACCTTCGCTCTTAGTTAAAAGTGTAGTCGGTGTATTAATCTGTCATATCTGACTACCCAAGTCGAAACGAGTTCAAGGAGAAAAGGGTGAGTCAGAAAGGAAATAAGAAATACAGCAAAGAAAAAAGTTAATCATTTGAAGTAAAAAACGGTTAAGCATTTTTGGTTTGATTACTCGAATAATGTTGTAATTCCAAAAATAACTTTGAACAGTGTTATAAAGAAATAATTTTGCCTGGTCTGAAATTCACAATTTAATTTTGATCACAGTGCGAGGCGCGTCTTGAAGTGTTTGCGAAGTTACTAGACTGTGTAGTCTGCTGAATCATGTATCAGAGTATTTGTGTACGATTCCGCCTCATTATAACGCTGCTGTGCCTCTTGTTTTACGTAATCCCTTGGCTATGGGATGAAAATTTCTTTGTGAATGGTCTCGTTTGACACGTACCAAGGGGCGTTGGTGATTGTGTGTAGGGCTCTGTTTTGCACGACTTGCAGTCTTTGCATGAGAAAACACCAAGCCGAAGATCTGTAGGTGATTGCGGGCTTAATGACCATTTTATAGAAAAAAATCGTGTTGATCAAACTTAATTTTGAATTGCTGCACGATAAAAGATAAGGCTGTCGAAATGTAATCTGGAATTTAGTTTAAACGAGACCCATTCACTGTGACCTCTTATGGGGTTGATAGTGTTTTTTTGTTCCAAACATATATGGTTTGTTATACCTATTTTAATCAATTTAGTCTGAAACTCACACTCTCTCTACCAGATTTCATCAGCGACTATATGCAAGCTTATTTGAACTTGGATACACATGATACGCTAACACACAAAGTTTTTGACCAAAAAGATCTGAAAAAATATGATCTCGATATATGTACACATGGAACAATCAGAACAGATTTATACGGTAACTCGTACATGTATTAAAAATACATTGCTTCTTTTCTAAGTGGCCATAAAAAAGTTAGAGACGAGGGCAATTTATAGCGGAACGCTCTGTACAGTTGGCGCAGATACAGATTCTAGATTACACCTCTGACCGTTTTAACAATTTGACCAATCGAGGCGCACTTTGCATTTTCTGATTCACCGAAATGCTGCTTATTACTTTTTGATGATGCCGTGTATTTCATTACTTGTTAATTCACCGTTGATTTATTATGAAGAGGAACTCTTTCAATACTACATTTCTTTAACAAAAAGCTATTGTATTATTTTTATTTCAGTACGGCATGTACGCCAATCCCATCATATACGGTAACTGGCCTCAAGTGATGATTGATCGAGTTGCAATGCGTAGTCAAATGGAACATTTCAATCGCTCCAGATTACCAGAATTCTCACCAGTTCAGCAGCGTATGTTAAAGGTGGGTAAAACCAGAGTCAAACCATTGATTATTGTATTCCACCTATACCTTAATCAATGGTAAAATACAATAATCTGTAAGTTGTAGTTGCTCTTAACGCTTGATCGAGAAGTACAATAGTTATAATAAGTTGCATGATAAAACGATTAACGTGTTTCGCTTGATCCAAGTATGGTCAGATTGATATTACTATCGAGCGGCCACAAAGATCGAAATGGGTGTTGAAGCCAGAATATTCGCACAAAAAATAATATTGAGAATGAATCAGTTTGAAAACCTGGAAATATCAAGGAACGACAACTGAGGCATAAGACTATATACAGTAAACGGCGCAAATCAACTCTTGGTATTATACCTGACCTGGTCAGAAAGAGAAGCGAGAAAGAGGCATTAGTTCATGCTTTATAGTACAAGAGAGATATAATTTCATCAAACATGGGAATGGGCATTCAACCAAGACTGGATAGGATTACCACAGTTAAAAAGCATTTATATATACCGAATCTTGTGAAGAATGTATCAGACTCAACAGAAAAACGTTTAAAGCTCTTTTGGCATACTGTACAGGGATTGCCACCCATTACAACACCACTTGCGGAAGTAGGGCTTTGTGGATGACACCGAATGCAGATCATGCAGCTTTTAGACAAAATGGCAAAGCACATGATATGCAAAAGTGCTGAAATGAGCAGATATGGATATATTCTACCTGATCGCTCAATGCGCCAGGTAGAGGATCTATAAAATACATCTCATAGCATGCAAAGCAACTAAGTTAGTAGTTTGAGATAAATTTAATGATATAATTATGACCAATACAGATTCAAATTTTTGATTTCAGGGTACCTTTGATTACCTTTCCATCAACCACTACACTACTTACATGGTGAGTGCCATCCCTGAACGTCCACCTAGTCACGCAAGTTGGGATCTTGATGCAGGCGTACGACTATGGCAGAAGCCGGAATGGGAAACTGCAGCCATTGATTGGTTTAAGGTCTGTACTGATATTCGATTAATTGACAGTTTTTCAAAAATGAACATTCGATTGTACATGCTTAATTCAGAAATATGCAACCATAGTTTTCCTAACAGATTTCAAATCGTACATCGGGAAATTCTCTATTAATGTAGATGGGCTCAACCAGTATAGACGGTGATTCTCAAGTCGCGAGCAAAAACGAAACTCCATAGGTACACAGGACCACATTCTAAGGGAGTCTTCTATGTAACATTTTTTCCTCAACTGCTGCATTAAAAATATGCCGGTGGTTGCAATTTAAAGATAAAAAACATGTTTTTTAATATCTTCAAAACTGTCAGCTGGAATGAACTAACATTTGTAATGTGGATTTACCTAAGTATTGTCCACATCCAAAAGTCTTTACTTAACGTGCACTAGTGGCGGTGATACAGGGGATTAGTGACATTATTTTTCCAAATAAAAATAGTAAGCTACCTTTTTTTTATCGAAACACGTAATTTTTCGAATTTTACCTTCAATTTGCTACAAAAATTACTCTTGTATTTTTTCCCAGAGTGCATTGTTTTCGTAAAAATAAATAAAACGAATTAGATAATCAAAGCTTTATTTCATTAAATGTTCAAAAAGACCACCATTCTGACGCATAGTGCGGCATCTTTGAATTTGATGAAACTCACTATCTATTCTTTCTTGTAACTGATCAACAGTATTAATTTATTCAGCATACACTAGTTGATTAAAAGCGCCCCACAAAAAGAAATCCAAGGGGTCAAATCAGGTGACCTCGCAGGGCAATGTACGGCTCCGTTTCTGCCATTCCATCGTTGTCTAAAATGATTATTTGACCATGCGGTTGTGTAACGACGAACGTGCGGTGTAGCACCGTCGTGCTGACCACATTCGTACTCTCGTTGCTAACAGAACATCATCTAACACATTTTCTAGGTAATTTTCTAGAAAAGCTAAGTACGAGTTTGCATTTAAACGTTGTGGCAATACGTGCATGAACAGTTGGCCATTGAAAATGCCGCACCAGCCATTTCTAGAAAATATGTGTTGGAACGAGTGGATTCGTTCAGAACGGGTGTTTTCTAACGACCAAATATGTTCATGATCAGAACTGATGGTTCCACTGCTCGTAAAAAGCGATTCATCTGAGCACAAAACCAAATCAATAAAATCTGCAGTTTGAGTATGCATTTGCAGTAACCATTCACAAAAATTTTGCCGTTGCACTTCGTCGCCGGGTTGCAGACATTGCACATTTTAACGATGTAAGACTTCCCGATTAAAGATTCTCCACGCAAGAATTAGGGCACATGGTAGCTGGGATGAAATGCGCCTAGTACTAGGATCATCCAACGCCAAATTAATCACATCCAGTTCCTCTTGAGCAGTATGCCGGACACATGGCCTCTAACACCGGGAAGTTTGGCAATTCCATATTGCCGGAGTCTTAGAAATGAACGCGTTATAACCTTTGGGGTAGGTTGGCGTCTGTTAGGAAATCTACCTTAATACTCCCGATAAGTCGCTAGAGTATTTCCATTACAGAACCCGTACACAAAAATAGTATCGGCGTACTCACCATTGCGTAAATTCCATTTCACAACACTCAAAAATGGAAAAAAAAACCTTTGACTTGACTTTAACAAAAAAAAAAAATGATAGTACTTACGATATCAACCGTATAACACATAGCAAAGCTTTTATTTTGAAACTAATTTATCTCGGCTCTTCATGACTGATCTAATTCGTTTTATTTTTATTTTTACGAAAACAGTGCACTCTAGGAAAAAAATACAAGAGTAATTATTTGTAGCAAATTGAAGGTAAATTCCAAAAATCATACCATATATAAATAACTTTTTTGTGCTTCAATCTTTCTGGAAACATTCTGTATCGCCCTGTATAAAAGAATGTTTTCTGCTTTGAGAAACAATAGAAAGTACTTCTTTAAGTAATGATACACCAAAATGAATCCTACTCCTCCTTGAAGAATATGTTAATCAATGATACGAATGATAAATCCTGGAAAATGTAAATATATTTCTGTTTGAGAAATCTTAATATTACTGGCCGCCGTAATACATTTCTTATCAGGCACAACATAAGACGTCGGAATCGAGTTTGATGATATCTTAAAATCAAAATATATATTTTCTAGGTTGTACCGTGGGGATTCCATAAACTATTAAGATGGATGAAGACAACTTATGGTGACCATGAAATCTACGTAACTGAAAATGGCGTTTCAGATAGAACCGGGGTACTGGATGATTTTGACAGAATCTCCTACTATAGGGTAAGCAGTCAATCTAAACTAACGAGAATCTTACTCGCTCTAAAATCGGAAACATACATTCATAATTGAGATGCTAACCACATTTTATCAGCACGAAAGCCCAATATCCGTATTCCTATAGAATCCCGAACTGGTGTCCTAGTATTTCAGCCAAAACCGAAATTTCGGTCCAGTTCTTGTTTCGGTGGAAACCGGAACCGAAACCGAATCTTCCAACTGATGAGTGTGATCGAGGAGGTTGGGAGGCAAAATAAAGAAAAAATAATCTCAGTCTCTATCAATTAGTATTATTAATAATAATAGCAGTTTATTAAATAAAAAAGACAAACTATCAAGACTTAGGTAAAGAAAACTAGAGTACTACATTTGTTCCTTAAAATACAAAATAAATAATGTCTTTTTGTGTCCAACATTTTTTAAAAAACAGACAGTGAATCAAAAATAACAACTTATGGCCTGCTGCACCAATACTATTCAAACTTGCTTTAGACGGAATGAATTTGAAGCACAAGTACTTAAACACCGTTTAAAATTTTTTGAACTGCGTTTAACCTAAACGTTCAACTTTTGGAGGTTAAATATCGTCTAATACATTTTTAGTCTTCAAAAATGGATTTTATTGGTTATGATTTTAAACAATGATTTGGATATCCTTGACCTAATAAATAGTGGTTTTCTAGAATATTTAATCAAAGACCAGAAGCAAAATCTATTTCCAATAGATTAGGAACTATGACATTCTTTTAAGAAATTTAGTTTGTACAGTTTTGAATATTCTGCCTGAAATTGAGCCTGAACTGGAATTCCCCAATAATTAGTTAGTTATCTACCCTCTTAAATAAAAGTCCCTAAATTTGTGTAGGATTACAAAACTAAAATTCAATGTTGATGCAACATGCCATTAGAACTTAACCTAATAAGAAGAATTAAACAGTCTGATATTATGACAATTTTTCTACGTCTTTCCCTAACAAATTTGACCTTTGGTTTGAATTAATTTGCAAAAAAGCGCCAGAAAACATATGAACGCAGTTTCGGTTTCGGTTGCAGCTTAGGCGGATTTTTTGTCAAAACCGAAACTAAACCAAAACTCTGAATTTGGACCAAAACTGGTAGAAACTGAAACCGAAAGTTCGGTCAGACGCTATCCTAAACTATCTGGCTGACCTCGCACTAGAAAATTTTCTGGCTTAAACAACAATTTTTTGAAGTTTTGAATTTCGGATAAGCTCATCCCTATCAAAAAAAATATATTTAGCTTTAGTACGGCTCGCAAGCCAACTTGTCATCCATGGACAGTTGGCAATCACTTTTCTGTCCACACACCAACAGAATCTCTTCCTGCTTTTCTTCTTTAATTAAGCCATTTTTCAAGTCTACTAAGCGTACTCTCCGCAATTCATTGCCACTCAGCTCTCTACCTTTTGGCGAGAATATTCACAGTTTAAAAATTCATAACATCAAACGAACCATTCGTATATTTTCGATGACACGCATGATAGTCCGGTATTTAAAGCTTTGTCTTAATGATTGCCAAGAACGAAAAGTAAAAGACGCGTAAGCTACAGGACAATTTCCATCTCTAAACTGAGAGAAGGTGGACACTTTTCGCCCCCGGAAAAATGTGTTTTCGAGTGTGTAAAGTTGAAACGCGTACACGCCAGTAAAGAAACAAAACGAAAACAAAAAAGTATTTCATGCAATCTGGAATAGCATAGTCCGGTCGGATGATCCCTTTGATAAAAACCATTTCAAAATAGTGAAAAGCGCCATTTCCATTATTGTTGTAATCTGGAAAGCCTTTGGCAATAACGCAGAAAGAGAACGTAACTCCGACAGTGACGTTGCTGGAGGGGACGAAAGAAGCATATAAACATATCTCCTTACTAAAATATACTCGGTCACAAAGAAAATAGTTTTATTTGGATTAAATAATACTTACAGTTAGATACAGATAAGAGGAAGTGTTGATTAACTTTATCGTTGGCTTTCCCTAATAATGTGTTGAGCCGCTCCGATGCTTTATAAATACATCAGTCCAGCCGTTGAGGCGAGATTCTAGTAATGGTAATAGCTTATTATTCTTTTAGTTATATACCGGGTATTTTAAATTTAATCCTCACCATTGGGATCTCGGAAACGGTGAGAGATACGAAATCGCTTAAGTAGGGCAAAGCTGGGTAATTACTTAATTAAAAAAAAGCCGCTTACAAAGTTTCAAAATTCAAAGTGCTTCTGGAGAAAGACGAAAAAAAACGAATTTTCCCAAAAACGTTTTAGTTTTTTTCCGACTTTATTTGTAATAGAGTTTATAAATAGGTTGCGTATTAACATTTCCACTTTTCTCCTCTACAAGATAGCATAATACGAATTTCAATATGGCGTATCGCCTATTGTCATTCAGCATCAACTTTAGTTTTCTTATGGACGCTATATAGGATTTTTTCACAGATTAATGGTTTTTAATTCTGATTTCAAAAATGTAAAACGTGTCACTCATTGACATTGCCAAACTCTAGTTATTTCAAAAAACAGATGTCATTTGTTTCGTATATATAAAATAAGTTTTTTCTTTTTCCTGACTTTATTCCAGATACATGTTATCAATGCCACTTTTTCTCATTTAGAAGATCGCGTGTTCAGATTTTTAATTCGAGGTTTCTTCTTTCGACTTCTATCACCAACTAGGTATATTGGAGTTTTGTACATTTAAATACAATTATTACTTTAATTAAATATGTGAAGTTTATCGCGACATAAATGTATTATACAGGTATTCATAACCAGATGCAGAATCAAATATCAGAAAAGAACAAAGTTGAGGATGGAGATACAATTTGACTACTGCCTCTTGCACAGGGGTGGCAATGCTAATATACAATTTATTTTAAAATCCCATTTCAAATAAAGCCAGGAGATAAACAACGATTTCTCCGTAAATCCGAAAATACGAAACAAATGAGCATCTGACAATTTCAAACCCTACCTAGGAAATTCTATTTTTTGTTTTTTAAAAAAAACTAATGTTTGCATAAATCCAATCCAAAGTAGGTGCTGGGGAGGACAAGAGACAAAACGTCATATTGAAATTCTAATTACCTATACCATTTTGTAGAGGAGGAACAGTGGCAATGTTAATGTGCCGTTTATTTTGAAATCCCACTTCAAATAAAGTCAGGGAAAAATTAAAACGATTTTGGGAAAATTCCGTCCTTTTCCGGACGTACTTTAGACTTCAAAACATTTTAGGCGGATACCTAAAAACACAACTTTGCCCTCATTTAAGCTACTTCGTATCTATATATATATATATATATATATATATATATATATATATATATATATATATATATATAGATATTATACTCGTACTTCTTGGTGGCGGTAATAGGTGCCGTACAGAGTTGCCAAGTGGGGCGAATGAAATCAAAGCATATTATGCTACACCATTTTCAAGTCATATTTACGCTCTTATCCTGTCTGACTGTGATGCACTAATCAATACTATCGCGACCAAGTAGTAATTTGTATGTTTTGTAGTGGCATAAATGAGTAAAGCTTGCATTGCCGGTATTATTTCAAAATTGCCTGAGGCAATCCTAATTAGGATCTCGTGTTTAAGCCAATGGGCTATCTATCTATTGGGTTCCTGATCTACTTGAACCACCCTATTAGAAGTCGGGCGGCGTGGTCCGTCATTCAATCAAGGGCTGGTCGTCATACAGGAGGGTCGTGACTTGGGTTTTACTAAGGGCAGTACGCCGTGGCAGCTAGGGCACCTAGCAAATATTCAGTACCGCCAGGGCGACACAAGGTGCCGTAGTTACAGGAGGGTGTGAGTCATCCCCACGGACATTCCGGGAAGGGGGCCTAAAAAAGATTTTGTTGGATGAGGGTCCATCTGATGATTTCGGAGGGTGTCGGCGACTCAAGTTTGAAGAGCGGGCCGTTCTGCAAATTGAAAAACACGTTCCAATTTCTTTTACTCAGATATTTTGGGAGCTTCGGGACCCCCCCCTCTCTAGATCCGTAACTGTAATTCCCAGGCATTCCAGAACGAAATCCTTAAACGACGAGTCAATAACGTAGATTTCCCCCAGTTTGGTGGGATTTTTGTTCCTTCCGGGGAAGTTGTGTGGGGCATAATTAAAACCTTTGGGTGTTTTTTAAGTATCCGATTTAGAGCTTAATCGGGTGAAACCAGCCACTGCCAAACAAAAATTTCAACTCATAGCTTTATTCAATAAACCACGACAAAAGTAAGACTTAAATATGGTGTATAATATATTTTGCTTTTGTTCTATCCATCTCGCAATTCTATACGACACCCATCACGCCCTAAAAGTATACCGCGTACTTCCTTGATGTTGTTGCCAGGCAACGTGGTAATTGTGATAGTACTCTTTCTAGCATACGTGTTGCATGCTTCTCTGGCTTTCCTCTCGCACACGTTAAAACCCGGTCGTCCTCATTGGTAAATCATTCACACAGTATATTAGATTACTTTTGAACATAGCGTCGTATCATTGTCTCTTTGAGTAGACAAATACACTCAGTCCTTACAAGAAACTCCATTTCGTCGGTGCAGATCCTCGGTAGACGTTTCAAAGAGTTGTAAACGATTCGAGGGCAAACAGGTTAAGGAGAAACAACGTCTTAATTTATTGACAGCCTTAACAATAGCAACACTGCTGACCTACTAAGATTGTGGTATTTCAGAGATACATGAGCCACATGTTGGATTGCATTAACGAAGGAATCCGGATTATTGGGTACACAGCTTGGAGTATCATTGACAATTACGAATGGAACATGGGATATGTGTGAGTAAACCATACGTTTCAGTAAACTAAAATCTAAAACTTTGACCATCAATCATTCGCAATTTTGCTCTATTAAAATTAAACAGTAAATTCAGTTGCAAATATAGAAGCATCGAGTAAATTTGACTGAATTTTTTGTTAATATTCCAGCATCGCATCTAAAATGTATTTATCAGCATATCAGATTGAAATGTTTTTGAAAAAATATTTACTTTTTATTGTACATATGCATATTTTATGTAATATTTTCAGGGCACATTCAGGAATGTATTACATCAACATGACAGATCCTGCAAGACCAAGAATACCTAAAAAGTCATCTTACTATTACAACCATATTATCCAGACTCGTTGTTTACTTTCCCAATGTGATGAATAAAAATGATTGAAATCTTTTTGGATAATCCAAAATTGAATAAAGAAAAAATAAACATATTGTGTTGATTTTCCTCGGACATTTCGTTGGATATTTTTATGTTCCTTTTCGCCTGTGACTGTCGATCTCTGTCGATAGTGATATTGCCTAGATCACAAACACTGGCGAATTTAGAGGGGAGCGGGGGCTGCGCACAACCCTACCTCCTAGACTCCCAAGTTTAACATTTTTGTTTCAAGAAACTGGTATCTTCCAGAAAACAGGCGCGTAAATACCACAGAATGTAATAAAAATATACACTGAGAACCAAATTTGTCAGACTGCTTGAGTTCAATGTGTACGAGAGATGAGATGTATAGACACATACATTAGAAAGAGATAGAAGCCAGCCAGCACGGCATGTCGATCTATTTTTTGACATTATATTGGTTTTTTGTGACATTATGTAGATTTTTCTACAAGATGTTAACTTAGCACTAGCTGATGGACACGTTGTGAACTCGTTTTGTAGTTTACGTGTTGCCTAAACGTCATGAGGCTTCAGTTATCAATGTTTGGCTCTAATGTGATCTAAAATCTGCTTCAGATATGGCATTACTGGAGGTACCGGCATTGCATAGGTGCATAGTGAGGATTTATGTACTAATAATATGTGTTGATGATAATGCCATTGGATTCTTGTCTCAAATACACTAACTTGAAATCCAAAGCTAGAAATTAGTTGTGCATCCACTTTTTCGTATCCCTTCTGGAAATTACATATGCAGATTTACTGAATTTCAAAAATGAGAGGTGAGAAACAATTATATTCACCGTACACTGTCAAATTACAAGTCATATATATTACATCCTAACAGTAATTACACACAACGCAGGCGCTATGGTGATTTCCCGTAACTACTCAAAGTTTTTGAAAACACAAAAAGCGTAAAAAATCGTAATTCCTAACTTTGAACATAACCTGTCTTCAGAAAAGACAACATATAAGTAACCCGTCGGGCACAGCTAATAGATATACTTCATTGACAGCATATTATTCAGTAATGATTTTCTCGCACAGCAAATATCACTGGTTTTAAACACATGCAGACCAATACACACAATCATCCAGATGCGATCTTGCTATTCAACCAAATTTCTTGTCAGAGATGAAAACTATAGACTACTCACAAAACATATGTAACCAACAATGCGTGTAGTGGACCTATTCATCCATAGATGGACGCTCACAACGATCCTAGTGAGCAAACGTGGAATGACTGCACCCTAAAAACTACCAAGTCTGCAAGATGACATTTTATAAGTTTTTTTGGCGTTTTATAGGTTTTTTACATAATACCCGTGCGGATAGCCAAGCTCATCACCGCGTTGCCTAGCAACACTGACGCGGCTATCTACCGCGTTACCAATATAATAATAATAATAATAATAATAACGCCTTTATTCATATTTTGTACATGTGAGGGACAAAGACAGCGAAGTTTAGCTTGAGCTACTCTTACACTTAACTACCTTTGTCTGTACTTTAAGCACGATGTTGTGTGCAATTCCAAAAAAAAGAGAAAAAAAATATATAAGAAACACTAAGGAATACAGAAAGGTTAAATAACTAATCAACTAAACTAAAGTACACTACAACTATATACACTATGTACACGTATGCCTAAACGGCTCAGAAAATCAGTTATATAAATATCAGGGAAGTGTGAGCATAAATTGCTTGATTTGCCTTCGAAAACTAGCAAAAGACATTTCCCTGTACTTTCTGGGCAAAGCATTGTAAAATACGGCAGCATTATACGGGAAACAACGCTTGAAGAGTGTCATAGAGTGTGGAGGTATCCTGACCATAATACGGTCCCTGGTAATCCTGTCATGAATTTCTCGATTAAATATGATCTTTTCTCTCAGGTATGCAGGTCTTGACGCAGCTATCAACTTGTGCAAAAAGTATTTGCCCGCACATGTTTATCAATTCTTAGCCATTTCATTTGGCTGTATTTGTCACTAACATGGTCAAATCTCCTCAATCCATGAATAAAGCGAATGCAATTGTTTTGAATTATTTGAAGCCTGCTTTTCATCCGTTCATCAAGACATGGGTAATATAAAATATCACAATAACTGAGAATTGGCAACACAAGAGACTCACAAAGTTTTTTTCTCAGTTTAAAGTTCAGTAGGTGGCGATTGGCATATAACGCTCTCATTCGACCATACTTTTTTTTAGCTAAGGACATAACATGCTCCCTAAATCTCAATTTGCTATCTACTATATGTTACACCAGTTCCTTGAATTCGGTTGCATATTGAAAATATGCATTAGCTTATTCTTTACGCCCAAAAAAATGTTTTTTTTATTTTGAGCGTACACCTTTTTGAATTGTGAATTGTGTCGAATCGATCGATCGTAACGGCGCTCCATTTTAGGTCGAAATGGAAGGTCAGGATCGCCACAAATTCTGCAACATTGCATCATTGGTTCGTTTGTTAACACCGCATCTTGTACATTCCAAGGCAAGGTTCCCACCTCCATGATGATAGTTAAGCGATTTTGAATAGTACCCATCTAACGCCCATAGGGAAGTGGCTTCGAAATGGCTTTCACCTGCATACACGCTGGCACTGATAGTTTGTTTTGCGTAACGTTATCTCTTACATTTAGATGAGATAATTCGAATAAGTTAAAAAACTAGGTCGCATCAACATTGAAATAAATAATTTCAATCAAAATGAAAAAAAAATGCTAAACTAAACAGACCTTCTTCGTCGGTTTGACAGTAAACTAACCTCTTGTAGCAATATGTGTTCGCGCCTATATCTCTCTCGTACACATTGAACTCAAGCCGTCAGACAAATTTGGTCTTCCCCGTATTACAAATCCCTGTCAGGAGGAGATATCACGCACAATATTCGTATAAGGTAATTTGACAAGGTCCTATAGCATATCCAATGAAAATATGTGCTATTCAAGATCACCACACGTTCTAAGAATAGTCGGATCAGGTGATTTGACAGTCTTCTCGGATAGTGCACATACGAAGTCTGTAAATTTAGTAATGGGACTGACAACGTAGCGTACGGTCTGGCAACACTGGAGGCGCCGGACTTGGACGGGAGGCAGGTGAACATGTGATCCGCCATCCGCCTTCAGTACAAGTATGAACTCGCTCGAGTCATTGGATTGTCCGTAGCGTTTTTCTTTAACAGTTTTTTCTATCGTGATCTAAAAATGAGTGACATCAATTTCGAGCAACAGTGTGCTATTAGGTTGGACACAACGCATTGGAAAGTCTTGCTTGACTTCAGCAGGCCTACGGAGTTCGTTTTTTGTCAAGAGCCCAGGCTTTTCGGTGGTATAAGGCATTTTCAGAATGGAGAGAGTATATCTAGATGATCACATCATGGGCACGCGAACCTGTGAAGTCTAAATTCAAAACGAGGAAGAATAAACTGACAAAGCAAATTACCCATTTATTCATAATAACATGTATTCATCGTAAAATATATGTATTTATGTAAAGGCAAGGTCCCCTTCTATATTATTCTAAAAACCTATTTTTGTTTTTCTTGTTCTAATTATATACATCCTGCGTCTCTCCATCATGAGCATTGCCCATTTATTCCCGCTACAAATTAAACTTCCTATTAGGCGATGTTGTTGGAGGTTAGGATCTTGTAAGCACCTCACTCAGTTGACACACTGGTGTTCATTAGTCAGATGAATTGAGGTGAATAATTATCACACAGTTTACCTTTTTCAAATAAAGCACTTGGAGGTACACACGAAACATGCTATGCTAGATACGCACCACGGATACGCACAGACATGGAATAAAACAAAATGAAAGTCGGTAAGACTGGTAAGAGGGTCGGCTTAGCATTATGCCATTGGTCGCTTGGTCAGATGCACATGCGTGATATTGATATTACGAAAAATTCACTTAATGGATTCTGATGGAATGTGCTTAATGCGTGCCAGGAATATCGCATTTTATTACCTGGTGAAATGGTACTGTCACGTGACAAGAAGATTTTGTATCGATATGTCCTTAAAATGAATATTCATTGCATATGAACAAATGCATATTCCTTTAGTGAATATACTATGAACATTTCCGTTCTGAATGTTCTCAAGTCGCGTATTTTTAGAACGATATGAACAGTAGGTATGTGCTAAGAACATACTTTATTAGAATTTCTCTTTTAGGATCTAAAACGCACATTGCAAAAATTGTGAATATATATTTTGATCTAAATAAGACAGCACAAAATGCCATTTGTTACCAAAACTGTAAATGGGGGATCCTGTCATACACGAATCGTCTTGGGGGGAAATAGAGGAACGTAGTCCTAAAGCCAGTCACAGACATCATTTTTGTTTTTGGCAGTCTTACCAGACCTTCAAACCGTAGCTGCCATTCTGTAAGTCCAAGCCTTTCCACTTTGACCGAAAGTCCGTTATCTTTAATCAAATTGAATAGTCAAAAAGTGGTTAGCTGGTCACGTACTCACGTAGTAGCCATATTTTGGGATCCAAGATTGAAATGCAAACACCATCCATTTCAATAAATTTTCTAGGGGATGTGAATTATTGATCGTATGCATACTATGAAATATTCCCTCTTCCCCTCTTCCAATATATATGCTAGACACGTGTTTGAAACTAATTTGACTGGCTATGGCGAGGTTTGCAGAGGTATTAAGGTTAGAAAAAAGTATGAAAATTCTCTTTATGTACGGAAGAACTTACAGGTGCAACGGATAGCTTGTTTTTATAAAATTATAAATCAGAATTTTCGCAGGTTCTCTTCGGCAGCTTTCTGAGAGGTTGATTTTAGTCCAACTCTATCAAGTCCGCGAGATTGTGGTGATTTGAATTTATAGAATCACAGTTGTAGCTGGAATGACTGTCAGGAAAGAATGAAAGACGTCTGTGAGTGGCTTTAGATAACGCAAATGACAGGTCGAAGATGTCAGGAAAGTGTCATCCATCTTTTCATCTGTATGATCCAAAGAAAAATAAAGTGTTATGTTTTGTGGAAAATAATAGGAAAATTGTTCCCCAGCGGTACCAAATGATAGAATTCCGCATATGAAAATTTGAGCTTTTCTATGTTATTAATCATACTCATGCTATTAGCGTTTGTAAACGATGGGCATAAACTCTGTAACCTTAGGTGAACTCCACGCGTGAAAGGCAAGAACCTAAGTTCGTTTTTATCCTGGCTTGTAGCAAACCAATATACTTTTCTTTGTAAGCTAATTTAAAAGCTATAAAAATGTCGGACGATGAAATGGAAAAATTCGAAATCACAGACTATGATCTGGAAAACGAATTCAATATCAACAGACCTAGGAAAAAGCTGTCCAAACATCATCAGATATATGGTATGGTATAAACAATTTCTACCTTGTTTTCCCTCATTTTCAGCATGCAAGCTGCTGTCATTAAAAGAACTGTTAGATTAAATATGCCCTGCTACAACACAAAATGTATGCTCCGACTTGCTGCTGATGTCAATTGAAGAGCAAAAAATATGTATGATAAAGCTCTCCATGCTCCTCAAAGCTTGGTCATATTATGGTGAAATTCTCAAAAGCAAATCTCCTCTTCCCTCTAAGGCACTTCAGGTTCTGGGATGACTGCTAGCTGACCCTCAATAGCCTTAAAGCAGTTAGAAACTTTTTAACCATTTACCACCAACAGTTGTGTAAAAGGTTGTAATACTGTTTTTAAAAAACATACAAAATATTACTAAATCTAGACCTATATACAATCCATAACTTTTTCAAGACTGATTATAATAATATGCTTTAGAGCAGGATTTCATTGTTACTTTTTAGTTGATTGAACATTTGTATTTGCAAATAAATTATTTTTTATTGTAAAGAATTAGCAATTCTGTACTATGAAGACTCCAATGCAAGAATTGATTTTGTTCAATATCCTCCTGTGTTTATGAATGGGTTAAAGTCCTACATTGTGTTAAAAAAATATGTATGTGCACTACAGAACCACAGTATATCATAGTTGAATAATTCTATTTTTTCAGTGTACATACAAGGCATCTTCTTTCTTTGCTGAAAAGTGTCTAAAGTCTTTATGTTAGCTTAACACATAAATGCCATGGCGGTCCCAACAGGCATATCACACCAGCTAGAGGTCCATATTTTAATTCATTGTAGGCCAGCCTTTTGGTGTATTTTTGTTTTAAATAGTTATTCATTTTTTTTTATTCTCATCATCTATTTCCTACCAGATCTATACAACAACTTTGACAAAACAAACAAGATTCCAGTGAAAATGCATATACATATATAAAATAAGTTATGTTGCAGGGATACAAAATATAAGATAATTTCATTTATTTATGACTTGTTCCGCAACAGTCAATCGAAAAGTGGGGATTTCCTTCACAACTGTCAGAATATTTAGAAACTTTTGGATTCTTATTTTTTGGTATGGCGCCCCTTATTTTTTTACTTATATTTGCAATATAGTCTGACTTCATGTGATTTTCCTTCTTTTTTTTTTTCAGAACATGTTCCCATCTTGTGTCAGCTTTTGATGTAGATGGTAGATTATACACATTTTTTGTTGGGAACATGACTGGCCTGATGGACATTTTTCTAACATTTTGCTTGGCATTTAACATGTTAAAGAAAAACATAACCTCATAATTAAACTGAATTTCCAAGAACTTAAGTAGTTTTTCAAATGATTAATGGTTTTTACCTTTTTTAAGTTGAGAAATCTGGATATAACCTTTAAGCTCATCATGGTAGAATAACCACCATCTAAATAATCATTACTTCTTTCATAGGTATATGGGCAGATGACAGTGATAATGAAGAAAAAGATGAAGGGAAATTTAAGAACAAGAAACCAAAAAACTACACAGCACCAATTGGATTTGTTGCTGGTGGCATACAACAAGCAGGAAAAGACAAGGAACCTAAAGTTGAAAAAAAGGATTCAGATGAGGAAGATGATCACAAACCTTTCACAGGAAGAGACAGCTCTGATTCTGAAGATGATCCACCTGCAAGAGCGGGTCTGTATAAGCTAAAGTATAAAACATAAGCAAATTAAGGAGTACAATATAATATCATAACACAACATGCTTGGGAACATATTTAGACATGTTGTTTTCTAATCATGCCTTGGTTTTTTAATGGGACATGGACATTTAACAATGGAATAATTCAAAACCAAGTAGGAGATTTAAACTGAAAAATGGCAAATTCTTTTATATTCATAAATTTCAATGTTTTGATAATTTTTTTGGTCTTAGACCAAAACATGTACTCACCTTCTTATGGTTCTATTATAATTTTTCATTTCATAATTTAGCCAAGTTCATTCAAAAGAAGAGCTTTAAGAAATTTGCCATTGATGTATTTTAATTAAACATTTTTATTAAACTAATAACAGAAAATATATTATTCAGGGTTTGGATCTGGAAGGGCAACTAAGTCAAATGTTACTGAGATTACTGGTGAAATTGCTGGTTTGCGAAGAAAGGGAGTTGCGGTGGATCAGTCACTAATGAAGCGAGGAGTAGGCAATTGGGAAAAACATACAAAAGGAATTGGTGCCAAACTGTTGTTACAAATGGGTTTCCAACCTGGCAAAGGCTTGGGGAAAGATCTACAGGGCATTGCTGCTCCTGTAGAGGCACAATTGAGAAAAGGCAGGGGCGCAATTGGAGCTTATGGCCCAGAAAAATCAGCTAAAATAGCTTCTATCAAAGTATGTATTTTTTAATGAATGCCTTTTGTGTGAATGAAAAGTAAAGTTAGGTAAGAGTTGTTGGCCAAGCCCATTAGCTGAGGGGTATGATTTTTAACATTGACATACATAGGTTTAGGTAGCTATATAACAGATACAATACATAGTTCAATGTGTCAAAATCACTACATATTTTTTCTATTAGTAACTAGATTTTAAGTATAAGTACTTTGATTTTAGGAAGATAATTTCAAAGTTGATATTGAAGATTCAAATAAACAAAAAGGTGAATCAAAATGGAAGAAGAATGACTTGAGCAAGAAAACTAGATATTACTATAGAAGTGTTGATGATGTTATTGAAAAAGGTAAACGTCCAGGAGCTTATAGAAATTTGGGAATTGCAAGGTAATGATTAAAATAGCCAGTGGCTGAATAGTTTTGTAACTCTGACTTTGCATATATTTTTTTTCAAATGCAGAATTTTGAAGTTGTGTAAGAAATATTACATACTATTTCATACAGTATGCTGAAATTATCAGCCAGGTGTATTTTATATGTTTTTCTTTTCAGTTCTTATGGTGTCAGGATTTTTTTCAAAAACTGTATCACATTCATATATATATATATATTGTGCATGCTCTTATTAAGAGCGGAAAAGCTTTTATAATTCAGCTTGATTTACATGCTAACAACATGATCATTATTTTCAGTGAACTAGCCAAAGTTAAGGTGATTGATATGACTGGACCACAACAAAGGGTACTTAGTGGGTATCATGCTCTCAGTGGACTAAAACCACCAGATGGCTCAGAACACTATGAAGATGTTGTCCGTAAAACATGTTCAAACTTCACTTTACCTGAAATTCAACATAATTTGGATTTATTGGTGGATATGTGTGAACAGGTAATAAGTGGCTAGATTTCATCATTATTTTGTCATAAAATATTTAAATAGATGTTTGTTCTTTATACATCATATGATACTTAAGATTTTGTATTGTTTCAGGACATTATCAGAATAGACAGAGATACGCGTCAGAATGAAGACAAAATTATTGCTTTAAAACATGAGGAGAGGGCATTAAAGGAAACAATAAAGCAAGAGGAAGTTGTAATTGGAAATTTCAAACATGTCACAGAGATAGTTGATAGACTCATGGACCCTGCACAAGGATATTCCTTAGGTCAAATAGCTGAAACTTTTGCAGAGCTACAGGTAGCAAAATATATTTTTTTTATTTTACATGCCAACTTTCAAGGAAGTACAATTTCAAAATAGAGATATGTTTTTTTGATGCTATATGATATATATATACACCTCACAAAAAAACATATATTTGCATCAATATATTCCTAGTCTGTCTGTTAATCCATAATTAGAAATGTTGTCTATAAACTCAAAATGCTTGCTAACATTCTTGCAGAAAGTTTTCTGCGAATCCTATACCATGCCTTAGTTGAAACCCATATAATATACGGCATCACAGCCTGGGGTGCCGCCTGCAAGACATATATTTCTGACCTGAATATAGCACAAAAAACTGTTTTGAAAGCCATTTTCCATAAGCCAAGATTATATCCAACGAACAACTTATATCAAGAAACAGGGATACTTGATACAAGACAACTTTATTTCTTACATGCCACCACCTTATACCATAAGTATTGTAATAAAAAGAAAAAATCCTGTAAACACGAGCATAACACACGATTTCCAATAGGCTCATCTAATATCCAAAGACCACACAAAACATTATTCAAAAAATCATTTAAATTCTTAGCAGCTAAATTATATAATGTAGTACCAAACGAAATAAAGATACTTAATTTTGGAAAAAAATTTAGAAGAAAATTGAAAGACTGGGTTAGTAATGTGCAGCGAATGACTATACATAATTATATAGAAAACTAAAACTACAAAATTCCAATTACATTAATACCTTTTAGATTTAACAATAATTGTTATACACATATATGATTGATTGTTAGCTATTAAGATATAAACCACACACAGGCGATGCCTTCTATGGTTTTTTCATATTTATTTGCCCATTTTTTGTATTTTGGCGAATAAAAAATATTATTATTATTTTGATGAAAATTTGACACAGCATTACTATAATGCCTATGAAAAAAAAGCTTTGTAGGCATTGAAAATCAGTTCAGTGGCGGCAAAGTGATTAGTAAAACGGAAGGTTTCAGAACATCTCAAAACTTTAGTTTCTGAAAAATTTTGGACGTGATCATTAAAATTTTTCAACTCCAGATTTTTCAAACAATCTTGGATTCTGTTTTCTCTTTGACATTTTTCTTCTTTCTGGTCTGGTAATAAAAAGAAACTCAACAAGTTCAGAAAACATCAAGCATTTCTCGTATTTAAGTTGTCTTATTAACACTTTGATTTTTTTCTTGGAAGTCCAGTCTAATCTACTTCAACCGAGTTTTTCTAAAAACTGTCTATGTACCTGACTAATGCTCATTCAAATCTTCTAGGAAACCTATAGAGAGGAATACAACCGGTTCCAACTGGGCGAACTAGCTCCAGGACTAATCGGCACCCTATTGACGTCCGCGCTGGTTAGCTGGAACCCATTGACCCATCCTGGCCAGTACACCGAGGTTTTCGCGCAATGGAAGGAACTATTGACCGATGACAGTGCTGCCAGTGCCGGGCACCAACTACAAGGTAATAATTCAGGAATACAGCCGTACGATAGTCTCATATGGCATACTTGGATGCCTGTTATGAGAAATTGTGTTAGGTAAGTTACATCCGACATTCTTCTTATAAGCTACTACTACATGGAATCTAACGCCTGCAGTGGCCATGTGATTTATGCGAAAGCGTTTTATCTGCTTTATTTCTCACGCTAGTAGGCGAGAGAAGTATTGTAACCGAATGTTATTACTTTCCGCGCATAAGCGACGGATCACATGCATTCTTAAAATATAGATAACTTTTTTGGCGTTTTGTAATGTCTGTATTAGAAAAGCCAGCCGACTCAATTTCCCTCCGTCTATGTGTTGGTATTTTTCTAGCAACATCACCAATATTTACGAAATTTGGGAGTAGTATGCTTCCAAAGACATTTTATCGACAACAGGTGCAAAAGGTTCCTTTTTGACTTATATGTTACTAGGAGTGACAGGATTTGATTCTAAATGAAGCCACATTGAAATTATCATGTCGCAGTCAACATTCTGAAGGCGGAGCATATGTATGGCGACTGCTAGCAATAAATTTCATCAGTCGCAAGACGGTCGAAATTTTGATTACGACTAGTGTAGCTAATAATCTGCGATTGCGACTGACCTAATTTGTAGATGACTTTCCGTTGTCAAATGGTAGTGTTTCTGTCTCGTTTTCGTTGAATAGTCGTTTTGCTTTAACATAATGTTATGCGCTTTCGTCCATTACCGAATATAGTGAGTGAACTACAAGAAGAGGACGATTGGCCGAGCCCTCGTGTGTGTCGTAGGATGTTAAGGGCTAACAAAAATCTATTTTTGTATTACCAAGCGTCACTTCAGAGAAAACAATTTTGGAATTACTGGATCAATTATCTTTCCTGACGAGACTGGAGATCAGAAGGCAACTACCCTGTAAGATTGGAGAATAAGAAAGTTGAGGTTCATCAAGGCATTCAATGAAAATATTGTTTCACCATTGTTCAGGCTAAGGAAGGTATAGCCCAACAAAATGTTTTGAGGATGATTTACATATGAATTTTCACAGTGGATGAAAGGCTTTTCGCATATGTGAAATATCTATTTGTTCTATTCAATAAAATGCATTAATTAGCTCAGTTGTTCACGTTGTACATTAGTGTAATGTAGAATTTTCGGTATTATCAAACATATTTTTCTGAGCTCTTTATACCTGTCCTCATTGGTTAAGAAAGCAGCTAAAAAATGTACGGATCCCCTATTTGGGCAGGCTCACAATAAGTTGATCTTCTTCCAGTAATATTCTGTGTAAGTGATTGTTGTCCATTGTTCGATTTTAATGCCTATCACGTGTGAAGGAATGAGATATATTCGATTGCAGACTGCTGCCGCGATATTCTATGAATGGTTGTGTAAATTTTTCTGACCCAATTTAATTTGACTGATTCTGACAAAAATGTCAAAACCAGACAAAATACATAACCACAACTTTCCTGACATAATACGGCCTTGTCAGATCAAATATGTTCTTAGCTGGAATGAACTGAAGCTAAGTGCGTAGGAATACTGTTCTTAACTTAAAGTGAGATTGACCAAGATTGAACTTTAGCTGAAAACGGTGTAGTTTTCACATCTATTTAACAACTATTTCGAATACATAATGTAAGTTAATTATTTCATCAGTTTTCATACAGATTGTTACAAAATCCTTTCATGTGTTTCCAGAATGTTGGGTATAAAGTTACAAGGTCTTCATAAAATTACTTTATTATTGCCGCTAAACCCAAATTATAATAAAATGTATTTCCTAACTACATAATATACATGGTGATATTTTTTGTCTGAGTGAGTTTCTTGTCATTTGCTTATTTTCTAATTTTGTATTTCAAAAATGTATATTTCTTGTCACGTGTTTACCCTCTAGAGAGCGGCATATTTTCAAAGTAAGTAGCATGTAGTTTTCTACAATTTTTGTAAACAACTTTTTTAGGTAGCTTTTAAAATTACAAAGCTATCGACCGATCATACACTACTTTCTCTCTCTGTATGTATATCCAATCCATATAAATTTATCTACGTGCATAGAATCTCCACAAATTATACGAATAAAAGATTTCATTATTCAGTAGGAAAGATTCTAACAAGGTGTGTATTTGAAGGATTACTTATTTTGAAGTGAATGGCTAATCTATATTGACTTTTCTTAAAAAAAAACATCTCATACAGTTCACCTCCGTATTATGAAGCATTGTGAAACCGAAACGTCAAAAATCCCGTGTTCATTTTCTGTGGTTTTATCAAGTAAAATAACCTTAATTAGATTAATCAGTTAGTCGAGTACACCATAAGTTACAGAAGATATACGAGTATTACATGTTAAATTGAAGCTATCTTATGTTATATGCATTCAATTCAGATATCACATACAATAAGCTAAAATTACTGTCGCCGTGAGTTATCCGATATCTCCCACCCAATGTTCTGTTCCTGAAAAAAATATATATTTAATGTGTGCAAGTTGATGATAAAATTTAGAGCCGGTATCTGATTTAAATGCCAAAGTCAAGACATAACCTAATCATTTTAGCTCTTCCAGGCAAGATATGTGTACCACACTGTCGATCAACAGTTATTTTTGCATTCTATCATAGTATTTGTTTAATTAATTTTTAAATCTGTTCGCTGAATTACAATCTTGAGAAAGTCTCTTTTCTCTGTATTTTGCCTAGATTTTTTTTTCTTTGGGCGACCTTAGTGTGGTTTCATGCATCAAAATAAAAAATGAAAGTAGATATACGACGGATGTCTTTTAAGTTTTACATATGGAAATAAAACAACACGGTAGGTAGTTTTAAATGACTCTATTGTTTTTCGAAGTATTCTCCACGAAGATTAATACACATCTGCATGCGCTCGAACCAATTTTCGAAGCACTTATTCCACTCGTTTGCTGGCAGATCCAAAGCGGCATTTTTGAATGCGTCAACTGCTTCTTCTGGTGATTGGAACCTTTTGACCACGCAGTCTGTTTTTAATTTTCGGGAAAGTAAAGAAATCGTTAGGGCTTAGATCGGGACTATATGGAGGATGGTTCAATAATTCCACGTTTTCTTCCGTTAAATACTGCCTTGTTTTTTGGGCTGTGTGCGAGCTTGCATTGTCTTGCTGGAGGATGATTCTTCTTTCGGGGTTGATTTTTCGAAGCTCAGTGATGACTTTTGGCAAACAAATAGTGGTATACCAATCCGCAGTAACAGTTCTTTGCTCATTAAGAGGAATTGTTGCAATATGACCCGCTTTTGACACAAATGTCGCGATCATGTTTTTCGAAACACTTCGAGAACGGATGACTTTTGTTGGCTTTTCTTCACCTTGGAACACCCAAACAGCCGACTATCGTTTATTTTCTGGTTCATAACAGTAAATCCACGATTCATCACCCCTAACAATGCTGTACACATTTATTGAGTTTCCGGAATTGAAACGGTCAAGCGTTTTTTGACACCAATTAACCCTGGCTGCTTTCTGCTCTTCAGTCAACAGGTGGGGTATCCAACGAGAAACTAATTTTCTTATTCCTATCCTGTCACATGTCTATCTTCAATGATGAGTTTGCGCACAGCATCGACGTTTTCCTGGGTGACTGCCGTTTTTGGTGGACCCACCCTGGGATCGTCGATAAGACTCACCCGTCCACGTTTGCATTCTTCATACCAACGTGAAATTGTCGACTGATGTGGCGCTTCGTTGCCGAAAACAGACAATAACTCGGCAAGGCATTCTTGTTGCGATAATTGTCTCTGAAAGTTGTAATAAATTATGGCGCGAAAATGTTCTCGGTTAAGTTCCATTTTTCTAATGACTTGGTGACACTTAAAAATTCACTGTAGTGAGAACACTCTACGTATTGTTGTGAAACTTTGAATTTAAGTTTACTAAAGTGTGAGGTTAAGATTCAGTACTGACGTTCGATCCGCGCGACATACTATGTTTCTATATGCCAAACTTAAAAGACATCCCTCGTATCACTGTTTTGTCTCGGAAATATCTGTGTAGTGGCCTATACGAATAAATTCAAAATAGAAATTTTAGAGTTGCCAACAATTTCAATGGTGCCTGAGGTATGACGACAGCATAAGCTAATTCCAATTGACAATAGATGGACTTCTGCCATGATAATTTCAACCACATTTCCAGAGTAACCACAATTTTTCAGCAGGCGCCAGGGTATGACGTCATGGTGAATAAAATGTGATTTAAAACAACGATTTTTTACAGTTTCACACCTATTTTCCTTAGTACTATACAGTGTATGTTATATTCTTATAATTTAGAGCATCCTTTTTTAAAAAAGCAAAAAAAGACAGCATATAAAACAGTATTCTATTCTAAAGTATTACCACCAAAAATGCAACTTCGAAGTTCTACAAAATAGCAAGCAGAGGGTTCCTTGAAGAAAAAATGATATTTTCGTAAAAGTTACTTTCATTTTAAAGTAAGAAATGAAGTATTTGCGGTATGCGCGAAAGTATAGTCTTACCCTATATTTTCAGACCTTTATCCACTCAACGAACTATAATGGTATACAGTATACAGACGAAATAATTCTGGCAACGCTTCTATGTGGACGCAATTTTCTAAAATGTTTAGGTTACGGTTGAAATCGTTACATACAGTTTCTATAATAATGATCATTCTAAAAATACATTTTCTAAAACACTCTGTGAAACGACGATATGTGGTGTGCAGCCACAGAAAAATGCGTTTAAAATTTTAGCCCAGAAAATGTCATCAAACTACTCAGGATGGCTCATTCCAATTATTCGTCTTACTGTAAAGTCATATTTGCCTTCTTCTCCACAACCAAATGGTGTTTTCTGTAAACCATCGACGTTCATTAAGTTGCTCTGCCAGAGGAAAACGATATAAAAACAAAGGGAAAACTTCGTAAACTGGTCGCATAACCATAACAACTGATGATGGGATGACAATGATAACTCTATCACTATGACCGCTATCGTGAATACCAACATCAAAGAGAGCAAAATTTATTAACTACCAACACTGATTAACAAATAACCCAGTAAAAGTGCCAACATTGAAATTTGATGAGCTCATTGTTCGAGTGACTTTCAGCGATCGCCGTCGTGTGGAATCCAGTCCCTGGATTCTTAAAAAAGACCAAGTTCGTAAGTGCGTTGATCATAAAAATGAATAAATAAGATTATGCTTACAGTTATAGGACTTCAAGAATTCTGCATTCAAAAAGTCTTAATGATATAGCATTAATTGGAGGACTGATTTTTTTAAGAACTACACTACATGGTGAAAAAATTGAGTTAATCTATTTGATTTTTTACATGTGATTATTCAGCTCACTTTTCGCGGAACCAACATTTGGTACTTATCTTTGGGGCTCCTCACGAAGATGATTATGGAAAAAAACTGATGTGGATGGAATATCTTTTATCTTTCCAATATAGAATAAATCCAGATTTTACATGGGATCTTGTAGATTTTTTTATTTAGACAAAGTTGGGGTTTTCCTTTTCAGAAACAACTACCCTTGAAATAACAAAGGTAATGTGTAGTGAAACGAGGGTGACCAATTAAAAAAAATAAAAGAAAAAGTACTCACTCTCCAGTTGACGAGAAGGGCTAAGTACGTCTCTGCCCGAAATCATACCGCTCCAACAGAAAATGAAATCAGCTGATGCACTACCGCGCAGACGCCGGCGGTGGTGCAGACCACGAACAGAGGTAACAAATATGACAAATTTGGGAGAATAAATGGTCCAATGAGCATACCGTTCACCATGGCAGCCCAAACATTCACCGAAAATGTTTGTTGAAAATGTGCCCGACGGACAGCGTGCGGATTTTCTACTGACCAAACATGAGTGTTGCGAAATTTATTCACCCCATTACGCGTGAACGTAGATTCGTCTGTCACCAATATGCACTTCAAAAAGTCCGGATTATAGTCATGTTGATGCAACAACCACTCACAAAACCGCACTCTTGCTGGAAAATCGTCAGGTTGAAGGGCTTGTACACGTTGGGCGTGAAACGGATACAGCCCCTCTTCACGAAGCGTTCGCCACACTTTAGTTTTTGATACTTGCCCTTCTCTAGCCACGTCTCTAGTGCTTGTTGTTTTTTGAAACGCAATCGATTATACGGGTTCGTTTACCTCTACACGCGTGACCGTAACCGTCGGTTGAAGGTTGCATACTGACCTGACACACTGACCCCGACCCACTTGTACCAGTCGGTGATATCGCGGGTCGCGGCTACAGGACGGTATTCAGATATTTTTGATGTTGCAGAGCCTTTTATCTCGGTTCCCTTAAGACATTGGTGTATATGGTACTAAGAAAAATTGCTTATGTTTTCAAGATCTACAAGTCGTGTAAAGGAAAACCCCAACTTTGCGGACACCCTGTATAAAAATGTGTTACCAGATAACCAAAACGGCAGTAACCTGTTAACGACTTTCTCTGTTCAGAATGGCATTGCGAGGGCAACATGTTATTCCTTTTTACTTCCTACGCCACTGAGGGGGAATTATTGTAGCCGCTAAAAATGGGATATTATGCTTTTTGGATGTAATATGAGATTTACATCATGAAAAACATGTCATTTATATCCGTCGGCCTCTCTGCTAATCCTTGGTCCGTCTCTAACTTAGAAAGTATATTCAGATCGATTTTGAAGAAATTTTCACACAAGGGTACTACTATGCCAAGAACGGGAAAGCTCTATATTTTTATTGAAAATCGGTCCGGCAAAAAAAAAACGAAAAAATAAAAATCAAGCAAATATTATTTGGCGTTTACTAGGCCACTGATCATTTTTTGGGGGTAAAAAATTGGGACTTACAGAATATCTTTTCATATACTTTCCCCATGCAAAATGACCAGTTTCGTTCTCTGTAGCCATAAGTTGAAGAAACCTAGTATGCTAGAATTAGTTTCACGCTGGTTATGAATTGGGGGTTGGGAGCAGTATGGGAGGGGGAGGGTAAATCTCAATTTTCTGCTTCCTAACCCCGATAATTCTAGTCATATTTCACACATTTTAGATTTGCCCCTAAATGTTTGCAATTAGAACTTAAAATGCTGGAGATTTTTTTAAATCCGCGTTTCTGCTTCTGCTCTCTTGTGTTTACCGGCGTTACGGACACTTGGTGAGTGTCCTGCCGTTACTGTCACGCTGCAGAGTCTGACGTGTGGTGCAGTGTCTATGGACTAATTGTATGAACCTGTTTGACTGACTTGATCCGTTTAATTTCTTTGTCATACATTTTCGTAGCTAACTTTTTTCTTACTGCTGCTGAACATTATTTCTGAACAGATGACGGCGTTGCATAGGAAGCTCGGCGTGAAGCTACATGACGCCTTTTTTTATGTATCTTTTGGGAAGTATTTTTTATACTGACATATACTCACATTAAATAACAACCAATTTACTTCGTATCCAAAAAAAAACAAAACAGTTAATTCGTCTCAGTTTCACTATTTGACATAGGTAATTCTTTTTTTATAGTGCGTGGAACTGCCGAGATTGTGATCCTCTCATAACATTGATCGACACCTGGAAACCCCTTCTACCGCACTGGATACTCGAATACATGTTCGACCAGCTGATCATGCCTAAGATTTTGAAAGAAGTCGAAGAATGGAATCCTCTCACTGATACCATTCCTATTCATATATGGATACATCCATGGATTCCTCTTTTAGGTGAAGTACTATTAGGTTGTTGATGTTTTAATTTGATTAGAAACAAAAACAACAAATGAAAAATTTGATAGTCTTAACGTGGGTTGGCAGCAGCACAGTGTTCAGGACTAAAAAGAAATCGAATATCAATCATTGACCTATCAATTCGCATCATAAAGAGGGAAGCTTTAGAGACGTGTATGCTAACACATTTACATTCATGTGGAATAAGCAGAACTTCTAAATGTGTGTCTTCTTTCAGATGCGAAATTACAAGCTAGCATTTATCCTCTCATCCAGGAGAAACTTGGCAATGCTCTTGCCAATTGGCATCCATCTGACAGGTCGGCAAAATTAATGTTACAACCTTGGCAAAGGGCACTGTCGCAAGGATCATTTGTGGCTTTTCTACTTAAACATGTTGTTCCGAAATTGCAGCTATGTATGCAATCTTTTGTCATCAACCCACATCAGCAGCATTTAGGTAAGTTACATGACGGTAAAATTGAATACTAAAATTTTCGGGAGAAAAGGAGTCCAAGTGGACTTGGTATCATTGTAAGACTATTCTAAAAAAAGCTCTTGTTTCTTTCACACCATGATCCTCTGTGAAGGAACTTCACAAATATTATTAATTTCAGATCAATGGAACTGGGTAATGGATTGGCAGGACATGCTTTCTGTCGGAAATATGACACTCATTTTGGACAAATTCTTCTTTCCTAGATGGCTTCAAACATTGGCCATGTGGTTAAATCAGAATCCCAATTATTCACAAGTTATGGAATGGTACTCTGGATGGAAACGTATGCTATCAGAAGAATTATTGAATCAACCCAACATCAAAGGTAATTACAAATATCATTGTTGTTCAACTTCAAGAAAGTTCACTGATTTGTGAACGAGGCACTGCACTGTAATGGAACCTAGTAGGCAGTCAATCGTATCACCAGTAAATGTGAGATGATTACATATCAATTTTATTTTTCAGAAAACTTTCACAAAGCTTTAGAAATGATGAATCGCGCGGTTGGCTTAGGACAGCAACCAGGTGCAAAAGAATCGATCTCATATCTGAAGACCATGGAAGAGAATGGGTCCTTGCCTCCCCCACCGCCTCCGCCAAGAGTTGAGGTAAGTTTTTATTCATGTTCATCAACAAAAATTGTTTTTCATAATTATAAACGCATTGGAAAAATATAGTCAAAGAATCCCAGTGTCTGAAGAATATAATCATTCTTAATGACAAAGCTAACTTAGAACTAAACTGTAACATACAGGGTTTGTCCGGAAAGTAATAGGACTGAGTCGATTTAAAAAAAAATATTGAGCCAATCGTTACAATTCTTTAAAAACTTTCAAAATAGGCTCCTTCTGCGTCGATGCTGCGCTGCCAGCGCGATTTCCAAGCATTGAAGGCGCCACGGAAGGCATTCTCCGGAATAGTCTTGAGAGCCGCGGTGCTTGCTGATTGGATCCCCTCTGTCGTCTCAAAATGCTTGCCTTTCATCGGCCTTTTCAGGCGAGGAAACAAAAAGTCCGAGGGGGCCACATCTGGGCTGTATGACGGCTGCGGAAGCGTTGGGATGCCGGCCTTGGTCAGGTAGCTGTTCACAAGAAAGGCGGTGTGTGCCGGGGCGTTGTCGTGGTGCAACTTCCAGTCGGCTGCGATGTCTTGTCGGACCCGACTGACCCTTCGTTTGAGTCTCCTGAGCACTTCCACGTAAAACTTGGCGTTGACGGTTTGTCCAGGAGGAACGAATTCATGGTGGGCGATGCCTTTGATGTCAAAAAAGACAATGAGCATCGTTTTCACTTTGGATTTGCTCATTCTTCCCTTTTTTGGGCGAGGAGACGCCGTCGTGAGCCACTCGTAAGATTGCCTCTTTGTCTCGGGATCATACTCAAAGATCCACGACTCGTCACCTGTGATTACGTTATTCAAAAATTGGGGGTCACTTTCACACATATTCAAATTTTCTTGGTACACTTCCACTTGCCGCAATTTCTGGTCGGGACCATCTTCGCGCACACCTTGCGCATGTTCAAATGCTGTGTCACAATGTCATGAACCACAGATTTTGGTAAATTTAACATCTGGGCAATTAAACGAATGCTTAGTACTTAGTCGATGGTCCGAGTTCAAAACTTTGCGCACACGAGTAACATTATCGGTGTTTGTCGAAGTCGAAGGTCTTCCAGCACGGTCTTCATCAGCGACCTCTTCCCGGTCCCTCCAAAAAGGCCTGGTGCCACCGAAACACACCACTTCTACCTAAAGCAACACCTGGGTAAGCCTGCTTGATCATATCAAACGTCTCTGTCGCAGATTTACCGAGTTTCACACAGAATTTAATCGCGTACCTCTACTCTAACGAACGCCGCATTTTCGGCTTGCACCACTCACAAAAACACGTCGCGCGAAAATGTCTGTCCTGACTCTCCAAGTGCTCGGAGACAACTGACCAGCCGATCATTCGTTAGCTAGGAACGCCCTCTACCGAATCCAGTCGGTGCGCGCACGCTCCGAACTACAGTCATGGCGGAAGAAAATGAGTCCTATTACTTTCCGGACAAACCCTGTAATTACATATGTGGATCTTAAGTAGGTGAACTGTAGAACTCTCACATATAATATTGTTTACATATTAAAAAAGTTTCTAGATTCACGGCGGAATTTTTTTGTTAGCATCATGGAGAAACATGTAAATTTTCAGACCATTATAAATGATTGAGTCTTTCACAGGTGTTGATTTACGACTTCTACGTTTTCTTCTAATATTGTAACTTTAATTTATTTAATATTCCAAATTTAGATTTATTTTTAAAAATAAGTGTTGCCGTTTCCAAAATGCACAATGTTTCGACTGTCGTTATTTTAAAATTTTAATATAAAATTAGCTTTAACACTGCTTTTAGTTATATATCTAATAGTTTGTTTTTGTAGAATAAGCACTTTATTTTGGGAACTGGCATACCAGTCTACTTTCAAACAAGGCAATTTTAGTTTATGATGAATGGACAGTCCCAAAAATTTGATGGTGTCTGTTTTGCTTATCAATTCATTGTTTAAATTTATACAGTCAAGCAGTTGTCACACCACTTTTCGTTTGATTGCATATCACCAGCAATGTTTGTCTTGATTTCATTTATATTTGAGTATTACAAATGTCTTGTAATATCATTAGGAAAAACTACGTATTTACCGTGTATGTAAGACTAGGATCGGACCTTATACCAATCCTTGAGGTGCCCCTGCGTTTATGTTTAATTTATTTTAAACATAATATCTTGTTAATTTTACAGTTTATATTTAAACAGGTTTTAAATCAATTTAGTGAACTTTCGGTACAACCATATTTGAAGTGTATGACTTCTAAGGCTTTCATTGAATTTCACCTACAAACTTACACCAGATTTGTTATCTTCGCACCCGATTTAACTAGGAAAAAGGTTTGAAACCATCGATTTCAACCGGACTGTCAATAGATTTGTGATCTACGCACCCGATTTAATCAAAGAAGGGTTTTGTCCAGATTGCAGATACGCAAGATTGTTTGACTCTATCTACTCTGACGGGACACTCATAATGTTTGTAATCTACGCACCCAATTTACTAAGAGACGTGTTTTTGTCCGAATTACGGATATACAGAATATCGTTTCATATACTTTCCCCTTGCGAAAAGACCAGTTCCGTTCTCCGTAGCTATAAGTTGAAGAAACCTGGTATGCTAGAATAAGTTTAAAGCGGATTATGAATATAGTATTCAAAAGCATTGTGCAGTCCTATGTACATTAAGAAAATGGGTCTTTTACTTCCCTCGCCTACTGGCGGTAAAGGGTGGAAAAAGAAAAAATAAATCGCTCAAAAGCTATCATTTTTGGTAGGAAAAAAGCACGGAATGATATTTCTAGTTCTATCAGCTTAGAGTTGGATGGTAAGCTTATACCTTTAGAAGATAGTGTCAAAAATCTTGGCATCCTAATTGATAATGACCTCCGTTTTCATGGCCACATCACAAATAAAATTAGGGCATCATTTCCTAAATTAAAACTAATTTATGCTCAAAGAAGGATATTGAGCCATAATTGGAAACGTACTCTGTGCGATTCTTTAGTCCTTTCTACGTTTAATCATTGTGACGTTGTTTATCATTCCCGTATAACTAAAGCTGACAATGATCGAATTCAACTCATGCAAAATTCATGCACGCGTCTGATTTGTGGATTGGATGAAAATGTTTCAGCGCCGAATACTTCACTGTTTGGTACTATACTATAACTATCTAAAACTGTAATGACTCATCGATGTTCACGTGAACATCACTTAACTACCAGTAGTCGGCTGTTCATAGGCGGGGTATGAATGTTTAACATGGGTGAACTAGATTTGTCACATGCTTAATAAAGAGTGGTTTTAAACATATTGTAAGTCAAACATTTGGGAATTACCTTTATTCATCGTCGCTTCCACTTCCATCTGACAGTAATAAACTGTCGCTATCGCTTTCCTCGTTGAAATTAACTGGCTCTATGATGGTGTCGATGTGGTGGTCAAGCTGCCACATTTTTGTTTCTTCCTTCACAACATGACGGATAGCATTCTGCCAAGCTTCGGGCGTTACTAGCTGTATGGAAGTCTCAAGTAAAACCTTAACGTCTGGCAATTTGAAGGTTGAGTTATGGCGCGCAATATAACCCTTCACTTTAGCCCAGATGAGCTCTGTTGGGTTCAGTTCACAGTGGTAGGGCGGTAACCGCAGCACAGTGACACCACATTGACGGGCCATCTCATCAGTCACGTAACTAATGTTCGCAGGTTTGTGCTGTTTAATTTTTTCATACAATTCCGCTTCCACACATGAATCGTCAAACTGGATTCCTTTTTCGCGCAACCATTGCTGCATGTCACTTTTTCGAGATCCCACAGTCGGTACACGTACGGCTCGATGACTATGGTAGGAAGCATTATCCATGACGATCACAGAGTTGGGCTCAACTCGCTGAATCACCCCTTGAAACCAGCTCTCGAAGCAGCTGGCATTCATTTCGTCATGGTAATCAACTCCTTTCTTAGAGACGAAAATCAAGTCACACTCTTCTAAAAAGCCACTATCGCTACCAATATGAGTTACGATCAATCTTTGACCTTTCCCTGACGGTCCACGAAGACCTGTTGACAAACCTTCAATGCTTGCTTGTCGGTTACTCACTACGTTTTTGTCTATTCAGGTTTTTTTAACTGTGTGACCTGCATTTACCCATGTCTCGTCCAAATAATAGATTTTTCTGCTTTGTCGCCTATATTCAATCATTTCGCGTAGGTATTTTCGACGCCAGGCGACTATTTCAGGTCTCTCTATCAATACTGACTTCCGATTACGCGTTTCGTAACGAAAATTAATTTCGTGCAGGGATTTCCTCATTACCTCGACGCTCATTTGGGGTATAATTTCATTTTCCTTGATCGCTGCATGTACAGCCTTGAGGGTTGGTATCTCATTCCTAAAGAAGAATGAATGTACGGTTCGCCTTAACGCCATTTTGCTATCGTCATCCAATTTAACGGCCTTTCGTCCCTTCAAATTAAACTTTGGATCAGTAGTAGCTTCAGTTTTCTTCTTTTCATGCACCACCCTGCGAATGGTCCACTCTGGAACGCCTGTCATACTTTCACAACGCGCGAGAGCATCTCCCTGTGACATAGTTCTGTTCAGATAATTGAACACGTTGAGCACGATTTCTTTCGCGTCCCTCTTCAGTGCTTTACGAAGCCGTCTACTTGTTCCCTGGCTTTCAGTACTTCCACTCGTGCCATTTGTACTCTCCATGGTTAAGAATAACCAAAACAGTAACCACAGAAATCACAACAATAACAATCACACAACAATTCTTATAAAAACACACAATATGCGATCGCTCAACGAAACACGTTCCAATGCGTTGCCGACGTCTATGAGTCTGCCGGTCGAGGCACGTCTTTGATTTCATTGGTTCTACCGGCGGAGAACAATCAGCCATTATTTCCATCTCTGTCTGTGCTGTTGACCACCGCAAAGCCACAGAAACGACATAGGTCGTACGCTATACGGCTGTACTGGAAGGAAGCCGGGATCGAGCTCTGATCACGCGTATGAGTCATTACAGTTTTAAATAGTTGTAGTATATATCATAAAGTGATTAAGTTCAATTGAGGGTTGAATCACATAATGTCAATGTGAGAAGCAAGAATTTGATAAGTCCTCCATGTCACATCACTTCTCAGTACGAACAGTCTTTTTCATACTGTATTTATAAGTTGTATAATCAGTTACCTTCGGACCTTAAGTCAAAAACACGCTAAGGCTTACGTTATGTCAAAATATTCTTTCTAATTTGATTAAGTTTTTTGATATTAGTTCAACTTGGTATTCTCAAGTTGTTGCTACTTTATATATGTATGTACGTATTTATGTATGCGTTTGAAATGCATGACCATGCTTTTTTACGCTCAGATACTTGCATGTAGGTATACTTTTTTTTGTACAAAACCTTTCTTTTCTTGTTCTTTCTATTTTTTCTTTTTCTTTTTTTTTTGTCAATTTTCGGGGTTGAGTGGAAGAACACTATTTTTGTGAACTCCGCCTTTTGGATCATATGTCTATCTGTATAGCATGTTTCCAATAAAGTCGATTATTATTATTATTATACTTTCCCCTTGCGAAAAGACCAGTTCCGTTCTCCGTAGCTATAAGTTGAAGAAACCTGGTATGCTAGAATAAGTTTAAAGCGGATTCTGAATATAGTATTCAAAAGCATTGTGCAGTCCTATGTACATTAAGGAAATGGGTCTTTTACTTCCCTCGCCTACTGGCGGTAAAGGGTGGAAAAAGAAAAAATAAATCGCTCAAACTTCGTTTTTTCTTGAGCTTTCAGAGGATGTTGATCATTTTAGAAAAAAAATGTATAGGTAAAATTTGGGGGTGAGCGATATCTCAATTTTTTTGTATTAGTCTATTTATACACTCCCAACCTTGGAAATTCCACGCACCTTTTAGACATATTTCCCCGTACATTAGGCCTATTTTCAGCAGCCTATTTAACGGCCGCGTCTGCTCACGATCCTGGTAAGTGTACCAGGATAATTTATTTTGGAATCCGAATGGCCATTAAAAAATGCTAGTGTCGCCAAGTTCTATTTTGGCATAGGAACTTTCGAGGATATTTCCATCGATCCCACGAAATCTACCAAAACAGGAGATTTACCAATGCAAAATGCCCATTTTAGTCGTCAAGCGAACGAATATGGATACCTTGGGGATTTTGGGATGCCGATTTCGAAAATGGTGACCAAAATCTAACTAAAGCATCTGAAGACCTATTTAGAGTAGGGAAATGGATCTCTTGCTGCTCAGCGTTAACTCCAGCAAAAACCGACCAATGCACTTGTTTTACTCGAAAGACTCGTTTTGTCGAGATTACAGTTTTGAAATAATTTTCGAAAATCACCCTAGCAAAAAAACCATTTTATTGTCTTGTGGCTACATTAAACGAAACTTGGCACAGTGTTCATTTGGTACGCTCATTTTGAATATGGTCAACTAAAAATCCTGAAATAATATGAAACCCTATTTCTATACCTCAGTCAGACTAGGTCAAGTTCAAATAAGTACATAGTTGTATTGTATTTTATTGTGTGCGACATGATTCATAAAGTCTTAAGTTCCTCATTAGGTAGGTAGAATGTGCAAGTAGCAAATGAGAATTAGGAATATTATGATGGGCTTAACATACAAAACTCATTTTAGACTAAAATGGACTTATGCTATTCTGGCTGTGAAGTACAGATTTGGAGTATGAAAATGTGTGTGTCTGTTGTCGACCCTTGTGGCAAACGTCAGATTACTGATATATTTTTGGACTATTTGTGTAAAACGTTAGCTCAAAATAACACAAACATTTCTTTCCAGACGATTGCCGAAGCGGTGAAGACCGCTTCCCAAATACCTCAGGGCTTCAAGGATCTGGTGATGAAACGGTGTGAAGAACGAGGAATATTGTTTATCCCAATTGTCAACAAATACCACGAAGCCAAACAGGTGTACAGATTAGGCAATGGAGGCTTGCAATGCTACATTGATAGAAACGTCATCTTCTACTGTCAAGGTGGATCTACGTGGCTGCCAACTTCCTTGAATAAGTTGCTCGATATGGTTTAAATGTGAAGTGTAAGTTGAATTGGGTGTCTCAATGAAAATTAGGAATACAATTTAACCAGTTCAAATATGCAATTTTATCATCTGAATGTGAAGCCCAGGTATTAAGCTTCAAAATTCATCTTAAAGTTGAAAATGATATTTGGGCATGTCAAATATTATAATAAAATCTTGAATGTTTGATTTCATTAATGTAAAGAATAAAAGTGATGTTTTCCATTTTTTGACGCGACATCATTACTACATGACTGTAAATAGCTGTAAATTATTAATAAACGTTTTGTATTTTATTTACGCCTTTTATTTTCCTGAATGCAATACTTAAGTTTTTACTAGCCTAAACCCGCGGCTCCGCTCATATATCAGCATCTCAGCAAGTGAGCAGCCTATCAGACTGATCAGTTCCAGAATACTGGTTGACGCGGAATCTGCCACAGAGCCATCCAACTACAACGGGTTACGCTGCTTTTTCAGCTTAGATGTCAAGACCGTTTTGCTGCCACCAGCCACGAGAATTTTGCCGAGTTAAAAAACATTTTAAAACAACAAAAGACTCGTTTATTTTCAAAATTTGACAGCAATTTATGAAACAATAAAATGACACCACGAGTTGTGACGTCACTCCGAAGTGCGCGAAAAATACGGCGTTTAAATCAACGTCATTGACATTTAACTTATAAATATTCAACTGAAAAAAATAATACAGACATTTCCATGGATAGAATATGCGTTTACGGTATTGAATCAACGTTAATAATCGACAGCCAGTACAAAAAAGCAAAGATGCATATTCCCTATTAGTGCAAAATAAAGTGTTTAACCATTGACGGTAACAGGTTCGGTGGAGGGCTTGAAGCGGACGCTGGAGATTGGTACTTGCCGCGACAGTTTGCAAACTTGACGATGAGTTCGCGGATAAAACCATGACCAATAATATTCCTCAGCTATCAATAATTAGCGAGTGTAGAAATGTATACGAGATCTGTAAATTAAGTGATGACTCTGCTTTTAAATTTCCTTATTCAAATTTAACTACAATTTTATATCATCACCCTCAAAATAACTTACTTCAGAAGCCACACAGCGGTGGAGACGGTTCTTCCACTCGTGATCGCAAAGCTGGAACTCTGATACTGGAATAGCCTTGAGCTTGGTCTGTTACAGCCGTTTGAATGTTCTCGACTGTTCCAAAGTGAGTTCCCTTGAGGAAGAGAAAAAAGTCACAAGGACTCAAGTCAGGCTAATAAGGAGGCTAAGTAGGCGCATTATTGTTTTTACTGTCCAAACACCCGTTTATTTACATTGTTGGGTGTGACAAAAGTATATATACAAATGTGAATATTTACCTAAATACCTTTAGAAAACGAATTCATACTTCATTGCTCCATAAACAAATGCGTTATTAGTAGAAAAACTAAATTCCTTGTTTTTACATTATCTGCAATGAACACAATACAAGTCTGAATATAAGCACTTTTTTATGAGGGACAAAAATGTGTAGACAAATTCTTTTCAACATTAGTTTAAAACAGTTGCGTGTCAGAAAAGGATTAGTTTGTGTTCATCAAGTAGTGTGGAATAAGACGAGTGATTTTAAGACCACGCCGCGTGGTCCAGAAATGTCTTTCGATGTGAAAACTAAGACCATTGAGTTATACAAAGATGGTCAACGTCAAGTCGACATTGCCAAAAATTTGAAGCTGAAGCGTTTGGGCAATATTGAACAAATATAAACAAAAAGGTATATCTTATATATCCTTCGTATGGATAAGTTTGCATGTCATGTTACCCTATATGGAAGACAATATGCCCTTGAGATCAATCTTCCAGCAAGATAATGACCCGAAGCACACTTCAAATTCTTTCTGGACGAAAAAATACCAGTTCTCAAATGGCCTTCACAGTCTCCCGACTTCACAGTCTCTCCCCTGGGAATACTTAGATAAGCAAATACGACATATATATTATTCAAACAAGGATGAACTTTTTGCTGCTGTAGAGCAAAAGTGGAGACAGATTGAAAGACATTGGTGTATATGGTACTAAGAAAAATTGCTTATGTTTTCAAGATCTACACGTCGTGTAAAGGAAAACCCCAACTTTGCGGACACCCTATATATAGAAATTACACTACCGTTCAAAAGTATTTGAACACCTGCATATTTCCATTTAAAATCATAACAAACAAAAAAGGAGTATTCAGTACGTGCTTATTTTTCTTCACTTATTGAAAACCATCACCATAGAAATCGATCATCACTGAAATGTCATTGAAATCAAAATTTTGCTCACACTATTATTGGGATGTCATCATTAGCCATATTATGCCTTTTGTTATGTTTTCTAATAGGAATTCTTTCTCATGATTTGTTTTTCGATTATTTCTATCAACTTGTGTTGTACGTAAACCAATAACTCAATTCCAGTTCAGTTATCTTGTCTCATTTCACAAACTAACCATGCTTCAGTACCTTAGTTCAACACGTGCATTTTCGTTTATTTTTTTCTGGACAAAATGATTAAAACTAAAGAATATTCCAAGAAGATAAAAGGAGTTATTATTGGTCTTCATAAATCCGGCAAAAGTATTCGAGACATATCCAAACTTCGGAAGGTACCACTGTCATGTACACTACTACAGTATTAAGAAATGTAAGGCTCAAGGCACAACAACCAATAGCAGTCGTTCAGGGAGTCCTAGAATAACAACTTCCACTGAAGCTTAAGTATAATAGTGAAAACTAAACGCAATAGACGCGTGACTGCACCCGAAATAGTAGCGGACTTGGATGTGGGCCGTAGTAGTAAGTGTGACTACAGTTAAGCTCGAAGCTGGACTCAAGGGATGCATAGCAGTATCGAAACCACTCCTCGGGGCTACTAGCAAAAAAAGGAGACTGAATAACATCAATACCGGACAGTTGCTGGCTGGAAGAAGGTCCTCTGGAGCGGTGAATCTAAATTTGGTTCAAAGAGAGTATTTGTCCGCCGTCGGTAGACCGAGAGAGAATTAAAATCATTCACCGTCGCTTCACTTAAGCACAGTGGAGGCTCTACAATGATTTGGGGCTGTTTTGGTGGTTCCGTTCTGGGGGATATTGTGAGAGTACAGACAATACTGAATAAAGAAGGTCCAAAGCTATACTAAAAAATCATGTTGTGCCTTTTGGGACTCGTCTTATTGTCCCTGGGTTTGTCTTTCAGCATGATAATGACCCTAAACACACATCCAAGCTCTGTAAACCATTTTTAGAAGATAAAGGAGAGCAAAATATTTTGAAAGTAATTCAATGAGTGGCCTCCTCAACCCCCGGATTTGAATCCGATAGAGTTGCTGTGGGATTAACTGGACAGACAAGTACGGAAATGTTGTCCTACATCTTCTCAAGAACACTTATGGAGAATATTACAAAACGAATGGCAAAAAATAACCCCATAGACTTTAGAAAAATCAGTTGCGTTTACCCATCATTTGTCAGACTGTAATTAAAAGTAATGGAGGACATATTGAGTCAAAAATATGATTATTTTGATTATGAACAGTTGTATGTTGTTAAGAATTAAGTAAATAAATATTTCATACAGATATTGTAATGTTTTAATAACTTCCATCAGTTTCCTTGTTAAAATAATAAAATAGGACGTATGTCAAATATTTAATTTTTTTGTATTTAAGTTGGTTATGTTATGGACAAAATTGGAATTATATTGACGAATCCAGGAAAGGAAGTGTATAATGTCTAGTTTAAAGTAGGTCAAGATAATATCAATTCCTCAAGCATAGAATAGCTATTTCCCACTCATTTTTATGTGGTTCAAAATACACTTTTATTACAAATTCATTGTTTATCTAGTAGTTTATCATTATTCATTTACTTAAGGAAAATATTTATCAGTATGGGAAACAGTGAAAGATGAAGCTATCAACATATGTATATTTTTACAATATTTATAAATGGCCATATAATTATGGATGATTTAAAATATCACATGATAGAAAATATAATACAATAACTGTAAGAGAAAAATATTTCAAGGATGAGTATGTAAATCAAAAATATATTACAAAAAATATGGATTAAATAAAAATATATAGATTATAAAGTATAATTTTATTCCAACAATAATAAAATATTTAAAAAGAAAAAATATGTTCTAGGGCCACACTTGCTGAATAAGCAAACTGAAATATTTTTTCAATATTAATCCAGTTGATTGGAACAAAAAAAATACCTTCAATCTGGAATTTGCAGTGGCCATGCTGCTATTTTGCCCAAGTGTAGTTTTTGGAAGATGGATATTGCCACGAATAAAAAAAATGCACAGTAAACTAGCTTGGCCATTGTGAACTATATGAGAGAAAATGGTAAAAACTGTTTAAAATGAATATTGACTCATGTTGATTGATGCAAAATGCTTAATATGCAATAAATTTCAAGCATTTGTAAAGTGGAATAGTCCAGCTGAATCCAAACCCTTTTCCTATACCAGATGCAACAGCCTTATAATGTTTTTCCTATAGTTGATGATGTTGATATGTTCAGATAGATCATTTAATGTTATTTTTCCTCTGGTAACTGATATCTGTTTTATCATTGGGTCAGTCAGTACCTTACCTGGTTGATAAAACAGAAACATAAGCTTGGTTGGACTTCAATAATATATTTTTCTAGGGTCCAACCTTCTCACTAACATTTGTACCTATTCATTTGCCTATCTGGGAAAAGCAGTAGGTTGCAATGGATGAATGAAATTCATATTACTAATAATGTAATACAAGCTCATTTAAGGCTAAATCAAAGTTTCAACTTTGGTGCAAAAGAATGTATTATTACTAGAAAATATGTAAAATCTTCAGTTCAAGCTTTGCTTTGGTCAGGTCATGCAATTATTGTAGCATCTGGTATAATCTATGATTTGATAGCCAATAAAAACTTTCTTGGAAAAATATCAGTGATAAGTGTGCACTTTGCATCTGCCTAAATCTAAAAATCGTACCTAATTGCAAATCTAATTTGTTTTTGTACTTTAAATGCCAACTAGTTACACTTCAAAACCATCCACAACACCATTTACATTTGGCTTTTCTGTTCTGGTGTGCCAAACATAAACTTTTGTACAATTGTCTGCCAATGGTTCCAGCTCTTCTTTGGTGGTGAAATAGCTTAAGAATTCACTTTCTTGTAATCCTTTTTCCATTTGGTAGGAAAAGGAGGCTTGTGGTTTTGCTAATATTAAATCCAGATTAATTGCAAATCCAGCCATATCTATAGCAAATTTACGATTTGGTTTCCAGCCACTTTTATATCGTTTTACCTTTCCTGAAATCAATATGTGAACATTTAGTTTAGATAGAATATTGAAACTTCACTTGAAAAAATTGTGCAGCAACAAACAGTTTAGTTTTGTCATAGGTATATGATTTCTAAATTAACCAGTAATCATTCACCATACCTGTAGCACTGTCCAGGATTGGTGTTTCTACATTAAGGCCCCCTACCAATCCCACAGGCCAAACACCAACCTTTTTCACCTTCCTCATCTGAAAACATTTTACATTTATACAATACTATATGACTATATGGATTTGCCAGTGGAGCTAACATAAAATATAAGGCTGGTTTGTACAATGATTTGTACTTTGTCATTGAAATACTGTCATGTTTCAACTATTACCATAATGTTTGGAGGTAAGAGACAACGTAGAGGTAAACTCATTTTTTCGGACTTCCACTGTCTGTATTTTTAAATACACAATGTTTCGATTAGTAAGTATCTCTAATCTCACTTGATAATGATTAGAGATCCATACTTACTAATTGAAATGTTATTTACTTAGTTATAAATACAGACAATGGAAGTCGGAAAAAATGAGTTTATTACTATAATGTAACAGGGATGTAATACTATATTCAAACAATAATTATTAATCATCTATCTTTGTCTGGCCGCTAAATGAATCCAGCGGTCAGAGAAACATGGAGGATGAAGCATGAAAACATGACAAGTTCAGCTACACAATAATTATTGTTTATAAATTATATTGTACAAAACTGTCCATCATTTGATAAAGACAAACTCATAACTCCAATGTCAAGTTAAAAAATGAGTCACTGCTATCACAGAATAAACAAAACCAAGCACAGGAATTGACTGAACATTATTTTTATATAGATCACTTTTCATATATTGGCACTAGCATTCGAATCAAACACAAGTATCTGCCCTATATTGGTTAAACCTTGGGAAATACATTTGGTTTTCTCTTTTAGCCGATATTTGCCCATTATGTTATTTTGCGATATTGATTGTAAAATATTAGAGGCAGACGTTGGCCAAATATTGTATTGATAGCGAAAGTGCAATATTGTTAAAACATATATTGGCCAAATATTGTTTCTTCCTATATATATATGTAACACTAATACTGTCGACCAATATCACTCCAATGTTGTTTGTTGATTATTCAGCGAATATTCATAAACCTTTATTTGCTAAACTTTGAAAATACATTTGATTTTCTCTTTTGGCCTATATTGGCCCAATATGTTATTTTGTATAATGAATTGCAGAATATTGACACAGTATTGTAGTTGCATTCGTAAATCAAATATTACAGATAAATACTGGCAAAATATTGCATTTATTGTGAAAATACAATATTGTTAAAACGTATATTGGCCTAATATGTTGTCCACCTATATAACACTAATATAAAATCAATGATTTTTGCTAATACTTTAGCGGATATTCATATACTGGCTAAAGTTTGAAAATTACATTGTGTTTTCTCTCTTGGGCTACCTTGTATTGTATGTTATTTTGTGATATTGGTTGTAAAATATTGACACAATATTGTAATTACGTTTGTAAATACAATATAGCGGATAAATGTTGGTACGATGTTGTATTGATAGCGGAACTACATTATTCTTAAACTGCACATTGGACTTATATTCGCCCTGCCTATATAGCACTTATATTGCTTCAATGTTGTTTACTCATCGTTCAGCAAATATTCGTTACATTAATTTATCCTATATTGACCAAATTTTGGAAACTACAATATTTGGTTATCCCTAAATTGGATCAATATGTTATTGTATGCTATTCGTTGCAGAATATACGCTAAAATGTCCTTACACTACACTTGCGGACTTATCCTTCATTTGCCGTAATTCACAAAACCCCAGAAGCTTATCTTGGTGTAAAAATATATTAATTGTCAATACAGAAATGCCATATTAGTTTGATATTGTAAATCAATATTGCACCAATGTATTCAAATATAAACATTTTGTCTTGCACCAATATTGAAAAATTAGCTTGGATCAATGTATCCGTTATATTGTTCCTATATTGGGACAATATACAGTAATGGACAAAAGTATATAGACAAATAAATATTGTGCTGTATTTCTTTTTTAACTTGTTTTGTTAATACACCAACCTGTATACATAATTCGTTATAGCATAATACTCACTTATACATAAATAAATTCATTAGACTCCCTTCAATAAAAAATTAATTGAAAAAACTGGAACTATGAAGGACAAAAATATATAGACAAATTCTTTTCAACATTAGTTTAGTACAGTTTCGTGGAATCAGTCGAGTGATTTTAAGACCATGCCGCGTGGTCCAGAAATTTTCAGCAGTTTGGGCAATACTGAACAAATATAAACAAAAAGGTATCTTGGAAGCCTCTAAGTGAAGTGGTCGGCCTAGAAAACTAAATGCTAGATCAGTTGGATTAATAAAAGTAATTTCGTCCAAAGAGCCGTTTAAAACCCCAAGACAAATAAAAGCCGAAATCGAGACAAAATGAATTGTCAGTGTTTCTACGTAAACTATAAGTAGAAGATTAAATGATTTGGAGTTATTTGCACGTCGCCCCAGTAAGAAGCCGCTAATCTCGAGAAAAAACCGTAAGGACCGATTACAATTTGCACGGTTGGATCTTGATTGGAGCATCTGTGACTGGAAGAGGGTATGTATCAGTGCCGAATCAAGTGCAATATGTTTGGATCAGATGGTATTCATTACGTTAGGTGTCCTAGTGGACAAAGATTGAACCCCAAGTACACTTTGCCCACTGTCAAACATGGAAGCGGGTCTGTTATGGTTTGGGGGGCTTTTCGGGTTTTTGGATGGGACCTTTACATAGAATAGATGGCATTATGGATAAGTTTGTATACACAGACATACTAAATCATGTCATGTTACCCTATATGGAAGACAATATGCTCTTAAGATCAATCTTCCAACAAGATAATGACCCGAAGCACACTTCAAATCTCGAAAAGAAATTTTTCTGGATGAAAAAATACCAGTTCTCAAATGGCCTTCACAGTCTCCCATTGAAAATCTATGGAAATACTTAGATAAGCAAATACGAGATAAAAATTATTCAAACAAGGATGAACTTTTTGCCGCTTTAGAGCAAAAGTGGAGACAGATTGATGAAGCTTATATCAAGAAACTTCTACAATCTATGCCGAGACGATGCCAGGCGGTGATTGATAATAATGGTTGTGCTACAAAATATTAACACAAACACGGATGGTTTTCTATAATTCAATGAACTTTGCTTCTTTTTTCTATAATTGTTTTGCTTTGTCTATACAGGGTTTGTCCGGAAAGTGATAGGACTGAGTCGATTTAAAAAAATTTATAGAGCCAATCTATTCTTTAAAAACTTTCAAAATAGGCTCCTTCTGCGTCGATGCAGCGCTGCCAGCGCGATTTCCAAGCATTGAAGGCGTCACGGAAGGCACTCTCCGCAATAGCCTTGAGAGCCGCGGTGCATGCAGCTTGGATCCCCTCTGTCGTATCAAAATGCTTGCCTTTCATCGGCCTTTTCAGGCGAGGAAACAAAAAAAAAGTCCGGGGGGGGCACATCTGGGCTGTAGGGCGGCTGCGGAAGCGTTGGGATGCCGGCCTTGGTGAGGTAGCTGTTCACAAGCTGATGTGAGCCGGGCGTTGTCGTGGTGCAACTTCCCGTCGGCTACGATGTCTTGTCGGACCCGACTGACCCTAAGTTTAAGTCTCCTGAGCACTTCCATGTAAAACTTGGCGTTGACGGTTTGTCCAGGAGGAACAAATTCATGGTGGACGATGACTTTGATGTCAAAAAAGGCAATGAGCATCGTCTTTACTTTGGATTTGCTCATTATTCCCTTTTTGGGGCGAGGAGGCGCCGTCGTGTGCCACTCGGAAGATTGCCTCTTTGTCTCGGGATCATACTCAAAGATCCACGACTCGTCACCTGTGATTACGTTATTCAAAAATTGGGGGTCACTTTCACATATGTTCAAATTTTCTTGGCACACTTCCACTCGCCGCAATTTCTGGTCGTCAGTGAGCACTTTTGGGACCATCTTCGCGCACACCTTGCGCATGTTCAAATGCTGTGTCACAATATCATGAACCGCAGATTTTGCTAAATTTAACATCTGGGCAATTAAACGAATACTTAGTCGGCGGTCTGAGTTCAAAACTTTGCGCACACGAGTCACATTATCGGTGTTTGTCGAAGTCGAACGTCTTCCAGCACGGTCTTCATCAGCGACCTCTTCCCGGTCCTCCAAAAAGGCCTGATGCCACCGAAACACATCACTTCTTGCTAAAGCAATACCTGGGTAAGCCTGCTTGATCATATCAAACGTCTCTGTCGCAGATTCACCGAGTTTCACACAGAATTTAATCGCGTACCGCTGCTCTAACGAACGCTGCATTTTCGGCTTGCATCACTCACAGAAACACGTCGCGCAAAAATGCCTGTCCTGACTCTCCAAGTGCTCGGAGACAACTGACCAGCCGCTCATTCGTTAGCCCTCTACCGAATCCAGTCGGTGCGCGCACGCTCCGAAGTACAGTCATGGCGGAAGAAAATGAGTCCTATTACTTTCCGGACAAACCCTGTATATTTTTGTCCTTCATAGTTCCAGTTTTTTCAATTAATTTTTTATTGAAGGTAGTCTAATGAATTTATTTATGTATAAGTGAGTATTATGCTATAACGAATTATGTATACAGGTTGGTGTATCAACAAAACAAGTTAAAAAAGAAATACAGCACATATTAATTTATCTATATACTTTTGTCCATTACTGTATGTGTGCTACTTGGGACTATCCTGATCGTAAGTTATTGGTCGCGGTAGAATAGAATTCTTCCTGTGTATTAACCCCAAATTCTGATGTGGATGTTGAGTTTTGTCCATTTTCGGCCATGTTCCTAGGTTCTTTATATCATTAAACGTTTCATCGCAAAGTTGACTTCAACTTTAGAGGTGAGACTGATGGACGACAACAAGATTTACGCACTTTGTCTCCCCTGAGAATGACCCAAAGACCGATTTTTTATCAGTCTAGCAGGAATACAGTTCCCGAACCACGCCCGCTTTCAATCAGTTATTCAAACGAGACAAAAGTGGCCTGTCTCCCCCAACAACTACTACCTGTACTACAACCCTTGGCCCAGGAACTTTATAGTCACGTGGACAAGGAAGAAAAAGCCACTTGTTTTACAATTTTTTAGAAAAGTAAAAATCAGTAATAATTTCTCAAACTTCAAACTGCCCTATCAAAAATCAATGTAATAAAATATTCACCTCGTGAAACAGTTTTACACTATATGTATTGTCATCATCCATAAAATAAACCACTCCTTTATCTTTATTCAGATGCAAATTATTTCTTAACCATGCTAAGGCTGCATTCCTTTGCTCAACGCCCCGATGCTTCTTCCACCTTTCCTAAAATTAGATATTAATTTCTTTGAAATGATTAATGATTAATAGAGCAGTAGACCTGAAAAATTTAACTTAAATCCTCAATTAAAGAAAATTAATGAACAGAAATCCATGTATAACTACTGAGCATTCTCACCACAGGATTATAATTTTATTCGCACTATTGGGTTGCAGGAACAGTTTTGCGGATTTTAAAGCGAGACGTTAACTAAAGTAGCCATACTTTTTTTACACGGCAGCAGCCGCGCAGGCAGAAGCCTTAATGCCGGGGCACCGCGGCTGCTATGAGAATCCCAAAGAAGCTTTGTTAATCCGATTTTTGAACTGCCTAAGGTTAGTAGAACTGGACAAGCGTCCTCTTGTAGATTTTTCGGCAATCTCGACACCCTAGGGACAAAGGGGAGGTCGTATCGGCCAGTTCTGGATGTACGAAGTTCGACGCAGTTAGGATGGGAGGCTGAAGTCAGGCGGGTCTGTCGGAGGCATCATGGTGGAGAGCTCTGAGGAGCAAATCCCGCCGGTGCGAAAGGTTTCCTAGAGTGATCAATCCAATCGGATAGCCCTTCTCTGGACAGCATCGAGCATTAATAATGTAGTCGGAGCGATAGCACCACAAGCCTACCAGCAATACTCGAGGCTAAGTCTTATCTGGGCCTTGTATAGAGTGAGCAGGTCGTGTGAAAAAAAGTACTCCTTAGCCCTACACAAATAAGCTAGCTTTTTCTCAGGAGCTACCGCTATTGACGAGATGTTCTCGTGCCAGATCAAGTCCTCGTGATCTGGACTCCGACCAGCCAAAATAAACTCCATTGTCAGAACTCGGCCAATCATCGAAACCGGATGATCGCTAGGACGCATTTTGTTCATCAGGGTACAGTACTGTGTTTTGGAAGCATTAAACTGTACGAGACTGTTGCGTCCCCAGTAATAACGTCCAGGTCTCTTGTCAGAGGAAGTCGCTGCTGTATTCTTTATTCCAGCGATCGCCTTGTCGCTCTGAGTTACTGCATGTACACTGCTGTAATGAGCGAATCTGTGGATTCCGTTGATCGTAAAAGAAATGAGGTAGTCGATATATATATAAGAGGAACAGTGTCGGAGCCAAGACCGGTCGCTTGGTAACACCCCCGTTGACATTGTGGCATGAAGAAGAGAACCCCTCAATTATAACGGACATCCTGCGGACAGAGAGAAAGTCAGCCATCCATCTGCAAAGCTTCTCTGGAATGCCATAGGATAACAATTTGCATAAGAGGGCAGTGTGCCACACCTGATCGAATGCTTTCGCGATATCAAGATGAACGTCATGACCCTCACCATAAGACTGGATGAGTTTACTCCACAATTGCGTGACGTAAGCTAAGAGGTCCCCTGTGGAACGCTCGTGCCGGAAACCATACTGCCTGTCGCTAATTAAGTGGTGACGCCAGAGGTCCAGAAGCTCGCGATTTATGCACCTCTCCATCACCTTACTTATAACAGAAAGCAGAGCTATAGGTCCGTAGTTGTAAGGGTCGATGTTACGTCCCTCTTTCGGGAAAGGGTAAATATGAGCAAATTTCCAGTTTTCTGGGAAGGTGCCGTAAGATACTGAAAGAGACGCGAAAGAACTGGAGCAAGCTCCGCTGCACACATTTTCAATACAGCAACATGAATCAAGTCCAGGCCAGAAGCTTTGTTGTGATGTAATGCTCGAGGAAGTGCAGCATAATATCTACAGTTCAAAAGCTGATCACCTCTTATGGCAACAAGGGGTTGGATATATGGGACAACGATAATCAACTCTCACCTATTTTGTTCTTAGCTGTGACATCTTTTCAGCCTTTGGAAAGACAAACTAAGATGTGACGGAAGTGTAATTTTTGCTTATCTATTCTGATTCAATTTTGTGAATAAGAAAAAGGGCCAATGAATCATATCAATGCAGGTTATTATGCATGCAATAGGCTATTGGAATTCTTCCATGAATTGTATGAGTTATAGCTGCATACCTTTTAGAGTATTTTATTAAAATCCTTAAAATTTTTCTTACAACCCACTAAACTCTCCATGAATATCTTAAAATAAAATTACACAAATATTCTAAATCAATCAGTAAGAAATTTTGACAATCCCACACTATCTAGACAATATACAAAAAGCATTTAACAACAAAAGTGGTTATGTGAAAACTGGTATGTCATTTGATGAGTAAATAAAAAGTTTGAAAACAACGAATATTGGTGTTCTGTATAGCAGATTTGCTTTTCGTTTTCGTTGGATATGTAAATACATGTGGATAGCTCATATTGGGTGCAACAAGTAGACTAGAGTCCTCAAAGAGCAAATTGGTATAACCCGAAAAAAGCTCTATTAGCTCATATACCCATTTTACATCAACAATTTCTTCATATAGATTTCATCAATGGATAACTTTATTCAATACAGTGATGCCAATCACATAACAAAGTCTTGCTAGAAACATTTTGAGTTTTTATGTGTTTTGTGGTTTTGATTTTGAGCTGAATCTTATAAACAAAAACCATACTGTAGTTCTAATTTTGTGAATAAATCCTAGAAAAACTTCATGGATATCTATGGATTTATTGTCAATGTAAAATGGATACTATGGAAGCTAATAACATTTTTTTCAAAATAAAGGAGCATTGAATATTAGACGTCCAGCATTAATTTCTATAACCTAAAGACCAAATTTCAATACTTGTTTTGCCAAGAGATGCTTTATTTTATTCCTTATCTACCCATAACTCACATAGTCTCAATTATTTTTCAATTATTATCTGAACTACTTCGTTATAATGTAAGAAATACTTTAATCATATACATGATATAAATAAATGTTTTTGAGCATAGTCTAAAATAATTTACACATAATAGTAAATTGTCTGTTAAAATTTATCTATCTTAATCTATCTTAATACTAGTTATATTTAGATTCAACTTACCTTATCTTTAAATTTTTCTAATGGAGGTGTTTTTGCATTCAAATGAGTAACTATAAGCTTAGATTCTAAAATGAGATTTCGTACTAAATTTGTTTTTTCTTCTGAATCCTCTACCACAATCCAATGTACATTAGGAACTAATTTCAATGTCTGAGATATTCTTGTGAGTTCAGCTTTCTGAACATATCTATAATATGTTGGTGTGATTGCATAAACTGTTGGAATAGATTTTGGATCTATGTTTGATTCTAGGTGTTCTAGCAAAAGCAATTGTTGTTGGGATAGTTGCAATTCTTCTTTATGCAGATCTAAGGCTTCCCTTAAGATTTGCAGTCTATCAACACCTACAATAATATCCATTATATTGAGATGCTATGAACGTATCCATATACAAGTATTAAGTCACTTGTGCCTGTATGCACCATTTTTCACCTAAGCTCCACTTGTTTAACCTCAGCTCAGCAATTAATCTAAACTTAATATTGCAAGCAAAAGCTGTAACTAGACCAAAAGCAAAGTCTAAATTTCCTATCTTTCCAGGCTTAATGTTAAGTGTGGTTTAGTGCTGTATAGGTTATTGTTCATACAAGAGCATACTTAACACGTTGAGCATGGTGTGGCATCAAACTAATGCCTCACCGACTAGTTAATCTAGGGACGGTGAGACATGACAATAACGTCTCATATCGAATATTAAATAAGACGGTGGGGTTTAGTGTAGTGTCTCGCTATAATGCTAAATAAATGGGAAACGATAGTTAGCCGTCTATACGCACGTTTTTTGTAACCCGTTTTTGAATATTTGACTAAAATCATATGTTATAGATAGCATACAATTTTATTTCAATTTAGAGAATATTGTTCCAGTAAATATAACAAAATGAAATGCAAAAATATAAAAGAAACGTATATTCTAAAGCTAAGAAGTGCAAATCAACTTATATATAGTGTGTTTAAAAAAATATTATAATAATATTTAAAAAGTTAGTCCAATTTCTCAGCATGATGGGTTTCAAAAAAACACTACAATAACTGTTGTTACAAGAAGTGCACTGAAATTTAGTCCTTGGTGTTTTGCTTCATGCTTGTTTTTGACCAAATTCCTCCTTAGCTTTGGCATAACATTTTACACATCAATAAGTTTCTAGCTGATCTAACAGGTCAATATAAGCTTTCGATTTATTGTAATCAACTATAGCTTGTGGTTTTTCAATTTCTTTTCAATGCTGATGAACTTTGATTATTTATTTTTATATTTATATTTATATATATATATATATATATAATATATTTATTTAATATTATTATTTATTGTGGTCAATAGTGACACATCACAAGTATCTTTCCATTTGAGCATTACAATGCCGGTACCACTCTCCTGACCAACTACTTCGAGTTTTTTCAATTTTCTATGTAATACTTCTTTTGGGTTTCCTTTTCTATTAGACCGCACTGTTCCTACTCGATGCGTTTTTCTTTGTAACGATTGAACAGCCAATGAAACACTGGTATATTAATTGTCAGTGTAAAGTATGCGTCCAGTGTTTAAAAGCCCACTCATCAAAGACATAACAATGTTAGATGACGCATTGCCTCGATACCAGTAACGTAATCATTCAAGATTCAAAATGTGGCATCATGTATATGTCTCACTGCCCATACGAACTGGTTTGAAGGTAAAGATGGCGAGACATAATTGTGATGTCAAATAAAACAATATATACTATACATTAAAGACTTTATTTGACCGAAAGAAACACACAAAAAATCACGTCCCCTCAGACACAATTTTATGCACTCTACATTCATACTCAACGTGTTAAACTTATATTATTAAGAAAATTTTAAAGAAACTTTATTTTTTTTCAAGAGTTTCGAAACAGCTATCAATGTTTAGAAGAATTACGGTTTACAATACAATAATAAAACCTCATTTTCAGTACTGTTCATCTTTATTATATTTCTTTAGCAAGAACAAAATAGGCACCTTACAAACACTTCAAAATAGGGGAATGCGGATAATTTTACAGTGCTCTAGGTACACAAGAATTGAATATATGCTGGATACTCTACAGTACTTATTGGTGAATCAACATCTTTATTTAACAGCAATACTATTTGTTTATAAAATTGTGAAGGGAACATTACCTAATTATTTAGGTGCGCATCTATGCTCAAATAATGAGATCCATTCATATAACACTAGGATGTGTACTCATTTCCATGTAAATAAAACAAATATGAAGAGTACAATGAAAACAATAATGTACAACGGTCTATGTGAATACAGTAAGTTGCCCCAGCAAATAAAAAACGTCGACTCAGTCGGGTATTTCAAGAAAGCAGTTATCAAACACATAAGATCTGACAGAATTTGTTAAATTTATTATATTTGAATATGTATGTATGTACTTGTGTAATGCTACCAGTTGTTGTTGTTGTTGTTGTTGAAATTAGGATTTTTTTTTTCTAAATAAAGTACTACTACTTTAAGATGAATTTATCAATTAACAGTGCATAGAGGCATAAGTGCTTTTATGACTTGACTAGCTTTATTTTTGTATTGTTGCTGATACACAGAATTAGAATATTTGTAAATAAGTAAAATACACTAAAGTGAACTTACCGCTTTCTATCACAGTCAATTTCCAAATTACAATTATTGAAGATGCCACAATGAAATACATGCCCAATTTTTTCATTTTAATGCCCGCATAGAAATTATAAAGACGATCGGAAAATTTCATTTTGTTATACTCAAGTTATCATATAACGTTTGCTTTTGTATTCTTAAGCCCTAGGAGACTCATGGCCTCACAACTAACACACCAAAATTACAAGGTGCATATTAGGAAAACACTGCATACTATTACCGCCACATAATCAGCAGGCCAATCAAAATTAAACTTTGCGGAGTAATGAATGAATAAAAATAGGCAACATGTTAAAAAAAATCTTGAATCAAAGGTGTTTTTTGTAATCACTAATTATTTATCAGGATGAATTACCTAAAAATAACCAATAAACCACAAGACAAACAAACTGTCAATGTCAGAAATATATGTCAGATGACAATATCCAAGCTCGCTGAACAGGGGCGTCCTCAGAATATTTTACTCACTTTGGCCGCCAGACAACTTGATATCTGCCAACTGCAATAATCGAAGTTTTATTACTGTAAAGGTCTATAATATTCCGCTTAGGAGACCACGTGGATTGAATTTTGACTTCTATAAGAAAAATAAGGGAGTTTGAAACATGACCTTAATTTGCTTGAAAAATGGATGCGGCGAGCAGCGGAAATAATAAGTTAATGATTTGTTGTACGCTCTGCAGCACAGGGGTATTCAGAAAAAATCTGATGGGCAGGACTAAAGGCGAATCCTGTCTTTCCGTGATCTAAACACATTTTTCGTTGGCCGTTGGGGCTTGCTTCTTATTCCTCTATTATCTTAACCAAATAGAAAATTGTAGATAATTAAGCGGTTCAGTAATTCGCATACATACTGAGTGACAAAAAAGGTAAACATCTACATATATTTGTTGGAATTCAAGAATGTTTTAATATCGATTAGAGAAAAAGAGATGCCTTGAACAACAATAAGTGATAAAATGGTATGGTTTTTCTGCTAAGTTTTTGTGGTGTCTGCGTATATTGTTTGGTGATAAAGAAGCGTTTAGTTTTCGTACATTTACGGTGTCAGTTAAATGTTAAATTTCGTTTAGCTTATTGAGAAGCCTTTTTGTGATTGCTCGAAATGCCTAGAGTGCGTAGAAATCGCCGGGTGTCCCAGCTAAGTGACATTGAGAGGAGTCGAATTGTCGGGTTGCGTGAAGCCGGTCTATCTATAAGAGAAGTTTTTAGGAGGACCAACAGATCCTTACGCAGTATACTGCAATGTGAACTAGCGTGGACAAGGCCGAGGACAGCGAGGGAAAGGTTTTGGACGTCCCAGGGGTACCGCAGAGCGACAAGACCGCCGGTTATGACCTCTGGCTCTGAGAAACAGATTCACTAGTACTCGAGCCGTCACTAATCAGTGGTTTGAAGAGCATTGAGGGATGGTTGATATGCGTATGGTATATCGTCAAATTATGGGTCACGTCGCATTCTCACTCTTGCCCGACTATCGTGCATCCCCAAACAGAAGCGGGATTCGTCACTAAACACCTCCTGATACCATTCCCGGTCCCATAGAATTCTTTCTCTACACCAGAGCAAACGACGTTCAGCTGTCAGAAGTAGCACTCAATGAGGGTTAAGAAAAAATGCCAAACTGTTGTATTCGGCGATATACCATACGCATACCAACCATCCTTCCATGCTCTTCAAACGTCTGATTAGCGATGACTCGAGTATTATTGAATCTGTCTCTCAGAGCCAGAAGTCTTGACCGGCGGTCTTGTCGCTCTGTGGTCCCTCTGGGACGTCCAGAACCCCTCGCCCGCTGTCCTCGGCCTTCCTGAGTCCACGTTCGTTCACACTGCAGTATACTGCCTTCACGCAACCCGACAATTCGACTCCTCTCAAAGTTACTTAGCTGGGGCACCCGACGAATTCTACGCACTGTAGGCATTTTGTGCAATCACAAAAAGGCTTCTCAATAAGCTACACGAAATTTAACATTTACCCGTGTATCAGCAGAAATCCATCAGGCGTCTTCTCTTTGCACCCGGGAATCTTTTCCAAGGCTTTTTTGCCTTAGAGTCTGCCACCTCTGGCTTCGCAGAGGAGTTCAGTAGTTCCCTCTCCTGGTCAGACTTCCATCAGAGTATTATCCTCCGACGCCCCAAAGAGCGGTTCTTCTCCGAGTTGTAATTGAGTCGTTTCCCGACTCCTATTATATATTAACAGGGGTCAGCTCGCCTTGAGGAGCCTCTGTCAGAGTATCATCCTCTGATGCCCCAGAGAGCGATTCCTCAATTCCTCTCCCTGCTGTGGTGGAGATGACGGCCAAAGATCGCCAATCTCTATTGGTTGTTCCTCCAACGGAGGATCGAGGTTTAACCCTCCTCGTTAGGGTTGAGGTTTACCCGTTGATCCATGTTGTTCCCACGAGTATTGTGGATATAACCGGTCACCCTACGCAGAGCCCCATACGTACAGAAGGTCAAACTTGCTCCGGAATTCAACCCGGTGTTCCAGAGGGTCCGTTCACGATGCCGCTTGCCCCCGGTACTATTCATGCTCAGTACGGAATCTCACACCTTGGATTTGGGGTTACACATGAGCCCGATTAACTGTCCCTCTGCTCCCGAAGGAATATTTATTCCCTTGGAGCAGAGGATCCGTTGCACACTCCATACGGTCGGGTACAGGAAATACCTCCCCGCACACGAACTCGAGGATGTTCGGGTTGGACTTTGTGGAGCTCACAAAGGTAACCGACAGCAAATTAAATTGGTTCTTTCCCTTTTAGCAACAAATAACTAAACAGGTATAACAATAAATACAGTTCGCCCAGGATATCTGTGTTGATGAATATAATGTGGAAAATTCGGGTTGTTATTTGGTTGTTGCCAGGTGTAATCTTCCAATTATGTTTATAGTTTCGTTTTAAATTACACTGATAAACACAGTATTTGTGACATGACAATTTTTGGGTGTATGTTATGTATTTTGAGACCCTTAAATCAAATCTAAAAACATAATTTTTCCATCACCCACAGATATCTACTACTTCTACTTTTATGAATTACAATTCGTAGCATCTCATATTGCTGCATTTCTCGGCGCATTTATGCGATGACGCACATATACAGGGTGACTTCGAAGTTGAGTCATTTATTTTAACAGTGAGTAGATCTGATCAAAAGAAATGTTTTTTTCCTTTAACATTTTTGTGGTAAAATTAAAGTAACAAAGTTATAGCCCTTTAGAAGTTTGAGTACCGCCCTGTCTCAATAATAATATTATGTGCTCGTGTTTGGCAACAATGGATATAATCCGCCTTATCGGTTCATCGCATCGGAAACAAAAAAGCGAAAGGATTTGAAACGCTTATCGCGATGTTTTTACTACAATTTTATTCAGTTGTATTCAGTCAATGTGTCAGTCGGTAACGCGTGAGTGAATAGTGGTGTTTGTTGCGTGGCTCAAACGAAATAAAAAATGGCACATGTTTACGAAAATGCTGAACTTGTGGACATGATTCTTATTTACGGGGGGCGAGTCTTTACAAAATGCTGCCGCGGCATCACGGATTTATGCGGATCGGTTTCCCAATCGAGTGCAACCAACCCCTCGTGCCTTTGTTAATGTAGTACAAAGGGCTCGTGAATCAGGTGACTTAAGACCTCACAGGGGAGGGCATGCCGGTGCTCCAAGACCGCACGATCAAATACAGGTCCGCACTGAAATACTTGTCGGGAGGATACTTTATAAAACAAGGTAACATTTTTTTTTTATTTTTACACACATATTTTGGTTTATCTTCCTTCTACAATCATTATCTGAAAATTAATGACTCAACTTCAAAGTATAATGTTAAGACCTGTCTATTCCTGTTTATTATAATAATGCTAATAGCAGTCGAGTCAGTTACGTTTTCTGTACTGAAGAGTACTGAAATATTCTGAGTACTGTTAATTTTTGTTAAAACGGTGTGTTGTTTTTGGTTTATTGTGATCGAGACTACCTTTATGAGCAATGCCTAGAAATTGTGTAAATAGTGCGAACAGTTTTTGTTATGTGTGCGGAGAGCTAACTTTTAAATCCCAAAAACGTACTTTTACTCCCCTTGTGTTGAAAGCACACGAACTTTATTTTGCAATTAAAGTTGGCGACCAAGATAAACTATGGGCCCCTCATATATGTTGTAAGACTTGTGTAACGTTGTTAACAGGTCGGTTAACAGGTGACAATCGAAAAATGCCCTTTGCGGTACCAATAGTTTGGAGAGAACCGAGAGACCATACTACTGATTGCTATTTTTGCCTCACAAATATTAAAGGTATTGGACCAAAGTCGAAACATACTGTTAAGTATTTTAATTTACCATCAGCTTTGCGACCCGTAAGCATAGTGATGAACTTTCTGTCCTAGTTCCACCAGAATATTGGTCTTTGGATGAAAAAGTCGAATCCATCGATTCTGAAAGTGATGGTACAGAAAGCGTAATAATTTCCGATCCTTTGTTTGACCTGCCAGGATGTTTAACAGCGCCGCATTTGATCACCCATGACTTAGTTGGAGAATTAAATCTGACAAAATCCCCGTCAGAGCTTTTAGCGTCAAGATTAAAAGGATGGAATCTTCTCCACGGTGATGTTAACATTACGTTTTACCGAAAACGACAACAAAGACCTCACACACTGTTTCCGTCAAGAAAGGGAGTTGATATATTGCTCCGATGTCAATAATTTGTTTGACGCGTTACGACAGAAACTTGGTCCAAATCATTGGCGCCTGTTCAATGATTCCTCTAATCTTAGTTTAAAAGCGGTATTGGTACATAACGGTGATAAATATCCATCTGTGCCTATAGTGCACGCAGTTCATATGAAGGAATCATATGAAAATGTGCGAGTTCTCTTAGAGCACATCCGTTGTAATGAATATGGATGGGCCATATGTGCAGATTTAAAGGTAATAGCCCTTCTTCTTGGAATACAACTGGGATATAACAAATGTTGTTGAAGGAGTGGCCACTACGTCAGGTATCAAAGCTGGGCCTCGAAAACATTGCTCATGAATCACTAGTTGATCCCAAAAAGTGTTGCTTCCACCTTTGCATATTAAGTTGGGACTGATGAGAAAATTTGTGAAAGCTACGGATCGAAATGGAAGAGGCTTTCTGGATTTAAAACAAAACATTTCCGAAACTTAGTGACGCAAAAATTATAGAGGGCATATTTGTGGGTCCACAAATATGGAAAATCATGAAGGATGATGTATTTGACAGTGCTCTAAATGAAACAGAATTACAAGCTTGGAATGCTTTTAAATCAGTTACTGCAAATTTTTTAGGAAATGTGAAGGCGGACAATTATAAAGATATTGTGAGTGAATCAATTAATGCTTATAAAGGAATGGGATGTAACATGTCTCTAAAAATTCACTTTTTGGATTCTCATCTCGATATTTTTCCGGAAAATTTAGGTGCGGTAAGTGATGAACATGGTAAACGGGTCCACCAACCACCAAGACATTTCTGCTATGGAAAAACGGTATCAAGGCAAATGGAGTGTCAATTTGCTTGCTGATTATTGCTGGACATTGTTAAGAGATACTTCAGGAGAAACATATCGCCGTAAAACATCGACAACAACATTCTGAGATTAATGTTTATTCAAGTGTGTATTACAACTCTTACAGACATATCCTTATATCTTAACATACGAGTATAAGCAGCAAATAAAACCGTGGGTGATAGAAAAAATCTAGGTAATGCTATTCCCGGCTTTTTGGGTACGTTTTACATAGTAACCACCTTGTTTTGTCCATGTCACAAAAAATTATTTTAGTTTTGTTCACCAGTGTTAAAGACGAATTGTAGATTTGGCAAACCCCAACGGGCAACATTTTGAACACTTATTGAAATAAAAAGTGATATTTTCGTGTGTTTTTGTTTTCTATCTGAACAAATTAAGATAAATAAAGATTTTTGTAATTTTCTTGAAAACTAATCGACTGATTCAAAGAAAATCAAACGTCAAAATAAAGGACTTCGAAAGACCTTTCTAACAATATATTACTCTATACCACTTGTCATATTAAACTTTTAAGGGAATGACCCTGGGGAGCCAAGGGTGAAAGGGAGTGAAGTAGTTTTTGGGTAAATAGTTGTCCCCCTAGACAAATCTTGTGACGTGTCTCGGCGTTTTTTCTTTTAATCAGTGGTTTTCGGTAAATCCGTGGTGGGATGTTTTCAAATGTATAAATCCGACGTACGAATGCTAATTTTCTAAGAACTGGTTTTTAGAAGGAATCAATAGTGTCATTAAGTAAAAAACCTATCTAATGTCAAAAAAATTATAACATGTCAACGTGCATTAGGTAGGCGCTAGTTCATTCCGCTGCTACTACAAGTGAGCCTGAAGTGAATGATGTCAGCTAGTTCAAAGATGACGTCTTATACAAAAACGTACATTATATAAAAAAACATACATGTCAACAGAAAAATGCTCACACAATGGAGCAGTTTTTGAAGCTAACCTGTATAGTGATCATGTGAAACGTGAACCGTACAAAACCATTATTAACGCAATACAGGTTCAGGTTCACGACGGCCCTGCTTTTGAAGCGTTCTTTCAGTGTATGTCTGTATGTATATGTTTTGTAGTGTCTTGATTTTTGTGGGCACCCGTTGATTGGCACGACAGCTGAAACGTCATTAGCTTAAGCCCTCTACGCACCTTTTGTTCACAATTGCGGCACGTACACGTGACATGACGGTTTGACTGTGTTTGTGTTTGACAGTTTTATGATGAGAAGGTGAGAACCTGAGAAAGATTTCGGTATTCCGTGACCTAGATACTAAAGAAGAACAACTGTTATGAAATATTATGAAAATTGGACGATACATTTTGTTTTATAAAGAAAACAGTTAGGATTACATAACACTATAATACAGCAATCATGTATGTATTTTGAACTGTATTTAATAGCACGCCTAACATCACTAATGAAGGTTAAAAGGTAAACCTGCTTCTAGAGATCACTTTTTCGTATTTATTTCATAAACAGCTTGATGTCTCGTGCCCAAGACATAGCTTCTTTGTTGCGATCTCTCCAACTGGTAACAGAACAGTCTGTTAAACTACAATGCCAAAGTATTAACCAAATATGGAAACATTCAAGCCTCAGATGTTCAAATGGAAGTTGTGCTTCTACTTTAAAATCTGTAGCTGACACAAAAAGTATTGACATAGGAAGTACTGGTAAAGAAACTTTAGAACGTATCTCAGCAGTAGTACAAGGACTGAGGGCTTATGCTGGGGCAAGATTGCCTGCAGGTAACATATCTTAACATGACTAATGCTTTTTAATCACTACCATATATAGCAGAAATCTGTAGGTGTGTCTTAAATCCAGCCAAAAAGGTTATATAATTTGAATGTATAAATATTTTTAGATCATACAGTAAATAATGAGGCACATGTAGAAACAAAGCCGGAACAACCACATTCTGAAGAACAGAGAACTGTGCATAAACATATAAGAGAGGATAAAGAGAAAAGTAAAAAGCCAGAATTTACAATTAAACTAACTGATAGTGATAAGGCGCTTTTAAGGAAGTTAGATATGGAACACAGAGCAAGAATGACAGAAAAGGGTCGATTACAACAAGAGAAAGATGTAAAAAGTGAAGTTGAAGATACTCAAGTGAAATCACAACAAGCAGAGGAAGAAAATGCACAAGAAACAAAAGTTAGCTCCATTCCTAATCCAAAATCTAAACAAAAGGTAATATTTTACTTTAGATAATTTATGTGAAATTGTGATTTAAAATTAAACAAAGCATTGGTCGATATATTCTACTACATGATAATCACTGATAGAAGCTATCAGAAAATTTTTGGCGTAAATATAAGAAGCCTTTGGTGGAAATTCTATTATTACTTAACCCTTGAATACTATCCTTAATTTTCAATCTGTTAATACTAACCTTCATAAAAATTGTGTGATAGTGCTCTTGAACCAACACACATCCAATGGATATCAAAGGCCTCCTTACACAGTACCACCACAATACTGTTATCACACTAGCTTGACAGAACACTAGTTGAGAGCTCAATAGTCGTTCTGCGATGATAAAATCGCCAACAAAAAACACAGTAGCGTCGTAAAATTTACGATGGTTAGTATTCCAGGGTTTATATATTAAAAAGAATTGAAATCAGTCACATACACAACTTATATAACTTTGAAGGATGAGGTACGTTGAATGCAACTAATTATTCACCAATTTTAAAGGTGAGTCATGTACATTGTATATTTTCATTTGTCAAGAACTTTCCTGATTTGAAGCAGTTAACCATTATAACTGTCATTACATAATTTCATCAAAGATAAGGTATTCATTACTTATCCCAATTTTGTAACAATAATGTGTAAGCTAGTAGTATACCAATGAGATCCAAAATAGCATCTCTGTCATTCACTTTATTCAATTAATTTGATCAGACCAGCCTGTATTGAAATTCTTATTATTAAGTATTACCTCAAATCAGTGCATTGTTTCCCTCTTTGTGACAAAAAATAGGAAACTTTAGCTTTTTTTAACAGTTCAACTAAAACTATTACATGTGTTTGCTTCAGCTGTCAGAAAATGCAAAACAGAGGAAAGTACCATCTACAAGGTTAGGCAGAATGGTATCATTTGGCACCCTAGCAGCAGGTTTAGGCTTAGGGACTGCAGCAGAGTATGCAAAAAGGACATTGGGCATTGGTGAGGCAGAACCAGATGCATCAACTCTGTTTCTGAACAAAGCAAATATGGAAAGAATAGCAGATACATTGTGTAAAGTTAGAGGTGCTGCTTTGAAACTGGGGCAGATCTTGAGCATCCAAGATGAATCCATTATCAATCCTGAACTTGCTAAAGCTTTGGAGAGGGTTCGGAAATCAGCAGATTTCATGCCTAATTGGCAAGTCGAACAGGTATAATACAATAAGGCAAGATTTCCAATTCATCTCCCATTGTTACAAGTGAATTAATTTGTACACTTGGGTAATTTGGGGTACTGCATGGAAATATGATTGTCAAAAAGTCATGAATTATCTTTGAGCCCAAAAAGCTTTGTGGGGCAACATTTACATTTTCATTTCATTGTTACAATCAAATGAAACTTTATATAGAATAGCGGTGGGAGTGATGGATACTGTACCAATAATGGTCACTTCAGCATTGTAATCTCACCTAACTCTCAAATTCGAGCGCGAAGATACTCTTTTTGAACATAATTTTATTCTATTGGCCATACTTTAGCGTCTCTCTAAATTATATGACACCTTGCGCCAATCATTCAAAGTTTTGAATATGGTTGCACCATAAATCACGTCCAAATCCTTTTGTCCTGTTTAGAGTACTGGTGTAAGAAAGACATTGTTTTTTGTTTGCGGTTCGCTATTTTGTGTCGGAGTAACTAGGTAGGTAACTTTAAATGTACGATATTCAGTGCTTTTTTCTTGTTGCAATGGGTGACCAATACTAGATGAAGAATAATTGAAGATGTCCCAGTGTTGGTCACTGCAGGTGTCCATTACTAAGTGCTAAATTTTAGTAATGGTCACTGATTTCACATTTTTAAAATTGTGGTAAAAATAACGCGTAATAAGACGTAGAGGATAACATCATCAAAGCAACAGAAGCAGTGAAAAATGGTATGTTGAAAAAAAGCTCAAGTTGTATTTTGTGTTCCTCCCCCAGTCTTTACCATTCATGTACTCATTTACTTACCTTTTATTTTATGTATTATCCTAAAAAAAAAGATGGTGAAGATGCCAAAATAAGGACAATTGCTAACGCAGGCATAAGCTCCTGGAAATGACCACCAAAAGGGGGTGTTCTTTACTACGAGGGATGTCTTTCAAGTTTTGCATATAGAAACATAGTTGGCCGCGCGGATCGAACGTCAGTACTGAATCTGAACCTAAATCTTTAGTAAACTTAAATTCAAAGTTTCACAACAATACGTGCAGTGTTCTCACTACAGTGAATTTTTAAGTGTCACCAAGTCATTAGAAAAATGGAACTCAACCGAGAACATTTTCGCACCATAATTTATTACACCTTTCAGAGGCAATTATCGCAACAAGAATGCCTTGCTGAATTACTGTCTGTTTTCGGCAACGAAGCGCCATATCAGTCGACAATTTCCCGTTGGTATGGAGAATTCAAACGTGGACGGGTGAGTCTTAGCGACGATTCCAGGGTGGGTGCACCAAAAACGGCAGTCACCCAGGAAAATGTCGATGCTGTGCGCAAACTCATCATTGAAGATAGACATGTGACATATCGCGAGATTGAGGCGTCCTTGAAGATCTCAAAGACCTCACTTCAAAAAATTTTACATGAAGAATTAGGAGTAAGAAAATTAGTTTCTCGTTGGATACCCCACCTGTTGACTGAAGAGCAGAAAGCAGCCAGGGTTAATTGATGTCAAAAAACATTGACTGTTTCAATTCCGGAAACTCAAAAAATGTGTACAGCATTGTTAGTGGTGATGAATCGTGGATTTACTGTTATCAACCAGAAAATAAACGACAGTCGGCTGTTTGGGTGTTCCAAGGTGAAGAAAAGCCAACAAAAGTCATCCGTTCTCGAAGTGTTTTGAAAAAGATGATCGCGACATTTGTGTCAAAAGCGGGTCATATTGCAACAATTCCTATTAATGAGCGAATAACTGTTACTGCGAATAGGTATACCACCATTTGTTTGCCAAAAGTCATCACCGAGCTCCGAAAAATCAACCCCGAAAGAAGAATCATCCTCCAAGGCAATTCAAGCTCGCACACAACCCAAAAAACAAGGTAGTATTTAACGGAAGAAAAGGTGGAATTATTGGACCATCCTCCATCTAGTTCCGATCTAAGTCCTAACAATTTCTTTACTTTCCCGAAAATTAAAAACAGACTGCGTGATCAAAGGTTCCAGTCACCAGAAGAAGCAGTTGACGCATTCAAAAATGCCGTTTTGGATCTGCCAGCAAACCAGTGGAATAAGTGCTTCGAAAATTGGTTCGAGCGCATGCAGATGTGTATTAATCTTCGTGGAGAATACTTCGATAAACAATAAGGTAATTTAAAACTACCTACCGTGTTGTTTTATTTCCATATGCAAAACTTAAAAGACATCCATTGTATTTTAATGAAGATACGAGTATAATAACCACGATTGGTAACCCGACTGCTAAAAACAAGGGGTCACTATGATGTAAACATGTTAGTTTTTAAAGTGTCCATTACTGCCACCACCATGTGTCAACTACCTTATCATACGAGGTCTGTAAATTAAGTGATGAGACTGTCAACATAGCGTTCAATCTGGCAACACTGGTGGCGCCGGGCTTGGAGGGGTGACATGGGAACAGGTTTGAACTCGCTCGTTATTTGGTTGCAGCGTTGCCAGACGTACGATAATTATCGTTTCTCTACGATAATTTCAAGTGCTGTACGATGTACGATACTATGTGTAGGATAATAGCTGAATGTGCGATAATTTTGCGAATGAGCTCTTTTACTCTCAGATGTTGAATCAATCTAACAATTAACACCAGCAAGCAGCTGGCAGTGTTGCCGCTTGGTAGACAAGCGCGCGTACCACACTCTGTATAATGGGTTGTCTATCATTACGCGTACTACCTCAGCAAACATCAACGGGAAAAATTGCCGTCAATCAGTTATCACGTTGTATGTCTTGACATGACGCGCATATTTTTATTTACCCATGTGCATTAGATGAAATGAAGGAGAGGTCTACCGTTTTTATGGCTTTTTTATGACAAAAGAAAAGGAGCGGAATCTTTGAAGAAGACGTGTTTGTACGATAATTCCCTGCGACGAATCTGGCAACGCTGTTTGGTTGTCCGTAGCAACTTTTTTATGAAACACTGAAACAGTTTATATTATTGTGTTCTAAAACTGAGTGACATCAATTTCACGCAATTGTGTGCTATCAGGTTTTGCTTCAAACTTGGGCGCAGTACAATGGAAATTCTAAACAGGCATACGGAGATTGTTGTTTTGTCAAGAGCCCAGATTTTTCGGTGGTTTAAGGCATTTTTAGAAGGGAGGGAGTCGATTGAAGATGAACCACGAAGCGGAAGGTGTTCGTCTTCAAGAATCGATGAAAATATCGACAGCATCTGGGATCTTGTGCGTTCAGATCGTCGATTGACAGCCAGAATGATCGGGGAATAGTTAAATTTGACTCGTTCATAAGATCAAGAACAACTGGATATTGCATCACGATAATGATCCTTGTTACACAGCAATGTCAATAAACGAGTTTTTGGTCAGTAAACCATTCCTGTGGCTCCTCGGCCTTCTGATTCGGCTGACTTGAGTCCGTATGGCTTTTTTCTGTTGCTGAAGTTGAAAAATCACCTCAAGGGACTGTTGGAAACATTCAAACGGCTGTAACCGACTAGCTGAAGGCTATTCCAGCAACTCTACGATGAGTGGAAGAACCATCACCAGCGGTTTGTAGTTTCAGGAGGAAATTATTTTGAGGGTGACAAAATAAAATTGTAATTATATTTGAATAAAAAAACTAAGAAAAAAATAGTGTCATCACTTAATTTACAGACGTCATATATGACCATTACTTCCAACATTTGGCAATTTTGAAAAAATAATTTTACTGTGAAAAAAGTATCAACAATATAAAACATTACTCAGAATGATTGTGTAGGGCAAAATTTAATTTAATACTGGGACTGATTAAATTGTTGATATCGGTGGTTTGTTCCATTGTAAAGCAATATCAAAGTTACAAAACTCTCTGGGTGCCCATACATGAATTTGAGGTAGAAAATTGGTAGGTTTAGATGCCTTACGAATTCCAACGTCGAGTTGACATCAGTTTTGGAATCTACAAGGCAACAAGTCCAGGTCAGAGATACACAGGAAGTTTTGAAAACGTTTGCATAGGAAGTCCTATTCTATCTATCCTATTACTTGGGTAATTTGAGGTGATGAATATCAATATGACCGGCAACAAATCGTGAAGTTATCATTGGGCAGAAAACGGGTTTTTATCTAGATCACACATAAAATAATAGGGCTTTGCCACTCTGCTTGACACTTTACTCATATATTTTCAGGTAATGTCTCAAGAGCTAGGGTTTGGTTGGCGAACCTACTTCACTGAATTTGAAGAAAAGCCGTTTGCTGCTGCATCTATAGGTCAAGTACATCGAGGCACCTTGATAGATGGCAGAGATGTTGCTGTCAAAATTCAGTATCCTGGTGTGGCCAAAGGTGTTGTTACTTTCATTTATAATTCTTCCTTAGACTTTGATGAGAAAAATCTAATATTAATATTTTCCCCAGAAAACCACCTTTTTCGCCTTATCTAATTAGTGTTGTTTGATCCAAAAGGTATCAATAGTGACATCGAGAATTTGGCTGCTATCATGAAAATGTGGAATATCTTTCCGAAAGGTATGTTCCTAGACAACTTGATGGTTGTAGCAAAACGTGAGCTTGCATGGGAAGTTGATTACGTTAGGGAATCTGAATGTACCAAGAAATTCAAGAATATTCTTGAGCCTTACAAAGAATATTATGTCCCTACAGTGATTGGTAAGTCACATAGTTATAATTTTTTAAAGAAACGACTTTTGTGCTTTTATCAACATTCAAAACATTGTAAATTCTGAGTCATGACATAGGAAAAATGTCATGCAGGGTGAGTTCGTAGTATGGAATCAGTCTAATGCTCCATTATTATAAGATACCTAAAAAATTGTTTTCAAAAAAGTACGCTACTTCCTTAGAAAATATGTCGCACCCTACAAAGTGATTGGTATAATCCGCTATTTTCTTGCCAGCCAACCATCTGCGGAACCACAATGCCGAATGACCTTCCGGGATCCTTTATTTGGTGGTACACATTTTGTGGATGAGTCGGTTCATCCCTTTTTTGCTGTATCATGTGTATCGTACCAGGTATCAGGTAATATATTGGCCTTCCTTCTTCCCTATATTCTCTGATCTTTTCTAAGTAAGCCTGTCGCCATTCCACTATGCGCTTACTTTTCATGACTGCAGATCTCTTGTTGATAACTCCAAATCTGAATCCGACCTTTGGCAGCCACCTCTGAAATGTCCGCAGGGAACAACTTGCCTCTTTCCATCAATTCTCGATGTACCATCTGTGCTGTGGGAATTTCATTAAGTTTATAATGATCATACACTATGTTCCTTATTTTGGCAGCTGTTGCTGCACTTGAAGGTATAGATGTCCCCTTTTCAATTCTTCTTTTTCTTGGTTTGTCACCGTTATGGACAATTTTACAAACTATAGGATATGGCATGTTAGTCAGTTCGGCTGTTTTTTTAAGGACAATACTATTGCCGCTATCACCCATTTCACGTAACAGTCCATTATAAACATTTAGGCACTTTCTTTTAGAAATACGACGGTATTCCTGACTATCATTGCTGCCCTCATTACTACTATCAGTATCATGCGCACTGACAGTAGGAGCAGGAGCAGGTCTTCATAGCGCAGTCACATTAGGTGAACTTGTTGCTATGGCAGTATCGAAACAATGCGATTTTTTAGATTCGCTTCATTTAAACCAATTGCATCGAACTATTCGAGCTTTTTAGGTTATTGCACATTGCTTAAATGTATAATTTATACAGATGGACCAGATGCCATTATTATTTATACCGTATCATATATTGACCGTACTATATGGTGGATCGGTAACACAAGCACGCAGATTAAATGTAAAGGAATACAATATCCTTGTGGTCTACTATAACAACATGGCAACAACACATATATATGTACTGGTCTTTTTTCGAATGAAATGCCCTGTAAAGTTTAGTATATTCTGAAAGACCCCTTCAAAGGAAGAAGTTTGATATGGCTTACTATGGAGTTTGGGTAATTATTTATTATGAATTGTGGTAAAGTGTATATAACTCAAACATTTAGTAACTTGACTACCCAAAAAAAGTTTACTAAAAAACGCTTATAAATGATGAATAGAACTAAAAAAAATTTGAAACATTGTTTGCTACTTTATCTGTAGAAGTGTGCCGTATTCACAGGCTGTCAAAGTTGACTGCTTTTTCGGGTAAAATATCTCCTTGCTTCAGAAGTAGCGCGATCCAAATTCTATAGTATGCTATGTCAAACTTTATCTTTTGGAAAGGGCCTTTGAGAGTATACTTAAATATACAGTGCATTCATTTTTTAACAAGTGTATGTGTTACCACGTATTTAGGAATTACCTTGTAGGGAGTAGTATATTTTTAAATAAAGACTGTATATTTGCTTATGATTTTTGTATATAACTTTTTTAGATATATTTAATAATAACGGTGAAATCAAACTATCCCATACTAAAAACTCACCCTATATATGTACGAGTACTTACGAGGTTTTCGTTATTTTTGTACGAGATTACGAAACGTATGGTACATCTTAGAACTATGAACTTTTAACCAAGTTTTCGCAATTTATATATGTTATGTACTCATTTACAATAGTAAAATGACCATTGATCTTTCAACTCTGTGATATAATTTTCATCAAGATTAAACATGCATTCACAATTGCAGAGACACTGTCCACAAAACATGTTTTTACTACGGAGCTGTTGGATGGCATTCCAGTCGATCAGTGCTTGGATCTTGGTCTAGAACATAGAGAATACATTGGAAGCAAAATAATGGAGCTATGTTTGTTGGAAATATTGAAGTTTAGATATATGCAGACTGATCCTAATTGGGCAAACTTTCTCTATAATGCTGAGAAAAAGCAAGTAAGCAATGATGATCGTGTTTTGTACTTTTTTTCATATACATATATTTTATGAAAATAATATGGAGAGCATAACCATAACCCTATCAATAATTTTTCGTTTTTTTTTTGTGTAACATAAGGTAAGGTGGGGCAAGTGCTGCCCAAAAAATTAAAAGTTCAAAATGGAGATCACAGAAAAAATACTTAAAATGTTTTATGGATGATGCATTTTAACCAGAGAGTAGCCTATAGTGTTCTCTACAAAACTGAATACTTTAGATTGAATTAGAAAATTTACAATTTACCAAAAATGTTGTTTTTTTATTAGGATGACAATTGCTGCTCTTGCCCCATACAGTCGGGGCAAGAGCGTAAAATCCATTACTGTAGTTAGTTTTGCTAAGAAATCAAAACGAGGCAAGAGCAATCATCTTTATATTATGGATAATTGGTTAGACACGAAAAATAAATGTTATCCTGGTCAGAAGTTGAGTGATGATCTTAGAAAGGGACTGATACCTTTTTGAAATGATACAAAAATACATTATCGATGCATAACACTCTTGTTTTTATTTAAGTAATAAGAATTTATCGTCACTTATGTATTTAAATTGCCAAAGTAACAAACAGTTTTACATCAAGTATAATTTTTCATACATTTTTTTATTTTACAAAGTTATACATCTTAAAAGGTTACAAGTCTTAAAGAAAATGAAAAACGCAAACACAAATTCTATTCTGTTCCGAGTAAATATATATTTTATTTATACTTCGGATACCTGAACTTCATTATAAAATATATATTTCTGAAAACTGCTATGTGGAACAAGCTTAGGTTGTTCTAATTTAAGTAAAATATCTGACAATGCAACAGAACATTTGTCGTTCTCATCCAAACGATATTCACATTTATTTTGCAATTTTCTTAAACAGGTTACTTCTACTTCGTCGTCTAAAACCTTTGTTACAAGACAAACGTATTTATGTTTTCTTCTTACCAAAAAAGTTTGCTAAAATAAAGTCACCGTTCATAAGTTTTAAAATTTCATTTTTATTGGTGCCTTGTATTTTTTTATTTTGTTGACTATGCAGATCTTCATCGGATTCTGAAAATTCATCAAACTCTGTTATCCTATCCTCACTACTGTCACTTTTGAATGATTCCATGTCATCACTTTCATCCGAGCTGTAGCATTCTATTTTATTTCTCTTTAAAGATCGCTTCTTTTTTACTAAATTTTCTTTTTTTGTTTCTTGAACATTTTTTTGTGTTATGATTTCTGCTCCCGCACAAAGTCTTTTCTTTGATTGTTTTACAGGGATATAGTCGCGTTTTACAGATTTAAGTAATATGTCTTCAAAACTAATAGAGGTCTCTGGCAAAGAACCGTTTTCCTGTCCACAGATTGCAAGCGAAGTAGATGATTCAGGCTCCGTATGCAAGATCTGAATCGCTGGTGGGCCGGCTTGATTGGGAATTGTGTCGATATGCATAGAAGTGCCTTGACGTAGTTGTAATTCCTTCCACTTTGTGAATGACACTGGATCAAATAAATCTGTCGCTACAACATTCCGATTGAGCGGGTAAATCCCAGCTTTAACAAAACCACTTCGAAGTATTTCAGGATTTGTTTCTCTCCATATATCTCCAATAAGTTTTGAAAAAATACTCTTCGGCATCTTAATACCCACGTTCTTACGCTGCCATTCTACTAGTTTAGCATCCCATCGAGTTTTTAGGGATTTGAAAACACTTAAATCAAGTGGTTGTAAAATGTGACTGGTATGTGGGGGAAGTTTTAAAATTGTTATCTGGCTGTCGATAGCAATTCTAACAACTTCTACACTTAAATGAGTCGCATGACCATCGTAAATTACTAAGACTGGTCTTTCTGGAGGCAAACACTTAACGAAACTTTTTTCAAAATAGTTTTTAAAAACTGTGCTTTCCATCCATCCGTTGGCGGTTGCTGCATATGTCATTTCGGGAAACTCGCTACCAGGGGGTGCAAGCCACTGATCCCAGACGTGCTTGCCCTTGAAAATTATTAAGGGAGGCGCCTTTTCTCCGCTTGCGCTGCAGCACATTAAGACAGTGGTATTCTGTTTTCCAGGCCCACTTGTTGTCCGTGTAGCTGGCAGTCCCCGTTGCCCAACGATTTTCGTTTTTGAAGGGTCTGAGCAAAAACTGCTCTCATCTAAGTTCCATATCTGAGATGGTTTATCCTCTAATCCAAATTCTTTGATTGTATTTTCTAATAAATCGAAGTACTGGTAGACTAAAAACGGATCAACATTCTTTTTTCGGGCAAATTCGACGCTTTGAGGTGTTTTAATAGAAAGCTTGTGACGACGTTTAAAATTTAAAAACCAGTCTTCACCTGGTTTGTCATTTTTAAACTGCATTTTAATTTTATTCGTTTTAACGTAATCTTCCACTATCCCGAGCAATTCCTTTCTGGTTAGACCGAATCCCCACTTCTCCATACAGCGGATACAATCTGCCAGACACGTCTCCTCTTCAAAACTGAGATCTGTCCTTCTACCATAGGTTGAACTTTTCTGACCTCTGCGCTCTTTTACATGGTCCGAAAGTGTATTTTTTGGAATACGATACATCAAGCTAGCTCTGTAAATACTCACTTGTCCACTCTTTACAATGTTTACAGCAGTCCTTAGATCTTCTTTTGAGTATCCGGATCCTCTCTGAGATTTGCGAATATAATTGCGAACCATTAATTTAATTCTGAAACAGAGGGAATATTTCAAAAATACTGTTGGGGCAAGTGCGTTTTATAGACTGCACTTGCCCCTTTAAAATAGGCCGCTCTAGCCACTGTACAAAAAAATCACAGGGCAAGTGCAGCCTATCAACAAAAACTTGTTTTATCGAAAATAAAAGCAAAAATATCGTTATCACTAGGAAAATGATAGAACAATATGTGTACTTACCATAAATCAAAACTGTAACTCAAAAGATGGCCTTGATATTGACGGATGTATTAAACGTAACCTACTTGTTGCTGGACAATAATGACGAATAAAATTTCGCGTGTTTTTCATGAACATAATACCGGTCGCAGATCTCTTCTGTTATTTTACAAAGTTGAGATGAATTGGGTAGATGAACGATCCATAGATGGTAGCACAACTGACTGATATCCGGGAAATTTAAACGCAAAAGCTGCACATGCCCCGTAAATGCTCTTACCCCACCTTACCTTAACTCACAGGGGTGATGAAACAAATAGAAATAATAATCATACAGCTTGTTTAAATATATTTGTCGACAAAATGTGTGATTTGAAGTTGATTATTTATAAGCATGTAAAGTTGAGTGGTGCACAACTATAGCTCTACTGAATATGTCTCTCAAAAATCAACAAAACACTCATATCTTAATAGTGGGTTGGTCCACTAGATTTTTTGTCCTCGTATATTAGTTGAGATGAGATTTTAATCGACAACATTCATGTTTAGTGAAAATGAATGCCAGTACAAAAATTCAAGATACTATTTTGCAAACAAAGACATTAAGACATTAACAGAAAAAAATATACAGCGCGACACAAAAATCCCGGAAAGGCTCTGTATTTTCTCGGGTAAGGTATTTGAGGAAAATATCAAGGTCAGGTCTTCAGTAACTTTTAACAAGTAATCCAACGGCGACGTAGACCTTCACCTTCAAGGTTAATTCATGGTCAACTACATTTTTTCAAATAGATTCCCCTATTTTTGATACCGGCAATCGAAAGAGCGGAGAATTTTACGTTCAAATACAATTGAAGTCCAAGGTCAGGGTGCCATTTAAAGGTCAAATGTGTGCTGCTAGAAAAACCTCTAGAGAATCTCACAGGATTAGAAATGAAAACCACTATCAAGGTCAGGTCAGGACAGGTCTTTGGTAAATTTTAACGAGAGAGTGAACGTTTATCTTGGATTTGACCTCGATCCTTACCTTCAAGGTTATTTCAAGACGCACTTAATTTTTTTAATTGAAATTCCTATTTTTGATGTCGTCAATCGAAAGAGCGGGAAATGTTACGATCAAATACGAATCGGAGACCAAGGACATGGTGACTACTAAAGTCAAATGGAGGTCAAATGTGTGCTGCTAGGAAAACCACTATGAATCTAACAGGATTAGTGATGAATATAACTACCAAAGTCAGTTCTTTAGTAAATTTTGACGAGTGATCTTGGATTTGACCTTGAACCTAACCATTACTTTCAAATAGAAACCCACAGGGACAGAATCGGTTGCGAATCATTTCTAACGAGCACCGTAGGTTCCTCGTTAAAACGTATTCAAAGTCAACTCAATTTTAGTGGAAATTTTTGATGCCGGCAATCGTAAATAAATAAAAGTCAAATATGTGCTGCTAAGAAGACCTCTAGAAGTTTCGCAGAGATCGCGATGAAAATAACTGGTAAGGTCTTGTCTTTAGTAAATTTGTGCAAGTAGCAGTGATCTTGGATTTGACCTTGAACTCCATCTTCAAGATCATTTTAAGATCAACTTCATTTTTTTCAAATAGAAACAAACGCCTATTTGATGCCGATAATCCAGAGAGCCAGAAACTTTGTTCAAATGTATGTATCAGTATTCAAGGTCAAGGTGACTACGAGGGAACTACGGTGCTCGTTACAAATGATTTTCAACAGATACAGTTCCTGCGGGTTTCTGTTTGAAAAAAATTACCTTGAAATGACTTTGACGATGAAGTTCAAGATCAAATCGAAGATCACTAATCAAAATTCACTATCGAGCTGATCTTGATGGTTATTTTTATCAATAATCTGTTCTTTTGATTGCCGGCATCAAAAATAGGGGTTTCTATTTGAAAAAATAAAGTTGACATGAATTAAGCTTGAAGGTCAAATTCAAGGTCACCGTTGTATTCCTTGCTGGAAGTTACTGAAGACCTGACCTTGACCTTTTCCAGAAATACATTACCCGAGAAAATACAGGGCCGTTCCGGGACTTTTGTGTCACGCAGTATATATTTCTTACAGCGTTACTTTAACTCAGGGGGGTTTAAAGCTTAGCTTACCCCTTAACAGGAACGACCAGAGCAGGATAGCGTGGTGTTCTCAGAGTGCTGTTTTTCTTAACTACAATAATGGAATAGATGACATACTTGAACAAAATGACGCACGAATACATGTCGATATGTTGGTTTTCAGACTCAAATATTGAAGCTTTCAACTGGTCATTTTGTTTGTTTGTTTCCAGACCTGAAACTTGTCATGTACAGGGTGTCCAGTGGGAAAGTTCACTTTTTGATTGAAGAAAAAAATACAAACTTTATGAAAAGAAAATATTTATTACTATCAACATATTCGTACATTCGGAGGGTTTTATTTCTTAAATATCATTCCGTCCAAATGTTTGCCATCCCTTCGGACACACTCTTCGAATCGCGCGCTCAAATTTTGAAACACTCTCTTTAAGCTCCTCCAGTGTTCGTGGATTATTGGAATAGACTTTTGACTTTAGATAACCCCACAAAAAATAATCGCATGGCGTGAGGTCGGGTGACCTAGGAGGCCAGTGAATGTCTCCAAACTTCGATATAACTTTTTGAGGAAAAAGTGCTTTCACCGTGTCCATCGATTCTCTGGAAGTATGGGCAGTGGCTCCCTGTTGAAACCATGTGTTTTTGTGAATCGACGTTCTGTTCTTACAATATGAGCAAAAAAAGTGGCAATCATGTCCTTGTATCGCTCGGAATTGACTGTCCATGCATTACCATTTTCATATTAAAAAACAAAAATACGGCCCAATAATACCGCTAGAGGATATGGCGCACCAAACAGCCACCTTTGGACTATCTAGCTGTTGTTGATGTTTCTCATTTGGGTTCGTTGGCGCCCAATATCTGCAATTTTGTTTGTCACATAACTGTCTAGGGTAAAATGGGCCTCGTCACTGCAAACAGCGTTCTCGAGTCTGTGCTGCATAGGAAAAAGATTCACGATCCGTTCAGCACAAGATTTCCGTAATACGTAATCACTTTCCTTTAAAGCATGGCCTGACTGGATTTTATAAGGAAGAAAACCCATTTTTTTCTTCATTATGCCATGCAGTGTTGACCTAGGTATTCCCAAAGCAGCCGAATGCTTCCGTACAGAACGCCGAGGATATGCAATGATCGAATCACTTACTCGACGCACATTTTCTTCGGTTGATACAGTAGGTGTGGGGCCAGGAATGGGTTAACTAAGAGTGGAGCCTATTTCACGGAACCTCTTAATCCACTTCTTCAATAGGTTCTTACTTGGGGCATCTCGGGGTCGGCGAATATTGTATCGTGTACAAAATTTCCGAAGGGCAGCTGCGTATGAATCACCACTCTTAAAGTAAGCCTCGATAGCCAAAGCTCGTTGCGCTCCGGTCCAACGTTACATTGTAACTATTTAACCCGCACGCCGAACGCGTCGATCAAGACATCTCCCAATACGGTTGCCGCGTAATTCGAATTTGAAATGTGAAGTTTCCCACTGGACCTCTGCTGACTTTCATTTCGATGAGAATATGAGACCATAAATAACCTGAAAAGTGCATAAAAAGGACGTTTGGACCACTTTAGACCAAACATCAAACAGTTTGATCAACAGTATTCTGGATTCTTTGATTAAATTAGAAAATTTGGTGGACCACCAAACCATTACTAAGATAAAAAAGTTTTTTATTTTTGCTAAAAAAAAAGTAGGGCTATAGCACCCCTCAGTTTCACATTTTTTCCATTGAACAGCATCAAACCACCGAATTTATAGTTAAATCAATTTGAATAAGCTCCATATTTGTTATTTTTGTTTGTTTTATCAAGTTATATTAAGTTATATTTGAACCGACTAAATAAAAACTCAAGTTGGGGCTCTCCAGTTTATGTTTTTGCGTTTTTTAGTTACTGCTATTGGACTTTGGCGCTAGTAGGGAGTATTCAAAGCCCTTTATGGATCAATATGTGCGAATATTAAAAGCCGCGTGTGATGGAGACAGGAATACAGTTCTCAATGTATCTAAGGATTTAGGCTTTCTAACAGGATATGAAAGCAAGGTAAACTCATATTGTTTTTCCAATTTTTTGTTTTCATATTTTTGTAAGCTTGATAACATTGTTTCATGAATCCGATCACTAAATATTCTGATATAAAATTCCGGAATAATTCTACTTATTTTTTCTGATATCATAAATACTAATCTCAAATCGCGGCTCAACCCACGTGGAAGTAGTCGTTTTAATGTGAAAGAGATTGGTTTCGGAGAAAGCAATGCAGTATTCAAATTAAAGCAGTAGTAACATTAGCAATTGACATTATCCAACGTTTTATGGAGCAATAAATTAATCACAATAAATTACTCGTTGAAGTACATCTCAGCCTGTGTGTCATATCTTAACATATCCTAACCCAATAACTATTCAAAAACAAAACACAAAAACAAATCTGAATCAAAATGATCGCGGTAAGAAAACGAATGTCGAAATGCATGAAATGCAGGGTGCAAATGCCCTATTTATATATCCTTACTCTTTTCGGTCAGACCGGCATCTGAGCGCTTCCGCGCCAGATACCTCATGTCAAATTTCATTAAACCGTTTGGGTTGTAGTCCGTTAAATGGATGTTTCAAAGTTGTGCTATTACAGACTATAATCTATCTCTGTACCAAATTTTATCCAAATCCGATCAGCCATTTTGGCGTGATTGAGTAACAAACATGCACACTTTCTAATTTATAATATTAGTATGGATAGTAGGGATAAATATGCGCTGTTGGATATCCAACCATTTTATTTTGTTGGTTTGTTTAAGATTTATTTAGCATGATTGCTACAATTACATTCTTCTAAAAAACTAAACAATTGCATAACATGCAGATATTTAGAAAAAACAAAATTTCCATCTCTAAGAATGTTCACTGTTAATGAAATATTCCTTTAATTTTCCTTTAAAAATCTTCAAATTACAATTATTTAGTTTATTAAACTCACGTAATCCTTTCTGAAATATCGATTTGCTAGTTATATTACTATTGCAATTTTGTAAATTAAAAACTGTATTTCCTCTTGTATAATAATTGTGGCAAATTATTCAATTCTATGTAGTGTTCTAATTGTTGTGGCAAAGGATGATTTTTTATTTTAACTATAAAAATAAGAACCAAATATGATATGTAGAATAATTGTATTATAAACTATTTTCTTTGAGTATGTACCAAGACTATAAGAAGCCTTATAAAAGTATTTTTTTGCAATTTTTGAAATAATGAATTCATAGTGACTCTCAAACTTTAGTTTACTATCAATATATTATATACCTAAATATTTAAGTGATTCAACATTTTCAATTATTTCACAATTTATCCTAATTGAGATAGTATTTTCATTTAGGTATTTCCCTATTAGCATACTTAGCATACATTTTGTTTTAGAAGTAATCAATTTTAGTTTATTTACATTTAACCAATTTATGATTAGCAAGTCAGAATTTAGCGTTTTTAAAACAGTGTCTATATTCTCATCTGATATTTATATTAATGTATCATCTGCAAATATCTGAAGTTTACAATCATCTAAAATATTACAAATGTCATTAATGTATAAAATAAATAGTAGTGGACCTAGCTTACTACCTTGTGGTGTACCAACAGAAATATTTTTTGATCTTGATAATGTCGATCCAATGTCAATTAAATAGTTTTGTAGAATTTTGAATACAGATCTGTTAAACCCGTAGTGATGCAATTTTATAAATAATTTATCCCTGTCAATAGTCTCAAACGCCGTTTTGAAAGTCCAAAAACGCTGTTACTGTGTGTTTCCTATTGTTCATACATCTCCTCCAGTTCTCTAAAACCATTTGTGTTGCCGTTTTAGTTGAGTGTTTCTTCCTGAATCCAGCTGGACATTTGGTTAAAATGTTATTTCCCTCAATAAATTCGATGATCTGTCCGTAAATAATTTCTTCAAAGACTCTTTCATCATCTGGCTGAACATTTATTGGCCGCATATTGGTGTACAACTCAGAATTCTTAACTTTAGAAACAGGGGTTATGGTAGAACACTTCAGTTTTTTTGGAAATTCGCCATATTTTAAACAGTAATTTATCAGGATTAATAAGCTTGCTCCTATAATAACAAAACATTCATTAAGCACACTTTTAGACAAAATCTCACTCTTATTTTGATTTGATTTAATTTTTGATATAATCTTTACCGTAGGTGTTTAAACATCGATTTTGATGAAATATTCGCGCTTTCGAATAAAATAAATGTCAGTTACATGATATTTTTAACAGCTGAACGTTTGTCTGATTCCTAATAGATATTCCATGTCTTTCAGGTTATGGAAGAGGCACATGTAAACGCAGTGATGATACTAGGTGAAGTTTTCAGAAAGAAAGGCAAATATGACTTTGGCCATCAAGATATGACTCGAAGAATACAAAACTTGGCTCAAATCATGCTAACCCATCGACTTTGCCCTCCGCCAGAAGAAGTGTATTCTCTACATAGAAAATTATCAGGAGTATTTTTGTTATGTTCCAAACTGAACATTACAGTAGATTGTAGACAACATTTCATTAGATTGTATGATGAGTATGTGTTTGGGTGAACCTTTTTTATGAAAAGTTACAAGAGCATGGGAAAAAACGATCTCTTGAATGAAGCTCAAAATCTTAATAATTCAAACTAACAACATAAACCAAGCTTAACAACATATACATGAGAAGGGAATTAACACCAGAAACAGTACTTAAATAGCAACAACAAAAATGATCTGTGGAATGCTCTTTTATCAAACGCTGCAGAAAACTATCCACTGAAAATATCTCCTCACATCATTTCGATTTTACACACACATATCTTTATTTAAATGCTGGCTCAAAGACGGCAATGGTTACATATATCAAATTTCGGCAACATATAGTGGAAGAATAATGAATATAAATTGTTGTTGAATTTTGATGTGTTGTGATGAATTTAATCAAACCGTTGAATATACAGCAAAAAACTACCAATACTTTCCACTTTAACAAATCATAGGTTTTAACCTTCCTGTTGAATATAGAGATGAGATTTTTTGATAATAAGATGTAATTTCAAAATCTAAAACTGACCTGCTTCAAAATTTATCATAAGTATGCAAAATAATCAAAATGGCAAATTTATTCCATTTGGCCATTCCCTACTTTACTAGAGACAAAGAAAATATTTGAATACGCTCGGGAAGTATTAATCTTTTTCAAAGTTTTTACCTGAAACAATGATTGTAAAACGGATACAAACTGTTGCTCACTCAATAATGTTTGCTGAAAAATTTGTGCTGCATGTCTACAACTAATATTTTTTTAACAATATCTTACATTTTTTGTTATAACTTTTCAACCAACAAGATAATGAAATATTTTCCATACTATCTTATTTTATTCAACAACCTTGAAAATACCCTCCCACAATTTTTGCACATATTTTCATGTTAACCAGTTGTTAACAGAGTTCCTTTAAAATATGCATGCTTTTTGACATATCAAAAAGAAATGCATTTGTCTGCGATAGTTGTGATGAGAACATTCCCCTGATGACAAAAACAGTAAGTACTACCATAACATGATTGATAGCAGATGGTTGAGGAGTTTTTGTAAGTATGCCAGTCTTCTTGGAGACGACACACTCACAGAAGGGCTGGCAGACAGGTCTGTCTAGCTGGGAGCTTTAAAAAAAAGCAGCTATACAAGTTGACCAAAAAGGTGACAAACATTTATTTATTTATTTATTTATTTCCAACAGGTGAAACCCAATTACAGGAAACGCTGAAAAAAAAAATAACAATTAAAGAGACATGGTTCTTGGACTTAAATCTATAGTATCACACATTCTAAATAAGATTGGATGATCTATAACAGTTAATAATCGATGCACAACTGTCACTGTAAATATCACACGATTCAGTAACACTGTTCATGACGCAGCACATGAGATTAATTGGCGATTTTGTTATAACATTAGAATGTCATTTGTTGTCGACTCCCTAGCCTTGGAACGCGGAAACATATTTTTTCAAGTAAATTTTGACAGTCAAGTTTATTGTGAATGAGGCCATACAAAAACGACAAAGCAAATATGTTTCGTCTTGTTGACAGTGAATCCAAATTGAAAGACTCTAATAGGGCACTATGGTCACAACCTCTTTCTGGATAACAACCTGTGCATTTAAGGTGAAAATACTTTAAAGCTTTACGTTGAATGGCCTCAAGGATCACGACAGAATTTTGGTATATAGGAGACCAGATCAGAGTCGCATACTCCAACTTGCTCCTGACAAAAGTAAAAAATAAAGTCATTAATGTATCAACATTGGAGAAACCCTTCCAGTTTCTGATACAGAAACCAAGTAGTCGAGTGGCAGCCGACGAGATATTGAGTATATGCTCAGCTCAGCTTTGAAAAGCTAATAAAGTTGTACTTCATGTGAAGAATCCAAATAACAGCAGAATAAAAAACACCGCTATATGAACGCATGCTAATACAATGACACTAATAGCTTGGAGCAGTACATTCGAGTCAGCTTCCATCACATTGGGGTGTGATGAAAGTCAAGAAATTCTCGGCAAAGATATCATGTTGAGTACCATGTTTATTTTGTCATCAGTATGTTACAAAAAATTCTACACAATTCAAGCATCATAAGGAATGTAAATGGCAACACTGGCTTGATATTATCCGCCCAACAGTATGTGTTGTGATATCACTGGTATCTTTGGTCGAGAATGTTTATGTTACTGTGTGTTATAAATAATTCCATCTAATAAACAAACATCGAAGCTGGTATGGTCGAGCCAACATTTTGACATATAAGTTTGATTTGTATTTTGCATTGTTTGGCGCTAATGTCGATTCGCTTTGAATTTTTCACGTAGGACTGTAGCATAGGCGTATTTTCGTATAATATTTGAAAAGCTTATATAGTTTTTCACATAGATAATTACTGATGCATATCAATCATTGATAATCAACCTGGTTTGGATAAGGACACTGACACATGTAAATTGATCTAGTGATAACATTTTACAATGGCTTTTTAACCTTTGCTATTCTTAATTTAATTAATAAAAATAATCCTTATAATACTTATATTTGCACAGCGTTGGTTAGCTATCATGATAGGTATAAAAATGAGATTTCCGTGATGCATGTATCTAACTTCTGAATATTCTTTAGATAGGCTACAGTGAAATGACAGGAGGGTTCTATGCAATCCTTTCTCTTACCGTAGAGCTCCTTGTTTCAGGGTAAGAATTCTTCAACAAAATTTATGTTACTTATTTTGAACCAATCATGTTACGTAGTTAGGACCCTAATTAACCGAACAGTCGAGTAAAGTATGTCCTCAAAGTTTTGGCACAAAATATGTCGGATTTATGACTACAAAAGGTTACACCCCTGTTAAAAAATGCGCACCAGGTAAGGATTTTATCTGCAAATTTCGCTTTATATTTGTATCTAACATTGTCCGGGCATTCCTCTACGTTATCCTTATAAAATCCGTCGTTGCCCTTCATTTCAGAATTACTCAAAGAGAAATACTTTTCGTCATCTAAAATAAGGATTTTGCTATACGGAGTTGCGCTTGAGTGTATTTGGGGCACTTAAGTCTCTTTCGATATTGTTGCGTTTTTCTGGGTATGGATTAAAACACTGGATTCCACAAAAAGAAATGCACTAATTTATTCAACTTGATAAAACATTTATATCCACCACTATTTATGTCTGACTAATTCTTATGCCAGCATTGACTGTACTATACTTCTCTTCGCTCTGCTACTCCACCGTATTCCGTACACTCTGCCTCCATCTCCCGACCGCCGAGTTATATATAGTCCCCCCATTACAGCTTCGAGAAAAAACCGGATGTAGCACAAAGCGACATCTAGAATGTTGGAGATGACTTCGCGTCGATCTAGAAGGCGATCCACTGTCACGGTCCTCACAGACGCCGCCAGGCGGCTTATGCGCCGTGGTTAGCGTAAAAGCAGAGATCGGCATTTAGGCTCAGGCGAGTACTAGACTCGCCCAACAGATGGCGCTATTCGTCACAATATTTAAGACGATTCCTCCTGAATTCTAACGATGTCGTACTCTTAGAAGAAGTTAGTCTCCTTGTTGACATTCCAACCTGATTTGTTGCTCTTCTCACTAATCTCTCTGACGTGCAGTAAATGCACGTGGTCCTCCACTTTTTGGGAGACTTTAGACATGCTGTCCCTGCTCGCACTCCGCTAATCGATAAATGGTTCTGCGTGAAATGTTTTCATTCTGAATATTCGACAGATTTCAGCTTTGGGTACCCCCCCCCCCCCCCAACCAACTTGTAGATACTTTTTCTTATATCTAATTTATACGACACATTAAAGCGTATTCTTTGCGGCTTCACGTTGCGTTCGCCCGTTGGTCCCGTTTGTTGTCGGTTTTTTGTCCCGCGGCAAAGGGTTCGCAAGGCGCGAACATGACTAGGCTTCTCATTCGCTGGTGTTTCAGTTGCCTCATAGCGAGTGCCGGGAATGGTTGTATTTTTTCCACTTCTTTTCAATTGCTCTAGTTTTACTTATATAATATATGGGTAATTATAAATTGCCAAAGCGCAAAGTAGCCCTGCAGCAGCAGGCGCGAACATCTGCGAGTGTGGAACTGTAGGAACAAATTTCGGGATTCGCACCGCGATTTCACGCCGTGATCCGCGCGAGACTCTGGAGAGGGTACAAAATAAATAAATGTTAACTGCCAGTAAATTAAGTAAACAACCTTTGGTTCTAAAGGCAACTTAATATTATTTTGTATTTGTTAAAATTAAAGCCTATGAATTTTGTGCGAAAACTTTAAGAGCATAAGTTAGTTTATTTTTCTCCATAGCCTCTAAATACTGTTACAACTGTGTTTTGAAGTTCAACTTGTATTTAAATATATTCAAAACGTCGCCGTCGTCCTCGTTATTTCCAGAGCTGCGTTTGTTTATATCGTGCAAAAGCTGTCCCGGTGGACACAGTACAAAACGACAATATTGGAAAAAATATTTTTTTAGCTTAAAAAGATACAATCTTAAATTGGTGCGATAAAAGAAAGCAGCTATTGAAGAAGGATGTTTTAGTTTATATTTGCATCAATTTTTCTCTAAGAAAGTATCCGGTGATAGTGAACTAGACATAGTGATAAATAGTAAGAGATTTCCTGCTGCCTTCAAATTTGGAATTGCAAGTTCTATCAGATCGAAGGGGCATGGAATGAAGGTGGAAAAGACGAATCGGTATGTGGCTACAACATCAATATAACCAAATCTTGTACTTTTTATAATGATTATTATTGAAATGATACTGTCGAAGTTATAATACCTACACTTTACTATCGGCGATTATCGTTGATCGTGTGGTCGTTCATCATAGGCACGAGCATCGTGCATGCATTCACACGAGCGTCCGTAGTAGTTTGTCAAACTGCAAGCATCAATATCGTACGGAGATTCCCTTTGATGCGTGTCCGAAAAACCGACAATTCACGGAATTGTAGGCATCTATTAATTGAAGGAAAAATGTTTTCATCACATGATAAATACAGTGACATTCCACTGTCTATAATATCTTGTGAACGTGACTTCCAAAGGTCAAATTCTGCTTTTAATCTGGTACTTATTAAATTTTTGTTTTCGTTACTATTTAGTCCATGCAAATATTTAGAGATTGTTTCTAATATGTCCATTACTTCAGCTTCAGTTTTTGAATTAAATACCGACCCAAAGAAAATATTGAAATTCTATATATTCAAAGATTCTTCATTGAACCGGTATACCAAATCCTGTAATATATTATCTAGCAAAGGGATATATAGGTTCAGTCTGTAATGATTTTCCTTGTCAGACGTAACTATGTTCGGTCTGTTCATTTGCCTGCTTGTTATTCTTGGTACAGTCAGGGTTTCATGTGATTTCATTATAGATGCGAATAGTATTCTAAAGTTGTTTTTCAGAATTTGCGCGTCTTTCTTGTACAACTGAAATAATATTTCCTATGAGTTTGACAGCGGTCTTTCCAATTTGATATAATATGTAGTACCTCTACAATTTTGTCGAATTTGCTTTCAAATTGGAGCACAGAATCATGTCTCTCGGTCCATCGTGTTTCGCACATACTAAGAGTTTGATATCCGTCTAGTTTTCTTTTTAATACTGTATTTCTTTTAGCGGTTGTTTTGAAGAACGCAATTACTTCCTTCATTATACCTACAGTATTTCTTACTGCTTGGACACTACTGCTTTTTGAAGTCGAAAGATTCGAGGCATGATTTGCGCATGGGCTTTTTAGAGCATTTGGCAAACATTTTTACAATTCCATTACAGCGCCCTTTTGTTCACCTAACTGCCTGAGTTTGGGCTCCATTGTATCTTCATCAAAATTTGAGTAGCAATCCACAAATCCCATAAAGACCTCGTAAATATGTTTTTGATAACAATTCCGCAATACGATTGACCTCTGTGATTTATTGCTCAAATATAATACTGTAATATTGAATTTGCCTGACGCAACTTAAAACTATATCCAAGATTTCTTCGCCAGAACATTCTATAATTTCATTTTGGATGCGGCTGCTTATGTACGTAGCATGCGCCTTTGAGTTCGGTAAGTTTTTTTTCAATAAATTGTCGCCGCTCTCGACTCTAAACCGTATTAGTTCTCTAAAATTCCCTTCATTATTAAGGACATCCTCGTCATTCGTGCTGTCATTAGAAAAAAGTCGTCCCCTATCTCTATGCCCTCTAAGTGGTAAGTATATTTTGGCGTCCTAAAAAAAATTATAGATCCTATTATAGGAGTCAATCTTTACCGATTTTCTGATACTTGCTTAATTCGCTCTGAAAGTATTATATTTCTTATATCATCCTCTGGGTTTTCGTAAATCTTTAAAAAGTTTGTAGCATCTGAAACTGCTTCTGTATGATATATTGAGATCTCATGTCTCACAATAACCGGTTTTGCCATACAATTTCGAAAATTTCTTTAGTGCTACGGTAACAAGTTTTCCCAATTTAGTTGATTTATGTAACCCTCCTAATTTTGCAAAAACCACGCAATATTTACGGAAAAGCCCTTGTACTTCCTCTGAATATGACAGCAAAGGAAATTTCTCAAAGTGTTTTTTTTTTGATAAATATCATTTCACTCCTTTATTATTTTTCAAGTCTGTGGAATACGGATATTTGAAAAGGTCATTAGGGATCATTGCACACCTCCATAAAGTATATGGGAAGACAAGTTGCCGCTGAAATGTACATATGGCGCAACATCAACAAAAATTGGATCCTTTAGGTTTCGCACCCGATTGTTCAACACTTGGTTCAACATACGGTGCAACATCAAGAAATTTTGAAGTGGAAGGCTCAGGTTGAATTGTAGGATTATCATTAGTTTTTTCCGGTAATTCTTGTGCCGGTGGATCAGACAGTTTGTTTTGTTTAGAATCGACCAATCGATGGTATTCTGTTTCATTTGACTAATCCTGACAATAGCAGCCGTCAACCAGCACTAAAAGTTACACAAATATTGTCAAATAAACGGCATTATTGGTTTCCATGCATTCACGTATCTCATAACAAAGAAACTTTTCTGTTTGGAAAACAAGATTTCTTAAGTTCACGTAATTTTCAAAAACTATATATATAATTTGCCATGTCGGACGAACGAAATGCTCTGAAGTGCTTATATACAGGGACTTCCGAGACAAAATAGACATAGATGATAGCAGCTGGAGTATGGAATATGGACCAAACACTTCGTAATTGAAATTATATTAAATTTCCATTTTTCCATCTCTCATTTTTTATACACGATTCTTTTATAGTATAAAAATTAAAAACAAACAAAAATTAATTTTCTGGCTTATGCGTGGAAAATAAAAAATCAATAGAACAGAAAATAGCGTTAATACCAACCAGATCAACAAAACTCTGTTCACTTCTCAGCCAAATTTTGTTGCGGACTCTGGACTGGTACAGAATTTAGACACTAGACTAGACCAAAAAAGGATAGACTATACCTGTTCCAACAGGAAGAACCGCACACCGTTGCTTTTGGTGGGTTGCCGCTATCCTTTCTTAAAGTTACAGATTTACTTTATAAACTTTATATCACCTTTTCAAAGACTGCTCGAGTCGTCTGGGGGGAGGGGTAATTGGTATAGATGGGAGCGCCAGTGGTATAGATAGTATAAAGATGGAATTAACGTTGCATTGTTTTTTTTTTGTTGAAAAAATACATTTTGATGCCAGGTAGTCAAATAAGGGCTCTTCTACAAAAACTGATTGCAGATTGTTGAAGAAAGTTGAATGAATAAGACTATATTTGTACTTTTTCAGAATGACCGATTCATGTAAAACGGGAAATTTGACTTGCCTAGATGTTTGCTTTGCCCATGTACCTTAAAAATATTAAAACATGCGAAATATGACATGTTAAGAAGTCAATATCTAAGTGCATTGACTGTTTTGCTTAAGTTATATACCTAAACTACTAACTATTAAAACAAAGTTCACAAAAGTTTTTCGGGATTTCTCCATTATTATTATTATTAATAATAAACTGTGAAGGTTATTCAAAATTTCAATCTCTTAGAGCTCTAATGCTAGGTACATTAAGGCAAAAAAAAATGCTTTAAAACTGGCTTGTTTGTTAGTGACACAGTTTTCTTATTGTCTCCTGAAAAAATCAAATTATGGGACTTACCAGGCGTTTTTGCTCTGACCGATTCATCTGTAAACACTCATTACTTTAACAAAAACCCTGAGTTAAAGGCAATCGTGAACATGCCCAGCAGTGTACAATGAAATACATAACTTTGTGCATCAAAAAAAAAAAACTAATAAACATCATAGACAACCAGCATTCCATGTTTGAAAATGACTTACCCAGGGTGGACCTTTCTGGAAAACGGCATCTATAATAAGAAAATAACATTTAATTCCATGATGAATTCATGAAAAAACACTATTAATCACCATAGGTCAAACGAATCTTCAGAGTTTAAAGCAAACAGGTTTGATCACTTTTCACCTAAAGTATCGATTATAAGAGCCACTATTATAGTACAAATTTAATTCAAAAATCGTCAAAAATAAGACCGGCCGACGCGACGCTCAAATTAACATCAATACGAGAAACGGTCAAAGATTTCAAAGCCACCTCCGATCGGGCGGAAAAAACACAGCTACCGTTTTTGTGTTTATTTATAGTGCAGGTCGATTAGACCATGGAAGATTGATATGCTCATTCTGTGCTTCATTGGATTTGTTTTTTATAGTAGAAAATATACTCCCGTCATACGCCAGAAGATCATTTATGTTAATTTCACATGTTACAGGAGCGATGAGAATGTGTTGTAATCATTCTCAAAATTTAACGTTTCAATGAAAATGCATGGTTTGTACCTGGTTAAAGTTGATATTTTCTAACGAATTCATTAATTTTACCGAAAATGCCTATCTATAAATAACAAATCATATACTGTTATTTCAGAACTGCCTGAACTGCTGTTTTTTAATTAATAACGTACACAGTAAGTACCATACCATTTTGTTTATGCACTGCCAATAGAGCTGTGTTCTCAAAATAACAGGTTCTACAAAACAAAGTTATGATAGTAATATTGAATGAAAATAAGTACGCCAAAATAAAATCCAGGTTACAAGAATTGTCGAATATAAAAAATTTCTCATATAAGGTTATTTTCATATTAAAAATAAAAAATCATCTTTTGCCACAACATTTAGGCCGGCTCCACACGTTGGCCCCAACGTTGGTCGGTTAAGTTGGTGAAGCGTCCACACGTCCGCTATTATACTAGTTCCTTTCTGTCAGAGCCAATGTGAAGATGTCCGACACCGAAACCGAAATTGCTTTAAGCGCTTTTACAGTACTGATGAGTGCGTATAATTTATATTTGTTATTGAAAAAAAAGAAAAAGCCACGTCAAAGGAGATGGTGGATGACAACGCATGATAAAACACGGTACCAGTAAGTACAGACCATACACTCCATTCTAGCAGCTTTTTGCAAGGCAATTTAATATTAAATTATCTATTAATGTGTATACAGTGTGTCCAAGATAAGGATGTCTATCATGTGGATCTTGGAAAACAAAAGTGATACGAAGATGGTTAAATTAGAGAAAAGCTGCACATTTTCAGTGATACAACAAGACTGAGCCAGTGAGCCAATATGTGGACGGATCGCCAACGTTGGCGCAGATTCCTTTGAATAAAACCGACAATCGACAGCCAACTACCAACGGTCGCTCCAACGTTGGGGCCAACGCTATTTTCTAGATACACACGTTGGCCAGTGGCGTTGGAGCCAACGTGTGGAGCCGGCGTTAGAACATTTCATAAAACTGAATAATTATTACGAGAATTATTATACAAGAGGAAATATAGGTTTTCAAAAATTTACAAAATTGCAATATTTTATTTATAATTAGCAAATCAATATTGCAGAAGCGATTACATGAATTTAATAAACTAAATGATGATATAAAGCCTACTTGGAATTTAAAGATGTTTAAACGAAAATTAAGGAACATTTCATGCACAGTGGAAATTCTTAGAGATGCAAGTTTTGCTTTTCTGAATATTTGTATGTGATGTAATTGATGTAGTTTTTTAGTTAGAATGTAATTGTAACAATAATGCTTAATAAATAGTAAACAAACAAATACAATTGTGTACAGTATCTTTACAACTTTACTAAATGATCGGCGAAAAGTTATTAAAAATGTTATCAATTTGGTGTGATTAAGTGTATGTACAGGTATGTCTTATATTATCTGCTAGGGCTTTGGTTACAAATTAGAACACAGTATCTGTATGATTTCTAAGCAAAAATACAGTAAGTACAGACCATTAAATATGTTTTCATATTATAATGACAAAATCTCATTTTCACATTTTTTGCACTGACTGCGTTCTGGCTTATGACGGCAGTATAAATGCGTTTTCGAAATGATTGATGTAGAACTAAAAAGTGATGGAAATGTTTATGTAATTAAATGGAACTGCGAATGTGATCAATGATCTTGTATTCCGAAATGAAGCAAATAATTCACAGTCTAAGTCTCAGGTTAATCTTTGACCATTTATGAGGAACAAGAAAATATGGTAACATATATGAAATCCTGCATTGTCTACAGGATCCGTATTTGCCCTGGCTACTCTGATTTTTTCATTCAGATGAAGGGTATAATATCGAAACCCATGACAAATAAAAATCATGTGCGCATTTTTGCTTTTTTACAATATTTTATAATTTAATTGATATGCATAAAATTTTGATTTATATATATATATATACCTTTGGGATCCCGGAAACTGTAATAGATACGAAGTCGGTCAAATGGGTGCAAAATTTCGAATGTAGGTAATGAACAAAATGTGTCTTGGAAAGTTTCGAAATTCAACGTACTTCCAAAGAGAGACGGAAGAAAACGAATTTTCCCAAATTCGTTTAATTTTTTCCTGACTTTACTTGTAGTGAGATTTCAAAAAAATTGCTTATTAACATTGCCACTCTTTCTCCTTTAAACGGTGGTATAATTAGAATTTCAATATGACGTTTCGTCTCTTGTCCTCCAGCATCAACTTTATTTTTTCTCATGGACGCCATATTGGATTTTTACACAGATGAATAGTTTTTAATTATGAATCCAAAAATGTATAATACGTCATACATTGACATTGCCACGCCTAAGTTAGTTCAAAAAAGAATTTCCTAAGTATGATTTGAAATTATCGGATTATCATTTGTTTCGCATACCCGATTTATTCCAAAATCACTTCTATTTTTCTCTGACTTTATTTGATGTAAGATTTCAGAAAATTTTTTTACCACTCACTCTTCTCCCTACATTGTCCACTGCTCATTTCTCTTCTTTTCAGTCTTCCAAACTCTGTTGCTATGTTCAATTAAGTTCTGGTATGGTATACGAAACAAATTGAATCTTATAATTTCAAGGCCTACCTAGAAAATTCTGTTTTCCTGAAATAACTAAGATTTGGCAGTTCGAATGTATGAGATATAGAATTCTAATTATGCCATCTTGTAGAGGATAGAGTGGCAATGTTAATGTGCAATTTGTTCTGAAATTCCACTACAATTAAAGTTACAAAAAAATGATTTTGGGAAAATTCGTTTTTTTCCGTCTCTCTTCTGAAGAACTTTGAATTTCGAAACTTTCTAAGCGGTATTTTATTGATTACCTAAAGACACAACTTTGCCACCATTTAAGCGACTTCGTATCTCTAACCGTTTCCGAAATCCCAATGGTAAGAGTCGTGTTGGAAATTTAAGCTTCATATAGGTTTTATTTGCAAATGCGTTTGAGAAACAAAATGCTTCATATTGACACGCATTGCTGTTATTTCAGGTCACACCTTGGGGATTTGGAAAATTATTAAGATGGTTAAATAATACCTACCACCCCAACGAAATAGTAGTGACAGAAAACGGATTTTTGATAAAACTGGAACACTGGTAGACGACGACAGGATAGATTACCGGCGGGTATGTTGTGCATCACGTTATCGTGTAGAAGCATAATTTCTAGCCCATTATAAAAGAGATTCATTATTCACTTTTTTTCCACAGTTACATGAGTGAAGCATTAGATGCTATACATGATGGTATTAACATAACAGGTTATAGTGTGTGGTCTCTTCTTGACAGCTTCGAGTGGATTTTCGGCTACACGTAAGTTCATTTAATTTAATGGTATTTTTGACATCTTATGGTTTGAAACATCTGTTCATAATAAAACTTCAAGGAATTACGGTAAAGTTGCGAAGACTTTGATAAGATTTGTTACTTCAGATGTATTTAGAAGTCAAAAAAGGCAATTGTTAAAAAAGTAAGCTGGTACAAATAGAAAAAAATTCTACTTGCATTAACAAATTATAATGTTACAACCTAATCAACATCAAATGAGTCAAATACGAGGTACGTCCGGAAAATACGTATAAAAGTGGAATAAGAACTTTATTTTACAATTGTTTAGGTATTTCAAAATTGGCTCCTTCAAAGTATTCCCCCTGAGATAAGATTCACTTCAACCAACGCCGTTTCCACTGTTGATACGATCGCTGAGTCAAAGTGAGGCTCTTCATTTGCCGTGTCGTTTCTGTCTTGATGGCTTCCATATCCCCAAGAAGCACCATTTTGCATTTTAGGAACAGAAAGAAGTCGCAAGGGGCTAAATCGAGTGGAGGATCCACCTGCCCCCTTTTGCCAAATTCGGTCGAACTCGGGCCACACTAGCTCTTAGACTACTCAAAACTTTAATGTAAAAATTTCCGTTCACTGTCTGGCTGGGAGCGACAAATTCCTGGTGAGCAATGCCCCGAGAATCAAAGAAAACAATCAACATTGTTTTCGCATTGGACCTTGATTTTTTCGACTGTTTTGTTCTCGGTTCCCCAGCTTCCTTCCAAGACTCGTCTCCAGTGATGACCCGGTTGAGAAAGGACCCCCTTTCCTCTGCTTCCAAACAATCCTCACAGAAAGCAACCCTCCTTGCTTTCTGTTCTGGAGTCAAGAGCTTCAGAACGAGTTTCGCGCACACTTTTTTCATTTCAGTTTTTTCTGTCACAATTTCGTAGACGATTGTTTTGGGGATTGAAAGTTCCTCAGCTATCATTCTAACTGTCAATCGACGGTCTTTAATAACACAGCCCCGAATTTCCCTCAGAGCTCGATGTGGCGGGGCGTCCTGAGCGTTGGTCATCTTTCACATCTTGTCGGCCTTCCCGAAACCTTTTCAACCACTTGTTGACGGTTGATTCCTTCAGAATTGTCTCCGTAAACTTGTTCCAAACGCTCAGAAATCTCACGACCATTCTTGCCTAGCTTTGCAAGAAACTTGATGTTGATGCGCTGTTCCTCGATCAGAGAGCTCCATGTCGACGGCAGGTAAAAAAGGGTTACTTTCAATAAGCACGCGTAAATCCTACTCTTATTCGCAGAGCACTCCAAAACGCCATGTCACGTCGCCCCAAATTTTTCGGACAAACCTCGTATAAGGTACTTACCTGCTATTGAGAAACTGTCCTTAAAGTTAACCAAGCAGCTTCAATATTTGAAAGTGTTTGCTATTGAGTAGTTTAGAAAAGAGACGCCTCGAGACAAATTTTCATATGAATCGCTAACAAACTGCATAACACACATTTTTTTTACTAATTTTCTTCGCCAAAATGACAACTATCTCTGTATTTACAGATCCAAATATGGACTTTATCAAGTGGACATGGCCGATCCACAAAGACAAAGGAGGCCAAAGAAGTCGGCTGTATACTATTCAAATGTACTCAGAACAAGATGTAGACGACTGTGACTGTAGTTAAATGAAACTAAATACATTATTAAAACAAGTTTTTTTTATTTAATTTACAGTACCTAGTTTCATATTGTAAAATCATTATCAGTACATGACACCTAATTTTATAATAACACAACTTCACCAAAATTGACTCAAACAAGTTCATCTAAGCCAGGTCTCTCTCGGGATCCATAACCTTTCGATGGAAATCTTCTAGTCTGAAATTGTTGAGGCCTCCTGAATCGGGTCATCTGTCCTTGTCTATTGTTCATTATTGGAGGCTTCTGAATCTCTGAACAAAGTTGTTCATCCAATGTCTGAAACATTAATCAATAAAGAAAATGCTATTTAAAAAATTGATTTGCGTCCACTGCCACTGGGGGTTTTAAAAGTATATACACTGAAAACCAATTGACTGACGGTTCAATGTGATAGATAGAAGAGATAGATCACGGCTTTATAGCGAAGCTCATCGCCAGGTTGCTTAGCAACGCTGACGCGGGAATCTGCCGCGTTGCCAATATGTTACACCAGTTCCTTAAGTTAAGATGCATATTGAAAATATGCGTTAGTTTATTCTTTACGTTCAAATAATGGTTTCACTTTGAGTGTACAATTTTTTGAATTGCGTTGAATCTGTTCAGGATACATTCTGTATCGGTCCTAACAGGGCTCCATTTTAGGTCGAAATGAAGGGTCAGGATCGCCACAAATTCTGCAACATTGCATCATTGGTTCGTTTGATAACACCGCATCTTGCACACTCAAAGGCAGCTATCCACCTCCTTGATCATAGCTGAGCGATTTTAGTCAGTACCCATCTAGCGCTCATAGGGATGTGTCATCTTTCTTTGAAATGGCTTTCACCTGCGTACACACAGGCAGTGATCATTCCTATTGTGTTACATTTTTTATTACATTTTTCGACCCCAGCAACTCACGATGTACTGATTTCATCACCATTGGTGGAAATCAAGGATAATTCTAAAGGAAATTAAAAAAATTAAAACTCCAAATTGCATCAACAATGAAATAAATAAATAATTCTAATAAAATATTAAATTAAATGTTTCGAACAGAAAATGGTATGGAGTTTACTTGATGACATGTTCAGACCACGCGATTAGACATCATGGAGCAGTATCCAAACAAGCAACGTTTAATTATTGTGAAAACTCCCTACAAAAATGGAGAAAATTACGCGGAAACAGTTCGCAAATTACGTACAATATTCGGTAGCAATAATGCGCGAAATGAGTCGATAGTTCACCGTTTAATTACAAAATTTGAAACGAAATTCACGTTGCTGATGTGAAGACCACTGTTCGTCGCCGTCCTGGTCGGTCCCTCTAAAATATATTCGCAGTGCGGGAAAGTGTGGCCGAGAATCTAGGCGCTTCCGTTCGGCATCGTGGCCAAGAATTAAACCCTGTCAGGCCCACTCTGCAACGAATTTTGACAAAAGATCTATGCTCGAATGCGTACCAGGTTCAACTGACGCAAGAACTCAAGCCAACGGGCCATGCGCCGCGCCGTGAATTCGTTGATTGGGCACTTGAGTAGCCCAAAATTGATGCGGATTTCTGAAAAAAATGTTCTCCGAAGAGGCACATTTTTAACTGAACGGGTACATCAATAAGCAGAGCTGCCGAATTTGGGGTTCTGAAAACCCTCGTGTAATAATCAAAAAAAAAAAAAAGGAAAAAACCGCGAGTCACCAGACCGTGACGATCAAAATTGGCCAAGATCGTTAGATCTAACGCCAATGGAATTCTTCCTCTGTGAAGGAAAAGGTATATGCGAACAAGCCACAAACAGTTGAACGCCTTAAAGAAGAGATACGGCGCGTTATCGACGAAACAGAGCCACAGTTGTGCGAAAACGTTATCCACAATTTTAAGAAAGGACTGACCCTGTGTCAGAGGTTTCTTGGTGGCCATTTACCTGATGTCCTATTTCATGTTTAATCGCAACTATTCCTCTTCATGTTGAAATATAAATACTCGCTTAATTCGAAAAGAAATTGTGTTTTTCTTGAAAATCAAATCCGGCCCCCTTATTGAGACACGCTTTAGAAGCCTGTGCAAACATTTTCTGGTGTAACGTATTGGTAACGCGCCAGATTGCACGAACTTCTGCGTCACCTCTTTCTAGCACAGACACTTATCACGCTTCTCTCTCGTACGCATTAAACTCTAGCCGTTTGGTTTTTCTTGTAGACTAATCAGTAGTAGGCTAGAACAACTGTTTTGCCGAGACTATTCATAGCTGTATAAAATGTATGGTTTTATGAAAACGATGATGGCTCCATTTATAGAATCTGAGCCTGAAATTTTTGTACTAGTGAGCCTATTCTTTGGTGTGTATACTTTGGTAATACTTTGTGTGCATGTTGCAAAGTAGGATGTTTGGACAAGCTCTTAATACCAATACTTACGCTATCAATGATGTGTCCTTCATTCTGTAGCTGTTGTTCTATTCTGTTAAACTCCAGAGCAATTTCTGCATTGTCCAATTCTGTAATAGCATTCTTCACACGTTCAATGACTTCTTTGTTGAAAGTATGCTTATTTGGACCAGCTATATCCTCACTCAAAATGTTTTTTAGCACAGGAATTGCATTTTCAACTCTCCCCACTTCTGCCAGAGCTGCAACCTGACAAAAAATGAATTGAAGTAACATGACAGGAGTAAAATTTTATAGAACACTTTTATGCCATGTTAACCATGTTAACTAGTACCATGATTTATTTGAGAGTACTTTGCAAAACTTACCTTCAAATTCCTGACTGTGGTGTAGTTCTGATTCTTAGCACTGGTTAGAATTTCTAATGCTATCGCTGGTTCACCTTGGTTAAAAGCAAGTCCAGCACAGAAGGTTGCAGCTCTTCTCATAGGATAATGACCAACTTCTTTCAATTCATTCCATAACTTTAGAGCATAGTCCAGACTTTCCTTGGTATTCTGGGTAAAAAATGCAAATAAGTAATTTGAAATGCACAAGAAAATATCATACCATCATATGGAAGTACGAGTTTTGCATATAGAAACATAGTAGCCGCACGGATAGAACGTCAGTACTGAATCTCAACCTCACTCTTTAGTAAACTTAAATTCAATGTTTCACAACAATGCAGTGTTCTCACTATAGTGAATTTTTTAGTGTCACCAAGTCATTAGAAAAATGGAACTCAACCGAGAACATTTTCCATAATTTATTACAACTTTCAGAGATAATTATCGCAACAAGAATGCCTTGCTGAATAACTGTCTGTTTTCGGCAACGAAGCGTCACATCTGTCGACAATTTCCCGTTGGTATGGAGAATTCAAACGTGGACGGGTGAGTCTTAGCGACGATCCCAGGGTGGGTGCACCAAAAACGGCAGTCACCCAGGAAAACGTCGATGCTGTGCGCAAACTCATCATTGAAGATAGACATGTGACATATAACTAGATTGAGGCGTCCTTGAAGATCACAAAGACCACAATTCAAAAAAATGTACATGAAGAATTAGGAGTAAGAACATTAGTTTCTCGTTGGATACCCCACCTGTTGACTGAAGAGCAGAAAGCAGCCAGGGTTGATTGGTGTCAAAAAACGCTTGACCATTTCAATTGCGGAAACTCAAAAAATGTGTACAGCATTGTTAGTGGTGATGAATCGTGGATTTACTGTTATGAACCAGAAAATAAACGACAGTCGGCTGTTTGGGTGTTCCAAAGTGAAGAAAAGCCAACAAAAGTCGTCCGTTCTCGAAGTGTTTCGAAAAAAATGGTCGCGACATTTGTGTCAAAAGCAGGTCATATTGCAACAATTCCTCTTAATGAGCAAGGAACTGTTACTGCGGATTGGTATACCACCATTTGTTTGCCGAAAGTCATCACCGAGCTTCGAAAAATCAACTCGCACAAAAAACAAGGCAGTATTTAACGGAAGAAAACGTGGAGTTATTGGACCATCCTCCATATAGTCCCAATCTAAATCCTAACGATTTCTTTACCTTCCCGAAAATTAATAACAGACTGCGTGGTCAAAGGCTCCAGTCACCAGAAGAAGCAGTTGACACATTCAAAAATGCCGTTTTGGATCTGCCAGCAAATGACTGGAATAAGTGCTTCGAAAAATTGGTTCAAGCGCATGCAGATGTGTAGTAATCTTCATGGAGAATACTTCGAAAAACAATAAAGTCATTTAAAACTACCTACCGTGCTGTTTTATTTCCATATACAAAACTTAAAAGACATCCCTTGTATTGTTAGTAATAGCCCACCAAAAATCATTTTATTGGTCATCAATTTTCTGTAGGTGAATTTGGTAACATGATTATTTAAGCCCTGTTTGTACAGTTGTCACCAACTTGTCAGTGATTGTGTCCAAGATCCTGCCACACAAATTCCATTCAGTCCGCTAAATTATATAAATGAAATTCATAGACAGAATTCACATGGCCAGGTCCGAGACACAGTCACCAACTTCTTTATGAACAAATCTTTAATCTTCATATGGATTTTTGTTCAGATTTGCAATAATAAGGACCCTTCTATTGTAATTATCACATTATGTATGTTGTTGCTACTATGACTACTTACCATTTTATAGCAAGCTGCCAGAACTAATACAATAACATTTTTAGGGTACTTCAAACCATCAATTTGTTTGCCTTTGATAATTCCAAATGCTTCCAAAATTTCATTGTGTTTGCCATTTTCATATAGCAAATCTAACAAAATTTGATAACTCATCATCTGGTCAAAAAATCCATCCAACTCCGGCGATTTAAAACACTAGAATAATTTAGTTGAATAAAAATGATAAGAAATTATTATTAATAGCTACCTCAAATGCCAAATCTGCTTTATTGAAAAAATGAAACATTCTCATTACTACTGGACCAAATATATAACTTCCAAACCTCAATTGCTTATTTTGCTTATTGAACCTGAAATAAGTAACAATATAATTTTTAATTTAAAGGTACAACCCGTCAAATATAGCTAGAGACTTGGTCTTCCCGATATTACGCTCCACCTCCGATGCGCACTAGACAGCACCAAAATTTCATCATTAGTATTTCGTGACAACTGGACGCAAGGTGTTGTACAGTCTGCGACAAAAACTATTCTGTTGAATTTCTTTTTCCTGTACTGGAAGGAAGTTGTTACTGATTTGAGTGTTTAAATAATTAACATGGATTTTCAATCAAGATTAAAAGGCAAAGTTTTGTCTGGACAAACAAGGGAGGTTATAGCGAATGTAATCTTTTTTATGCAGCGAGAAGCGATACAAAATCAGCCTATTAAGGATTTAAAAAAAGTACAGGAGCGCGCTGCCCTAGCTACGGGAGTAAGCTTAAGCACTATAAAACGGATCTCTCGTGAAATGAAAAATGTGGAAGAAGGTGGTGCTACGTCATTTTCGACGCCTAACAACAAACGAATGAAATGTGCCCCAAAATCAAACTTGGATGATCTTGACAGAAGTCTACTTCGCCGTATAATAATCAATTTTTATGTCACCGAAAAACGAGTCCCAACCTTGCGACACATAATACACAAACTTAGAGAAAACAATATTTATACAGGGTCACATGAAACTTTGAGAAAAGTGATGAGGGATATGGGATTTCGATGGAGGAAAACGAAGAATAACAGGAAAATCCTAATGGAAAAACCGTATACAGTAATACCCCGGACTTACGCGATAGGTGGGTCCGAACGGTTGCCGTGTAAGTCGAATTCGCGTAAGTCGGGGTTCAATGTTGCATATAAATACATATAAAGTTTGTTTAATCGGGACCAGAGTTTAAAGAAAACAATAATTTAGAAGAAAAATGTTTAATAAAGTGTAGGATAATAAAAAAAATTACATTGTTATGAATAAAGTAAGCTAAACCGAAGTTATTTTGATGTCGAAGGCTTTATATATTCTAACAATGTTGCCTGACGAGTTAAATTTTTCTTCTTTTCACGTAAAATTTCCTCGTAGCATACCAGTAATTTTTTTATCCCTCGTTTTGTAGTAGACACGCGTTCTTCATTAGAATCAATTTTTTCTAAAATTTGTAACCCCTTTTCAATTGAATTGAGTCCTTCTGTTAAGTTTGCAATTGTCATTTGATTTACCGATTCAACTGGGTCTAGCGAATCAGTTTGTTCAATGTCTTGCTCATACTTACGCATTTCTATAACCTCGTCAATTGTTAGCTCTTGATTGTGTGAATCTAGCAATTCTTGAACGTCATCATTATCGACCTCTAAATTTAATTGCTTGGCGATATCGACCACTTCTTCTATTATGCTATCGATTTGTTCAGGATCTGAAATGGTTTCTCCTTGAGTTTCAGAGGTGAAAAAAAATGGACACAGTTTTTTCCAGACACCATTGAGAGTTTTTTGTGAAACCTCATTCCAAGATTGTCCAATAATTCTTACAGCATCTAAAACATTGAATTGCTTCCAAAAGTCTTTAACAGAAAGCTCATTGTTTTGTCTCATAGCTTCATGTAGATGTGCAAATGACCGCCTTGTGTAGTAAGCTTTAAATGTTTTAATGACTCCCTGGTCCATTGGTTGAAGCAAGCTGGTAGTGTTTGGTGGCAAAAATACAACTTCCACACGTGGATCGAAATTAATTAGAGTTGCGGGAGGATGACCTGGTGCATTGTCAATTAGTAGCATCACTTTAAATGGGATTTCTTTTAATCGGCAGTAACGTTCGACTTCAGGAATAAAATGATGGCCAAACCAGTCTTCAAAAAGAGAAGCTGTCACCCAAGCTTTCGCATTAGACTTCCAAATGACAGGCAAACCAGCTTTGGATTTATTTTTTAAGGCCCTTGGATTTTCTGAGCGATAAACTAAGAGAGGTTTTAATTTACAATCTCCAGCTGCATTCGCACCAACCATCACTGTTAATCGATCCTTGGCGGCTTTAAAACCTGGAAAAGTTTTCTCTTCACGCGCAATAAAAGTTCTTTTAGGCATTTTCTTCCAAAAAAGACCTGTTTCATCTACGTTGAAAATAGTTTGGCTAGTGTAGCCACCTTCATCTATCATTGTTTTGAGTTTTTCTGGATAGAGAGATGCAGCTTCTTTATCAGCGCTTGCCGCTTCTCCACTCTCTGCGATGCTATGCCAATTACAACGACTCTTAAATCGGCTGAACCAGCCGTTACTAGCTTTAAACACTTCATTTTCAGCCGCCTCCCCAGCTTCTTCTTTTAGTTTTTCAAAAATCTGCTTTGCTTGAAAGCACACTGTATTTTGATCAACAGGACAATTTTTCACTCTTACTTGATTATCACACCATGACTGTAGCAATGTTTCCATCTGTGCGATAATACCGTGACGCTTACGGATGATACTTGAATTCAAAGATTGAGAGTCTTTCACAGCGTTCATAATTTTTTCTTTACCTTTTACAACCGTTCGGACTGTTGATTCCGGAAGGTCAAATTTCTTCGCCAATTCACAAATTTTCATTTTTGCTTCAAAGTCTTTAATTATATTCAGTTTACACTCCAAAGACAGTGTTTTTCTTTTCTTGTTAGGCTCAAATGACTCATTTTTTGTTCTTTTAGACGACATAATTAGAGATTATAAGTAAAACGCACTGCGCACGTAAAACAATTGCACGCGAAACACGTTTAAACCTGATGCAAATTGAACACTGAGTGGGCGGAGCGAGAGAGCCGATGCGCGCGCGGAGCGAGAGAGCCGAAGCGCGCGCGGAGCGAGAGAGCCGATGCGCGCGCGGAGCGAGAGAGCCGATGCGCGCTGCGCGCGGCAATCAAAATGAAAAACCGCGTATCTCCGAATTCGCGTAAAACGGGGTAGCGTAAGTCGGGGTATTACTGTATACAAGCGCTTCGGAGAAGTTTTCTCAGGAATATTAAACATTATAGGGAAGAAAATCGGCCCATAATTTACATGGATGAGACTTATATTCATTCCTCTCATACCCATGCCAAAAACTGGGGAGACAATACCATCGAAGGTTTCCACAAGCCAGTGTCCAAAGGGCCGAGGCTAATTATTGTTCATGCAGGCGGCGAAATGGGTTTCATAAACAACGCACGTTTACAATTCAAATCTGGTACTAAGTCCGGAGATTATCATAGTGAAATGAACTATAGTAATTATAAAAAGTGGATCCAGGAAAAACTTATTCCTAACATACCAGCCCGTAGTGTATTGATTATAGACAATGCACCGTATCACAATGTCCAACTACAAAAATGTCCCACAATGGGGTGTAGAAAAGATGAAATGAAGGAATGGCTGAGACAGCGGAACATTCCATTTTCGGAAGACATGATAAAAGCAGAATTATATGGCATAATAAACATGCACAAACCTAGTTATAAAACCTATGAGATAGATCAGATCATGAATGATGCAGGTCACTCTGTCTTAAGACTACCACCCTACCATCCGGACTTAAATCCGATTGAATTAGTGTGGGCTGCTCTAAAACGATATGTGGCAGATAAAAATGTGGACTTTAAATTCCAAAATGTTGAGGAATATTGTGAAGAATTTTTCTCCAAATTTACCCAAGAGGAATGGAAAAAATATTGTGAACATGCTATTTCTTTCGAGCATTATTTCATGGAAAAGGAACCAGCTCTAGATTTAATTGTCGATGAAGTTATAATAAATTTGCAGGAAGATACTGACAATGACAGCGTGGATTCTCTGGAAAATAGCAGTTCCGAGACAGAAGATGAACCTCTTGAACGCCAATTGTAATCTCGTTTTTTTGTGGTACGTAAAAAATTGAATTATCTCAAGTTTTTTGTGTAGTTAAGTTTTATTTTTTAACAAAGTAATTTGTTTATATTTGGAAGGAACTTTATTGTTATTCAATAACTATCGAAATGTTTTCGTCATTACACTTTTTAAAAATACATACATACATCGATTTCAGAGGTTTCTTTACAAATTAACACTCTCGCTGCCACTGATATTTGTGTCATTTGACTTCCATATGTCACGAACAGTTTCAGATACTAATATTTACGTTTTATCCTGAAAACACTTAAGAAAAACATGTTAGTTTTTATGGCACCATTTTCAATTATAGGCCAAAACTGCTACCAAACTTTGTTGCTTCTAGGCCATTAGAAACAATTATCCATAAGAAATATTAGCAGCGTGTATAGCAAGCCATACACACCGGCTAAAATATTGAGATGCCCGGTATATTGACAGCGATACACGTGGCGGCGCCGGCGAGAGTGTTAAGATCACATTCTGCAAACTTGTTGCACGGAGTGTACCAACGAGGCGACGAGACACAGCGCATCATGTATCTCTTTTTCTCCGAATGCGTTCTCACTTAATTTTCTACGCAGACGGCAACATTTCCAAGTCTCTAGCTATATTTGACGAGTTGTATATGAACTACTATGAAAGCTTATCTTTATGAAATAACCTGCACTCTTTGAGGAAGCCTAAACTAATATTATTACAAGTATTCACAAAACTATATACCCAATTGTTATTTGAGGCAAAATAACACATCATTATTATTACAGTATATTCAGATAAGAGATAGACCGGATGTAAACAAAAGGTTCGGGTGATTTTCACGCTAACGCCGCCGTCTCGACGTAAAACAGGAGCCCTCATTGGTCAATTCGCAATTAAATGCCTATGCCGAGCGGCAGAGCAGTCGTATCAAGGCAGAGTCACATTCAGGTTCAGACGTGTTACGTATGTCGTGTGCATCATTGCAATTTGATATTTCTTTGGACGTTTTCGTTTGTTATCTTATTAAGTTGTTGAGTTTGTCGTTGTTATTGTTATACCTTGTTATTGATTGTTATTGTTATCAACTGCTTGCGCAAAATGCCCAGTAGTACAGATACTGCCGATGAAGTTGTAAACTCCTATAGTCCACCTAGGAAACGCTCTAAAAAAAGACACCTGAGTGCAGAAATGAAAGAGGTCATTTTGAATATATATAAGATCGAGCGCGAGGAGAACGAGGCATCAACCATCAAAGAAATTGTTGTGAAGGTTTCTCACAAAGTTGGGGTGTGTCGCGCATCAGTGTTTAATGTGTTAAGACAATACAAAAAAAATCACACCTTTTCTGAGCCAATGACCAGTAAACATCGCAAAAGTATTGTTAAATCATTGGATGAAGCTGATAAGCATGCGATTAGGAGGAAAGTGCATGAATTCTTCTTTAGGAATGAAATACCTACTATAAAGTACTGCAGGAGGTAAATGGGGATACAACGTTGCCAAATTTCAAACGATCAACTTTCCATGCGTTACTGAAGCATTTAAATTTCAAATGGAAAAAACGGGGTCGTAATAGTTTACTACTGGATAGAGAAGAAATTGTGCTATGGAGGAGGGATTATTTAACAAAAATTGGGAAATATAGAAATCAAAACAGGAAGATTTATTACCTTAATGAAAGGTGGGTAAACGCAGGACACACTACAAGTAAAGTATGGGTTGATGATTCTGTAACTTCATCCAGGAGGGCCTTTCTAGATGGACTGTCCACCGGATTAAAAAATCCAGCAGGTAAATACAAGTAATAGACAACAATCGGATGTTTTTCAAACCTTGGGAACAAGGTTCTAAACATTAATTCCAGGGGGCAGATAAAACATATTACAAGTAACAAAACTTTTATAACTTTCGATAAAATGCGTGGATGTTTTATTGTCATTTTCATTTGTTAGAACTTTTTTAAGCCATGTTTTTATGTGTTTTCGATATTTCAATAATTTTTTAATATAATCTTAAAATATGTCGAATATTATAAACTTAAAAAAAGTTACTAAGTTTTATACTGTGTACCGTTCCTAATATTTCTAATCATTTTAATTCATACTTTAAGCTTTATAAAGTTATAATTTGTTAATATTAATATTTGCGCGTATTTCAGGTTCCTGATCATTCATTTTTTAAAGGTTTATAACTTTAAATTAAATTGTGAAGCGCTGAGTAATCATATGACGTTCAATATTCTTTCTTTCAATATGCCTAAATAATCCCAATTATAGCAATCTGATACTCATGTCTCAATGTTCGCTTATTGAAATAAATCTATACCAGTTAGTACTTCGATTTCCAGGTAAAGGGAAAAGGCAGTGAGGATGGATTTGTTGTTGACGGTCTGTGGTGCTTTGAGTCTAAGAAAACTGGAGATTACCACGAGGAAATGAATGGCGAATCGTTTGAACAGTGGTTTTCAAAAATTTTACCGAACTTAGAGGAAAACGCAGTAATTGTGTTTTATAATGCGCCTTATCATTCTCGAAGAATGGAGAAGGTCCCAACAACGGCTTCAAGGAAAGTTTATGTTCAAAATTGGCTCCGCTCGAAAAATATCAACTTTGAAGAAGCAATGTTGAAAGTACAATTATTAAGAATTGTCAAGGATCACAAGGCGGAATATCAAAAATACGCCATTGACGAAATGGCAGCAAGTCAAAATAAAACTGTGCTCCGTTTACCTCCATACCATTGCGAGCTCAATCCCATTGAGCTCATATGGGCAGAGGTTAAAAATTATATAGCTAAGCACAATACAACTTTTAAATTTTGTGACCTCAAAGGACTTTTCAAAGAAGCACTAGAATTAATAACAGCGCAAAAATGGGAAAACTGTATTAAGCACGTGAAAGACAAAGTTGAAAAGAGAATGTGGGAACTGGACAATATTTTAGAGGAACAAGTCGAGCCATTCATTATTGACGTTGGTGCTTCAGGCAGTAGCGATGATGAAAGCTCATCAAGCTCATCTTTCCAATAAAAGATGTCGTTCATCAAATTCGGTAAGTTATAAGTAATTATAAAGCTACTGTATTTTTTAATTAATTATTGACATTTTTGAACCCATTTTGGCAAAACCTATTCAAGAATCTACTTTCTGACAATGTTCAACCATGCACATTTTTTTACATTTTGAACGTTTTAATTTGGTTACATATTTACCTAGAAATCAAAAAATATACTAATCAATATTCTAAAAGCAATTTTAAGAGATATACGATTATTTTTAATTTAGGCTAATTTAAACGCCATTTTGAGATTATATTCGACTGTATTTCACCAAACATCAGGCGGCATCCGAAGCTGGAAATCGAAGCGAAAATTTTGAAACCCTTATGTATATTTACATCATTATATATTTCTTACCCCACCCCCACATGATCCTATATCCATCACCAATTGTATACACATCGAATTGTGCTAATTTACTACAAAGTTACGCAATGCAGCATCTACTATCTAAAATATGTACTGCGTGACTCTTAATACGTCCCTGCCGAATGTTACAGCGTTCGATGATCACGTGGTCTTGTTTATGTCCGGTCTATCTCTTATCTGAATATACTGTAGTAACCTATGAAATTACTATTATAGCTTTCAATAGCACAGTGCTTTTCAATATGTATTCAGCTCAGCCTTTTTAGTCTTAGATAATCAATGGTTATCCACTTCAACTGGTACTAGACTTATTATCAAATAAAAATAGTAGTCCCTCACTTCTTCATCATCTTTACTACAAGTTCAACATCCTCATCAGTACTCGAAAGATGAATCGTGTTCTTCAAATCTTCAGTAAAAATCATGTTCTTTTCATCATTACTGTATTCAGTCATCTTATGCTTAAACTTGTCAGCTATATTTTCCATTTGCTTAAGAACCATAAATCTCTGCTGTTCAAAACCATCCATGCCAAGTGTGGACTTCGCATAAAGGCATCTTATTTCTGAAAAAATGAGTTTCCTATTGAAGGCCACGTACTTTTCCGTAAAATGAGTGCTCAGACCACCTATTGGAAGTAATTTCAGATCCGTCTTTTCGGTAATTCACTTTAATTTTGGATAGTTCTAGAAGAAAACTCATTGAAGGGGGGTACTTACTCTGTGAATTTGCAGCAACTGCGGCATGTTTTGATATGTTGTTCAGTTTGTAGATAAGTGAGAAATTGCATTTCGACACTGAGGCAAATCTGCTAGCTAACATTTTTGTATAATATATGGATATTTTAAACTTAAGTCGCTAGTTTTACGCGTTTCACGCTGCTCACTAAAAAAGAAGGTTATGTAAGGTTATGCGACTTGACAGTGACAGCATGACCACAGGCTTGAGAGATTGATACGCGCTCGGCCAACGTTGCCAGATTCGTGGCGGGGGAAGCCAAAAGTGTAGACGATGATGGCAGGATTATCTCGTAAGAAATTCTCAGAGCAAAGTGTCTCAAACCTCCCTATAAAAGGGAGGCTTGATACACTGAATGGGAGGTTTGACACAATAAGAAATTAAATATAAAACACTAGAAGGACTACAATCTTTTATTATTAGAACATTAACTAATCAATACAATATTCACAAGAAAACATTTTTATATTAGGCTTGACATCTGCACAGGCTGAATGGCACCATTTTAGACATTTCTGACAACGAATCCACTGTTCGCGAGAACGAGACGCTAAAAATAGTGAATTGCAGTAGATGCAAGCGGCATCGTCATCGTCATGTGCATCAGCAAATGGATCCTTTTAGTTTTCGTCTTCAGAATCCGAGTCATCGAACACAGGTCTTTCCGTTTTTGCATATCTATCCAAAACTTTTCTTTTGGGGTGGGTTTCACTACTCTCGGCATTGAGTTGTTGAGTGATTATTTTTTTCAGTCCCCCTGTTCTTTAACATTTAATCGTCGCCAACTACCCCCTCCCCCACCCCTCCGCTGAGAAGAACAGCTTCATATCTTCCTTAACATGCTGCGACCATCACACTGCGCCTCTCCCTGGTCAGATTCCTAAATTGACAAGTAACTGTAATTGGAGAGCGGAGGGGTAGAGATGTGTGATCCCAATTGCTGGATTAATTTAACACATTTCAACATCTGGGAGTAAGCATCGTACAGTACTATAAGTTATCGTATAAATACGATAATTAGTGTACGTCTGGCAACGCTGGCGCTCGACTCATTAATCTTTTATCCATCATGCCTAGATGGCACTGAGATTAGCGTAAGTAGTTCAAATGGAAATATGAAATGAGCGAGTAGTTCAAAAATTCCATTTGAGTTTGACACCACAAAATATATGACTACATGATTGTTGATTAGTGTTGTTATAACTGGAAAATGAAAAAATAATGTTGCCAAAAAATGACTATACATCCAATAAAAGGTATTACATTAGTCCTGCAATTTAATTAGTTCTTAAAAAGATTTTTTTAGATTTGACTTTGGAATTCCTTTGCAAGATATATTTCCACCAAATGATATCCACCATAGATTGAAGGTATGATTTTTATTATTTTAATATAGGCAATGAATAATACGCACTACATTTTTACTACAGTAGTCAAGTGCATCAATATTTTAGAGCAAAGTAGGACAGACCCAGTTCTCGAGGCTATCAGAGACTGTTATTTTGCTCTTCAATTGTTGACACCATTACGTTCTACAGTGTGTGGATTTCATACGAATTGCTTCTTTAGGGGGGCAGTGTCGAGATGTATGTCTCTTTATTTTGTTCATCCTTAATGATTATCTCATGCAAAATTTTACTCCCTTTCATACATTTCATTGTGGTGAATCATGGTCTCAATGTACCTGTCCTGCTTAGTTCTTCTTGATTTTAGCAAGGCCTTCGATACGGTTGACCCAAATATTCTCTGTAAAAAGCTTAGATACTTTGGCCTGTCATCATCGGCTTGCACGCTGATTAAGAGCTTTTTAACTGATCGCTCACAGTCTGTCATATATGAAAACAATATATCAACTTCTTTATTCAGAAATTTTGGTGTCCCTCAAGGATCTATTTTGAGTCCCCTTTTATTTGCTCTTTATATATGTGATTTTCATGAAACCGCCAGCAACTCAATCGTTCATCATTACGCCGATGATACCCAACTTTATAACTGCTTCGATCCTGATGAATATATGCTTGGCCAACATCAAATAAATCAAGACCTGCAGTCTATTTTTGACATATCTAGTGCTCACAATCTAAAACTAAATCCTGGCAAATCATGCTGCATTTTATTTGGGCCCAAAAAGAATCGTGAAATAAATCAATATCGCATTAATATTATGGTGAATAATGAAGACATATCCTTCGTAAACGAATGCAAAAACCTTGGTATCTGGTTTGACTGCAAGCTACGCTTCACTAAACATGTTAACCAACTATGCAATGCGTCCTATAATGTGCTTCGTCAGTTATATCCGAGTCGAAGTGTCCTGTCGACACAGCTCAAGCTTAAACTCTGCGAGTCCCTTATCCAGTCAAAATTATCTTACGGTGACTCTGTTTATGGACCTGCTCTTTTAAAACGTGATGCCGAGCGGATTCAGATGATACAAAACTCATGCATCAGATTTTCTTATGGAATCCGTAAATTTGATCATATTAGTAGCGCTTTTGACCAATCGGGATGGTTTAAGATGAACAAATTGAGGAAACTGCATTGCCTATCTCTGGTACATAAGACCCTTATCCTTAAAGCGCCATATTATCTTTATACAAAACTAAGCCTCCTCTGCCAGTACAATCAAAGATCCTCTAGGAATAAACTCATCTTACTTATCCCGCGGCATTCGACAGCATTGTTCACACGCAGTTTCTCGTACTGGGCACCCAAACTATATAACTGCTTATCAAGTGAGTATAAAGAATATAGCCTAAGCAATTTTAAAAAAAGGTTAAAGATGAGTTTAAAGCAGTCGGATGGCTAAAATTTTACTTTATGCATATCCACAGGTAATTGATTGTTTCCTTTCTCTGATAAGTGTTATATTCTAAGTTTTTTTTTTCTCTCTCTCTCTCTATAGTTTGTGTCAATGTTTTCCAGGTCGGGTTGAAAAACAGCATAAGCTGACACTCCACCTTTTCGTCACTGTTCCTTTTAAACCAATTATTTTGTAATCGTGTGACGAATAAAGGCCATTTATTATTATTATTATTAATGTACCTATAGTATGAGGGTCCCCCAGTGCAAATGCATGATCACCTTTTCCTTATTAAACAATAGTACAGATTTCACAATGGGGCCCCACTATAGTTATATCACTGTTTAAAAGTAGATACAAATGCTTTGGAAAACGCTACCTTGGTGGTAATTTCTGCATATTTGGTTTCATTTGTCCAGAAAAATATGGGGTTCTATCAGTGCAAAAACCACAGGATAAGTTTTAGATATGTTTCATTACATTACTGTTTTTTATTTGTTCACCAATAATTTTTTGTAATAAATATTGCATTAATAACATCTTTTCTGATTTTCAGTACCTTTTTGAAAAAGCACATCAGTTGTATATAAGCAACAAATGCAGTCTGCAAGAAATACTCAGGTAGACATTATTTCCTTTCCCCACCATTTGTTACAGGTTCATGTTCATTTTCAGATGTTATAAAGGCTTCCTAGAGGAGTGCTTCAAACTAAAAGAAACAATAACTTTTGACATGTACTACTTCAGAAGTATTTCGTATAGAGCTGGGGCTTATTTTTGGCTACTGAGACATTTTCTTGGCCTTTTACCAATACCTTTGCTGCCAAACTACACAAATGGAACATATTTTGATTGGAAATATTTGGCAGATAGATGTGGAAGGTGTCTTAGAGATCAAAACAGGGCTGTGTGCAATATACTTGATTATGATATAGCTGTGTAAGATGTACTTAAGTATTTGTGAAATATTTTGAAAGGATCATTGGATCACATTCTATTCCAGCACTTCAATATTTCACCAACATTTTCAATAAATCATATCCTGTGTATTTTCAGAAATCTGAACTTCCTGCCATTTGAACATTTCTTACTAGTGAGCTACATGATGGTCTTTATAAGAAAAGTATGTCAGCGATCAGAGAAAAATTGTAGGTTAGATAGGGAATCAGTAAGACTTGTTGCAAATTACTATTGTGGATCAATCTTTACCAGGCCATACAAACCAGGTGAAAAGGTTAGACTAGATCTATTCTACATGTATGTATCTAGAAGAATTATGAGCTCCTTCAACAACTTTGATTTCTTCTCTTGTTATGTTTTCATTGAAAGATAAGGTGATTATATCAATTACTCTGCTACTGAGGGACTGCAGAGGAAATCATCTGGTGGGGGATTCCAGAGAATGCGCTCCAATAGAGAGAAAAACAATTGTCTCTGTCTTCTGCAGCAGGAGATGTCTATATGCCTCTAACTGACAAGCTATACAGGATGATTCAGAAAATCATGACAATTGTTTTGGGGTACCTATTAAGTATAAATGACAAGCTATACAGCTGATTCAGAAAATCGTGTCATTTTTTTTTGTTCTGAAATGCAACCTTACTAAGATACGACGTATTGAAAATTTCTGCGCTACTGACCGATTGAGCATAAATTTTCTTCATATAATGCTATCATGAGATGAAAATGATCCCCTAATATACTATATACAATTTTCAGTATCAACTCTTACCAAATTCAGCGTATTTTCAAAACAATGGATTCAATTTTTTTTTTGTGGAAATTTACGACTGATAGAAATTTATCAAGGGTGATGATTTATGTAAAATTAAATTCTACTCAAAAATGCAGTGGAGGTTTCAGTTAAATCAATGGTGTAGAAAATATTTTTCTTTCTCATTCTGTGTTTTTTTGTGAATATTAGTACTACTACCTGTGCAAAACTTCAATTCAAGGCCTGTATCAACTTATTTCCTCATTTTGTAATTAATAGTAATTCATATCCCGGTAAGGGGATTTTAAGACCTACGTTTAAGAAAAATTTTGATTTTAATGGACCTACTATTTTCTACCCCAGAAATGTTGCCAAGATTTTCTGAATCCTCCTTGGTACATACAGATATCGTTCTCAAGAACTGGGTATTCGTCGCCCGTCGTTATGCACTATTTAAAAAAAAGACTTGCATTTGCGGTTATTTAAAACTCGGTTAACCCAAGCCTAGTGACCATGAAAGTCGCCGACAATACAGTCATGCAATATTGCAGCTTAACACCTAAAATAACGATTCTTACCGATAATGGAGCGATGAAGCCTACTTCGATATGAACGGTTTTGTTAAAAAGCAGAATTGTCATATCTGGGTATTAGAGAACCCTCATGTCATCCATCAACGACCACTACATCCTCATCGAGTCACTGTTTGGTATAGTGTTTGGTATGGAGGTGTCATTGGACCTTACTTCTTTTAATACGCTGCAGGTAGTTGTCTTACTGTCACTGGCGAGCGCTACCGTGATATGGTGCAACACTTTCTGGCTCCTCAAATCCAACAATTTACCTGTAAAACGTGTGGTTACAGCAGGACGGAGCACCTTGTCACACAGTTAGGGAAACAATAAATCTTTTGCAAACAATATTTCCGGGATGTTTAATTTCTTGATTTGGTGATGTCAATTACTGGCCACCAATATTACCGGATTTAACGGCTCCTGACTTTTTTATGAGGATTTTTGAAAAATAGGGTTTATGCCAACAAACCAAATATTGTAGAGCATCTGAAGAACAATATTACGGAAGCGATTGAAAATATTCCTCCCAAAACCTACCAAAAAGAGATGGAAAATGTAATCAAGAGGGCTCAGATTTGCGCGGCTTCTAAAGGCGGACATTTGCCTGATATTATCTTTCATACATAATTTCTAAGTTTCAATAAAAGATTCAGATGAAAAAAAAATGGACGTATTTTATTTCATTTCAAAAATATTCAAGATACAGGCAAGTCAGTTACATATCGGCCACCCTGTGTGTTGTCGTAAGCTGGCGGGTTGCACAGAGGTTTACTTTGGATTTTCTCCTGCGGTCTCTTGGTGTATGCTAACCCTATTTTTTTTTTTGGTTTATCATTGCAGGAAGAAACAATGTGTCCTTTATTTCTGTATCTAATAGTTAGATGGCGAAAAATTCAGATGCATTGCAACCATATGGGCCATCCCGCGTGTTTTCTTGGAATTAATTTTATGGATAACAGCTCAACTGAGGGAAACATATCCAGGTCTAGAGCAGATCAGTGGGTACAGACTGAACGGATTTTGCCATGTTTTCAAACAGAGATTGTTGAAGATTGTAGAATTATACCACATTTCGTTCCAAGTGTGTCCATCAAAGGTCGGTGCAAAAATTATTTTAAAAGTAGAAAACAAAACATCCACTATCAATTTATTTCCATAAACGACAGACTATTCTGAATAGTATTTCTTTCAGTAGAAAAACCTTTGATGAGGAGTAGCGGTTGTCAAACAGAATTGAGTTTGGAAGACAAAGCAATACAGAGTTCTGATTCTCCAGAATATCTCGAAACTATTGATATCAAGGAAAATAATGCAGTTGGCACTCCTGTAGTCAGCAGTACGTTTGCACTAGCAGGATCATCTTCTTTCATGACACCTGAACCTGCTAAATCTTTGTATGCTGAAATGACGTTTCTTACGGCAGCAGACTATAGTGATATACATAATGATGATTTGGATACCAGTATTAAACTACATGTTAGCGATGGTATGAAAAATAGTTTTGATTTTAAATATTTCATTTTGGATTATTCTTGGTTTGTAAGAAAAAACTGGACCTTTCAAATGCTTTTGAAGTTGCATTAAACTGACAGCTGAATGGGACATATATCAAAAATTATTGGAAATTTTATGTATATAAAAATTCCATGCGTCACATTTACAGCAAACTTTTGGGACTTACGATTTGAATATGAAAATGAGAACTAAACATATATATTTTTTACATTCAACCACTGTAGTTCTTCTAACATAGACGTAATCTTATCATATTTGTTTTTTCATAGCTTTATTTTGTGGAATTTGTAATTTTGAAATTATGTTTTCATTTGCTGTAAACAAGATGGTTGAACGATATAAAAAATGAGGATGAATTATAGTGTTATACACAATTTTTTGGATTACATACTGAGATTTTGGAAAACTCTATAGAAGTAATTTATCTTTTTTGATATTTTTTAAATAATGTATTCATAATGCTCTTGAAATGGTAGTTTACTATCCACACATTTACCCAGATATTTGAATGATTCAACTACTTCAATTTTTTCATCATTAATGGCCTAATTGTATTGTCATCTAAATGTTTCCTTATTGACATACATTTTGTTTCATTGGTGTTTATTAACATTTAATCAATTCATAATTTCTTTAATATAACTATTTAACATCTTTAAAGCAGTGTCCAAATGTTTATGTGCTATATATATATCAGTGTATCGTCCGCAAATATTTGAATTTTGCAATGTTTTAAAATGTCAGATATTTATTAATGAATAGTTACGGCTCTAATTTACTCCCCTGTGGCACCCCGATATTTTGAATGCTTGGCATATTTCCAATTTTAGTTTTTTGACTTCTATTTACTAAATAATTTTGTAAAATATTGAATACTAATATTTTAAGGCCATAGTGATGTAATTTCATTAACAATTTTTCCCTATCTATAGTCTAAAAATACTGTTACAGTACATTCTTTCTCACCTATACTTCGTCTCCAGTCTTCCACCACCATTTGGATTGATGTTTCTGTGGAGTATTTTTTTTCTAAATCTAGCTTGATATTTTTGTCAACATTTTGTTTTCTTCAATTAATTCAATGATTTGTTCGTTTATTATCCTCTCGAACGTCTTCTCGTAATCGGCCGCATATTTGTAAATAGCTCAGTAAGTAGAACTTTTGGCACAGGAGTAATGGTCGAACACCTTAATTTTGATGGTTATTCACCATGCACTAAACAATGATTCACCAATAATAATAATTTCTCTCATAATGCCTATTGTTTTAGTTGAAAATCGAAGTGAACACAATGTAAACACGAACGTTGAACAAGATACAGGTCTCTCGTCACCTAGTAAAAATACAGACCTTAGTTTTTTTAGTACAGTCGAATCTAGTAGTCCAAATACATGGGAGGGTGTCATGAAGGAGACAACTCGAACTATTAAAAAGGTAGAGGAGTACATCTATGATGACTGTGATACCTTCAAGAATGAGGACTACAATCAGATTGGAAGTAAACGATGCCCGAGTAAGTTTAACAAATAAATAGGAGCAACATACCTTACTCTCTCAATAAAGAGAATATCCGTGCCTAGACATTACAAACACAAAATAATAATAAAAGTTGGGATTTTATTTTGGAAACAAAAACGAGTGATATAACGCAGGTACGGTAAAAAAATATTGAACAAGGCACTGACCATCCATTTGATAAGAAATTATTTCAAGCACCACCTACGTCCAGAAATACGACATTAATACGCTCGCAAAGTTTCATCAAAATCTTGAAGACACCGAGAACATTTTATATCTAAATTATTATGTTAGTCGGTCATTTTCAGTTTTTTCCAAAGTCGAATACTGATGCGTGTTGTATCTTTCCACCTTTTCTTTTGTTGGAAGCAGAACTACATTGATGACGCAGATTTTTCTAAACCTAATATCTCTGTTACTTTAAGACTTCTAACTTCAGGAACACCTCATATTTTATAATTTTTTTCTCAGTATCCACACGAAATTACTGCATTATTTAATTTTTTTTTTAGGAAAATCTAAGTCTCTAGTAGATAAATGTTCCAAAGATGGTTGGACTTACACTCCACCTGATACAAAAAGAGAAACTACAGAAGTAAATCCTGATTTACCAGCTCCACCTACGGACGAAGATCCAGATGAAACCAATGGTTACTTTGAGAACAGCTATCACAGATTTTCAGTCCACGATCCCGATCGCGATGTGAAGTCAAAGAAGAACAGGCGAAAGATGCAAGTCGTTTATGATTTTCCCAAGTCGAAAAAGTCTGACGAAGATTTGGAGAAGAAGGATTCCAGAAGAAGGATTAACTTCAATTTGAAGAAATTCAAGTTGAATTTGGACTTTTTCAGGGTAATAACACCTAGGCCTCCGAGGCATAAATATTCTACTAAGGTGTTCGCTGAGGATAGTGATGTCAAGTATAAGAAGATTAAGAATATACGATCTAGTACTCTTTGAAGTATTCCTTATCGATTGTGTCATTCATGATTAAATAAAAATATAGCCTCGCAAGATGTGTTTTACTTCAAGTTACAGTGGACCCGCGGTAATTCGACAAACGTTTTGCAGGGTGAGGCCGGATTATCGATTTTGTCGGATTATAGAGTACTGCCTAAGACCCTATATAGGCCAGCATTTTTTGAATAAAAGTATCTGGTAATCCGACAAATATGTATGTGGTACATATTAATTTAAACATTTCAATGATTGCTAATATCTTATTAGAAAAATAACATCATCAGTGTCCTAGAACTTGCAAAAAATATTAACTAAACCTATTTACGTTAGAAAATAATTATGTTCAAACAAATGTACCTACACATGTACTAAAAATATGTGTATGTACCAATCAATTTACATTGCATTAAAATATTCATCATTTTTGTTTTGAGTTAAAGCGCGAGACCTAAGCTTTGCCCCTTAGTCTTCTTAAAAGTGAAAGTTGTTTGTAGTACGACTTTTCAAACGTTGTAGCTATCTCTTGTTAGCCACAAAGTCATCTGTTTTCATTATTTCGTTGTAAAAAATCTTAGTTTTGTTGGCCAATATGGGTCCTAAAATGGGGGCATGCCTGTTTTTTTCCGTAAACCACATGTACAAAACTTCTTTCCCGTCTGGATGTTCAGCTTTCTTGAGTGTTTGTCTTCTGTCTGGCTCACAGTCAGTAGTTGACACAAAGGTTTTAATCTTCTCGCGGCTCCTTTTAGTATATTTGACACAAAAAGCTAAGGGAATTATCATCAACACAGCCTATTAGTACACAAAACCCCCACTATGCACCTATGCAGTGCCGTTTCCTTCCAGCTATAGTATACAACTTAGAGCTTAGATCTTCAATAACGTTATCTCTGAAGCAGATGTTACATCATATCGGAGCCAAGCATTGATAGCCGAAGCGTCACAAAGTTTAGGCAACACGTGCAGCTACAGAACGAGTACACATCAAGTGAACAACAGCTAGTTCTGAGTTGACACCTTGTAGAAAAGCCTACATAATGTCACAAAAACTTATATAATGTCAAAAAAACCGACATAATGTCGCTTTTCAAGATACGTAATACCCCTGCCGCAGGGTTATTAAGTGAAAAACCTATATAATGTCAAAAATACCGATAATATTATGTCAACTTGTTGACTAGGTAGGCTAATGTGCAAATAATCCATTTCGCGCTTGCTACAAAGTGAGCATGACCTGAACGACAGCTAGTTCCAAGTTGATGATTTGAAGGAAAAGCAACATAATGTCATAAAATCCTACATAATGTCAAAAAACCTACATAATGTAAAAAAACGACAAAATGTCACTTTTCTTTTTTTCGCCCTTGCTAGTAACTCGATAAACGGGAAGTTCATGATAGTAGTTGACTTATATGAACAAGGTGATGGAACTACAATTGAAAGTCGATTGCAACCTGGTGGTTTAAATTATGGTTACTAGGTATAATATTTTTCTACAACACCTGAACAAGCACCAATTTTATGTCCCGTCATGGTAATGTAGCTCTCATTAATAATAACGTTTGGAAAAGTAACAATTTGCTTCAAACGGAACTGTAACGCGATGATTCTACATTATGCATATCGTTTTAGTTTTTGTACCTTGTTTGTCAAGGACAAACACGAGTATCTACCGCAATATAATCTGAAATATCATCAACTCTTTCTGATCGCGTACATACGCGGTTTGTTGGAAAATACAAAGCACGGCAAATCATAGTGATTTCTGAGACCTCAAGCAGCGGAAGCGGTATGACGTATGAAAAGTGACATTATTTCGTTTTTTTTTCATTTTATAAATTTTTTTGTCACATTATGTAGGTTTTTCTACAAGATGTCAACTTGGAACTAGCTGTTGTTCGCTTGATGTGTACTCGTTCTATAGCTGCACGTGTTGCCTAAACATCATGACGCTTCAGCTATCATGGTTTCGCTCTGCTTCAGAGATATTATTGGAGGTCAAAGCTGGCAGTGCATAGGTGCATAGTGAGGATTTGTGCGCTTAAAAATCTGTGTTGATGACAATTCTATTAGTTTCTTGTCCCAAATAAACTTACTTGAGATTTATGCAAAACCAGAAATTAGTTGCGTAGCCACTTTTTCTTATCTATCCTGGAAATTACATATATGCAAATTTGCTGGATTTAAAAAATGAGAGAGGTAAGAAAGTCAAATTCCTGGTTGGTGATATTTATGAAGCGTGAAAGGGTTATTACATTTTACATAATTTTTTAATTCTAAACAAATAAATTTTATTGAAATTTATTTTTCGATGCCAATAGAAAATAAAAGTCAGCGCCTAGATGTGCGGCACTGCAAAAATGTTTTGTGTGTCATCAGTCATCAGTGATTCCTAATTTTTCTGTGGCTTAACTACATACAACGCGGACACGGTGGTGATTTCCAGTAACAGCCGGTGCACACGGGCGTATTTTGACGGTGCGGTTACGCAAAGTCGACGTTGGTCGACGCAGATGGTTCTCATCACGCGACGCAAGTAGCAAGATGTATTTTGATCATAAACAATGTGTTTTATTTGCATATTACTTATATAAGTATCATATTTGTAAAAAGAAAAGAAAATACTGGGTACACCCTTATGTGAGTGCCCGTGCATTAAAAGAAGCATTTGTTCGTGATTTTTCGGATCTGAAAAATGACGAGTAGTTTTTCAATTATTTTAGAATGAGTTCCAAATCGTTTGACGAATTACATTTCAGTGTCTGTATCAACGTCCGTCATTTTCAACGCACTGCTTTCCATCGCTCGTGTGCACTCAATGAGTCGTATTCATAAAACAAAGGATATCATTGTACTTGCAAATTTTGAAGGAAATCCTCCAGATGGTATTTATATTAATTTGAGGTAAATGCTTTTGCTTTTTGTGTATCAGCATATCCTTCAAAGCAGTGACATAAGTAAAAGGATATTCATAATCTTCAGCTTATGCTTGGCATAGGAAGCATATCCTTTAAAAATTCTGAGTGTGGTCAGTAGCAGACTCAACTTCGTAACGAAAGGTAGTCAAACGATGATGGCGGAAATTGTGGAAGTTAGGGATGTTAAAACTTACAAACCTCGTTTACCTGCACTTGGTAGTGACTTCAAATAATGATATCGCTTCGACGAAGTATATGTACAATGGCTTGCGGACAGATTTTTAGTTGAGAATGGGGAAACTCGAGGAGGAGCACTTTCAGGTATTCATAAAATGAAGATATGTCTACGCTATCTCGGTGACCTTGGATATTGTTAATTTTTTTTAATAAGCCTTAATAAGCCTCATTTTGATTTTTGGAACTTGTGACTTTTGCAAAATAAAGGGAGCAATGGCAATTTCATCTGCGATGAACTGAAGATCGTTGCCATTATTTTCCATAGTTTCCTCATCACTTGAGCATGACATGCTTATTAATTTGATAAAAAACTGTATCCAGTAAAAATATGGAACGGTCTGTGTAAGCTCTGGAGTACAACTGTCAGTGATGCTGAGTGAACGAACTCCCACGTCAACTACAACATGGAACAAGTCAGGATATGTCGCTCAAGATACAAATACCAGTCAACCTTTTACTTCTTCCTGGAGGATATCCTCGCGAGTATAAGGTAAACATTATGAATATGAAAACAAGGATATTTTGTCGTGTTTTTTTTTTACATTATAAAGGTTTCATACGTGTTAACCTTGCCGCACTGCGAAGAAGTAGTATTTAGGATTAGTATTTTCTAGATGAACCCAATTTCTACATTTGCACCCCTAGAAACTCTCTTTTTCCATCCCTTGCACTCCATCTAAATGCACCGGAATCGATTTACTTCCCTAACCAACCCTGTTCGGTATTTATTCTTTCTGACCAAATTACCTCCCTCCCTAAGGATAACGCGTTCTTCACCTATGTGTCTTATAACTGCAGTAAGAAAATTGGTTGATAGCACTTTACATGCAGGCATTGAGAAAGGCAGGCTGGTAAGTCTATTACGTAAAAAACCTAAAAAACGCAAAAAACCAACAAAATGTCAACTTGTTGCCTAGAGAGTACCTAATATGCAAATTGTACATTCCGCGCTTGCTCGCTATGAGCGCTGTGAGTGTCCATCTATGGAATAATGACTCAAGGACGCGACACGCTTAATGACCATGCTGCAAGCTGCAAGTCAGTTCCCCATCATGCTTTGTTGGATGCAGAATGCCGAGATAGTCTGTATAGTATACTCTGAGAAAATGTGTCGTGAGTCGCAAGGTATCTGGATGATTGTGAGTATTGGTCTGCATGTGTATATACTCAGTAATATTTGCTATGTGAGAACATTATTACTGAATATGATGCTGTCCATGAAATACCTATATCTTCTAGTTGTGCCAGACAGGTTATTTGTGTGGTCCTTTCTGAAGAGAGGTTATGTTCAAAGTTATACATTACGATATCGTTACGTTTTCAAACACTTTTCGAAGCATTACGGGAAATCAGTACCACCGCATCCGCGTTGTATGTAATTGAGCCACATCACAGAAAAATTAGCAATGACGCGTCACATACAAAACATTTTTGCTCCGCCTCACATCCAGGCGCTGGTTTGTATTTTCTACATTACATCGTAAAATAAATATCTATAAAATTTAAATGACTGACAATAAAAATTAATGTGAAATGTATGTAATATGTAATTTCCAGAATGAATAAGAAGAAGTGGATGCGCAACTAATTTCTAGCTTTGAATCTCAAGTAAGTGTATTTGAGACAAGAAACCTATGGAATTATCATCAACACAGACTATTAGCACACAAATCCTCACTATGTAACTATGCACTACCGTTTCCTTCCAGCTATAGTATACAACTTACAGCTTAGACCTCAAATAATACCATCTTTGAAGCAGATGTTACATCATATCAGAGCCAAACATTGATAGCTGAAGTATCATCACGTTTAGGCAACACGTACAACTACGGACCAAGTACACAACAAATGTACAACAGCCAGTGCTAAGTTGACATTATGTAGAAAAACCTAAATAATGTCACAAAAAACCTATAAAATGACAGAAAAAAACGAAATAATGTACACTTTCCAAGATACGTAATACCCCTGCGGTTTCTGCGGTTGAGCTGGACAGAAGAAAACTCATAATTTCATCATTTTAACTATAATAAGAAGTGGTAGGGTAAGTGGCCTAGTTTGTTCAGGATGCTTAGGAAACCACTTGTTTCGATTTATCATTGTTCAGATCAATATGATTCGTAAGGCCAACGTGGCGGCTGCTAGGAAGAAGCAAGATTATCTGTTTAGAGCTAGCAAGCACGATTTGTCCATCTAACTGTACTTACTCAGTACAAGGCCCAGGCAGGATCCGGTCGGAAATACTGTTCAAATGTCTGCTATGCAAAGACATTTTCATGACATTTAAAAGCATGATGCTGCTCTGTATTTATAAATATGAGTTACTAGTGGAGATAGTGATGGAGAAGTGACGACTTTCAGGTGTTACTCGACCATAACGTTTATAATATAAAATTCGTCAGTTTTAGGGATAGCGACTGACAGATTGTCCTCTACAGAGAAAAGCCCCAAGCATGGGAATAAGGGTCTTCAATAGACTACCATAGAGACTGAGAGGTTTACCATTATGTATACAGGCTGTTTCAGAACTATGGGATCAAACTTGTAGGGGCTATTCAGTGTAACAGTAGAAAACATTTGAGCATAGGGACCCATATCCGGAAAAGTGTCAGTACGGCACTACCGCCCTAAGACGCGTTAAAATTTAGAAAGACGATGAATTGCATAAATAGGATTTAATGCATTTGATTTTTCCCTTTTGCATATTATGATATCATCACAACAATTGTTCAAAATGTGGCGTTTCTTGGAGGAAGTTCTTCCAGAATTTCTTGCAAATGTTCCATTGAACGTTCGACAGCAAATGTGGTTTCAGCATGATGGAGCGCCGGCTCACTTTGCTGTACAAGTACGTGAGTATTCGGCTCAGCGGTTTGGGCGGTATGTAAAGTCTTTGGTTTACGAAACTCCAGTAGAAACAGAACAAGACTTAATTGGACGAATTACAGCATCATTTGAAATCATTTAAAACGAGTATCAAATTTTTAGTCAAGTCCGCCGAAATCATGTACGACGTTTAAATCGGTGTATTCAGGTTGGAGGAAGACATTTTGAACAATTGTTGTGATGATATCATGTATAAAAGGCAAAAATTAAATGCATTAGGTAAATCCTATTTAAGCAGTTCATCGTCGTTCTAAATTTTAACACGTCTTAGGGCCGTAGTGCCGAAGTTACACTTTTCCGGATATGGGTCCATATACTCAAATGTTTTCTACTGTTACACTGAATAGCCCCTAGAAGTTTTATCCCTTAGTTCTGAAACACCCTGTATTTTAGAAAAAAAAACAAAAGTCTACAACTTGAAAGTATATCTACTTCTACTTCAATGTATAGATAGGGCACAGCCATCCGTTTCATTGTATTTGCCTTTTTATTGATTTTAAGTCCATTCTACCATTTTTCTTCATATTTTAACTGCTAGCTTTTTAATTCATTCTACCTATACGAGGTGTATCAAATTCGATCCTCACCATTGGGATCTCGGAAACTCTAAGAGATACTTATCGCTTAAATGGGGGCAAACATGCGTATTAGTTTATAAACAATACGCCGCTTAGACAAGTTCAGAAATTCTAAGTACTTCCGCAAGGGTATCACGTATCTTGGAAAGTGCCGTTATGCCGATTTTTTTTGACATTATGCTGGTTTTTTTGACATTATGTAGGTTACTCTACAAGATGTAAACTTAGCACTTAGTTGTACGTATTGCCTAAACGTCATGAGGCTTGTTATCAATCTTTGGCTCTGATGTGATGTAAAATCTGCTTCTGAGATGGCATTACTGGAGGTCTAAGCTGTAAGTTGTATGTGTCGATGATAATTACCTTGGGTTCTTGTCTCAAATACACTTAATTGAGAGTCAAAGCTAGAAATTTGTTGCGCATCCACTTTTTCTTATCCATCATGGAAATTACATATATAAATTTGCTGAATTTCAAAAATGAGAGATATAAGAAATAATTATATTCACTATACACTGTCGATTTACAAGCCATATACATGCTAACAGTAATTACACAGAACGCGGGCGCGGTGATGGTTTCCCGTAATTCTCCTCAGTTTTTCGTAATTTATAACTTTGAACATAGCCTCTCTTCAGAAAGCACAACATATAAATAACCCGTCATATTCGGCATATTCAGTAATGATTTTCTCACACAGCAAATATCACTGATTTTGTACACATGCAGACCAATGCACATAATCATCCTAGATGCGATCTTGCTATTCAACCAACTTTCTTCTTAGAGATAAAAGCTACAGACCCGGACCTCTCAGCCTCACAACACCATGCAACCAATAATGCGTAGTTTAGTTGAGTGATTCCTCCATAGATGGACGTTCACAAAGATCCTAGTGAGTAAACGTGGAATGACTGTTTGCCTCTAAAAACTACCTAGTCTGCAAGTTGACATCTTACCGGTTTTTTTTTGACGTTTTATAGGTTTTCTACATGATATCCGTACGGGATAGAGACGGAAAAACTGAAATTTCCCAGATTCATTTTAATTTTTTTCTGACTTTGTAGTGGGATCTAAAAACAAATTACATATTTACATTACCACTTTTTCTTCCCCATAAGATGGCAAAATTATAATTCCAATGTAATGTTTCGTCTCTTGCCCTCCAGCCTCAACTTTATTTTTTCTTAGGAACGCCATCATGCATTTTTGCACAGATTAATAGAGTTATTGATTCTGATTACAACAATGTATAATATGTCATACATTGACATTGCCAAACCTTAGTTATTTTAAAAAAAGCAGAACTTCCCAGGTGGGGGGAAATTTGTTTTGCATAACTTATTTATTCCAAAATCACTTTTATTTTTTCCTGGCATTATTTGAGATGAGATTACAAAATAAATTGCATGTTGTCATTGTTACTTATTCTCCTCTACAAAATGGCATAGTCAAATTTTGAATTCAATATTTGTCCTTCAGACTTCCATCACCAACTTTTTTTTCATATGAGCACTATATTTGAAATTTATACATTTAAATGGACTTTTCAGTCCTAAATCCGCTGATGTCCTTAGTTGGCCATGAATTTGTTGTTGGATGAACATAATAAAGAAGTATGATGAAACCGGAACACAAAATGAAAACTTTATTGATGCTAATAACATTAATAACTATACATAAGCAATGGCAAATCATAGCACGTGACCAAAATGTTGCCTGTTATTTTGTAAGCGAAGCCTGACGCTCCTTTGTAGATTGTTCACTGCTTGGTTCATTTCTCTTTTTCTCAGTCTTCCAAACTCTGTTGATATGCTCAATTTGAGGTCTGGTCTGTTATACGAAGCAAACGAAATCTGATAATTTCAAAGCCTACCTAGGAACTTTTATTTTTTTATAATAACCAAGGTTTCGCAATGTCAATGTATGATGTAAATATTCGAAATCAGAATTAAGAACTCTATTCATCTGCGTAAAAATCCACTATGGCAATCATAAAAAACGTTGATTCTGGAGGACACGAAACGAGACGTCATAAGGAAATTCTAATTATGCCATCTTGTAGAGGAGAAACAGTGGCAATGTTACTGTGCAATTTATTTTGAAATTCCACTACAAATAAAGTCAGGAAAAAATCAAAATCATTTTGGGAAAATTCGTTTTTCCCGTATCTCGAGGTAGTAAGAAATTCTTAAACGGCGTTTTGTTGATGAGCTAAATACTCAATTTTGCTTCTACGTATATTTAATCGCCTTCGTATCTCTCACAGTTTCCAAAATCCCAATAGTGAGGGTCGAATTTGAAGCACCCTATAGTTATTTTTTACAATTATGTGTTTTTACAATATATGTTTTCTTTTTATAAACATGTAGTCTGTTTGTGTCTATGGTGTGGTTATTTTTACTGAATTCTAAGAAGTTTTATGTTTCAGTGATGTAATTTTCATTTTTTCCTCCACTCATATGTCTTTTATGAATGTATAAGTCTTTTGACGTATTCATTGTCATTTGTCAATGATCGATTGAATAAACAATATATATCTATCTATGTTACTTCGATTACGTTATCATCCATGCGCGGCTGAAAAGACGAGCGTGCGACTGATCGGTGTCACTTATTCAAAGTCAGCCTCAAGGCTCTCTAACTCCCACATCGACGGGAAGTAGCGGTCTAGCTCTTTACTACCAATATGCGAAAAGGCATTACTCGTCTGAGTCCTCCTCCAATCTAGGCCTGTCAGGTAGGGAATGCGTCTCATTCTGATTTAGTCAAGCTCTCTACAATAAGAATTACTTGATTCTTTACTCCCAGGAATCGAGAATAGTGAACAAGCTGCCTGAAGACCATTAGACAGTTCAAAAATAATGTACACAATGCTTAAGTTTTTTTTATGACTCTGTAGTACGCCGCTATGTAGGCTTTACTTTCGCAGCTGCTCCAATATAAAAAAAAACGTTTTTAAGCCTTTCTCGTCTGAGCGATCATTGATATCTCTGCTGATACAACGCAGCATCAGGGTATAGACATTCGCCATATTCTGTCCTAAGAGGCTTCTTGCCTATATGATAATTGATATCTCACTTAAAATACGGGACATTGCGTAAAGTATTTTTGCGCAATTTTGATAATTAAACATGGGTAAATTAAATATACTGCTGCTCTTCAAAACCACTGGAAAGTAAAAATAAAGTCTTCACTATACAGGAACTCCAAGCGGTTCGATTTCTGTACGTTCTGCGATGGGCATTCTATCTACTAATTTCTGTTGTGATGAATCTAGAAGTTAATTATCGATTTGATAAAGTCTGTTAAGGCCTTGTTTTCCTTTAATCGCAATTATTCCAATGGCTTACGTTTGCTAAGAGCGTGCACAACAAGCGAATTTATTAGCAAATCAACGTTTGTGACGTATCAATAAATAACTACGCTGCATAAAAAGTTAATATACGTTAGGAAGAGTTACAAATGAAGTTTTCAAATGTTATTGAATTTTATTAGACAACCCAAAAGGTATTGCAAAAGTATTGGGTTATAGATGCTGGGTATTCTCTAGTACACAATCATTGTTTTAGTGTAGCCATGCACATTTGATCTATTCCATAGGACTCTCCAGTATGTTACCTATCCATATCCAAAGATCGTTATGCCGAAGTGACTATTACTATTGGTTCATCGCTCTTGGCTAATGCTATTATACATTTTGATTAATGTCGAATACTTATTAGTTGATCCTCGTAGCATGTAGTTTGATCGTATATCTCATCTGTCTATTTTTTATGCTACTTATGTACTTACAACAGGTAGGGGCTTGGATGACCTGCACATTCATATATCTACTTGTATGTATGACTGTTGCGGGAATATTTTTTTACCTAGAATAGTGATCTAAATTTTCCTTTCTCTCTTATTCAGAGACGCTTACCTTGAGAGAAGCGAATTTAGTTTAATAGCGTATATTCAGAATGTGATGTTTGCAATCAGACACAACAGGAAATTGATGGTAAACATCTATTTGACCTAGAGAAAATATTTTTTATGTTTCTATTATACCCTTCTCAGGTTGTGGCAAAAGTTTGGATTCTTCACGGACTCCATCAACCCAGTAAATTAGATTATATTGCGGAGACAAACATAAGCGGTTGACTATTGGCACAAACCTTGCGCCATAGTGACCCATGAGGATCGACATAGTAACCTCTACAGTATATTCAGATAAGAGATAGACCGGACATAAACAAGACCACGTGATCATCGAACGCTGTAACATTCGACAGGGACGTATTAAGAGTCACGCAGTACATATTTTAGATAGTAGATGCTGCTTTGCGTAACTTTGTAGTAAATTAGCACAATTCGATGTGTATACGATTGGTGATGGATATAGGATCATGTGGGGGTGGGGTAAGAAATATATAATGATGTAAATATACATAAGGGTTTCAAAATTTTCGCTTCGATTTCCAGCTTCGGATGCCGCCTGATGTTTGGTGAAATACAGTCGAATATAATCTCAAAATGGCGTTTAAATTAGCCTAAATTAAAAATAATCGTATATCTCTTAAAATTGCTTTTAAAATATTGATTAGTATATTTTTTGATTTCTAGGTAAATATGTAACCAAATTAAAACGTTCAAAACGTAAAAAAATGTGCATGGTTGAACATTGCCAGAAAGTAGATTCTTGAATAGGTTTTGCCAAAATGGGTTCAAAAATGTCAATAATTAATTAAAAAATACAGTAGCTTTATAATTACTTATAACTTACCGAATTTGATGAACGACATCTTTTATTGGAAAGATGAGCTTGATGAGCTTTCATCATCGCTACTGCCTGAAGCACCAACGTCAATAATGAATGGCTCGACTTGTTCCTCTAAAATATTGTCCAGTTCCCACATTCTCTTTTCAACTTTGTCTTTCACGTGCTTAATATAGTTTTCCCATTTTTGCGCTGTTATTAATTCTAGTGCTTCTTTGAAAAGTCCTTTGAGGTCACAAAATTTAAAAGTTGTATTGTGCTTAGCTATATAATTTTTAACCTCTGCCCATATGAGCTCAATGGGATTGAGCTCGCAATGGTATGGAGGTAAACGGAGCACAGTTTTATTTTGACTTGCTGCCATTTCGTCAATGGCGTATTTTTGATATTCCGCCTTGTGATCCTTGACAATTCTTAATAATTGTACTTTCAGCATTGCTTCTTCAAAGTTGATATTTTTCGAGCGGAGCCAATTTTGAACATCAACTTTACTTGAAGCCGTTGTTGGGACCTTCTCCATTCTTCGAGAATGATAAGGCGCATTATCCAACACAATTACTGCGTTTTCCTCTAACTTCGGTAAAATTTTTGAAAACCACTGTTCAAACGATTCGCCATTCATTTCCTCGTGGTAATCTCCAGTTTTCTTAGACTCTAAGCACCACAGACCGTCAACAACAAATCCATCCTCACTGCCAATATGGCAGAGAATGAGCCTTTTCCCTTTACCTGGAAATCGAAGTACTAACTGGTGTAGATTTATTTCAATAAGCGAACCTTTTTCAAATGTTTTCATCACATTCAGCGAAAAAACATTGAGACATGAGTATCAGATTGCTATAATTGGGATTATTTAGTCATATTGAAAGAAAGAATATTGAACGTCGTATGATTACTCAGCGCTTCACAATTTAATTTAACGTTATAGACCTTTAAAAAATGAATGATCAGGAACCTGAAATACGCGCAAATATTAATATTAACAAATTATAACTTTATAAAGCTTAAAATATGAATTAAAATGATTAGAAATATTAGGAACGGTACACAATATAAAACTTAGTAACTTTTTTTAAGTTTATAATATTCGACATATTTTAAGATTATATTAAAAAATTATTGAAATATCGAAAACACATAAAAACATGGCTTAAAAAAGTTCTAACAAATGAAAATGACAATAAAACATCCACGCATTTTATCCAAAGTTATAAAAGTTTTGTTACTTGTAATATGTTTTATCTGCCCCCTGGAATTAATGTTTAGAACCTTGTTCCCAAGGTTTGAAAAACATCCGATTGTTGTCTATTACTCGTATTTACCTGCTGGATTTTTTAATCCGGCGGACAGTCCATCTAGAAAGGCCCTCCTGGATGAAGTTACAGAATCATCAACCCATACTTTACTTGTAGTGTGTCCTGCGTTTACCCACGTTTCATCAAGGTAATAAATCTTCCTGTTTTGATTTCTATATTTCCCAATTTTTGTTAAATAATCCCTCCTCCATAGCACAATTTCTTCTCTATGCAGTAGTAAACTATTACGATCCCGTTTTTTCCATTTGAAATTTAAATGCTTCAGTAACGCATGGAAAGTTGATCGTTTGAAATTTGGCAACGTTGTATCTCCATTTACCTCCTGCAGTACTTTATCTATAGTAGGTATTTCATTCCTAAAGAAGAATTCATGCACTTTCCTCCTAATCGCATGCTTATCAGCTTCATCCAATGATTTAACAATGCTTTTGGGATGTTTGCTGGTCATTGGCTCAGAAAAGGTGTGATTTTTTTTGTATTGTCTTAACACATTAAACACTGATGCGCGACACACCCCAACTTTGTGAGAAACCTTCACAACAATTTCTTTGATGGTTGATGCCTCGTTCTCCTCGCGCTCGATCTTATATATATTCAAAATGACCTCTTTCATTTCTGCACTCAGGTGTCTTTTTTTAGAGCGTTTCCTAGGTGGACTACAGGAGTTTACAACTTCATCGGCAGTATCTGTACTACTGGGCATTTTGCGCAAGCAGTTGATAACAATAACAATCAATAACAAGGTATAACAATAACAACGACAAACTCAACAACTTAATAAGATAACAAACGAAAACGTCCAAAGAAATATCAAATTGCAATGATGCACACGACATACGTAACACGTCTGAACCTGAATGTGACTCTGCCTTGATACGACTGCTCTGCCGCTCGGCATAGGCATTTAATTGCGAATTGACCAATGAGGGCTCCTTTTTTACGTCGAGACGGCGGCGTTAGCGTGAAAATCACCCGAACCTTTTGTTTACATCCGGTCTATCTCTTATCTGAATATACTGTATATACACATTCTGAAGCACATCATCCAGTTTTGATCCTATGATTAGCATTGCACTGATACGCGATCCCTAGTATCTGAAACGTTATCCTTGTGATGCAGGACGTATTCTGCAGTTTCCTTAAAGCCCCTCCAGATCTGCACGTTGCCCGATCTGCTTGTATCAAAAGCTTTATGTCGGCTTAGGTAATCATTATGTCAGAAGATGCACCATGACCAGCTTAAGAAGATCGTATATAAATGTGGGTTTTCTTTCTTTTATGATTCCCTTCACTTTATCTGTCATAACTGTTTGTTTTACCAATCTAGAGGCTTTAATTGATTACGTCTTTAATGGATTGTTTGATGCGTGTTATAGCCACAGCACTGAAAAGCTCTTGATAATACTGCTGAACAAAATTAAAATATTTTTTTGTGACATGGACAAACCAAGGTGGTTATTATGTAAAACGTACCCGAAAAGCCGGAAATAACATTCGATTTTTTTTCATTCCATTACAATCTCGGAATTCAGTGTCATTTAGAGCACTGTCAAATACATCATCCTTCATGATTTTGAATATTTGTGGACCCACAAATATGACCTATTTAATTGTTGCATCATTAAGCCTCGGGAGGGTTTGTTTTAAATGCAGAAACCCTCTTCCTTCTCGATCCACAGCTTTCACAAAGTAGTCCCAACTTAATATGCAAAGGTGGAAACAACACGTTTTTGAGATCAACTAGTGGTTCATGAGCAATGTTTTTGAGGCCTGGAGTGAATACCTGACGTAGTGGCCACTCCTTCTGTTCATAATGACGATCTCGCACACGACTGTCCCATTCACAAAGAAAACAACAATATTTGGTATATCCCAGTTGCATTCCAAGAAGAAGGGCTATTTCCTTTAAATCTGCACATATGGCCCATCCATATTCATTACGACGAATATGCTCCAACAGAACTGGCATATTTTCATATGATTCCTTTATATGAACTGCGTGCGCTATAGGTACAGATGGATATTTATTACCTTTGTGTACCAATACCGCTATTAAACTAAGCTTAGAGGAATCAATGATCAGGCGCCAATCATTTGGATCATGTTTCTGTCCTAACGCGTCAAACAAATTGTTGACATCTGAGCAATGACTTTGAAGTTGAGTCATTAATTTTCAGATAATGATTGTAGAAGGAAGATAAACCAAAATATGTGTGTAAAAATAAAAAAAAAAATAAAAAAAAAAATTTTACCTTGTTTTATAAATTATCCTCCCGAAAAGTATTTCAGTGCGGACCTGTATTTGATCGTGAGGTCTTGGAGCACCCGCATGCCGTCCTCTGTGAGGTCTTAAGTCACCTGACTCACGAGCCCGTTGTACTACATTCACAAAGGCACGAGGGGTTGGTTGCACTCGATTGGGAAACCGATCCGCATAAACATGTGCCATTTTTTATTCCGTTTGAGCCACGCAACAGACACCACTATTCACTCACGCGTTACCGACTGACACTGACTGTATACAACTGAATAAAATAATTGTAAAAACATCGTTCCAAATTCATTCGCTTTTTTGTTTCCGATGCGATGAACCGATAAGGCGGATTATATCCGTTGTTGCCAAACACGAGCACCTAATATTATTATTGAGACAGGGCGGTACTCAAACTTCCAAAGGGCTATAACTTTGCTACTTTAATTTTACCAGAAAAATGGTGGAGGAAAAAAACATTTCTTTTGATCAGATCTACTCACTGTTAAAATAAATGACTCAACTTCGAAGTCACCCTGTATATCAACTCTCTTTCTTGACGGAAACAGTGTGTGAGGTCTTGTGGCCGTTTTTGGTAAAAAGTAATGTTAACATCACCGTGGAGAAGATTACATCCTTTTAATCTTGACGCTAAAAGTTCTGACTGGGATTTTGACAGATTTCGAACTAAGTCATTAAGTTCGCCCTGTGTGATCAAATGCGGCGCTGTTGAACATCCTGGCAGGTCAAACGAAGGATCGGAAATGTTTACGCTTTCTGTACCATCACTTTCAGAATCGGTGGATTCGACTTTTTCATCCAAAGACCAACACTCTGGTGGAACTGGGACAGAAAGTTCATCACTATGCTTAACGGGCCGCAAAGCTGATGGTAAATTAAAATACTTAACAGTATGTTTCGATTTTGGTCCAATACCTTTAATATTTGTGAGGCAAAGATAGCAATCAGTAGTATGGTCTCTCGGTTCTCTCCAAACCATTGATACCACAAAGGCCGTTTTACGATTGTCGCCTCTTAATCAACCTGTTAACAACGTTACACAAATCTTACAACATATATGAGGAGCCATAGCTTATCTTGATCGCCAACTTTAGTTCCAAAATAAAGTTTTTGTGATTTAAAAGTTAGCTCTCCGCACACATAACAAAAACTGTTCGCACTATTTACACATTTTCTAGGCATTGTCCATAAAGCTAGTCTCAATCACAATAAACTAAAAACAACACACCGTTTTAACAAAAATTAACAGTACTCAAAACATCTCAGTACTCAACACAGAAGACGTAACTGACTCTGCTGCTATTAATCTACTAATAAATGCAATATGCTCTCTAAACATAGAGCTCGCATATAATAAACAGAAATAGACAGGTCTCAACATTATATATGTGCGTCATCCCATAAACGCCGAGAAATGCAGCAATATGAGATGTTATGTATTGTAATTCATAAAAGTAGATGTTACCGAATATCTGTGGGTGATAGAAAAATTCTGTTTTAGGTTTGATTTAAGGGTCTCAAAATACATAAGATACACCCAAAAATTGTCATGTCATAAATCCTGTGTTTATCAGTGTAATTAATCGAGCCAGTAAGCTTTGATCCACATCGACGTACATGTATGCTTGGTCGTTAAACATGTTATAGGCCTCTTGCTGCTGGAACAATTTAAGGACATCCCAGGCTATCGAAGGAGATTCTTTCATAGTGGAAGGAGATTCATCGGCGATCCAAGTAGTTCTGGTTCTCCATATATGCGCAGATTCGCAGACCTTCCAAGAACCTACAAGATCATTAAAAAAAGTATGTTCCTTTCAACCAATAGAGTGTTACTGGTCATCTCCTCGCATAATATTGATTTTCGATGATCTCTACTCGTATAAAATTAATTCTCATTTCTCTTAGGTACATACTTCGAGTGAAATGGCATTACATGTGCAGAGGTGCTATAACAGGTACCAATTTAAACGTGCCACCATTCTTGAACACCAAGAGCCAGTGCCTTGTTTACATGCACACACCTACCTGACCGTCGCCACCGATTTCACTATCGTTTGTTTATAGCATGGTCATCAACATACCAATCCAGTTCGAAAATCAATTACTCTGATGATAAAGTGTCAAAATGGAATAGTATTACAAATAAAATTTTACTTTAGCCACTCATCCACACAATATGCAAATCTACCTCTATTTCGACTCGCCTATTATTGCGTCACCTCATCTGCATCATCCTGTTTCTAAACTTTCGCTCGACCTCGCTAAATTTCGAAAAAAATGTTATCTGTATTGTAGGTGGACTTGATGCCGAGCGTAGAAGTCCCTGGTATGTTTGCGGAAATATCAATGGTTTCATTCAAAGTTCGAAATACTCTTGTGTGTATTGGACTAACGTATGTTCTAAAAGTTTTGGCACAAAATATTTATCGATTTTTTTTTAGCTAACTAATTATCATAAATTACAACTCAATACTTGACTCGAATTATGTGGAGTGGCCCATTCTGCTCTACCAGATGCAACTTCTTTCGAATGTCCCTCATGAGGTCCTGGACGGAATTCACATCAATTTCTCTCAGTTTTTCGTAAATTCGCCCTTCTAATTGTTGTTCATCTTGGGTTTCCCAGCCTCCATGATAAGCCTTCCTAGACAGTAAAGGCCAAAAATCCTCTTTTGGGTGAGCCCGCGGCAAGTTTGGAACATGATCGATTTTTGGAACAAAAGGTGAGTTGTGTTGAGGAAGCCAGTTTTGGGTATCTCTTGAGTGATGGCATAATGCTAGGTCTGACCAAAACATGATATGGTCATTGGCATTATGTTCGTGGACAAACTGAAGCAATTTTGAAAGGCAGTTATCAATATAGCTCTGACTATTCAATGCTTCACCCCTAACTCTTCCCATAAAAGGTTCGGATACACCCCTGTCAGAAATTTCGCACCATTGTCACGGCATTCCTCTACGTTGTCCGTATAAAATCCGGCATTTCCCTTCATTTCAGAATTACTCAAAGTGAAAGAGTTTTCGTCATTTAAAATAATGATTTTTCCATTGGCAAAATATACCCAGCCTCAGTTGACGACAGCATCTTGGTATACGAAGGAGTTGAGTTTCTCTCGGACACTCAAGTCTCTCTCATGGTTCCAATTTTTTTTAAAAAACAAATTTACATCTATGATAGGTGCCATCCATCATTACCGAAATCATAACATCGAATAACTATTATACGTTACCTGTGTTAGGTGTCAGATTATAGTGTCTAAAAGCTTCCACATACTTTTAAAGTCATCGGTAACATGAGTCCAATTTTAAAATAATAGCAGAATTTTCTTATGACAAATGCCAGTTTACGGGTAACATAATTGTCAAATCTGACACGTCGCCTCATAGCACAATGTTTTAAAACGTCATTTCCTACTTCGTCATTAGAATATTTTTCCAGGATTCGCGTAATAAATCGCTGGATGAAATAGTCCGAGCCGAAGCGTCAATTCCTTTTGTAATTCTACCGGAAGGCATGGAGTTGGTTTTTTAACCTGAGCGCAGTTCATCGCCTGATATCTATCACACCTGACTTATTGACCACAATCTCAAATATGTTCTGATAAGCACATACTCGTAGTACTACTAGAGACGAAATCCTGTCACACTCTGAAATTGCAACTTTGTTAGACTTACCGCGGTACAGTGTGAGAAATATTGTTAGAAGATATAACGTAACTGGTTCAGTTAATATTAAACCACGATATGTGAAAAAAAGTAATATCACAAATGCCGACCGAAGAGCATTAAGAAGAATAAATCGTGAAAAACAGGCGTGCCAATTATTTACAGTTAAGTGCTCTGTAGAGTGACGCTGTTGGAAGGAGAATTTCGAGGTCCACAACTCATAGAGAGGCCCACAAACTGGGATTTAGCACTTGCAAGGTATGTTTTCTTATAAAAAAAACCTAAAGTTGCACAACTTGTTTATAGGACAAAGAAAAGCCACTATTAACTCCACTGCAAAAGAAAAATCGGCTTAGATGGGCTAAAGAACATAGACAATGGACACCTCAACAATGGTGTGCAATACAATGGAGTGATGAGGCCCGATTCGAAGTTTGTGTTGGTGACAGTCGCAGTAGGGTTATTCCCAACAAAAATGAAGCATTCCATCTTGACTGTCTGAAGAGAAAAGTGAAACTTCCAGCATCCATTATGGTCTGGGGCAGTATGTCATCAAAAGGAGTAGGAAAACTTCATTTTATTGATGGAAGTGTGGATACAAACAAATATTTGGCAATTTTAGAAGAATCGCTTTTACCAGTGATGGAAGAATGTTTGACATCCGGCCAAGATTTTGTGTTTCAGCAAGATGGTGCAGCGTGTCATACCTGAAAAAAGGCTATAAAATGGATGGAAGAAAATAATCTACCACTTTTGAATTGGGTTTCTAGCAGTCCAGATCTGTCACCTATTGAAGCTTTGTGGCACGAGGTGAAAAAGGTTCTACGACAACATCCTGCTCGTACAATCACCGAACTGAGACAAAAGCTTCAAGAAATATGGGATTGTTTTACACCAAATTTTTCCCAAAACATGGTTAACACTATGCCCCAAAGAATTTCAGCCGTAATAAAAAATAAAGGTGATGTTACCCAATGGTAATCTTGCAATTGTTGCTTTGTTAACTTCGCGCATTTATTCGCACATTGTTTATTTGTTCAGATGTTCTATTAGTTATAGGTCTAAGTGATTTCAAATACGTATTTTTTTTCGACTAGAGTGAATTTAAAATGTTTTTGAGAAAATAAATTGTTTTAGAAGTAAGTAAATAGTTTAGTCATGTTTAGTTTATACAGGCATATTTTGGTACAAATCTTGAAGTGGGCCAACTGAAGTGGGAAGGGGCTCGTATATCGACCTATAAAACATGTGTGTTATCTCTTTTAGAACCTGCCTCCTCGCTCTCCAAAAGGTTTTGGAGCTCATACTTCTCACGATATTTTCTGTCGGAGCTATTTCTCTGACTTCCAAAGAATTTCGAGCACACATTCGTTTGCTTGTATTGGCCCTCCTGTAAAAAATTTTTGCGGGCGTCAATGGTGATTGGTAGGATACTATTGTCAAATAGTTGGTGACACCAAGATTAAAGAGACTACCAGTATCTGTCGTATCTGTATTTTTGACATCTGTGTCATAAGAAGTAGTGACGTCAATGATGCTGATTGGTGTTTTAAAGTACAATCCGTTTTGAGAAAATTTTATTTTCTATTTATTGATTAAAATCTTTGTCAGGTAATATAAATACATTGCCGTAACGCTTTTTACTTCCCACGCCTACCGGCGGGAAAATATTGTATTGCCCACTTTTCATGTCAAAATAAAAAGTGAATCTATATCTTGTTCTGCCACTGTGAGAAATTTGGGAGTAGAATTTGACTCATATCTAAGATTTAAGCCTCATTAAAATCTTATGCTTCTCTTATCCTCATCGATATGTCCTCCCTGTTAAACTTAAAATATTGCTTTGTGAAGTACTAGTACTCAGCCATTTTAATTTTTGTAACAGCGTTTATGGGTTTTATCTAGACAGGATGACATGAATAGAATTGAACGTGCCTACGATTTATTTATGGTATCCGTAAGTCTGAAAGAGTTTCACATAAGTTGCTTGATGCAAACTGGTTGAATATGCGATGTCGATGTGAGTTGCATGCATGTAATCTTTTTCACAAAATTATGTTTTTTAAGCAACCACCATATTTATTCGATTGAATAACTTTTTGTACCGATGTTCATAACTTAAATTTGCGGTTTCGGGGCTACATATCACCTCCTCCTCATCAAACGTCTCCTTTTTGTATATCTTTCTCATACAACATTTACCGGCTTTACAATCAAATTCCTAATGACTTTAAAATTCTGCATCCAAACCAGTTTAAAATTAAATATAGATAATTTATTTTTGAAAAGCGCTTCAGCGCACATTAATGTAAATGAGGAACAAGCGACCAAACTAATGAAATAGAAAATATATTTTTTTTGTACTATAATTCTATTATTCTAAATCTATTATTCGAGTCTTTCTAAAGTAGATCTGTCTTTTTATATATATATACATATATATATATATGTATATATGTGTATATATTGTATATATATATATATATACAGGGTGACTTCGAAGTTGAGTCATTTATTTTAACAGTGAGTAGATCTGATCAAAAGAAATGTTTTTTTCCTTTACCATTTTTCTGGTAAAATTAAAGTAACAAAGTTATAGCCCTTTGGAAGTTTGAGTACCGCCCTGCCTATTATATGCTCGTGTTTGGCGACAACGGATATAATCCGCCTGACCGGTTCATCGCATCGGAAACAAAAAAGCGAAAGAATTTGAAACGTTTATCACGATGTTTTTCGTCAGTCGATAAATCCTGAGTGAATAGTAGTGTGTTGCGTGGCTCAAACGAAATCAAAAATGGCACATGTTTACGAAAATGCTGAACTTGTGGACATGATTCTTATTTACGGGGGGGCAGTCTTTACAAAATGCTCCCGGATGCATCACGGATTTATGCGAATCGGTTTCCCAATCGAGTGCAACCAACCCCTCGTGCCTTTGTTAATGTAGTGCAAAGGGCTCGTGAATCAGGTGACTTAAGACCTCACAGGTGAGGGCATGCTGCTCCAAGACCGCACGATCAAATACAGGTCCGCACTGAAATACTTGTCGGGAGGATACTTTATTAAACAAGGTAACATTTTTTTTGTATATATACAGGGTGACTTTGAAGTTGAGTCATTAATTTTCAGATAATGATTGTAGAAGGAAGATAAACCAAAATATGTGTGTAAAAATAAAAAAAAAATAAAAAAAAAATGTTACCTTGTTTAATAAAGTATCCTCCCGACAAGTATTTCAGTGCGGACCTGTATTTGATCGTGCGGTCTTGGAGCAGCATGCCCTCACCTGTGAGGTCTTAAGTCACCTGATTCACGAGCCCTTTGCACTACATTAACAAAGGCACGAGGGGTTGGTTGCACTCGATTGGGAAACCGATTCGCATAAATCCGTGATGCATCCGGAAGCATTTTGTAAAGACTGCACCCCGTAAATAAGAATCATGTCCACAAGTTCAGCATTTTCGTAAACATGTGCCATTTTTTATTTCGTTTGAGCCACGCAACACACTACTATTCACTCAGGATTTATCGACTGACGAAAAACATCGTGATAAACGTTTCAAATTCTTTCACTTTTTTGTTTCCGATGCGATGAACCGGTCAGGCGGATTATATCCGTTGTCGCCAAACACGAGCATATAATAGGCAGGGCGGTACTCAAACTTCCAAAGGGCTATAACTTTGTTACTTTAATTTTACCAGAAAAATGGTAAAGGAAAAAAACATTTCTTTTGATCAGATCTACTCACTGTTAAAATAAATGACTCAACTTCGAAGTCACCCTGTATATGAAGGAGTCATAGGTAAATGGCTGAACTTGTATCATTTTTAAATGCCTTCAGCCCTTTTTTGTAATATATCTCATTTAAATGTATTTTGCTACTGTTTTCACCTAACTGTATGTTGCAAATAAACATTATTATTATTATTTAATTTTTGCATTACACGTGTTTGTAGCTAGTTCAGAGGGACTAACTTGTGGGAAGTGCAGAGTCAACCTACTTGATGCTATTTTTTCCATGTTCTATTTTTCGCCTTATTCACATATTTTGCATGAACTTTCGATCTGACCGCACTATATTCGCGTTTTGGTCCTTCTCGCCGATAAGCGGGTATACTCGACACTCGGTTTCTCCGGCACCGAATTAGTATTGGCCTGCTGTGCTGTTACGTATGTTACATCGCCGATCGTGTGGTTACGTCTTCTGATTGGCGAACGTCGGCCGGCAGATCGTAACAGTTGAAACGCGTCCAAAGACGACGCAACATGGTACACAGCAAGGTGGTTTGATCATGATGGGTTGTGCGCGCGTTTTGATCCTTTTGGCGGTAATCGCACCGGTTACGGTGGTGCTAGTTCAAGGACAGCTAGAGGTGGCTATCGAGGAACCCAGGTTCAGCACTTTTTTGAATAGGATTACTAATACTACCTTTGGTAGGTATATTTATTTAAATTTTTCAATGACTGACTGACGCTGATCAAATCTGAGTTCTAATATTAGTGTCTTCAAACGAGAAATTCCACACGATGGTACTCTCGAGATCTGAGAACCTCACGAACCTAAGGAGAAATCTAACAAGGAGACCTTATCCCTTTGAGATTTTGGTGCAGCTCTGTGTGTTGATAGAGACTTGGTAGTGGAGTATATTCCTATAGTCCTAAGTGCATAACTTGAACATAAGGAAGATACGTCTCTTAAAAGGGTCAGTTTCACCATTGGCTCAAGTATTAAACATGCTAGAATGCGACAATTAATAATGTGTACTGTAAACATTTGTCAACTATGTTTTATTTACTTTCCCCAGCAAATCAAACATTTTATTGAAAAGAAAACTAAAACTGCTCATATTTAATTTTACAAAAACGTGAAATCTCATGTTGTGAAGATTTCATTAAATACGCATGGTTATCACCGAAGCTTGTAGTTAAGTTGCAGTTCAGTTTATGATGACAATCATCATCCATTAATAAAAATCACATCTGCATTGGATCCCAACAGCCACTGCATTCTATTATTTAAAAAACAACAGCAACTCCCTAAATTCAATGCTTACAATAAATTATGTTGAAAAATAAATACTTTTGTAAAATCAGCTACCAAAAAACGTTACAAGCTGCCTGTTTTGATATAATAATTTTTCTGAGTTGGCATTTTTGAAACTTTGACAAATGATGAGACACTGCGAGATATTTTTCCCGTATTTTCAAATTGTGCACCCTAAAATTTCGGAAATACGACACTTGCAAGTGTCTTAGAACACATAGAGTTGCGGGCAAATCTGTAACCCGAACGGTGTAAGGTTCCTTGTTAGACACAATTCAGTAAATGGAACTGAGTAATGGATGTTCACAAAACGGATCCTCAGTTCTGACAAGGTCAAGGTTCGAAATAAAGGGGATACTGCGAGGAGCCGACATGGAAACTTTATCAATTAGTAAAGAATTCAATATTTATAGATTGGGTAGTATAGACCACGAGGAGTGAGGTACATTCAGGAGGGAAGGAATCGTTTCGGAGTATGTAAAACTATTACCTCCTTTCTGGCATATGTTTTTTTAGTATTTCTTATGCACGATAGAGTACTTAACGAAAGGTGAAGCTTCCGAAAGTACGACATCTACTCACTAAAAATTCTCAATCAACTGCCACATCACAGTTGGCACTAGCGGCTGACTTGACATAAGGCTCAGTAGGCTAGCACCTATGACGGCCAGATATTAGGGGTGGAAACTGAATTCGTATATTTATGCTACTAACTAATAACCAATTTCCCAATAAAATGGTACATATTGCTATATCTTGATGCGAAAAATATCTTGGTTGACCTGTATCTTGGAAAAGTGCCACACCCCCTAAACGCTCAGGCTCAACAAAATCGGAAGTGGAATTTCCAAATTTCCCCAGCATTCCTACTGTTAATGTTGTAAGTTACTTCTAGACTTATACCTTACTTTGCAATTTGCATCAATTGCCACACTACTAGCTGAATTTCAAGCCATTTAACTTCATCCATGTGCCTGGAAAATTTTTCCGTAATGAGGCATTCGTTTAGCGTCAATTCCAGCCGACCTCGGTAATCAACTCCTCTGCCACAGCTTTCAAAGCATCAATGTTCTCTAATAAACCGTCCGTATAACAGCTGTCAGTATCAGATTTTATAGCTGGAATCACGTTTCTCAGCCAGCAAATAAATTGGTGAGACATAGGCTACCACCAGCAATATCCGATGCAGTGTTAACTAATTTTAGCTATGTTTGATGAAAATCGGTCCAGCTGTTTAAAAGTTATGAAGACGTGAATACGGTGATGAGTAACCCAAAGTAAGCGAATATGCCTGAAGAGGGTATCAGATGAATGGGTTTTATTTGTACATTACTAAATCCGCCATTTAGTGAACATCGATCAAGTCGTTTGGGAATTAGACTCACTTTTAGCCGTAATTGCAAATCAGTCCCAAGTTGATAAACGAGCTTGAGCGGGTTTCTTTTAAACGAAAGTTTAGTCTGTTGAGGGTAGGTATTAAATGCTGCTTTGCTAATAAGAATCCCTCCAGACGAGTTTTTGTTATTATTATGCTTTTTTAATTTGTTGGCGAATAACTTCTTCTCACTGACAGTAGAATATGCTATTGGTCCCTTTATCCTAAAGTTGAAAATATTTAATCTCAATATTCCATAAGACTTTATCTATTCACGTAATTCATTTGTCATTAATAAAATCAATAAATGTACTGATAGTAAATGCAGATAAGAAATATTTCGAAGATGCAAGTGGACTGAATGAATCAGGATATCAACCACTGCCAATAGGCATCCTAGGAAAACTGACAATGAGAATTCTGACGAAACCAGTTGTGTGCCATATACCATTTATGTCTTTCTTGTTTGGTTTCCTGGTTACATTGAAACTGGGATATGTGATAATGAAAGCAACCGATCTTGCAAAAAGAATGTATGTTATAGTATGGGGCTCTTATTATTATACTTCGGCGGAAGGCATGCATAGTTTAAGCCTTCATTTGAAAGGTTTATTTAGCTGGAAAAAGACTGAGAACAATTTTGAAAAAGAGTTGTTTATATTTATGACTACATGGGACATGAAGGATCTTCAGCTGCGAACTTTCATTATCTCCAATTTAAAAAATCCAGTATTACTTCAAAACCAAACTTGCTATTATCGTTTTTCAATTCATTTCACTTCGACTAGTAAAATTAACGACAAACTACAATTTATCCGTATTCTTCCTCGTTTTTAAAGCTTTTCTGATATTCGAAACCCTTGATACAAAAATTGTGTCCATCAAATCCCGTTTTACGAATAAGGGCCATTAAGTGAATGTCTCTAAATTATTTTAGGTTATACTCCAAAAAGACAAATGGCGTCAAGGAGGCTGACTCCTACGCAATGCTGTTATTAGTTCATCTGAGAAAAAAGTTAGCCCGGAACATGTAACAAACAAAAAAAAAATGAATGGAACAACTCTGTCAATGAGGCCTTTACAGTTAGTCTATAATACACACTCCATATGTGGTGTCCTATCGACGATTTTGACCATCTGGCAACGTTGCCTCTGACTAACTCGCCATTCACCACTCCTCAGCCACCCATATCCATCGGTCAAAGCACGACTTAGACATCGATCAGAGCTCGAATTAGATGTATCAACGGTTAGATGCATTGTGTGGCACGCGTGTATTTAAAATATGTCTCCATCACTCCAAGCTGTAGGGGCAAATAATCGAGGACACCTGCAATATACCTGATATGTGTGAATAATTACCGGAGCGATAACGTGTATTTATACTAACGCCAAAAAATTGAGATGGTACTCCACCCCTTGCAACCCCCAATTCTTAACACCTACAATTTGTTTTTCTGTAAATGATCGGGAACCTCTGAAATGTCAAGAAAACGAGGTTTGAGCGATTTCTGTTCTTCTCTTTTTTTTCCACTAGCTCTGCTGCCAATCCAGATTTTCAAAAACTACAAAGCTCTTTCGTCATTCAAAATTTAAGCTGAATTTTCCAAGTTATAGATGGGCCAAATGAGTGACATGCTCTTTGCGATGTCCATGTCGTATAAAAACTAAAGAAATATATTATCTCATTTTCGAAATTTTTCGTGCTTGGAATACAAAATCAAGCAAAATGGCTATTCTAAGAATATATATATATATATATATATATATATATATATATTACTAAGAAATCAATTGCTGTCGTCGAGACAATATAATATTTGAATAAGTATTGATTATATCTATTTTCAAAGAAACATTGTTTACATCATGTAAAACCTTCTGAAAAAAATACATATGTACATGAATATCCACTTAGTATGCAAATAACAGCACTTTTTATGGATATAATCAATGTTCCTCAAAAAATGGATTTTCCCAAATGAAAAGGTGCCTTAGCATTGCGCAAACACATGGTAATTGATTAATTGTATAATTAGCTATACGTCAGAATGTTAAGTTGTGTAATTATCGAAATCCATCATCAAAACGCTATTTCATGCGTACGTACATGACAGAAAAAAGTCAATGATGTTGATACCCTATGGTGTCTCTGGAACATCCAGAACCTCTATTTAGAATAACATCGCATATTACAAAGCAAAAAGAATTTTTGAGGAGATCATTTGTGTGCTATTATATAACGAGCTCTATAATTTGGCCAAAATTTTAAGCAGAAATTGAAATACTGGATTATCGCTGTTGAGCAAACTGTTGTTCGTAATTATATCGAAACATTATAGTATAAGTATAAAGTATTAGTAAATATTTTATCTAGATCATATACTAATGCAGTTCTATACTACTAATATCTTTGTAATATATATAATCATATTCTAATTTTTATTATTAATTTATTTTATACATTTACACTATTTATATTTAGGTTATATGTTATGTGCCATCCACCCATAGACAACGCCTACTGTGGATGTTATGATGTTTACCTACCCCTATTCCATTGTAACTTTGGTAAACAAATGTGATTCTTTGTCCCTTCTCGAATTTTTCGAATCATCAGGTCAGTTTTGAGCAGTCCAACAATTCGGGCTCTCTAAAAGTCACTCTCACATTACGCTTCGAAAAAAATGTTGTCACAAACTTCGTATAGCTGTTACACCTTAAATGTTAAATGTTACCATAGAGTCACAGTCCATCTACTTTTGACAATTTGGCCTTCAGGCACTCTAGCGCTAGCTAAGGGGATCAAATTGGTCATTGCTGTTATTTATGCTAGTGTCAAGATAAGTCAACATGCATAAAAAATATCCATGAACCTACTGCCAGAGTAATTTGGAAACTGGACAATCGGTAATGAGAAGCGCTAAAATGGATTTTATTTTGGGCAACAAGCAAGGGAAAAGTATGGCTGACTATGCACTGAAGAAGTTACTGTATACTACACCTTCTCATATTACTCCATGCTACTCACAGAATGCTCATAATATATTTGTCTACCTTATCAAAGCAGGATGTTCTTTTTTAACATTGTCCAACCTGTATACAGAAATTTTAACTTTTTTGTTAATCACTATGTACTACTACACTTATGTTTGAATGGGGAACGGGGAATTAGCAATATGAAATTTGGAATGTTGACAGTGACGCATATGTTTCAACTAAACTTGTAACTTTTTTAATAACAAGAGGGGTCGTATATGTATCTTATTTTGAAGACCTTTATGAGTATTTTATAATCTTGTAGTATAAAATGGTGGACTGAGAAGATGTCAAATTTTAGCGTTTTTGTATATTGAATGACTAATAACTCAACAACTAATAAATAATGAAAACGTTGTAGTATATCTTTTGTTCTTCTGGAAGGGTTTATCTAATTATTCATGTCTAATGAGACATTTAGTTTCAAAACCTTTGACAGATTTTGACCATTTTTTAAACGGAATATTTTATATTTTGCTACATAACTATTTGGATAGACCGTTAGAAGAGAGGAATATTGATATAAAATACTATAGTGTTTTGCTGATCGGTTATTGAGTTATAACCGACTCAATGTACAAAAACGCTCAAATTTGCCAGCCTGCCCGTTCACCATTTTCAAAGTTGGCGATTTTGTATTCTGAAATGCAATATCAAATTACATTCAATTCCATTTAAAGATGTTCCAAAGGACGCTCAACCGCCATCTTGAAACTTTAAACTGCCACTTCTACGCTAAAATATATTATTAACGAATCAATTTCATTATCCCGAATTTCAGCTATTTTCGATGCCATTTATTTTTATTGACATTTTACTGTTCGCATCTTCATGATTGCTTGATTATGATTTATCAAAGTCAACGTGTAGTCAATGTTATAGATAAACTAATTATGTAAGTAATTGATACGCTTGATTGTTCCAAAAGCTGGTCAATGTCAAAAACAATGTAACACGGGTTTCCAATAAGTATTTTTGATGAAAATGTTATACAAAAAGTAAACAAATCCAAATAAATTAATCAATTTGATAATACATCGTTATGTCCTTAATATTTACCTCGCTTAATATTTAATACTGTTACACGGTTAATGAATATGCTAAATAACGACGAAAATCAGTTTATCTAGATCGTTAGTAAAAAATTAATAAGCACCGGTTTGTGGCTTGACATCAGAGAGCCATAAGAGTTCCAACACTTCGTTATCCTAACAGGGCGACTCTTAATTTCGTTTCAACCAGTTTTGAAATCGATCTGGCTTGTTGAATTGTGCGCATGCGTATATAAGCGCATCAAACAATTATCGAACTGGTCGGCACCACAGGTATGACACCATACCTCAAGGTTAGAATAAAATTTATTATATTTAATAACACAGTTCATCACATAAAACCAAAATCCCATGTTCACGAAATGCACTCCTAACATAGTTATTTGCATAATAATAATAATAATAATAATGATAACAATAATTTATTGTCATAAAGTTTACAGTGGTAAACATAGACGTCAACATGAGAATAAATAAACACTTTGATAACACAATTTCACATTTAAAAGCATTATTGCCACACGTACACACCAAAATATTACACACAACAAAAACTATGGACAATTAAAATATTCATTCAGTGAATAAAAGGCCTTTTCTATTAAATAAGCTTTCAATGTTTTTTTGAAGCGATATGTATTGGTGCAGTCTTTTATATGTACGGAAAAGCATTAAAAATTTTTACACCGTTATAGTATGGGCTTTGCTCATATAATCTGGTCTTATGATTGGGCACACTTAGATTTTTACAATTTCTAGTGATCATGTTATTGTAATAATAACTGTTTTTCCTGTATTTATCGAGGTTTTGCTTTGTATCAATACTTTACTCAGTATGTATATTCATGGAACTGTCAATATGTTCAACTGTTTGAAGATGTCATCTGGGGTAATTTCAATGCTGATCTTAAAATTCGTTTCTGGCATATAAAAACCTCGGCAGATTTCGAAGAGTGAAACCAAAATACTATGCTGTATTGTATTATAGCTTGTGCATAAGCAAAATAGACCATTTTCAAGACTTCAGTACTAATTTGATTTCTAATACTGTGTATTAAATAGCAGGCAGTGTTCATTTTCGATATTTGTTCTGTCCATTTCAATGAATAGTCTATTTTCACACCTAGAAACTCTGCAGCCTTCATTTGAACTATGGTTTTTCCGTTTAATTCCACATAAAGTGATTTGGTAGAGTCGTTATTGGAGTATCCAATATTCGTTTTATCGATATTCAAATGTAATAAGTTGTCATTGCACCATTGAGCTACATTATTTACAAGCTTAGTTGATTTTCGAGACAACTGCTCTATATTTTTGTCAGTCACTATACCCGATGTATCATCAGCGTACATGAATAACGAAGTTAAATTAATAAATAAATTAATAAAAATTAAATTGGTCCAAGGATTGACCCCTGTGGAACTCCCATACTAATTTTCCGCTTCTTTCGAATAACACAAATCACCATTTTCAGCTGTAATACTGACTACTTGACAACGATTGTTCAAATATGATCTCATTAGGTCATTGGCGATTCATCTGATTCCATAGTGTTCCAGTTTTAAGAGATGTATCTCATGATTTATTGAATCAAAGGCTTTGGATAAGTCAAAGTACATCCCGGGTACTTTTTCACCAGTATCTAGTCGAGTAAGTAAAGTATTTAGGAATCTCTAATGCCGTCTTTTGTTGATCGTTTTGGCAAGAAGTCATATTATTTTCAATAAAAAAGGCTAGGAGTCTATTGTAGATTATTTTTTCAAATATTTTAGATAAAATAGATAGTAGTACAACCGGTCTGTAGTTTGACATATCATCTTTCAATCCTTTCTTGAATTCTGGAATAATTTTAGACACTTTAAGTTTATTAGGGATCGTGCCAGTTCATTTATGATAATATATAGATATAGGGTGATAGATAATGTCAGCAACTTTTTTCACTACATTTGTAGGGATCCCATCCATACCTGTTGAATATTTTGGTGGTAGCTGTCTAATTACATCATATACTTCATGTGGAGTTGTAGGTTTGAGAAAAAGGCTTTTCGTATGTAAATTTTTTAGTTTAATATTCTTAGGTTGATTATTCCTGTCAATGTTATGGCTTGTGTTAGAGAAATGATATGTAAATGCGTTAGCTGTTTCTTGTGGACTGGAGTGATTATTCAACTCTATAGTTCTTATAGTTCTTGTTTTCCTACTCATTCTGTTAACTAAAGCACTTTTTGTCTTATTGTGTGAGTTTGTGATGATATTATATGCTTTTATAGTATTGTCAATGTATTTTCTATGTTTTTCTTTCATCTTTTTTACCTTTTGTATACATCCTCACATCCAGTGTGCTTGTAAAGAAAATATGAATCTCGTAAGTTTTGTGGCTGTTGTTTAATCTCAGGTGTAATCCAACTATCAATCTCTTTTTGATGCAGTTTAGTCCTTTGTAATGAATAGTTTCTATTAAAGTAATAAAACTACGCAATTAAGAAGATTTCGTAATACTTCAAATCGCATGTACTTTTAGCTACAACTAAGAATTTCATTTTAAATCAGATTTTTTGAAGAACCTCTACAGCGATTTAAGTGCGTTAAGGATATTTTTTGAATACACACGAACTTCTGTATTCCAATAAAGTTATTAATAACGACCATGACCGCCGGCAGGGGAGGGCCATGGACTCCCTGAAAATCCTGTTAGCCTTTAAAATTTGCATATTTAGCACGGTTTTGGGTACAATGTCAACGTTGCATGTACCTATTTTGAACATGATGTGTCGAGAGATATTCTTAATATTTTTCGTCTGATTGTTTCACGGTGTGTATAGAGATGACTGAAAAGCAATGTTATTAGTTTATTTTTTGTCATTTTTATGCATTATTTCTTCAATCGAAACTACTTAACAAATAATAGCTCTACAGCTCTATAATTGCATGTGAATATTTCACTTTTATGGAAGAATGGAGCGGGTGATTACTTTTTACTTATCAGTTTCTCTCTTCGCAGAATCTTTGCTTTTCTTGAAAACTCAATTTAATGCAACTCAATTTAATGCAAATTGAGGTTTTAAAAAAATGCAGCATATTTGAAATACTGCAGGTAACTTGGAATACTTAGTTATCTAAATACATGTAAACGCTATCTGTACCTTTTTGTCGTAACTATACTGTCGTAAATCACATGAAGCCACAAGTACTGAAAACAGAACGCCTTTTTGACGTTTTCTGCTAGCAGCCACACGTGAACAAAACGTTTACTTTGAAAACTTTTTCGATAAGAATGCAATCATTGATAGTCATTTACTATAACATGTAGAATCTTGATTGCAATTATTATTTGAACTGTTATGTGTTCTTGTTATTTTACAATTTTATTTTGATTTAGTGAATATATTTAGAATTAAAAATGTGACATGGAATTTTAAGTTGGGATGTCATGTTGTTAATTTGGAATAGGTATAAGTACTTGGAGTGCTCATGAATCAAGTGTGTATATCTGTGGTTATTGTAAGAACAGTAACTAAGAGCACTAAACAAACTATAAGTTCAGGCTAAATACCGGTTTGTGATTATTGTGACAGATTACTTCATAATTAATAATCATAAGCAATTTTGTTAAACAGATTAATTACCAAAGACTGTAAAACGGTTACAAAATTGAGAAATTAATTAGTTTCTTAGAAAAAGTGTGAACAATTACTGTCAAAAAGGTGATTATAATTTGGAATACTATATCCCAAATTACCTGCACCCTAAGTTAATTTACGACTTTGGAGTTTTTTACTTTGATAAATATTTTGATGGGTTCCTGATTTTAATTTTTTTTGATTGTTTATAGCATTAAAATTTAATGATTTCCCAATAATTTATTGCATTTTTTATTTTGCTATCCGGTTTATCTTGAAATTTATTTCCAAAAAACGAACCAGTATTCCAAATATGCAGCAGTTCCTCTACCGACCTTGTGAAGGTACTCCCTCCGTCATTCCAATTCGCAAAGTTGTGGATAAGTGATTGGCAGGTTAAGCACATTTTTTATCAAGATCATGACTGAATAACCAAGTATGCATAAAGGTACATTGACATTTTTAATATCCTATCTTGACTTCTAAATTGTAATTTTTTGTTTCTGCAACAGCATAATCCACCTTTTTATGTATGTTAAATTAATCTTTGGTGTTTGCAAGCCCACCTCTGCGAGTATTCGTCGGTACTGTTATATAATTTCTGTAAATCGAATAGGTAGATTCCGCAAATTGCAATATTCGTAATGAATTTTATACCGGATGGAAGCAGTTCTATTAGTTGCTAGTATAGACAGCAACATTTAAAAGACAGGCCCTGATATGACTTTTTGAGACATAAGAAATTTCACTGCACTCGGAAAATACGGTATTACTAAAAAGTTTCACCATTTGAATGAATTTGTCACAGTTGTTTCTCGTTTCCGCACTAATCAGAAATCTAGTTTGAATAGGTTTGTGTCTTACAGATGGCGCTGTAGCAAAACATATGCTATGCGATAATATAGTTGGCTACAGCGCTATGTGAGACACTAACCTTTTCAAAGTGTAATTCAAAGTAGTGTGGTGAGAAGAAACATAGTTGTGACAAATTCTCATAGCTGACGCTGGGTAACTCATTTTATCTCGGATAATTTTTTAGATGCGGGAATATGGTATTAGGTTGGCTATCTTCAGGATATGTGTCATCTTTTCGCATGTTTTATTAGTATATGTGAAACCATTTTATGGAAGATAAACCTTCAAGAATGCCTCCAAAAATTCTGGTGGTGATTCACAGGAATTATTTACTACCTTGAAACAGAATTTTTTTCGTCCTTTGAACGAATGTAAACATTATTTACTTGCAAAGCACATAAGCAAATAGCAAGTTCGAATGTTATTCATTTGCATACTACAAACATTAAAGTACGGAACAATAATTTTTAAGAACACAGTGGAAAAACCACATCTTTTTACTTTTATTCAAACAATGACAATAAAGTGAGAAAACAAGTCTATTACATTGTGAAAAATACAGTAACATAGTTAATTATAGTTAATTGTCAATGTAGAAATTCGCAAAAAGCTCGAAAGTACATGGTCATGTTAAATGCAAACGACATACATGTTTTTTGAATAAGTGATGAAGGAGATTGTTGCAAGGTGCCCTTGGGAAGGTACTCCACTACACTTGATTGATCGTTCAAAGTACTTTTTTAAATTTCATTATTTTAATAGAAAATAAACATATTGAAAACAGTTTTGTTGTTGTGAGCTTAGTACATCGTAAATCTCACCAGTTATGCAAAACCGATAAGGGACCGAGCCATTCTGCCAGAAGACGCCAGCAAAAGGAATATAGAAGAAATTACAAAGCACGTAATCTCCAAAACATCTCTCTCCAATATTCAGACAGCTTCTTATAAGTCAAACGAGAATGGTAATTCTGGAAAGTTCAAAAAACTAAATGCAAGTCTTTTGGTTTTAGGAAGGAAAAAATCAGTGAATTTTGCGTGTTGACCGTACTTTTAGCTCATTTATACTTGCCGCTTTTTAGTAATAGGATTTCCATGTAACTGCAAAAAAGTCGGTCAAACATGTCGAAAGTGGACACAATGGGCTATACGTATTTATTATATTGTGATTAAAGCAGAAAATCATCAGATGACATGCAAACATCACGAGCTTGAACAGCCATGAAAATTTCCATAATATTATGTTATTTCATTCATCACAACACTGATATGTATATAGTGCTTTGAACTCGTCTGTTGTCATCTATGAATACAAATTAATTTATTTTAGAGGTCTTCAAGGGCAATCACGCTTTCTCTTTCTCGAATAAACCCCGTTTAGATTGGACTAAATTTACGTATTTTTGCAATGTAAACATTATGTCTTTAAAGTGACCATAAAATTCTAGAATGCAATAAGTAAACAATAAAAATGCGATGGGCTTTTAGTGCACCTACTTCCATATACAGAGTGATTCACAAGTTGTGACCAGAAATGAAACATGATACACAGGACCGCATTTTAAGGGGGGTCTTCTATGTTACATTGTTGAAGTTTAAAAATAAAAAACATTTCTTTAATAAGTTCAAAACCGTCAACTGGAATGAACTAAAATTTGGTATGTGGATTAACTTAAATATTTTCCACGTTTAAAGGTCTTTACTTGAAATTAACGTGCACCAGTGGCGGAGGAACAAAGGATTAGTGGCATTTTTTTTCCAAATCAAAATAGTACGCCACTGTTTTTTTCCGAAACGTGCAGTTTTTAGAATTTTAACTTCAATTTGCTACAAATAGTTACTCTTGTGTTTTTTCCTAGAGTGTTAGTTTCAAAATAAAATAGGAGGCCTTGATACCAACTTGGCGTTTCTTGGGATAGTTTGTCAAAGTTATGTGTTATACTGTTGTTAACGTTACTACTATAATTTTTTTTGTGAAAGTCGAGTCAGAAGTTTCTTTTTTACATTTTTGAGTGTTGTGAAATGGAATTTAGTAATGATGAGTACGTCGATATTATTTTTGTGTACGGGTTCTGAAATGGAAATGCTTTAGCGGCTAGTCAGGAGTGTCAATGTAGATTTCCTAACAGATGCTAACCTACCCCAAAGGTTTTTACGCGTTCAGTTCTAAGACTTCGGCAATATGGAATTGCCAAACTTCCTGGAATTAGAGGCCATGGTGTTCGGCATACTGTTCAAGAGGAACTCAAAGTGATTAATTTGACGTTGGATGATCCAAGTACTTATAAGAACTAAGCGGATTGCAGCCTAGTTACCATATCCATATAAGTCTTGCGTGGAGGATTTTAAATCGGAAAGTTTTACATCCTTACCATCGGCAAAATGTGCATGTCTGTAACCCGGCGACGAAGTGCAACATCGAAATTTTTGTGACTGGTTACTGCAAATGCATAATCAAAATGCAGATTTTATTGATTTGGGTTTGTGGTCAGATAAATCGCTTTTCACGAGAGGTGGAACCTTAAATTCTCACAATGAACATGTTTGGTCGTTAGCAAAATCCCCGTTCCGTAAGAATCCACTCGTTTCAACACAGATTTTCTAGAAATGTGGGGGATCTTTTAAACAACTATTGTATGCTGAACAAATTATTACTGTTGATCAGTTGCAAGAAAGAATAGATAATACGTTTGATCAAATGCAAGCCACAACAAGTTTTGCGGAAATACGTTTTTCTTCATTAAAAAGATACCGTACTTGTATCCATCAGAATGGCGGTCTGTTTGAACATTTATTAAAATAAAGTTTTGATTATTTTTTTTTATTTTTACAAAAACAATACACTCTAGGAAAAAATACAACATTTGTAGCAACTTGAAGGTAAAATTTGGGCGTTTCGAAAAAGAAGAGTGGCGTACTATTTTTATTTGGAAAAATAATGCCACTAATCCCCTCTCCGCCACTGGAGCACATTAATTTTAAGTAAGCACTTTTGAATGTGGACAATGCTAAGGTAAATCTACATACCAAATTAGTTCATTCCAATTGACGGTTTTGCTGTGTATGATGTTTAATTTTTTTTCACGACTTGTGAATCACCCTGTATAGTAGGTAGTGCTAGTTATTAGTGAATATAGATACTTTTAGATCATCTCCCCCTGTTTTCGTCATTCATTCTCTAGCTATGAAGCCATTCTTCCACATTCTTTTACATTTTATGGTACTTGTTCACTTTTTTAGGAAAAGCCTTTAGTTGGCTTTTATTTTCCACAACCTGGAGGCTACTCAGAAGATCTTCACTGCGATGAAGACCTTTTAATGTTTTACTCACGGCTTGATTAGGCATGCTCAAATATACCTTCAATTTCAATTATTACAGTTGCTAAGAACCTTGTACTACCTCCTGATTGTAGGTATCTGGGGGAGTGTTATGAGGCGTAAATGACAACCCTTTCAATATGTATGCAACTACATTGTTATTTCTGATAACAATATCTGATGAGTTAGAGGTTAAAGCGTAAAACAATAACAAGTGAGTCATTAGTAAGAACCGATAGCAAATCGAAGAACTTTGAAATATGACTAAATGCTGGCGCTGTTCAGTCTTGGTCGAATATGATAAATTATATACATGTATGCATGAGTAATGAAGTGATAGTAAAACAAACGTTCGGTATTATTTCAATTTTCGCTGTTCATGTATATTTCTCGAGATTAAATTAATAATGACTTGCTTATTTTTTTTCTTGTGATGCACTATGAAGGTAAGCCTCTTTTTGTGGGCGCTGATTGTTTAGTATTACCAAGTAGAAGTAGAGGCATTTAGGACTAGACATTGCAAGATGCTTTTCAGCTTCTTTCGCTTCTCGATACAGAACTAAACTCTTCAGATGTTACAGAAATCAAAAGTTTCCAATAAGATTATTAATTATGAAATTAATACATATTATGAGCTACCTATGGACACCTAGAACATTCGACTGCTAATTAATATGTAATTAGTTTTGGTCTACGTCATGTCACCATGTATCAATACATTCTTGCTAAAATGTAAAGAAGCCCAGTCAAGTCTTATATAACCACTATTTATCTTCAAGTTTCAAGTTGATGCCACACTTTCCATTTAATTGTCGTCAGCGAGTAGTGAGCATGCATAAATAATTTACATGCATGGCTATTTGTTTATTGTTAATGCTTCGCTACAGCTGCTAAAAGCTGTTATTTTCCAACACATTTTTTCTAAATAATTTTACTGTCTGTTGAAGTGTGCATTGGCATTCAGCAGAACAGATGGATGCACAAAGCAAATCTAGGTACCATATTTAACTTGAAATTGCTTCGTCCGAGGCTTCGCCTATACAGTGAAACAATGGAAATATTTTCAAATAAATACGAACAACTAGGCCGCTAACTGAAAAAGATGAAGATATAATTGTATGACGACGAACTTAAGAACACCTCAAACGTTGGGTCAACATCATATTTATGATAGTCACTATATATTGATGTTTCTTTCTTTGCAGCTGCTTTAGTATACAAAACTTGGGGTGATTTCGGATTTTCGCCGATACCGATAGCACAGCTCCAAAAAAAATATAATGGTCGAGATTCATGAGACATACCATGATATTAGTATGTATTTTTCGATGCTGAATGCGAATCTGGGATCAGAGAAGCTCCCAGATGCTCAAAATTCATCTCCGGGCCCAAAAACTACCTCTAGAACGGATTAAAATTAAGTTTGGATAGCCAGATGCTGGAGTATGTTCCCATTTATTACTGACGCTGAATCCGAATTTGTGACCGAAAAGATTTTTACACCCCTAGAGTTCACCATCGGGCCCTAAAGCTACCCCCTAGAGATTCAAAATCAGCATCAAAAAGTAAAAAAATACATGGTAGCACCATGCTTCAGGATATGGCTGTAAAACATAATTTTCACGCCTCTTAGGGGTAGTTTTTGGGACTGGAGGTATATTCCAGGTATCTATGAACTTTTCTGATCCCAGATTCGGATTCAGCGTCGGAAAATATACTCAGTGACATTAGTGTTACACCCAGAAAAAATAATTTCTTCAACATGTCTTTTTGACAAGAATGAAACGATAACATTCTCACGAACTTTTATTGAAAAATACTAAGAAAAATAACTAATAATGTGATAGGCGACCCCACTGCTGAATACACTCCTGTATACGTCTAGGCATCGACACAATGAGATGATTGACGTCTGCTTTTGGCTCCTCGTTCCAAGCAACTGGGACTTCGTGGATTAGCTGTTGCAGAGTCTGTGGCGGATGATGCAAAGCGTATAATCTCCTCCCTATTATATCCCACACATGTTCGATGGGATTTGAGTCTGGTGAACGAGGTGGTGATGGCAAAACATTAACGCCTGCTTCTTGAAGAAAGGCCGTAGTACGACGAGCAATATGGGAATGTGCGCTGTCTTGCTGAAAAGGACGTGTGGACGGCCCTCTTAATTCGGCAGTAAAGTGGTTTGTTCGACATCACCAACACAACGCGCAGCAGTCATATTGCCTTGAACAAAGAGAAGGCGTGATCGGCTACCATAGACAATAGCCCCCCAAACTATTACTCCCACAGTCCTGTGTATATGCCTTTCAACAGTCCAATGTCACGCCGTTCTCCACGGCGGCGTTTTACCCTTCTACGACCATCATGCGTACCAAGACAGAATAGCGATTCGTCGCTGAAGATGACATTATGCCATGCTGGTTTCTAGTAACAGGTCTACCTTCTTCTCCAAACCATTTATCAGAGATCTGACGTGTAGTAGAAAACCGGTGTCGTAGAGCTAGTTGTCTGAAGTGCCTTACTTGACGCTCGGTGGGCCAGTTGGCCTTCTTCTATTCACACACGACACACACGTATTACCATCATTGCAGTACAATTAACACGGTGGCCAATTTCGCGATAATAATAATTAGATAATAATTCTACCCCTGTCAAAGGCTCTAACATGGTGGTAATTTGGACGTCTTCGGACTTGAGGCATTTTGTTATGCTTAACACTAGTCAGTGAAAGGGCAATAACCAAAAATATCAGCTCTCAGAAACTGCTTTCTACACAAAAACTAAGAGATCACATTTTAACAAAGGTAAAGAAAAACAAAGATAAAAAGTTGACATTGTTATTAAAGGATGCTTTAAATATAGTCATTATGTTGCCAAAAAACCAAGTTGGAGAAATTATTTTTTATGAGTGTAACACATTCATAGTATTGTCATGGGCTGTCTCACGGATCTCCAGCTTTATTTCTTTGTGAGGTTGCGTAATCATCCGATATCGATGCATTAAAGGCCTATTGGCTTCTGATCTCCGTAGATAAATGAGCTGACTGCATCGAATCTATATAAGTCAAAAAATCTCCTAGGTGCTATGGTTGACTTTATGAAGCACTGTCAACGTTCCGGTTGCATTTGGACATGCGTAGATGAATTTTTTTTCATCAGTTACGACTGAAGTGATACGGACCCTGATTATTACTATAATACGTCTGATCAGAAATTGACAACACAACACAGAATTATACAGCTCTTGAACTCACTAGTGATATTATCAAATATAAACATTTCCTGGGAGTGTCATTTTTCCTATAATTCTCCATTCTGGTCACACAGCAGCGGTGGCCGCAGTAGTAGACTCTTCGGTCTTCTGATCAGTAGCCATGCGCTGTGCGGGTTCGAATCTCGTCCCAAGAGAAATTTGTCTCTTGGCTATGGATGTTGTGATTGTCCTTAGGTGGTAGACGGTATCTGACTGTCGAACGCAGAGGTACCACCCGGCGGATCTCGTAGGCGGGGCCAGAATGTGTGCATGTTGCATACACACATGTCCCTTCGCCAGAGACCGTGTGGCGTCCCCCCTACCCTGTATCCCCCTATAGCCCCACGGTACCCATGGGTGTTTAGGCCTTAGGCCTTAGTGGCAGTTGAAATATAAAAAAAACACTGAGTTACCAAACCAAACATGAAAATTACGTTGCCGGAAACAATTTTCCAAACAAATTTCAATAGTTTTAGGCATTAAAACTTTGTTATTTGTATCTCCCGGCTTCTATCGGATATGGGCAGTCATATGAGCCGATTCATATTTCGGCAAAATCGGCCAATATGACGATATAAATAGCGGTATCTGATTCCTAATTAAAACCAAAATAATATTTTACAAATTGAAACATCAATCATCGATTCCATTGTCGACGTGTATGTTACATCCAATATACATATAACTAGGAGGTTTGAGACAATAAAACTATATATAATGCGCGCCACTCTCTCAGATATGCAATGTTGCATATCATTGGGAAAATTGCACAAGTGCATTCATTTCGACGTACCTTGTTATTATTTCTGTTAAAAGGATGTCTTGCATCACTTGATTAGTTCCTGCGAATGACAAATTGTTCCAAGCTACATATTGGAGCCTTGAATTACTCGATAGAATGGCAGAAAAAATAAATAGATACATATACTTTAATAGCTAGTTTCATTCGACGATTTCCGTAAGATACAATCTACTAGGCATTGCAGAGTATAATTTATGGATCTAATAAAGCATAAGAATGCTAAAAACCATTGTTACACCGTCAGCGGTCAGCTTTGTTATATTCCTACACAGTCTAAAATAGTATGGAGTCCAGGTAACGTCCAAGTTTTGTTCCAGTCCGTCGAAGAACCGTTCTATAACGATCACGCGCTTGCGCAATTGGAAATTCCAATGGTCTAACAAGTAAAATTAGGAGGTGTAAAATTATTTTATTGTTTTTATACTTCTATGTTCTTAGTAGTTTTTAAGACATTATCAAAATATTGATTCCACAAATGTGCATACCATTCCTTCACGCTATCTGTCGGCCTAATAATCGCTTTTTTAATTACAGCAATCACTGTACTTAATTTGATGAAATGTATGTATAATGTTATAGTGCTGTTTTAATTTTGAATGTCTATGCATTGGTCCTCATTTTTAGAGTACTTGAAATTGCGTACAGACACCGTATTCACATCGGTGCTTGGGTTGAGATTTATCAGCTTTTTTCTTTCAGATTTAATACGAGGTGGAGTCAATATATTCGGCAAGACTATCGATAGGATTATAAATACATTCGTTAGAATAGAAGACAGGTTGAGAGCATTGCTAGAGCTGTTTAGGAAACAGTTGATCAAAGGTGTCCCCGAACTGAACATTCCTATTTTGGACCCTCTACACATCAATAAGATTGACTTCGATCTGCATCATGAAGCAGCTAAGTACGTCCTCAAATTTTACTGAATCATTCTGCAGTGTTACGTATATCTCATTAAACTATAAATGTGATATCTTAGGGGATAATAATAATAATAAATTCATGAGCTACCCTTAAGACCTCCCTATTAAATATAAGCAAATTGATTGTAGATGAGAATATTCGTTCGTTTATGGACTCTTCTTCCTACATTTCCCATGCTTCCGCCTTTTCTGGTCGAGCTTATTAATGGCGTCTGCCAGTTACACAACAAAAAGGCGCTAGACCTATCAGGCGCTTAGAAGCAAGCTTCCAGGCTAGCTTGTTTTCTTTGTGTCTCTCGTGTCCTGTTACCTAGGACATAAAAGGAGTTTATTTTGAATGAAAGCTAATGCTTCTTTTGGTTTGTAGATTGAAAGGATATGCAGAAGATGTCACGATTCAACACATATCAAAATTTGTTGTTGACAAGGAGCGCTTTTCCGATCTGGGTCAGTTGAGATTCAAACTTGACCTGAACCTTACGTTCCCTATCATTAAAGTAAATGGATTATACAAAGTAGCTGGTCTCATTGGGAATTCGTTCCAGATTCACGGTGAAGGTCCATTCAGGTAAGATGAAAGTAAAATGTTAAAGGGAATGATGCAGACGAAGATCGATTTCAGTTTAGATATTCCCACAAAATGCTTGGATCACTTTGTCATGTTACAAATTCAAGGGTCCTCATACTCTCCGGATTTCTACAATATCCTACCATGAGGTGTCTTCAAGATCGGAACATGGATTTCATAAAAAAATCCTTTGAGTAGGTCTCGACTCATGCAAGCAGTTCATCCAATGCGTTTTAGTTTAAGAAAAATTTGTTAATGAAGATGGTCATAGTGATTTGATTATGTTAAAAAATTCTGGCTTTCCAAACTCATGACGTGGTGTATCTGCTTTAGTTTAATGACTGTTACTGCCGATTGTTCTTTTTCGTATGATTTTTTGTTGTTTTTTCAAATTTTTTATACAGTGCTGTTCAAGAAGCCACCCTCAAGTGGGTCACGTTAGCAAGCTCAGATTTGGAGTAGCGAAATTAGTGCATAAATATGCTTACCAGTTTTTCGTAACACTAGAACATACATTTACTATGAAAGTGTCTTTCTGAATGTGCAAGAAAGTATGAGACATTTAGCTTAAAAAAGCTTTAGACGGAGGGGAAGATTGATATACTAAAGGTACAAGAGAAAAAATGTTAATAATATGATCCACATAGTTGATAATAATTTCTTAACAGGTGATGAAACAGCTGGTGAAATACTGCTACATTGCTGGTAGAATATGTTAATTCATGGTTAAATGAGGAAGAGGTTTTCGACCTTATGTCTATCTAGAAATTCATTCTAGAATCGGAAAATTCTGCTTCTAGTGTTCATTTAGAATTAACATTTAACCATAATCAAATCTAGTAATTCATTAAAGTAAAGCAGATATGCTACTTCATGGGTTCGAAAAACATGTATTTTTGAACGGAATTGGATCTTTATAACGTTCGTCATTGGTCAATTTCTGTCAAACTTAAGCGCATTGGATGAAATGCTGTAGGCTCACACCGAACCAGATGATTGTTTTGGACGAAATTGGTCGAAATCCATATTCCGGTCCTTGTTAGGCAAATATCTAGTATCAAATACAGGCTATAATTATTCATTACATATTTTCATTGCAATATCTATGCGGTGTATAAGCATTGCCTACTAAGAAATCAAATATTTATTATTTAGGTTAAACTTGGTAGACCTGAAGCTTGGAACCTCGACAATATTGAAATTCAACCTACCAGCAAGACTCAGGGTACAAAAGATGGATTTAAAAGTCAAACTGACAAGCCTTGAGGTAAGGTTCTTCAACTTTTTATATTAATCTCGAAAAATGTGTGTTAATACTTTCACTTGCCGACAAGAATAATGTATAACAATAATCTCTTATGAGCAAGCGTCATAATATATTTGAAATTCTTTTCCGGTAGGAAGTAACTGGAATCCATTTTAAGATAATATCTGCACCTACTTTCACTTGAAATGAATCAATTTTACACGTCGCTGCTATCATGTATGTTAGATGTAAAATGGTATTAGGGGAAGTAAATAAACAATCGTTTATATATTTGGACGGTTTCCAGGTAAACCAAAATATAAAAGTATCGACTTGGAAAGCTATAATAGAGATATATATATATGTCTTAATAGTATTATCTGTAAGATGACCTGGGTCGCACAGTGGTCCATTTGCGCGATATATTGAGTTGGAAACAGAACTTTGGTTACCCTACCTTACCACAACATACTACCAAAATTGAAGTTCGTGGTGTATCATTCGACACAATTTTTTTACGGCAGACTGGAGAAGTCTCTGTCATCTGTTGTGTTGTGTGTTGAAAAATGTTGAACGTCTTAATATGGATCATAATACGATTTCATTTTATGTAACAAAAAGCTGTATTTATTAATGTTTTAGTATACATTCTGGGTTGGACGGATTACTAGTTTTACCGTCATTTTTTATGTTATTACTATTTAGAGAAGTTTAAAGTAAGGATTCAGCACTTTATCTAAATTGAGATGAATGGTGTTTGTGGACCTTGCAAGTTTTTACAAACTATTGAGGAGTATAATCTCATATACTGACATATAGTAAGTGGTTGGAACCAACTTTTTTAATTTGTCCTCTCAGTTACCTTAAAATTACCTTTAATTGCCTTCCTATACACAAACTGATCTCTGATTTGGACCGAAATTTGGCAAAGATCTATATGACACGCGGTTGGAATCCATTTCTAATCTAATTTGTCTTTGAGGTGTCCTTGAAATGACCCCATAGTGGCCAACTGACCTCTGCTTCGGACTCAGTGACCAGAAAAACCTGAATGACATGTGGTCAGGTCATTCGTTTGGTTTCATTTGAAAGTGCCCTTGATATAATAATAACAATAATAATAATCGTCGTTATTTGGAAATAGACTAACTGATTGGCGAAGTTTAGCATTCGCTACTCTTACACTTAACCAATTAGTTAGCGATTGGTAACACAATACAGAAATGTATGTCCTATCTTAAAAAAAATACAAACGAAAGCAAGATCAGAAAATGCGTAAATCAAGAATTACAATACATCATATACACAGGGTGTCTGCAAAAGGTTGGGAAATCTCGAAACTGGAGATACTACAGACTAAAATATGTGAATTGACCTAAGCATACCTTAGTACAAAAGTTGATAGTTTGCGAGATACAGGGTGTCAAAGATACGATTTTATTTTCTATTTTTCCTTATTGCTTGAGAAGTTTTTCAGATTTTGGCATAAAACTTACTGTAGGGAGGTTTTCTAGTATGAAAAAGCAAGAATCCGTTATTTTTTTATGGCCAAAGTTGTAGAGGGTACCACTTACAGCACTATTTCGGTAAATAGCTTATCATAACTTTTTTTGTGCTACCCTCTATACAATAACTGACCGAAAAATCTTAATTTCTCGTATTTCCACAACAAAAAAGGTTCACTTGTTAGAAGTATCAAAAGCTAATAGTTTTCGAGATATTTGTTTTTAAAGCATTACATCTTGCCAATCCGTACATTAAATGCATATCAGAATATTCATCAAACGTATACTCCATGATGTTAGACAACTGATTGTCAACTTAAAATTATTCATAAAGTTTAAAGCAATATTATGACAAACATTAGAAACCATAACAACGCTAGTCAGATATTATCCAAAGCAACCTGATTATTATGTTATAAAAATGTTTTATTATGATACAAATAATGCATTGGAACTTTTAAAAACAAATATCTCGAAAACTATTAGCTTTAGACATTTATAACAAGTAAACATTTTTTGTTGTTCTCATAATAGGAAACATCCCTATACCGAGTTTTATGCCTAAAACTGAAGTACTTCTCAAGCAATAAAGAAAAATAGAAAATAAAATTGTAACTTTGACATCCTGTATCTCACAAACTATCAACTTTTGGGCTGAGGTATTTTGGTCTGTAGTATTTCGAGTTTCGAGATTTCCCAACCTTTCGCATATATAGAAATGATAGAGTAAGTGGATAGTGTTTTACACCCTACTGAGCGAGGGCCGTGGCAAATGCTTGTTCCGGAAGTTGTTGTATCCAGTATACAACTTCTTCCGGTCCAAGTGATTGTGCACGCGTTAAGGAATACCTCAGTACCGATTGCCGGGTGGCGGTACAAGTCCGCCAACGGGCCACTTTAGGTCTATTTAACATCACTAACACGTAAAAAGAAGGTGGTAGACAAGGACCAGTCGACCGAGGCAGTACCACCCGCTAGCTTTTCCCAGGGTGTCTTATAAATGTCCGCATGTTTCCACACCCAAGCTATGCAGTCGGTTATCTACCAAAACAAAGAAATTAATGATGATGGATCCCTCGAGCGCTAAAAACTCCGGACGTAAACTCACTCCACTCTCGGAATGTCCGGGTGGAGGGTGGGCTCGAGGGAACAACATCGAAGATAAAATTTGTTTTTCGAACATCTGCGGGATCAACAGCAACATTGACGCTGTTCATCACTACCTGCAATCCAATCGTCCCGCCGTGCTTTTCTTGGCGGAGACAAAAATCTCAGAGACTGCACCGATTAACCATCTCAACTTCCCAAACTACGAGGTGCACTCCAATCTGAGAAAGAACGGGGGAGTTGTGGCTTTTGTCCGCAGCAGTCTTTCCTGCTCCAGGGATCTTTCTTTGGAATCAGACCGGAAGGACATTCTGTGGCTTCGCCTCAACTCCAAAACATCACCCAAATTTATTTGCTGCCTTTATCGCTCTCCCTCGAACCATAACTGGGATGACCTACTCGAATACCTCGCCGTCCAGATCGACTTCCTGAACATCAATCACCCCGCTTCAGAGGTAGTTCTTCTCGGTGATTTCAATGCCCATAATGAGCTTTGGTTGGGCTCAAATAAGACCGATGCAGCAGGTCGTGCAGTCGAAGCGTTCGCTCTTACTCAAGGGTTGACCCAGCTGGTGACGAGCCCTACTTTTTTCCCTCGCGTCTCGTCACACGCCAGTAGCCTGCTGGATCTCTTTTTGACCACGCATCCTGCCCCTTACAGCACTGCTGTCCTGTCCCCCCTGGGTAACTCAGATCACGGTGTTGTGGAGGTTAGGTTTCGGTCAGAAGCCGCTGTGGCAGCAGAAACTCGCACAGGCCGCAAAACTTGGCATTACGGACATGCCGACTGGGAGGGGCTCAGAGACTTCTTCTCTAGCTTTCCTTGGAGAGATGTCTGTTTCACTGACGCGGATGCGTCGACTGTCTGTTCTTCAATAACCGAAATTATCCACGTCGGAATGGAGGAATACATCCCTCACACAGTGAAAGTTCCTAAACCAGGGCCCAACGGCTGGTTTAACAAATCGTGTGACACTGCTCGCCAGCAGAAGATCAAGGCCCACAGAACCTACTTACAAAACCCCACTGTAGAGAACAGACAAGCCGACGTCGAGTCCAGAAACACATATAACGAAGCGGTTCGCAATGCCAAAAACCAGCATGATATAAAAGTTAGGCACAGGGTAATGTCGCAGCGCAATGGCAGTCGGTCTTTCTGGACGCTGGCCAAGCAGATTGAAAAGAACTTCTCACAAAGTAGCCTTCCACCACTTACGTGTCAGGATGGAACTATTGTATTCGACTCAAACGCCAAGGCGGAAGTGCTAGCCAAGATCTTTGCTGCCAACTCCACCATGGACGTCCCCACCAACGCCCAAGTGCCGTCAATCCAAAGGGTTCCCCACACTATGCGGGAGGTAACATTCAGGCATAAGACCGTAAGACGAGTGCTCTTGTCGCTCGACATCAACAAAGCTTCTGGTCCGGACTTGATTCCTGCCATTGTACTGAAGAGATGTGCAGCGGAGCTTGCTCCAGTTCTTTCGCGTCTCTTCCAGATATCTTATGAATCCGGCACCTTCCCAGAAAACTGGAAATTTGCTCATGTACAGCCCATCCCAAAAAAAGGATCTAAAACCGACCCTTACAACTACAGGCCTATAGCTCTGCTTTCTGTTATAAGTAAAGTGATGGAGAGGTGCATAAATCGCGAGCTTCTAGACTACCTCGAACGTCACAGCTTGATTAGCGACAGGCAGTACGGTTTCCGGCACCAACGATCCACAGGGGACCTTCTAGCTTACGTCACGCAACTGTGGAGTAAACTCATCCAGTCTCATGGTGAGGCTCATGTCGTTGCTCTTGACATCACGAAAGCATTCGATCAGCTGTGGCACGCTGCCCTCTTAAGCAAACTTCCATCCTATGGCCTCCCAGAAAAGCTTTGCAGATGGGTGGCTGACTTTATCTCTGGCCGCAAGATATCCGTCGTAATTGACGGATTCTCCTCTTCATCCCACAACGTCAACGCGGGTGTTCCCCAGGGATCGGTCTTGGCTCCAACACTGTTTCTCTTACATATCAACGACCTCCTTTCCTGCACGATCAACCCAATCCACAGCTTCGCTGATGACAGCACTCTACATGCAGGAATTCAAAGTGACAAGCCGATATCTGCCGCTGAGCTGGAAAAAAGAAGACTAGCGACGACTTCTTCTCTGACAAGAGACCTGGAGGCTATCACTGCTTGGGGACGCAACAATCTTGTACAGTTCAATGCTTCCAAAACCCAGTACTGTACTTTGACGAACAAAAAGCGTCCTAGCGCTCATACAGTTTCGATGGACGGTCGAGTTCTACCAAAGAGCCATTCATTTCGGCTGGTCGGAGTCCAGATCACCGAGGACCTGATCTGGCACGAACACATCTCTTCAATAGCTGCAGCTGCTGGGAAAAAGCTAGGCTATTTGTTTAGGGCTAAGAAGTACTTTTCTCCGCATGACCTTCTCACTCTATACAAGGCCCAGATAAGGCCTAGCCTCGAGTATTGCTCACACATTTGGGGTGCTGCCGCCCCGACTACATTGTCCATGCTCGATGCTGTCCAGAGGAGGGCGGTCCGACTGATCGATGACTCTTCTCTAACAGACAGTCTCGGGACTCTTTCGCACCGGCGGGCCGTCGGTGATCTAGCTCTCTTCTATCGCTACACCAACGGACTTTGCTCCTCAGAGCTCTCTTCCATGATGCCGCCGCGCGACGTGCCTGCCAGACAGACCCGCCTGACTTCGGCGTCCCATCCTAACCGTGTCAAACTTCGTACCTCCAGAACTGGCCGATACGACCGCTCCTTTGTCCCGAGGGTGTCTAGATTGTGGAACAATCTACGGGAGGAAGCTTTTCCCAGTTCTACTAACCTTAGGCAGTTCAAAAATCGTATTAACAATATTTCTTTGGGATCATCATAGCAGCCGCGGTGTTCCGGCATTTAGGCTTCTGCCTGCGCGGCTGTTTCGATATAAAAAAAAAAAAAAAAAAAAAAAAGTGAATTTATAAGCAGTTTAACTTTTTTGCGGAATGTAGACAAAGAATATGACATACACTTCAGGTATTGAATCATACCTGGTAGCTAAATCATACGAAAAACTATGTTTAAGTAATAAAACTGGCTGAAACATGGTCAAATTTTTGTGATCCAAAAATGAACAATACACAATTATTTTGAATGATTTGGATATTTTTTTTATCTAATGATGGAAAATTGACAGTATCACAGATATGATTAAACTCTCGCATAGTTTTTTGCGAAGTTTAAAATTTAGTGAATGTCGATTTGCTATAAGAGAACGTAACCTGACATACGTTTTTTGAGACAGACTCTTCACATGTTCAACAAACCTCACGTTAGTGTCAAAAACTACACCAAGTATTTTTGCAGTCTTGGCAAACTATAAAAGATGATTATTTAAAGAAATCTTTAAGTGAGGAGAATCAGCATTTTTCTGTTTTTCATTACAAAACAATATATTTTGGATCTTTCTTGATTCATCTCGAGATTGTAATTAGAAGAAAAATTTTATCAAATTGCTAACATCACTTTGTAAAATTTTTGTTGTACTTGCTACCTTATTCGGATTAAAACTATGCATTAATTGAGTATCGTCTGCAAATGATTGAATAAGGGAGTTATTAATAGTTTTGTTTACATCAAAAGTATAATAAAAATAGCATAGGTTCTAATATATATTATATGACCTTCAACTGACCTTCAAATGTCCCCATAGAAACCAAAAACCCTTTTGTACTGACTATAACGTAGAGTATGTAGAAATTGTATCTTTTGCCGGTTTTGACCTTCGAGACCGCTGTGCGTCGCGTCCATACGCTGTTTGCTCTATTTTATTATATCATCATTTTATAAGTTCTTCGATATTTAATTAAGTTAATAATTTCAGAATAATTTTGAGGGCTTGATGAACGACTCGGAAACTGGGGCATTGTTCAATAAGGCCATCTCAAAGCTCGCACCAGAGGCGTTAGATATTTTGTGGCCTGAAATCAAACCTTCTGTGGAAGCTCAGGTCAAAAAGGTAAGATCATATTCAATTTATACTAGTGTTTCTCAAAGTGGGTGAGCACGCCTCTACGGGAGGCGGTAAAGAGCTTTAAGGAAATTCAAAGGCGAAACAGAAAATTTTTCTTCCGCCGCTCTTTAATTTTCACAAGGACATGTTTGCTCTCGGAACCTGATGCGGACGACCGACCACCACTCTCTTGCTTTCTTCCATTGTCATTAGGGCATTCATTCTCAGAAGCATTGATCCAACAGACAAACCACCGCCACCCCCCTCCCCCCCTCCCGCTCTTCTATTTTTCAATTGCAGATACTCCTCCCAACCCTCCCTAGACGTACATCTTCTTGAACAATTTCGAGGGGCGCCAGGAAATAATTATTGATTCTGATAGTAGGCAATAGACGAAATACGGTTTCTACTATGTTGTGCTTACATTTATTTTTGCTTGATTTGTTGGAGGAGAGCAGCAAGTTTTCAATTGAGTCTTTTTATTTGCAGTACATCAATAGTATATTAGAAAATGCCACGGTGGTGAATATTGCCAAGAGATTATTCAACATTACCTGAAAGATGCAAGAGTACTGTTAACTTATACTGCTTTAGGTAGGTAGCTAGTCTTCTTTAGTACCATAGTCTCTACACAATTCATTATTAATAGTGCGGCAGTTCAGGGGTCTGACATTTTACCGGAACGTGGATTGGAATGCAATAAGTACTCATCCATACCTTTCGTTTAATAAGTGGTGCCTAAGCGACACTAGCGGTGCGACCGATATACAGGATGTAGTATATGCGAAGGCACAAATTCGTGATTTCGATATTCAGTTGCATTCGGTCGCTTCAAGCAGTTTTTCTGTGAAATTTCGGCTTCATTTTGTTCTCAATACCAGCCATGTGTTGCACCAAAGCCGGCCGAACTGGATATACGGAGGAAAAATGGTTTGCTATCAGCGCGATTACCCCTACCACTACAATTGCATGGAGCAAAATTCTAGGATCCTCAATTGATGCCACTTGGGCATCACTTTTCAAAAGTGAGACATCAGGTTCGTTCTCCATAATGAGTTTCATTCCGGAACAACAAAGTGCAGCGGTCCAAAAAAGGTCCCTGATTGCGGACTATAAGACTTCGTATTTCTGGAAAACCCGGATAATGACAGTTTTCATTCCGGTGAAAAATGTCAGTGTTCGGTAGATTTTTTGGGTCTTCACCATCAAACTAAACCGAATTTGTACTTCAGCAAGAAAATGTTGTGTATGTGGTCGAACAATCAAAGACCAATGAAAAACTACACAACTAAATTTTGAGATGTATCGTCCGCAATTAGGTGTTGAGCCAGCACACCAAGAGAAAAGACCACGTACTTCAAAAACCTGTCAAAAAATCGCAGAGCTAAGTTGAGAAATTCCATCCCCCATACTTGTCAGTCTTACAACATACAAATTGGTCTCATTATATTATTCGGTAAGGCTCATCCAAGGTATAAAAACAAATTGATATAACCTAAAAAAAGTCACTTTAAGGTATTCCTAATAACAAAATCGATCGGATAGAAACCAGCCCTTATATTTCCCAACACAGATACTGAATCTATTTGTTCATTTGCATCTCAGGACCAGTTTTAACAAATGTTTTTCTTTCTCTTTTGCAGTAGGTTTATGATGTCTCATAATACGGAGGTCAGTATTGCCAAGAAACACTATTTCGTCACCATCCTATTAGACTACAATTACAACTATTAGAGCAACAATGTTTTTATATAAGTCCATTTATTCTATTAAGAGCTTGGACAGCACTTATGACTCATTACTCACGATTTTAAAGTTTTACGCCATTTCCAAGTCAGAATAAGATGAATTATCTCTATTTCCCACCAACTTGGATTGGATTTGATAACCATATTATCAAAGGATGTTTATATTCAGTCTTACAAATTGTATGATGCGAATATTCTCGAATCCATATCAAGGCTAGATTTTATACTTCCTTTTCAAATAAGCAGTGATAGTGAGTTGAGTAGGTCAGATGGGTCGAAGCTCTTCTTATGATAAGGCGCACAAGCCTATTTTACATATACAGAAATTAGATTTTAACTTAATACTTTATATTACTTTCAAGTAGGTAGACTGTGATATGTTTTATATAGTATATGACCAATATTGCATTATGTACACGTGTAACATATAATTTTATGTTCTTCTGGTTTTGGCTTATTGCAAGATAGTCAAGTTATTATAATGTTCATTAACCAGAGTATATATGGTGCAAACCTTGGGATTTTAGATCTTGATTACAATAGAACCAAGTAATAGGCAACATCAACAACAGTTGCGTAACATCAACAATTTATAGCATTTCGCACAAAAGAGGAAACCAGTATTTTATTACTTGCATTTAGAGAGTGCGTGGAGATTTTTTAAGCCGTTATATTTATCACTTAGATTTTAACCTTACCTACGTCAAAAGCAATTGTTACTAAACGGGGTTACCAAATTCTACTTGTCTAAGTTACCTACACGATTTTCACAAGTATTGCATTTCTGAATAACATCTCATGAATATAGTGTGGCATGGTTGCTAATATTACATTTGGTTTTGCTTTGTATATATTGTACCTTAGAGATTTAGTAAACAAAGATTTGTTAAGATATGTTGTAATGCTGTTTTCAACTTCCAACCTCAACCCTGTCAAAAGTTCAGATTTTCCAATCAATAACCACTTTTCTTCATCCTCATCTTTTCAATGTGGTATCTCCAACACAATTTGGAATCTATAGGTATGCGAAGCCAGTTGCTGTTTTACCTTGGCCCCCTGGGCTGAGCATTTCCGCCCCTAAAGATACCCAACATCCCCAAAGCAACAAGTGAGCATGATATTATCTGTTCCTATGGATGTACTAGACACATTACCCTCGCTCATCGCTCCGCGACCTCGAGAACGTGAAAGCTCATCCAGAACTGTTATCGCAACCGTTGACTGTTGTACAATTTTCGACTCCTAATGCTGATGCATTGTTCATCGGACGGAAATGCGAGATATAGTACATCGATACTTCAAAGGCACCATGTTGTTTTTATGAGAATAAAACACAACAGTTTGGTCTTTAAGGTGGCGAACCAGAAAATCGGCGCATTTAGTATGCAATAACGACCCATAAGAAAAGCAGGTTTTGCTATGAACAGACTGCAGATAAGTTTATATCAACACCACACGAGAAAAAACACAAATTTAAAGAAAAAATGTAAACTTTAATCAGCGTACACAAATCAAAAACGACAAATGACGCTTTCAACTGCAGAATATAGTATTAATCTTCTCAATAACTTCTTCTGAGTCTACGATGGTGATATGATTGCCTTCGAAGGAGTCAACTGTCAGAGGCTGTTCAGTAAGGTCTGAGCAGTTCATGTCTTCAGAGATATGCTTCAATGTCATTTGCGTAGGTTTGATGAGGCAGATCTTCGATTCGATTTTGGTGTAAGATGGTGTATAGTGCAACAGTGCTAACAAGCGTTTGTAGATGGTTTTGGCTACCACACGGTTGTAGTTGGGGTTCTCCAGTGTAATCACACCTTTAACTATCTCAATGGCCGCGTCAATCCGTTCGTCTAGGTCTTTGCACTTTGCTATTCTTTCCTAGAAAGAAAAGAGGAGTTTATCGAACAACCGGAGTTTTACATTATGATTGTTTAATTTGGGTTTTGCAATATGAATCACGTGTCTTCGAAATGTCGCGATCGTTTAAGAAATAAAAAAATGTCGATGGTAAAATCCCGCCTCAACAAGTTTGCTTATTGTCCAGAAGATTTATGAGAAAAACTGCTCTGGTATGAATGAACCAGTTAGTAGAATTCTTAGATCTGGCAAGGCCGCTGTAAGCTAGAATATACATATCTTCAGTAGCAATATAAGGCACATCAAAAAGTACATAAAAATCTGTATATTTAACTTTATTGGATTTTAAATATAAGTAGATTCAGTATCACTTAAAGCTATCGTAATCTGTCACATAAACGTAATGTTTTTTGTATATAATGGGAAACCGAAACCTATAGCGGCTAGTGTTTTATTTTCTACCACATTAAAGTACAAGGTGTATCACTGATTTGCACTTTTAGGGTGCGACAGTTTTGTAACCTGCTTGAAAATTTTAATTGAATGGCTGTGTATTTAGGTTATTGCAATATTTTGTACTAAAGCAGTTACCTTATCTTCTCATCGAATCTTCAGAAAAGCTACAAGGTACTGCAGAACTTTTCCACTTTGAGTAAACTCCCTTATGCTACAGGAATATGAAACAAGCGCACCGTAAGAAAGAGCAGAAGTGGAGGAAGATCATACAATAATCATAATTTTCAATAAATTCATTTAAAAAGCCATGCTGGAATACAAAATCAGATCATTCAGTGAGCAAAAATTATTTTTGCATCATGTACGTCATTTTTTAATAGCTTGGAATCTATTTTTGTAGAAAGTGAATCATAAAAATAACATAACACACGAGATGCTCACCATTATTGAAACGACGATGGCTTATTGCATGATTTTTGCTTTTGTCTAGGATTTCAAAAATTACATGTAACAAGCTGTGCGGCTTTTTACTAAGGTAAATGTGACTTAATGTCTTCGAAGTACTATCAGCCCCTGAAACGATTGTATCGACACTGCGATAACTCTTTATACACGAGCATTTGGGTGAGTATCTTCATTTAGTCGGTGATATATTTTTTCTCGTTTTCGAAATCATAATTTCATCACCTTGTATCTTTGTTAGGGGCCACTATAGGACCATTTTTACAAACTCGTTTTGGATATTTAGATAAAATAAGAAAAATATGAATTTCAGAAAATAATTACATACCAATTTTTAACGGTTCTATAGGTAAGTAAAAGTCAATCATTGAACGCCCACGTAAAAGCTGCACGCTCATTGGGAGGAAGCGGCAATGCCGCACGACAATACTTGACATACAGCTGTCTCTTTTTGACTTCATTTTATAATATTGTTGATTGCTATTTTCGCATGACATAAATCGCTCCCCTTCCCCTCAACAAGCGTGCACCATCTAGCGGTGCATCACATTTATGCTGAATAGCAGCAGCCATGGAATAGGACATTTAGCAAAATTTAAGCCAAACAAAAACTGTTGTCACACTTACAATACTACTGCTATTGCTATGTGGGCTTGATGCTCTCATTGATTTCTGTCGTCATTTTGTACTTACATAATTCTTAACGACGAGTTCGGATGTTAAATAAAAGGACATGAGATGGCAGATGAGCAGCGTCTGGAAAATGTGATCCTCGGCGACATCCATTTCTTTCTTGAGCAGCTCTTTCATCATAGTAGGCGAGCCGTCGATTAGGACCACGGTTCCTGGTGTATAACCTAATGACTCCAGAGCATATGCTAGTTCCAGTGCTACCACTGTGCCGTAGGAGTAGGCTACTAGGCGTATGGGTGTAGTCTTTGAGGGCATTTTTGCTTGAACCACCTGCAAAAAAACATATTTTAAGAAATAATTAAGGGCAGAAAATATATGATTGAAATGCTGAAAATATTAAAAGTAAAGTCTCTTAAATATTTTTGTTTTTCTTTCAATGCTTTTAACACATAAGTAGGAGTTGAAAGATATTCGGAATGGAATGTACCTACTTTGATCCACTAGACAACGTCAGTGACCTCACTTCTGTATATGACAAAATGCTTGAGGTAATTCTCAAATTTTATAACATGTGCGGTTGATGTCAGGTGATTAGCTGCATATCAGGTTCTTTAAATAATAGAAAAAACGACGATTGACAATTAGAAGAATCGAAATTTTCTACTAACCTTTTTCACGACTAGAGCACAGGTTTTTGAAGCAATGTCATCAACGTGATCATTTCTTACAAAGTGGTGCTCTGCTTTTAACATTCCATAAATTATATAATTTTATATTTGTCATTGTCATACTAGATCTTTCAAGTACACCCAAAAAATAGGCTCTGTTGATAAACTAATTCTACAAGTTCTCATGGCAATGCTCTATGGAGGAGATTACAGGATTGGTTCTTCTCTGTCACCCCAGAGTCCGACAGCTGTTATTTGCTGGGTGCGCGATATATATGAAGGGTGAGTTTTTAGTGTGTGCTCGGTCGATAACACCGATATTATGCATGCTGACTAAAAAAGTTAAATACAAAAATCACTGGGTGGTGACCCAAACATGCAGTTTTTTTTAATGGATAGCTCTACACTTCATTGCAGATTTGGATAGGTCTTTTTAAACGGAAAAATTCGATAAAATATATTACTTTGTTTCCAAATTGGTAGGTTATTGGACAATCTATCTAAGAAAATACCTACTCAACTTTGACAACTCGGATCTCCGTTACTATTATAACCAGCCAGAAAAAATATGATCAAATATTTTCTCCCCACCTGCTCACTTTTTCAGTTTTTCTGACAATCTCTACATCTCCCTTGATTCCTCTTTCCACACGCTTTTTTGTGATATAAGGTTTGCAGGAAAGTATACTACTTGTTTCGAAGTTACTGAAAACACTGGGATATCCTCTTGCCTGTTCGACTTTATTGCATAATTTTGGGTTGATTTGATTTGTTACCAACTAAACCCTATTTTTGATTTTGCTGCGAAATTTTTCATTTACCTTTATAGCTGTTCTACAAAAAGGTCAGCTCTGACTCAAGAACCACTCTATCGAAATATGACAACACAAAGTGTCATATATTACCACAATCGACCACTGAGCGAGAGTGAAAACAGTTCGAATTATGTCCCAGTTCGCATTGTCAGCCGGGTCACATGTGGTTCATTTTACGTTCTTGAATATGGGACCATGAGTTCTTCTGGGGAAAAGTTGAGCACTGTAGTTATAATAATTACGGAGGCGCTAGTTGCCGATGCTTTTTCAATTTGAAAATAAAGCCCCATAGTATAGTGTATCATATCAAATTGCTCGATTTAGAATGGCCTGTCAAAACCTACAATAAAATGTAGGTTTTACCATTCAAAAAATGCTTGTTTAGATCACTACATAGTCATGAATCACCCTGTAGTGATAGAAATATTATCCAAGTAAGGTGCATACTATATGGCTCACCGTGTATAAGTGTTTGACACGTGCAATATAAAAATAAACATAAATATAGAACGTGGTTTTGTTCTAATAAATGATGGCTGTAAAGAATTTGCACAGTTGCCAGAGCTGAGTGACATCACATGACACAGATTTCACCAATATATACTTATAGTTCATGATCAGGCCGATGATATTTCCTCTTTTGTCCACCGCGTGTGCGGCGATCGATTTAACTATGCACTCCTGGCGAATATGTGATCGGTCCTTGCTAAACGTCTCCGACTGCTACCAATAAAACGCACTTCTTCACGTGATTCTAGAAAAATACTCACCGGCACTAAGGTTTTGGCAATATCTTGCACCGTTTCAAACTCAAGATCGTAGGCATATTGCAACCCGACAACCGTGGCATCCATGCCCGCAGCCATATTTGTCATGACCTTGACGAATCCTTCGATGCCTGGCAGCGCGAATACTGTTGGTCCCTCCTCACCCTCAGACAATCTGGAACGCAATGGGATCTCCTTCAAGGTACTTTCGGACTCGTCGCCCAATATCCTGAATACCAACTTGATACCGTACGTTGATTCGTCTGATTTTTCCGCTTTTGCGGAGTCACCCAACAGTCGCTCTTCTTGGATCTCCTTTAACCTGGAACAAGTATCGAGAAGATGTATTACGTTTGAGAAAATCCTATATGTTAATTACAACATGACCTGCTGCTGTAATGAGTTCTTCAAGAATAACCATCTTAACATAATCTGAGATGCAATTATAAACACGAATTTTCAAGATACCTAGTCTACTTAGTATCTAACTGACTTACTTGGCTAACGTCATACTCCTAATATCTTTAGGCGACAAAAATACTTCATATTCCCTTTCTAACGTCTGCTTAATCTCTACGGCTGTCATCGAATCCATACCAAGCTCTGCTAATGTAGCATGCATGCTGACGGATTTGATATCATCTACACCTGTAATGCAGAAATATTCCAGTTTTAACATAAATGGACGTAGTATTTAGAAACAGATACTGTAAATGTGCGCGTTCATGGAAGGGAAAGGTAATGAAGAGAAGAAATCCACTCTTTCGCTAGCTTGACGCGTGCAAATGACAAATGCCGCCGTGATTCCCTTCGCTTCAGTTCGCTTCGGTGGGCGTACAGCTTTACATATCCAGTTCAATTGAAATGATATTAAACCTAAGTCTATCATAGCATCAGGCAGAGCGGTGGCGTTCTGGTATGGATCTATTAATCAGACGCTGTGAGCTGCGCGGGTTTGTAGATGGACTCAGACTGTAGAACTTGGAGGTACCAGCCGGCGGATCTCATAGGCATCTACAAGAAGCCGATAGCAACTATGTGGCAGTTGCGTAAAGCAGTCAGCAGGACCTGGGGATTAAGGCCAGAGATCCTGCATTGGCTTTACGCGACGGTGGTAAGAGCCAGGATACAGTATGATGCGGTTACTCGCAAGCTCGTCAAAATTCGAAGACTGGCGGCGCTGGACTCCTGTATAAAGCGAGACGCCATGTCGCCATACTTAACGGGGCTCCTACAATCACGAGCACCATCTGCTGGTCTTAGACGGTGGTCGGCGCTACTTTAAAAGAGTAAAGGATGACTGCGGATGCCTACCGAGGTAAATTTTTATAATAACAGAGTCGGATTTCGATTAGTGATCTAGCCTGTAAATCGTTTCCTATTTTGGTACACAGCTAGTGATAATTTATTATTGTTCTACCCTTGTTACTGTTCGTCGATATTGTGTTGTTAAATTGTTGGTGTGATTGTTCTTGAATGAATGTTTTATCAAGGTTGATAATGGACAATAAAAGGTCATATGCGACAATTTTAATTACGAATTCAGTGAGTTTAATTCATGATGAGGACAACAATAGTGTGCGGCAGTTCAACTCTATAATCGCAAAATACATTGGGGTAAGCGAATAAATTATTGCAAGAAGAGGTCATACCATGGAAGATGTGCTGCAGCTATAGTGAGCCACAATACCGAGCGGCCTGTGTATGTGGTCCAAATACATTTGCGTTCTAAGCTTAGTCCAACCTCGCTTATCACTAAGATGGAACAAAGTCTCAAACACAAGAATCTTGGAAAGAAACTCAGACCAAAAAAAGTTGATATAAAAATAACTAACAATTCGGATAGCAATTCCAAAGAAAATATATAATAGTTTTATGGCGAATTCTGTCAAAAACCTGACATGAACGGCATTGATTTGGAGGTTGCTAAGCAAGAATTTTTAGGGAAACTTAGAAAAAGTGACGACGAGATTTTGCATATCGAACAAGTCACCAAATCAGAGGACTGTGATTTGTGGCATCTTCATCGGAGGATAAGGTTGACAGCGTCTCGATTTGGTGAAGTTTGTAGAAGAAGGTAGACAACAAGCTGTAAAGTTCTAGTAAACTCGATCATATACCCAACAGACTTTTCTAGTAAGGCAATAAAAAAAGGCAATGCAAAAATCATTAGACACGGCAGTTCAATCTTGTGGTTTGTTTATTGATCGCACACATTCATTTCTGGCAGCATCACCCCCATATACCTATTACAGAAGACAGGACATGTACTTAATCCAGGTATAAGCCTACCTGTTTATTGCTTTGCAAAAACTACGTAACTGTTTCCTCTTATTTTGACGGCATAAGATATTTTTATGACCCTCGTTCAATTGTTACCATCCACCACACGACCCTTCTAAACATAATTGTGTTTATTGACATGAATAAACGAATTAAAATTTGAGTTCTTGAATTTATTTTAAGAAGGATATAAAATTATTTGAATACATTTTTTCTTAGTCGGAACGCACCGTCGCGTCGCTTGGACTTGTAGGACGAAACAGTAGATGAATTTCGCCCAAAAACCGATTTGCACTTCACAGCTTACTTTTTATTATTTCCAAATGAAACTCTTGCAGCGTGCTAAAAAAACAAGGTCCACAGGGTGCCAGCGATCCACTTTTTCGATCTTTTTAAAATATCAAGAAGTTGAGCACAAATAGTGAGCATTTCAACCCACCATAATTCTTGCGCAAAGACAAAATTTTGTAAAAAGCTCTGATAGCACCCTAGGCAATTATGGCCTGCTTATATCCAGAAAACATCACAAACTGCAGAACACAAAAGGTAACGGCGAAATGGGTACATTTCACGGGTTATGAAATTCAAATGGAAATGCAGGTATAAAATCTACCAAATGATCGTTCTCAAAAACATATTTCCTGACATATCGATAATTTTAAAGTTCCACGCTAAATTCCCCTATACTTGACTGGAGTGATATCCGAATTTATTCTTTCCTACTGTCGGTAGTTGCAGATCTGATGGATGTTGGTGTCAAACCTATAGAGCAGGTACCGATTTTTTGAAATCGTGAGCACATTATTCATCGGATTTTCGATACTTAAATTTCCTGTAATCACTGGGATCAGAAGCTACTTAGTAATAGAACGTGTTTCACTGATTTCAACCCCCCAGTACAATTTTTTATGTCAATGATTAGGAACCCCTGTAACGTCAAAAACGGAGTAGAAATTTCAAAAAAATCCGAGCGGTAATTTCCAAGTTGATGACGAGTGATACAGTTTTTCGTGATGTCCTAGTGACGTAGGAAGTAAAACGGCTTTAAAATCGAGGAGTATCAGCGATCGCGATTATGAATACCTATTTGCAGAACGACTTATCTACGCGATATTATATGAAATAGGCCCAGCAAATTATCTTCTTTCTTAGGCCCGTATCGTCAGTCGTCCCTACAATTGTAGGGCGCCTTTATGGCCTCCATGATTGTCATAGTTTTCTACTTCTCCGTGTCAGAACTCTATTTTGAGGTTATGTCACAAACATCTATTTGCATCAAATTGTGCTTGCTTTTGAGTTATATCATGTTTTATCAGCCTGAAATTTCCTACAATTTAAAAAGAAAACATATCTTCATAATAGGAGAGCGCTGACGCTGACACGGGACAAGTGTCATCTAGAAATTTTTGAAGGAGAGAAAGGAGTATGACAATCAAGGTGGCCATAAACGCGCCCTACAATTGTAGGGCGTCTTTATGGCCTTCTTGATTGTCATAGTTTTCTGCTTCTCCGTGTCAGAACTCTATTTTGAGGTTATGTCACAAACATCTATTTGCAACAAATTGTGCTTGCTTTTGAGTTATATCATGTTTTATCAGCCTGAAATTTCCTACAATTCAAAAAGAACACATATCTTCACAATAGGAGGGCGCTGACGCTGTCACGGGACAAGTGTAATCTAGAAATTTTTTAAGGAGAGAAAGGAGGATGACAATCAAGGAGGCCATAAACGCGCCCTACAATTGTAGGGACGACTGACGATACGGGCCTTGGTCCGTACATTGCGCCGCAACGCTTGGTTTGGCAGCACGAAACAGTAGACAAAATTCGTCCAAAACACGATTTGTAGAGGTTTTCGCTCTTCAAAATTGAAGCTTTATTTTTTGATATTTTTGGATGAAATTTTCACAGAGTGCTGAAAACAAAATCCCACAGGGTGCTATAGAGCCACTTTTCATTTTTTTCACTAGGTTCTTTTTAAAAAAATCGCGAAGTTGACAGAAAAAGTGCAAATTTCAAAAAGTGATCCTATAGCACCCTGGGCAATTATCTTCTCAACATACTGTATGAATTTCAAAATGGAGTGTCAATTTTGAAGAAGCTGAACCCTTGTAAATGGCTTGAAACTCAATGCGTCGGAGCCGCCTTAAAGATGTGAAATAAGTGCACGTCGGCGATGCGAGAACCGGTGACTGGTCATTCCAAGATCGTGTATGCAATCTCCCCATATCTTCTTTAAAGTGGAAAGGGCCAAGAACGCCATAAGATCCGACTTGGAATGTTCACTGGAATGGAGGAATAACATTCCCGCCTCAGTTTCTCGTATGCTTCACCGATTGATCCTTTTTCAAGGAAACGAGATTCAGTGGGGCGGGAATATACTTGGAATACAAAGGCATGCAGGCAAACTTTGCGCTTGGAACCTGCACAACGATCTTCCAGGCAGAGATATTTGCCATCTTAATGGTGGTACTCAGAGGAAATTCAGCAGTGTACCGAGCGGAGCATATTCATACGCTCCGACAGTCAAGCAGCCCTGAAGGCGGTGGCATCCCCGAGGATTAGGTCACATTTAGTTCAAGAATGCACTACTACTCTCCAAAGTTTAGCCCCACTCAGAGAAGTGACCCAGCTTTGGGTCCCCGGGCACAGCGCAGTGCCGGGCAACGAGAAAGCAGATTGCATGGCTATACTGAGAGGCAGAAGCACTTGCGTCGATCCCAAGACCAGGCTGGGCATAAGCATGAGCCAGGTCTTCCGGCACTGAATGAATGGGTGTATAGGGATCTGAAAAGAGCGAGGAGACAGAGATGACTGCGAACAGGCCAAGAAGTTCATAGTTGGCCCCGACAAACGTCGGACGCGCTGCTTGCTGGACAGGGGTAGAAAATTACTCAACCTTTTGGTGGGGGTTCTCACCGGCCACTGCAGACTGAACAGCCACTTATCCCTTTTTAAGGTAGAAATATACCCAAGTGCTAGGAGGAGGACGAAACAGCGTTCATCTTTCTGGGCTATTGCTCCGTATATCGCGGTCTAAGGTCTGAAATATTCGGGGCGCCGGAATTTGTTGATGAAGTAGCTTATTTAAGCTTATTAGATGTAGCTGGTAAGCTTCTAGAACATATGGTGCTAGAATGTCTGTTAAGGGACATACACTCCAGTGGCGGCATTTCATTGAGGCAATTTGGGCTTAAAATGGAATGTCAATAATAGAAATAGTAAAATAGCAAGAGAGGTTGGGGTAGTAGTGAATCGAAAAACAAAACTTTGAGCTGTGGTAGCACTTGAAATAAAAGTGCCTTCAACACAGCGCCAAGGCAGCACGTCATTAATGAATTGAAGAAAATAGGAGTGGAACAGCACATTCTTTACCTGATTTTGAGCTATCTGCAAGATCTCAGTGTTAGGCTAGAGAAAACGTCTAATCCACAACATTTACTAGTAGATTCGGGAGTACCTCAAGGTTCCATTCTGAGACTAACTTCATGGAACGTTACTACCATCGGTTATGCGGACGATCTAGCCGTGACAGTTGTAGCGCAAGATTTAGAGGAATTGGCGGAAAGATCCAACTATAAGAGAAATTAGTACCCTACAAAATCCAACCCGTACGTCCTCGAGTTCGTTCTGCGGGGCGGCCTTGGGCGCTGAACCGTGTGCGACCGTGTAGGGGGGGCAACGGGGTGCCGGTCTTGCGGTGGACCGCCTCGATTAGTTTTTGAGGAGACCCGCCGGAAAGCCGGTAGCCCGGCCAATCGAATGATTCGTTGAGCCACAGGTGTCTCGGATGTATATCTGGGACGCCTGCAGCTCAACGGTCATCATGGGCAATGGTACGTTACCCAACCCAAGGTGTTAAGCGATTCCGTGCCGAGGGGTGCGTGGCGGTGGGGATGCACCGTCTTAAACGGAGCCTCTGGGACACCGGGCGACCTCCCAGAGTATCCAGCCTTGCGTCCGTGTAGGGGCACCGCGGACGTCGATCACCACTTCCCCTATACTCGTGGGAACATTATGGAACCAAACGATGGAAACAATAATAAAAAACCCGAGGCCCCCCCTACAGGGGACCCCGAACATCCAGGCGACCCCTCACCAGGGGACCCTGATCGTACTCTGACAGAGGAATCTGTCAGAAGCTTAGCGAGAGAGCTAGCGGAAAGGGTGGGCTCTCTAAAGATTAAGAAAAAGTCTCGGCCAGGTTCCGAAAGGAAAAGGGCTCGGAAGCGGAGAGAGGCGCAGATGACGGAGGGCTCGGAAGGTCGGGGCACCATTTCTGGGACCCCGGCTGGACGGACCCAACCGCCATCTGGGCTAGACGGTGCGCAATCCGGTGTGTCAGCAGAGACCCTAAAGCGGCCCGGTGACGGGAAGCGGCAGAGGTCTGCCGGTGGGACACCGGAGGGCGCATCCTCGCCGAAGAAGCCTCGCACTGCGACGCATGCGCAAATTAGTTATGCGCGAGCGTCCCAAGCGGGTCTCAGGGTGGCCGTCGTGTCCGACGGTTATCCTGGGACTCAACTTACTAATGTACAGGTGCAGCAGGTCCAGGAGGCGGTCAGTGTGCTGATAGATGGGATCCCAGATGAGGTGACCCTTCCCAGGTACATTGACTGCTACCTCTCTCGAGGGGCAGCCATCTTTGTCTGCGAGGACGAATCCTCTAGGGCATGGTTGGAGGCCCACGTGGGGGATCTGCGGCCGTGGGAAGGCGCAAGGCTCATTACGATGAGCTTTGGAGACCTTCCCATATACCACCGCGTGATGGCCTGGTTTCCGGGTCCCAACCTGGACAACGGGGTCATCACGAGGAGACTCAGGAGACACAATCCTGGGACTTTTCCCAGCGCGTGGAGGATACTTGAGAGGAAGGAAGAGCCGATAGGTGTCCGACTTGTCCTCTCAGTTGATTCCATAAGCTGGAAGGTCATTGTAGGTAACGGCAACAGGCTGTGTTGCGGTGGAAGTTCGGGGGTGTTTACACTCCTGAGCAAGAAGAAGAGCAGTGGAGCGACACCTGCTGGAACTGGCCTGGCTCCAAACCAGGAGTCGGACCAGCCCAGACCGACGGGAGCTGTGGCGGTAGACCAGGCTCCTTCACAGGGGATGGGTCGGCCGGGTCAGCTCTCGCTGGAGCCACCGGAGGCTACGGACGTGGAGGCGGCGGGTCCAAGCGGGATATCCGCAGAAAACATCGTGGCGGACCCTGCGATGGATCTGGTCCCAGAGGAAAACGATAGCGACTCGGACGAGGATGGAATCCTGAACCGAGTCCGAGAACTCCTCCGTGGAAGCGGAGATGAAGGCGGCTGTGGCAGCGATGACTGCGGCGGCGACGGCGGTACGCCCGAATAGGGGTTACATACCGTCATTCGAGAAGGTGTAGGAAGGGCCTCTCAACATCCATGGTAAGTTTTAATTTCATCCAAATTAACTTACAACACTGCATAGCGGCTTCGAGGGCCCTTACTCAGGAGATCACTCGAGGCCGACATGACGTGGCTCTCATCCAGGAACCCTGGCTGAGAAACGGTTCAGTAAACGGGCTTAGTATACCGGGCTATACGCTTTTTAGCGATACTCCGGACACTAAGCCCAGAGCTTGCGTAATGACTTCCGTCAACTCATGGCAACTTAAAGAATTTACATTTAGAGACTTAGTTGCAGTCAGAATTAGATATAAGAAGGAAGGCAGTGACAGGGACTTGGTTGTCTGTTCGGCTTACCTTCCTTACGATTCAAGAGACCCTCCTCCGTCTAAGGAAATGGGGGACCTTGTCGCATTCTGTAGGGATTCTGGACTCGACCTTGTGATTGGATGCGACAGTAATGCCCATCACGTTGCGTGGGGCAGCTCGAACACCAACAGACGAGGCGAAGACCTGATGGAGTTTCTTGGGGCATCGAACCTTGAGGTTCTGAATGTCGGTAACATGCCCACTTTCAGCAATAGTGTAAGAGAAGAGGTTATCGACGTAACACTGAGCACGCTTAACTTAGCTCAGGACATCAGGGACTGGAAAGTGTCTCTAACACCCTCTCTATCGGATCACAGGTATATACTGTTCAAGACTGATGGAGAGATTCCGGATAAATATGCTCGGAATCCCAGGCATACTAGATGGGGGTCCTTTAGGGCAGACATTGACAGTAAGCTTGGAGCGGTCCCATACAGGCTTGGCAGGGGCTCTGACATAGAAGCAGCTGTCGAGTCTCTGAGCAGGGACTTGACGGCCGCATATGAGGAAAACTGCCCGTTACGCAAAGTACAAGGTAAGGGCAAGGCAACCTTCTGGACCAAAGATTTAGAGGATAGAAAACGAGCGGTGCACAAACTTCTTAGCAGAGTTAAGCACAGGAGAGGTTCTCCTCTATGGGAAGAATACAAAAAGGCATTGCAGGAGTACAAAAAGGAGATTAGAAGGGCCTCCAGAGAATCCTGGAGGCACTTCTGTCAGTCCATAAATGACATTCCTGCTACTGCAAGAATACACAGAGTCCTATGCAAAGACACTAAAGCAAGATTGGGATCTCTGCATGATCCCTCGGGAGGGAACACTACTTCCGAGGAAGATACTCTGAGGCTTCTGATGGATACGCACTTTCCCGGTTCCACAGTAGCGCGATCAATCACAGAGTGCATGCAGTTGCGCAGGCCCTCAAGGGAGGACTGGCGCACGGCAAGGGAGATTGTCACCTTCGAAAGGACGGTATGGGCAGTAGATTCGTTTGCCCCATACAAAAGTCCAGGTCTGGACGGCGTATTTCCGGCCATGTTACAGCAGGGACGGATTTCGGTTGTTCCTTACCTGTTGAATGTGTTTCGAGCATGTGTGGCCACGGGCTTCACACCTAGAAGTTGGCGGCAGGCTAAAGTGGTATTCATTCCTAAACCGGGCAGAGATAGATATACTGGCCCGAAGGATTTTCGACCGATTACTCTTTCATCTTTTGTGCTTAAGACCCTGGAAAGGATAGTTGATAGATACCTAAGGGATGGCCCACTGGAAAGGTGTGTCATTCATGCAAATCAGTTTGCATACCAAGCTGGAAAATCGACTGATCTGGCCTTACACAATCTGGTTGGGAGGCTGGAGAAGACTCTAGATCAGCGAGAAGTGGCACTCGTGGCCTTCTTAGATATTGAAGGTGCATTTAATTGCACCACAACCGACTCTATCAGACAGGCCTTGGTTAGACACGGGGTTGGATCAATCCTAATAGATTGGGTCCTCTCTACTCTGGAGGGTCGGGTAACAACAGCTATGCTGAATAACGTAAGCTGCAGCGTGAACGTAGCTAGAGGCTGCCCTCAGGGTGGAGTTCTGTCACCCCTACTGTGGTGTATCGTGGTGAACGAACTGCTCGTTAGGCTCAACAGTATGGGTGTCTACGTGCAAGCCTATGCTGATGACGTAAGCATAGTGGTTAGGGGGCGTTTCTGTAGAACAGTCTCGGAAATTATGCAGGGCGCTCTGCGCTCCGTGGAATCGTGGTGTAGGGAAGTCGATCTTTCTGTTAATGCTGAAAAGACCGAGCTGATCCTATTCACTAGGAGAAGAAGGCTTGACGGACTGGTCATGCCTACCTTCTTTGGGACTAGATTAGTTTTGTCCCAGTCAGTGAAATATCTGGGAATTATCCTGGACTGCAAACTGAACTGGAGAGAGCATGTGGAACACAAGGTTAGCAAGGCTCGCAATTCGATGTGGGCTTGTAGACGTGTTGTCGGTGTAAGGTGGGGGCTTAAACCCAAAGTGGTATACTGGCTCTACACGACGATAGTACGTCCATCTCTCTTGTACGGCTCCCTGGTCTGGTGGCCTTGCATTAGAACTGAGTCAACTAAGGCCAAACTCAATAAAATTCAGCGTTTGGCCTGTATTAGCATTACAAGCGCAGTGCGAACAACGCCATTGAGTGCAATGGAAGCTCTGTTGGATCTCCCACCGTTGGATCTGGTGATCCGCGGTGAAGCGAGAGTAGTCGCTCATCGACTGTGGAGTCAGGGCAGCTGGGCTTTCTTGAATCCGGTCAAGGGGCATACTGCCATATTAGTCGAATTAGATAGGGAGGACCCCGTCCTTCTAAGCAGGGGTGATCGTATTACCCCTAAATATCGCTTCAACCGCAAGTTCATTGTGGAGTACCCAACGAGGGAGGAGTGGGACGCCGGTAGCCGAGGACTCTCCGAAGTGAGCGGGCAGGTCTGGTACACGGACGGCTCGGTCACCGAAGAGGGCTCAGGTGCTGGGGTCTCTGGACCTAGAACTAGGCTATCTCTGCCTCTCGGTGAGTACACCACCATTTTCCAGGCGGAAATCTTTGCGATTCTGGCTTGTGTATCTCACATTCTGGAGGAGGGTGGGCCTAGGAGAAGAATAACAATCTTATCCGACAGCCAGGCTGCAATGAAAGCACTAAGTGCATGTAAGATTACTTCGAGTCTTGTATTGCAATGCAGGGAGGCTCTGGATTGCCTCGCAGCGAGGCATCCGGTATCGTTAATATGGGTACCGGGGCACGCTGGGATAAGGGGCAATGAGACGGCGGACACTCTGGCGAAAACAGGATCAGCCAGCAAGCTCGTTGGTCCTGAGCCAGCTCTAGGAGTAACCGCGCATAAAGCTAGGAGGAAAATGGAGACGTGGGTTGCAAGACAACACTCTCAGAAATGGAGAAGTATCTCTAGACATCTCCGCCAGGCACGAGAGCTCATTGAAGGGCCCAGTGCTAAGGATGGACGCTTCTGCCTATCTCTGGGTAGAGCCAACCTAAGGTTGCTGGTGGGACTGTTGTCTGGCCATAACACGTTAACCCTTTGACGCCTACTGGTTTCACGACGAAACCACCTAAATAAGAATTAATTTCTAATCGCCGAATGGTCTTGGTGCGGTAACCTCAAACAGTCACGTGCCCTTGAGACTCCATCTGATAGGCTTTGACATTTGCGTCGGTTGTATTTGGTTTCCTAGCCTAGCGTAATGATAACGTTCAGTGTGCGTTGTTGCAGCAAACAGGTGGTTGATCAAAATAAATAGGGGATTTTTCGCTGTTAGATAAACAATGGGAGGTAAGTAAATAGATGATTTATATGATATGATGTTGATCATGATTGTAAAATATTTGGGGATTGAATTTGACCAAATTTAGCTCATATTTTTATACAAAAATACCTTCGGTTACGTTATGAAACCAGTAGGCATGCCGTGTTTTTTTTTCAGATCAGAACAAGAAATATTATTTTGCCGACTTAGAAAAGATGAGTTCAGATGAACACATGAATGAAGATGTGCAGGATATTGCTTGTCCTCGTTTAGTTTTGGAGTATAATAAGCACATGGGAGTAGATACTGGTGCACTCTGGGCGCCCCCCACCACTTCCACTTTTTGGCCACGCCCACCACATCCACCGCGTGCTCTGATTGGCGGATCAAACGGCGGGAAATTTGAACGGGGTTGATGGTATATGTTGATTGGCGGGAACCGCTAGATCCACCGCGTGCTCTGATTGGTGGATCAGACGGCGGGAAGTTTGAACGGGTT